>OZ038493.1:96120471-96162971 GCA_964036315.1 Acanthosepion esculentum | reverse complement strand
CCATAGTGATATTTATTTCGTTAGAAACAAAGATTCGGTCCCAACTCATCAAACTGACTCTTACACACAAATATAAATAAATGTAAATATATATAATTTTATATTTGGGTGTAAGAGTTAGTCTGATGAGTTGGAATCGAATCTTCGATTCTAACGAAATAAATATCACGATGGGCTTTTAAGTGCTCGTTTTCATTATAATAATTATTATTTGCTCTGTTTATGACATGAGCTCTCTGGATTTATATCCCTCTTTGGAATTTCCTTACGGATTACCAAATATCAGATATATATATATATATATATATATATATATATATATATATATATATATATATATGATTATTTATTTAAATATTATAACGTAAATATGTTATAAAATCACTACAAAAATAGCCATTTTGTTTCAACACTCCCGGTATATGTTTTAAAAATTAGAGGAATTTTTTTACGTTTAGAGCTCTACATGTTATTTTTATTTTATTTTTGTCACACGTGTATTGAGCACTTTTTAACACTACTGTTTCATGGTCAGATTGAACTCTGACCATTAACCTTTACTGTATTGTATATACATATATCCCAACACATCTATTTTTGTATGTTTTATTCCCCTTTTTTATATTTCCATTATTATTATTATTAATATTTTGTTACGTTTTTATTTCAGTTCATTTTTCCGCCCCACCCCCGCCCCCGTTTTCTGACAATAATTTTCCAAAAGAATTCTTTATCCCTTTTTTTTGTACTATTTCTTTCCTTTTTTTATTTTATTTTTATTGCCTTTGTAAACTCTGATCATATCTCGATACACAATACATCTATTTTTGTATGTTTTTCCCCCTTTTCATATTATCATTATCTTTATTTTTAGTATTTTGTTATTTTTTATTTTCAGTTTATTTTATTCGCACCCCCATTTTCTAAGAACGATTTTCCTAAATGAATTCTTTATTCCCTTTTTCGTGCTATTTCTTTCGTCTCTCGCTTTTTTCTTTTTCTCTTACATTTTATTTTTATTGCCTCTTTCGCTATGTTCCTACACTTTATCCTAAGGCACCAAATCTCTCAGCACAAACACCGTCCCCACCCCTGATCCTAT
Source organism: Acanthosepion esculentum (assembly GCA_964036315.1). Taxonomy (NCBI): domain Eukaryota; kingdom Metazoa; phylum Mollusca; class Cephalopoda; order Sepiida; family Sepiidae; genus Acanthosepion; species Acanthosepion esculentum. Next base: position 96,161,869 of record OZ038493.1, on the reverse strand, counting down.
AACCCTTTTTTCCTCTATATTCAACGTCTCACTCCCCTTCCACCCACCACCAATCACAATTTGTAAATCTAACATTATTTTTACAAAAAATTCCCACAGCGAAAAATCACAGCGAACGGATTTTTACTAACAATTCTACCTACGAGCAGGACTCTACCCAGCCTCAAGAACTAATGTTGGTAGTCCCCACCGTCCTTCTGCTTATTTCTCGCATCCGCTGATGAAGAAGACAGTCGTGTTCGAAAATTCCGAACTTGGAACCTCATACTCCGTGCTTCATTTTTGTCACCTGTTCAATATGAATAAATGTTTTTCGTACTTATTTCATCGGTACCCTTTCGTTTGACTTAGTTTTATTTACTAACTTATCTACTCTATTTTATAAACTATATGAAGCACACGTGGAATTTTTCTAATTACACCCTGCACACACACACACACACACACACACACACACACACATATATATATATATATGTGTGTGTGTGTGTGTGTGTGTGTGTGTGTGTGTGTGTGTACACTCGCGTATCATGCAACTTTTGAAAACTTAATTTTGGAGCTTATTTTAAGGGATCTCATCATACACGAGATATAAAATTAACTCTCTCTCTTTCTCTCTCTCTCACTATCTCTCTCTCTTTCTGTCTCTCCCTCTCTCTTTCTCTCTCTCTCTCTTTCTCTCTCTCTCTCTCTCTCTCTCTCTATATATATATATATATATATATTTCATTAAAAACGACTGACAAGGTGCTTTTATTTAGTTTTTTATATAATTTTCCGTGCGATTGGACAATTTTTATATAATTTATCCTCTGAAAAGAAAAACTTTATTAGATCGCACGAGAAATTATATAAAAAACTAAATAAAAGCACCTTGTCAGTCGTTTTTAATGAAATGTGCTTGAAAGAAGGATTGCTGCCTAAATACACAAATATATATATATATATATATATATATATATATATATATATATATATATATATATATATATATATATATATATATATATAAATATACACAAACCAGTCTGTTAAAAGTACCCTTCGTATAATTATATAATATTTTAAAATTAATGCAGTTTAAATTTAAAATTTGTAATTTTAATTTTTTTTAAAATTTATAGTAAAATTTAAAAATTAATCAGTATGATTTTTAATTTAGTCTAACATTAACATTAAGGTATTAATTAATAAATTGTATCTAAGGTTAACGGTCAAATTTTTTGAATTATCATATACTTTTATTTTGATTGGTCATTGTAGCTTACGTAACAATGTTTCTCTTATTGTAGGGAGTTTTGTTGGTTTTGAACTTTTTAAACCCTTTTTTTTTCTGCAATCAATACCAACACTTGATAAGACACCAGGCGTGTTAAAACAAAATGCCTATTTTTGTTGTGATGTTATAATTTATTTATGTTATAATTTTTGAATAAATAATATTTACTCTAGTTTGTATTGAGCACTCTTTTTAGAATAGCGTTTTTGGTTATTGGAATTTTATTCCGTCTATACCAATCATATATAAAAAATAGAAAAAGAACACGTTAGGTTAATAATCCGATTGTCTTTAGTATTTTTGTTTTTATTTTTTAATTTTATGTAATAATATAATTTAATATAATTTAATTTTCAAAATTTTACATAATAATATAATTTTTTTATAATATAATTTTATATAATAATATAATTTTTTATAATTTTATATAATAATATAATATAATTTTATAATAACTTAATATAATATAATTTTATAATAATATAATATATTATTTTTATAATAATATAATATAATATAATATAATATATAATTTTGTAATAATATAATATAATATAGTTTTATAATAATATAAGTTTATAATAATTTTATAATAATATAATTTTATAATAATATAATATAATTTTCTATAATAATATAATTTTTAAAAATTTTTCTATAATAATATAATATAATTTTATAATTTTATATAATAATATATTTATATATATATATATATATATATATATAATAAATTTATTTATAGTAAATGAATTAAGGAAAGTTGCTTTCATATCCTGTCTGTTAAAACTTCGTTACTTTCCAAACATCCTAATTTTTTTAATGACATTTTTATATCTTGTTTAGTAAAATGTCATTACTTTCCGAACATTGTAAGATTTAAATAAATTTTCCTTTTATATCCTATCTAATAAAACGTCATTACTTTCCCAACATCCTAATATTTTAATGACTTTTTTATATCTTGTTTAGTAAAACGTCATTACTTTCCGAACATTGTAAGATTTAAATAAATTTTCCTTTTATATCCTATCTAATAAAACGTCATTACTTTCCCAACAGCCTAATATTTTAATGACTTTTTTTATATCTTGTTTAGTAAAATGTCATTACTTTCCGAACATTGTAAGATTTAAATAAATTTTCTTTTATATCCTATGTGATAAAACGTCATTATTTTCCCAACATCCTAATATTTTAATGACTTTTTTATATCTTGTTTAGTAAAATGTCATTACTTTCCGAACATTGTAAGATTTAAATAAATTTTCCTTTTATATCCTATCTAATAAAACGTCATTACTTTCCCAACATCCTAATATTTTAATGACTTTTTTATATCTTGTTTAGTAAAATGTCATTACTTTCCGAACATTGTAAGATTTAAATAAATTTTCTTTTATATCCTATGTGATAAAACGTCATTATTTTCCCAACAGGCTAATACTTTAATGACTTTTTTATATCTTGTTTAGTAAAATGTCATTACTTTCCGAACATTGTAAGATTTAAATAAATTTTCCTTTTATATCCTATCTAATAAAACGTCATTACTTTCCCAACATCCTAATATTTTAATGACTTTTTTATATCTTGTTTAGTAAAATGTCATTACTTTCCGAACATTGTAAGATTTAAATAAATTTTCCTTTTATATCCTATCTAATAAAACGTCATTACTTTCCCAACATCCTAATATTTTAATGACTTTTTTATATCTTGTTTAGTAAAATGTCATTACTTTCCGAACATTGTAAGATTTAAATAAATTTTCTTTTATATCCTATGTGATAAAACGTCATTATTTTCCCAACAGGCTAATACTTTAATGACTTTTTTATATCTTGTTTAGTAAAATGTCATTACTTTCCGAACATTGTAAGATTTAAATAAATTTTCCTTTTATATCCTATCTAATAAAACGTCATTACTTTCCCAACATCCTAATATTTTAATGACTTTTTTATATCTTGTTTAGTAAAATGTCATTACTTTCCGAACATTGTAAGATTTAAATAAATTTTCTTTTATATCCTATGTGATAAAACGTCATTATTTTCCCAACATCCTAATATTTTAATGACTTTTTTATATCTTGTTTAGTAAAATGTCATTACTTTCCGAACATTGTAAGATTTAAATAAATTTTCCTTTTATATCCTATCTAATAAAACGTCATTACTTTCCCAACATCCTAATATTTTAATGACTTTTTTATATCTTGTTTAGTAAAATGTCATTACTTTCCGAACATTGTAAGATTTAAATAAATTTTCTTTTATATCCTATGTGATAAAACGTCATTATTTTCCCAACATCCTAATATTTTAATGACTTTTTTATATCTTGTTTAGTAAAATGTCATTACTTTCCGAACATTGTAAGATTTAAATAAATTTTCTTTTATATCCTATGTGATAAAACGTCATTATTTTCCCAACAGGCTAATACTTTAATGACTTTTTTATATCTTGTTTAGTAAAATGTCATTACTTTCCGAACATTGTAAGATTTAAATAAATTTTCTTTTATATCCTATCTGATAAAACCGCATTACTTTCCCAACAGCCTAATATTTTAATGACTTTTTTTATATCTTGTTTAGTAAAATGTCATTACTTTCCGAACATTGTAAGATTTAAATAAATTTTCCTTTTATATCCTATCTAATAAAACGTCATTACTTTCCCAATATCCTAATATTTTAATGACTTTTTTATATCTTGTTTAGTAAAATGTCATTACTTTCCGAACATTGTAAGATTTAAATAAATTTTCTTTTATATCCTATGTGATAAAACGTCATTATTTTCCCAACATCCTAATATTTTAATGACTTTTTTATATCTTGTTTAGTAAAATGTCATTACTTTCCGAACATTGTAAGATTTAAATAAATTTTCTTTTATATCCTATGTGATAAAACGTCATTATTTTCCCAACAGGCTAATACTTTAATGACTTTTTTATATCTTGTTTAGTAAAATGTCATTACTTTTCGAACATTGTAAGATTTAAATAAATTTTATTTTATATACTATCTGATAAAACGTCATTACTTTCCCAACAGCCTAATATTTTAATGACTTTTTCATATCATGTTTAGTAAAATGTCATTACTTTCCGAACATTGTAAGATTTAAATAAATTTTCTTTTATATCCTATCTGATAAAACCTCATTACTTTCCCAACAGCCTAATATTTTAATGACTTTTTTTATAGCGTGTTTAGTAAAATGTCATTACTTTCCGAACATTGTAAGATTTAAATAAATTTTCTTTTATATCCTATCTGATAAAACCTCATTACTTTCCCAACAGGCTAATACTTTAATGACTTTTTTATATCTTGTTTAGTAAAATGTCATTACTTTCCGAACATTGTAAGATTTAAATAAATTTTCCTTTTATATCCTATCTAATAAAACGTCATTATTTTCCCAACAGGCTAATACTTTAATGACTTTTTTATATCTTGTTTAGTAAAATGTCATTACTTTCCGAACATTGTAAGATTTAAATAAATTTTCTTTTATATCCTATCTGATAAAACCTCATTACTTTCCCAACAGCCTAATATTTTAATGACTTTTTTTATATCTTGTTTAGTAAAATGTCATTACTTTCCGAACATTGTAAGATTTAAATAAATTTTCCTTTTATTTCCTATCTAATAAAACGTCATTACTTTCCCAACATCCTAATATTTTAATGACTTTTTTATATCTTGTTTAGTAAAATGTCATTACTTTCCGAACATTGTAAGATTTAAATAAATTTTCTTTTATATCCTATGTGATAAAACGTCATTATTTTCCCAACATCCTAATATTTTAATGACTTTTTTATATCTTGTTTAGTAAAATGTCATTACTTTCCGAACATTGTAAGATTTAAATAAATTTTCTTTTATATCCTATGTGATAAAACGTCATTATTTTCCCAACAGGCTAATACTTTAATGACTTTTTTATATCTTGTTTAGTAAAATGTCATTACTTTTCGAACATTGTAAGATTTAAATAAATTTTATTTTATATACTATCTGATAAAACGTCATTACTTTCCCAACAGCCTAATATTTTAATGACTTTTTCATATCATGTTTAGTAAAATGTCATTACTTTCCGAACATTGTAAGATTTAAATAAATTTTCTTTTATATCCTATCTGATAAAACCTCATTACTTTCCCAACAGCCTAATATTTTAATGACTTTTTTTATAGCGTGTTTAGTAAAATGTCATTACTTTCCGAACATTGTAAGATTTAAATAAATTTTCTTTTATATCCTATCTGATAAAACCTCATTACTTTCCCAACAGGCTAATACTTTAATGACTTTTTTATATCTTGTTTAGTAAAATGTCATTACTTTCCGAACATTGTAAGATTTAAATAAATTTTCTTTTATATCCTATCTGATAAAACCTCATTACTTTCCCAACAGCCTAATATTTTAATGACTTTTTTTATAACTTGTTTAGTAAAATGTCATTACTTTCCGAACATTGTAAGATTTAAATAAATTTTCTTTTATATACTATCTGATAAAACGTCATTACTTTCCCAACAGCCTAATATTTTAATGACTTTTTTATAGCTTGTTTAGTAAAATGTCATTACTTTCCGAACATTGTAAGATTTAATTAAATTTTCTTTTATATCCTATCTGATAAAACGTCATTACTTTCCCAACAGTCTAATATTTAAATGAATTATATTTACATTTGCTTTTTACGTCCTCCCTGATAAAATGTCATGATTTTAGAACACCCACAGATTTAGATACATAACATATTTGCTTGTTTCTTTTTATTATCACGCTAAATATTATTACTTTCTGAACATCCCTTATTCTAGCAGGTGCCAAGGACTGATGCTGTCATCAAAACATCCCCAAAAGTTTCGCGAACTAAAGCAGTTAGTATTTGGGAACAGTTGATAACATTTTCTCAGTTGGTTAAAACATGTATGTTTTTTTTTTTAATAAATTCTTCACAGAGAATAAAGCCATTCATTGACTTTGCTTGCAACCAGGCAGATCTTGAGTGTTAATTGTGATTGGCTAAATGCTGGTCCTGCTTGTGGCAAGGGCCGTAGCAGCCTTTTCGACGCCCGCATCATCTACATAAACACTTATCTCTAAAGCCACGCGCGTTTTTTGTCTACTCTAGATTCTGCGAGCATTGAATCTGACGTCTTGCTCCATCTAAAAAAATACTGAACTTGCGATCTCTCCCCTCCACCGTCTCGACATCTTTTCTGCTTTATGAAGGGAGCCGGGGGGGGTTTATTGAAGTAACCCCCCCGCCCCCTCAATACACTTCTATCTCTCCTCCGTCGTTAACCGTCGTCTGATTCCGCCTCCTCCGTCCAGCATTCTGAAGTAGAGTCGTCCTCCCTCGCCTAGCATTTTTCTGGCACGTGCACATCCTCTACGACTGCTAAACTTCACACACACACACACACACACACACACACACACACACACACACACACACACACACACACACACACACACACACACACACACACATATGCAACATATGCACATACACATATATATATATATATATATATACACACAGTACCACGCCCGTCAGTGTTTCTCTACAAATTCTAAACAGAGCTAGTCGGCAGCTGCCAGTTCGTTTTAACTTCACAACCGAACAGTCTGGGTGACGGATCTGATGAAGAAGGTAAGTTCAGATTAGTAAATCTGTAAAAATGAATTGTTCGATTTTGATGTTATGTTCTTTTTTGCAGTTAAAATGTCAGCAAAAAAAAAAAAAATCGATCAATGATGCCTTCAGTAATTTGAACGTGCCATGTCAGTTTTAAAAATATGCATTTTGTTTAATTTCTTTCGCAAGTCAAACAGGAAACTAATTCATTGACGGATTTACGGGTTATCTCCAGAAACGATAATCGGAGATAAAGGTAGCTTTTACTTTCATTTCATAAAGTTAACAAACAATTGGCTCAATACAAGCGCGCGCATGCGCTTATGTGTAATATTGATGTAGTTATAAATGTTAATACCTTCTTTTCACACTAAAATATAAACTTTCGACTAAATACAAACGAACCGAGATTTGAATACAGCCGATCCATGTATAGTTTTAAGTTTAATAACTTTTTTTCTGTAAGTTTTGCTGTTTTTTTTTCCAGTGGGATCCCGTCAAAATATTCATTCAGTAAAAAAAAGAAAAAAAAAAGAAAAAAGAAACGTGTACTGTAAAATAAGGAAAAGAAAATCGTAAATAAGAATTCTCCTTTTATGTGCCGTGCCATTTCAAGATGTGGATGATCTCGGCTCTCCACAATTTCCGGTTCATTTTATTTCTTACAAAAAGTTTGTTTTTCCGCTATATGCTCTAATCCGTGAACTGCCAACCATGTACACTAGCTTGTTTTCATTCAAAACGTAGCTGGTTATAGCACAGTTAAGTACTCTTTTCTTCTTCTTCTTCTTCTTCTTCTTCTTCTTCTTCTTCTTCTTCTTCTTCTTCTTCTTCTTTGCCACATACCACCCTTCAGGATGCAAGCGATCATGGCTCTCCACAATGTCCTGTTCTTTGTAGCTCTTAGTAAAGTTTGTCTATTTGCTATCTCTTCTAATCCTTGTTCTGTCAACTATTTATACTAGCTTCTTCTTCTTCTATGTGTCGTGTCCCGTCAGAACGTTGACGAACACGGCTCTCCACAATTTCCTGTTTCTTGTAGCTCTTAGTAAAATTTTGTCTATTGACTATCTCTCCTAATCCCTATTCTGCCTACCATTTACACAACCTTCTTCTTCCTCTTCTTCTTCTATGTGCCGTGCTCTACCAGGACATTGGTGGTCATGGCTCTCCACAATGTCCTGTTCTTTGTAGCCGTTAGTAAATTTTGTCTATTTGCTATCTCACCTAATCCCTATTCTGCCAACTATTTACACAAGCTTTTTGTGTTGTGTCTCTTCAAGATGAAGGCTCTCCACAATGTCCTATCCTTTGTAGCTATTAGTAAAGTTAGTTTTTTGCTATATCTCCTAATCCCTGTTCTGTCAGCCATTTATACAATCTCACTCTTCTTCTTTTTCTTTTTCTTCTTCTTCTTCTCTCCGACGTGTCCCTTCACAACGTTCGCAGTTATGTCTTTTCACAATTTCCCCTCCTTTGTAGCTCTTAGTAATGTTTTTATTTTTTTTTATATCCCTTCTAATCCCTGTTCTGCCAACCGTCTACACGAAATCGTTAGGTAGGATATGCGCTGCTCTCCTCTTGTCTTCAAAACGTCATATGAATGTCAAATTTTCTAAGCCGTCTTTCCTCATTATGAGACCTAGACATTTCAACCGTCTCTTTCTGATTCTATTTATAAGTGTCTGTTTCATTTTCATTTTCAATAAAACTTCATCGTTGCTCACATGTTCCGTCCATGTTATTCTCAACATCCTTCCCTAGAAGTAACTCTTAGAATTAAATATATTTAACATGTTGAAAGTTTAACGAAAGATTTTGAAGACATGACGCTTGGATGTGCGGGTGGTGCAATGTCTAAATGCTGGGAATAAGAAATCGAAGAGTCAAGTTCTCATTTATGACACTCTGAATAATGTTTTCTAATGAATATTTTTTTCATGTGTTTACTATTGATGAGGATTACGGTCATATCACGTTAAAACACCGGTTCTCGTCCGATCACCGAAGTTAAGCAACGTCGAGTTTGGGTAGTGCCTAGATGGGTGACCGCTTAGGAATACCAGGTGCTGTAAGCTTGGATGTGCGGATGGTGTAATGGATAGCGATTCGGAATTGGAAGTCGGAGAACCGAATTTCAATTCCAGTCGCGTTCGTAATATTCACTTCCGCGCGAATACGCTTGGGAAAGGTATGGATCTACCCCTTCCCCCTCCAGCTAAGTTATGGCTGAATTAGTAGAACTTGTATCAGTAAAAATCATTATTATCTCCAAAAGATTCTTACACTCTAAAAATATTTTCTGGCTTTAAATAACCCGCTAAGAGTTGATACCCCGTAAAAAAAAAGAAAGAAAAAGAAAGAAAAAGAAAGAAAAAGAAAGAAAACATTGAATTTGAATGAATAATTTTGTATTTACAACATTCTCAAAACTAATACAATTAGAAAATAATTTCTATTTTTAAATAATGGTGATTATATATCTAACTAAAATATTAGATCCATGGTATTCTCAGCATCCTTCTGTTGAACCATGTTTCTGTTGCTTCAAGTAATATTTACCCCCCCCCCCCACAAGGGTTACATGTGGCACAAGGCCAGGTTTAATGTGGGATTCCGAGCCCGTAGGCTCGGCCAAAAATACTCCCTATTGGAACCCGTAAAAACGGGGTCAAGGATCGTCTACCTCCCCGGACGAGCCTCTGCCCTTCGGCATAGTCTCGTCCGGGTTCCTCTCTGTCCGGAGGCAGAGAGTTCGACCAAATAACTCGACACAGGGCCAAGTTACTTGACGCGGGGCCGAGTTGCTGCAAGTCTCTTCTTCATGCGTGAGGAAATTCTCTCTAATAATAATAAGGATTTCTTTATAATTGGTTCATATATTTTAATAATTTAGTAAATCTTTTTTATTTACTAAATTATTAAAATACTTGAACCAGTTATGAGGAAATTCTTATTATTTACTATTTTTTAAAACTTTTAAGTAATTAGCAGTTGGCCGGCGTTTTGTATCTGGGAAGTGTTTTAACAGAGGACGTAAAGTGCGACACTGGGATAGCTAAAGATGCATTCTAAAAGCTAAGCAGAAAATTAAGAAACAGAAAAACTTCGTTAGAAACAAAGAAAGGAGTACTGAACTTTTACGCGATATTTGTCCTCCTATACAGCTGTTAATGCTGGTGAATTTCCTCAGTGAAACATGAAGCAGCAGAAACATGGTTCAACAGAAGGATGCTGAGAATACCCTGGATCGAATATTATTTGCAATGACTTTGTGCCGCTTATCAGGCAGGTTTTCACGAGCTTTTGAGTAAAATTCGCAAAACTCTTGAATCTGAATGTATTCCAGGCTTACGGCCATATCACGTTGAAACATTGGTTCTCGAAGAATCACCAAGGTTAGCAACATTGCTTTGCGTGATTATCTTGCAGAGGCTGTCATGCTGTGTGACGTGGCCAAACCATGATATCTTCCGACGCTTAATAGTGGCGAGGAGAGATTCCTGTCGATTCACGAGACTTTTGACCTTGCTCCGTACATAGTTATTGGTTTCGTGCTCCCAGTAGGAGTTGCGGTGAAGCTTTCTCAAGCAGTTCTTCTAGAACACCTGGATCCTTTTCCCTCGCTCATCCAGGGATGTCCAAGTTACACAACCCTAGAGGAGGATTCATACGATCAGCGACTTGTTAGATTTTGAATTTGCTTTGGAGCTCATGTTACACTTCCATATTATTTCCAGTCTGACAATCGCTGCCGTGGCTGTGGCGATCGATATGCGGATTTCTGTGTTGAAACTGCCAACTTTTGACAGGTTTGCTCCCAAGTATTTAAAACTGTACCCTTTCTCTACTGGTTTGCCGTCCATGATGACTCTAACTCCGGTATTGCTTGCGCTATTCATCATTACTTTGGATTTCTCTGTGTTGAGTTCCATTCCGTACGCGCCGGCTCTTTCAACGAGTCTGTAGGTCAGGTCTTGCAGTTCGCTCTTACTGCCCGACACAACGTCAATATAACCTACAAAACGCAGGTTGCAGACAGGTCTACCACCGATAGAGATAGAAGTGTGGTGGTCGTGGAGGGTTTCCTGTATAATTATCTCCAGAAACAAGTTGAAGTACTTACATTATTTACTTTATTCAGACTGTTATCCTTATCTTCATTGCCAAATTCACAACGTTTCAGCCGTTGTACGCTCCGGCCTTCTTCAGGTGATTGGAATTTCAAAGTGAACCCTTTATTTCGTCCACCGGGGTAGATTGTTGTAGTTCCACGTGGTAAACCGGATGTCTCATTAATTTCCTTTTAACTCAACTCTCCTCGGTGGACAAAATAAAGGGTACAGTTCGAAATTTCAATCACCTGAAGAAGGCCGCAGCGTACAACGGCTGAAACGTTGTGAATATAGCAATGAAGATGAGGATAACAGTCCGAATAATTTAAATAATGTAAGTAATCATAAGACTTCATCTCAGAGATATAGATAGATATATAGACAGTTGAAGTGTTCGAGAGAGTAGGCATCCCTGTCTAACGCCGATAGTCTGTTGGAAGAAATTCCCCACTGGTGCATGATCATAGTCTGTTGGAAGAAATTCCCCACTGGTGCATGGATAATTTGTATGACCGCTTCTTCTAAGTTAAATCTTCTGAGGACGTGTCAAAGGCCATCATCAAATGCTTTCTTAAAATCAAGGAAATTGTGGAACAACTCACTCTGGTTTTTCAGATGACTCTTGATGAGGACCCTACAGTTGAAGATTTGTTCCACTGTGATCCATTCGGCCCTAAAACCCTCCTGCTCTTCTCACAGTATTCATTCAGCCTTTGATTTCAGACGGTTGAGGTTAATACAGAGCATGAACTTGCTAGGGTAGTTGATCAGGCTTATTGTTCTATAGTGCTGACATAGCTTGAGATTACCCTTCTTTGATAGGGTATGACCAGTCACGGAAACTTCTCCTGTTCCTAAATTCGCTGGCATAGAACTGTTATGGCCTTGACAGTTTCTTTACATTTTTCACCAGTTCAAAGGTACATGATGCACTCAAGGTCAGTTGCAAGCTTTCACGCTACTTATTGCTTCTTCTGCCTCCACCATCAGTATTGGCGGCCTGTCTTCACCTTCTACCGGTCAGCTTACTGTAAAGACGAACCTGGATAGTTGTACAGGCCGTCGCAGTATTCGGTCCACCTATTAAAAACTACCACTCTGTCCGTCAGTAGCTTGCATTTTTCATTTATGACTAAAATTGTCATTATTGTGTATAGTAGTTTAAAATGTATATGTGCATGCACAGAAGAAGAAAAAAACCCAGATCTGCAGCTAATATGCGTAATCCTAAGAAATGGAGAATTTAAAAAGCTATAATTATTTCTCAGCTGTAAAATTCAGTAAACATTGCTGCTATATATGGTCCGGTGCCACTGCTATTTTCCTGGAGCTCCTGGAAAAGATCCAAAGAAGAATCAGCAATATTATTGGTGCTGATCTGGCGGCTCGGTATCAGTTACCGCCGTAAGGTTGCATCTTGTGCCTTTTTTATAAATACTTTTATGGTTCCTTCTAAAATCTTCTCATTCTCTTTCAGTCTCAGTATCCTCCTGCGTCTTGGTGGCATTATCCTCTTGCTTGTTCATCATTTGCTCGTTATTAATTTTACCTCGTTTGTTAAAAATGTTATTTTTCAAGACCAGTATGCTTGGTACTTTCTTTTCGCCTTATTTGATATTTTAAAATAAATTTTTAGCATTTGGGTGGTTTTCTGTGTTATTTATGTAATATATCGACTTGTGGTCAAAATAAACCTCGCTATCTTTTGATCTTTTTTTTCAAGTTATATTTCTTGATGTGGCATATGTTATATTTCTTGATCTGGCATCTCGGTATTAGTCATTTTCCAACTGCTATAATGTAGCTTCCCTGTCCCTTTTCTGTAAATATTTTCATTGCAAATATTCTGATGTGTTTTCTTATATCTACACATGTTCCATACTCTTAATTATAGCATAATTTAAAACTATATGTTATTATATATATATATATATATATATATATATATATATATATATATATATATATATATATATATAATAAATGTGATTCTACAGAAGGATGCTGAGGATACCGTGCACTGAACATGTGAGTAACGACGAATTTCTGTAGAAAATGGAAACAAAAAGGAAAGTAATACTTAACATCAGGAAGAGGCAGTTGAGGTTTCTGTTGCATACAAGGGGTAAGTGGGCTTGGAAAATCTGATACTCACAGGACAGATGGAGGACAAAGAGAGACAGATGAAAACAACGCATAACACAGAGCTTGAGTAAATGGATGGCGGAACAGGGCTTACGAGAAATAAGAGAAAGAGTAAATTTATTAAGAGCTACAAGGGACAGGAAGTTGTGGAAAGGCATGATCGCCTACGTCCTGAGCGGATACGGCACATAAAGAAGAAGAGAATTAGTAAATTAAACTGTTAGCGAGAAACCGACCCACCGAACTTATTAATTAGGAGAAATCAAGACTGAGCCGACGGTCCACATACTGAGACACGCTCGCTCGTCTGACAAGATTAAATGAACCACTGGGAGAAGGGTGGCCAGAAAAGCTGCTACGCCTGTTTCTTATAGATCTTCTCTAGCACAAGGAAATAACTGTAGTTTTATAACCCCTTCAGAAAGTTGGTTATCATGGTTTTCCATAGCTTTCTTTCATTTGTTGCCCGCAGCAAGTATCGCATCCTTACAATCACACTTTATTTTTGTTGTACTTTGTCTTCCAGAACTTTGTTCAAATTTGACAAGTAGGTTAATCGCATTTTTCAATTGCATTTCTTGTTTTCGATTCCTGGTGCCTTATTCGATTTGAATTCAACAGAATAGATGAAGTTTTTTTAGCAAACATGGATAAACGTGCCCGCAATAACACAGAGTATCAAAAGGTTTTCCCCTATGACATCGCTTTTATTTTCACTACTTTCTTTTCTTCGGCAATGTTTATTATTTTAAAAAGCGATGGTTAGAATTGTAATAAAACATGTGAATGTTCATATTTTTGCTCTTGGGAATTGACAACAAAAATAACAATCTCTATTTATTTATTATATTGTTTGTTGGGATGGTTGGTAAAATTCGTAAATAACCAATTAATTCAAACTTTATAAAATGGTAAATAAGGATTTCCTTATAGTTGGTCTATATATTTTAATAAGTCTTTATAAATTTATGACTAGAAAACTTTCCCATTTATTTCTTTTTGAATGATAAATATTGCATTGCATTAGTTCTAATTATTTTAGTTTTTTTAGAATTTTGAAAATATAAGATTATTCTTGTAAATAAACAATCTAATAAATAAATAATGTTTAATATTTTCACGCAACAGTTCAGTATTCTTTTCTTTGTTACCAATGAAATTTCTCTGTCACTTCATACGCTGCTTAGGTTTTTGGAATGCATCTTTGGCTATCATCAGATTTCAGTGTCGCGTTTTTCTTTCCTCTGTTAGAATCCTAACCAGATATTTAAATGTTTGTACTTGTTTCATTTTGGTATCCCCGATTCGTAATTTACATTTTGGGCTCATCCTTTTGCTAACAATCGTGCATTCTGTCTTCTTGCAGTTGATGTTTAATCCTTTCGTCTCGCTTTCCTTCGCTACCTTTTCTATGAGCTGTTGTACTTTTCTATCCGTGTCTGCTCTCAACACTGGGTCAACTGCATATCTTATGTTGTTAAGATATTGGCCGCAGATAATGAATCCTGGTAGGACATCTAATACTCCCAGAAATGCCTAGCTGTATAGGTTGAATAAGTTCGGTGAGAAGACACATCCCTTTCTTACATCATCCATTTAGAGTGTTTCGTTAAGACGGATCAGAGTCAGCAGTGAATAAATCAGTGTTATTGGTGAAAATTTATTTCTCTATTGAATCATGTTGCTTTAAATCATGGCAATTATGTGTGAAAAATAATATCGCCCAAATGTCCGCCAAGGTTTTGGCGGCACACCTCCACTCGATGGTCAAAATGTTTGATGACGTCTCAGCATAGTTGCTTCCTCGATCTCACCAATATGCCTTATTATCTCATCCTTCAGCTGTTGAATTGTTGTTGGCTTGTTGGCATAGACCTTACTTTTGAGATGACCCCAAAGGAAGAAATCTAAAGGCGTCAAGTCGCACGATCGCGGTGACCAATTGACTTTGCTGTTTCGAAAGATGATACGACCTGGGAACTTCTCATTCAATAAAGCCATTGTTGCATTGGCTGTGTGGCGCTGTCCTGTTGTTAATTTTTCCATTGTTGAAATTGCCAAAGGATTAAGTTGTTAAATGGTAAATAAGGATTTCCTTATAGTTGGTCCATATATTTTAATAATTTAGTAAGTGTTTATAAATTTATGACTAGAAAATTTTCCCATTTATTTCTTTTTGAATGATAAATATTGCATTGCATTAGTTCTAATTATTTTAGTTTTTTTAGAATTTTGAAAATATAAGATTATTCTTGTAAATAAACCATCTAATAAATAAATAATGTTTAATATTTTTGTTGTTACTCCGCCAGAACAAAAAGAAACCTCATATCAATTCACTTCGTCATATGTTTAATCTGAAAGAGAAAGAAAAAATCATTAGACGCTTAAACTTAATTCACATTTAAAATCGGTCCAAGTTATTGGAACACACTTTTTTTTTTTACTAATGTTTATTCAGTACAAGGCCCAATAGCCTTTCAAGGTAGAGGGTTAATGAATGATGTTGAATGAGCGTACAAAGAGGTTAAGAAAGCCATATGTAATTGATAGTAACATGTATTATAATTGGTCGGCCATGATATGAATACAAATCAAAAGTCGGCGGTTATGTCGTAATAAACGTTTAAGTCTTCTCATTCCTTCTTCGTTTAATTTTCATTCATTCGTTTTCGTTTTCTTTTTTCTTTCTATTATGTTGTTTTTTCTTTTTTCCTTGCTCTCCTCCTCTCTCCGCAGTCTCTCCCTCTCCCACTCTCCCATCCCTCTGTCCCCTCCCTTTCTGTCTCCTATCTCTCTTCCTGTCTGTCTCTTTCACCTTTCTCCCTCCCTATCGCTATCGCCTCTCTCATTCTCTCCATCCTCCTCTCTCCCATCTCTCTCCTGCCGCATCACTCTCATTCTCTCCCCTTCTATCCCACCTATCTCCCTCCCTATCTCTGCCCTTTCTCATTCTCTCCCTCCCCATTTATTTCCCTCCCTACCTCTCTCCTCTCTTTCACACACTATATTCCTCTCTCCCATCTTTCTCCCCCCCCCCATATCTCTCCTTCCCGTCTCTCTCTCTCTCTCTCTTTCGGGACTATGATGAAGACTGAAAGATTGAGAGTGCGAAGAAAATGATGACACTAAGGCAGCCGGCCACGCCCGGAAATGGGTCTTGGCAACCCGCCACGCTGATCATATTATTCGTTTCTGTTACAGCTGGTATTTTCACACGGCGCTGACAGAAAGCATTTTCGTAGTTTTCACAATAACGAAATGAATATTTTTTTAAAGTAAAGGAGTCAAAGGTAGTAACCGTTATTGGACCACCGTCTGCAAGTGGGGGGAGGGATTCCTTTTTGTATCTTCACAATCGTAGTCCTTTTCTGAATTTCTTTTATTTGACGTCTATTATTATTATTATGATGATGATGATTATTATTATCATATATTTTTTAATGTACGATTTGGATTTTTTTTTTTCACCTATTATTTTTCATTTTTGCTGTCCCAAATCCAAACTAATTTTCTGATATTTTCTTTCTGAAGAAAATTTGTAGACATGCAATTTTTTTTCTTCTTTTCCATCTGTTTTACTGTTTCGGACATCTCTTTTTTTATGCTTACTTTTTAATTTTACATTACTCACAATTTTTATTTGTTCTCTCTTCTTTCCTTTCTTTCTTTATTTCTTTCTTTCATTCATTCATTTTCTTTTCTTTCTCTCTTTTTCTGCTTTAGTGTCTTTTTTGTTTGATTTCTTATTTGCAGATTTTCTTTCTGGATTGTTTTCTTGTTTCATCTCTATTTCTCCTTTCTTTCCTTCCTTCTTTCTTTCTTTCCTTCTTCCTTTTTCTTTATGGCTTCTTCCTTTTTCTTATCTTTTCTTTTTGAAGAAAATTTGTAGACATGCGATTTTTTCTTCGTTTTTTTTTCTTCTTCTTTTCTTTCGGACATCTCTCTTTTTATGCTTACGTTTTACTTTTACAGTAGTCTTCCTTTCATTCATTTTTCTTTCTTTCTCTCTTTTTCTCTCTCTTTCTGCTTTGCTGTCTTTTTTGCTTTATTTCTTGTTTGCAGGATTTTCTTGATTGATTGCGTTCTTGCTTTCGTCTTTATTTTTTCTTTCTTTACTTTCCTCCTTCCTTCCTTCCTTCCTTCCTTTTTCTTTATTCCTTTCTTATTTTCTTTCCTGATTTTTTACTTGTTTACCATCAGTCTTTAATTATGGCTTCTTTACTATTTTCATTTATTTTCTGGTTTTCTGCGTTTCTTTACGGCTTCTTCCTTTTTTCATCTTTTTCTTTCTTTCTTTCTTTCTTGCTTTTTTTCCCACGCTTTTTTGCTTTTTTTGCCTCACCTGTCTCCTGCCTTTTTACCATTACCTTTATTCTTTCATTTTTCCTTTCTTCCTTGCTTTCTTTATTCCTTGTTTTCTTCTTCAAACTTTCCTTCGCCGCCATGTTGTTGCATTACGATGAACTCTGCTAACAGCAAGTTTTTTATATATTTATTTTATTATATATATATTACTTATATATTACTTTACATTTATTTTGTGATGAAGTAATGGACAAATGCAAAGAGACGACATTATCGCGCGCGACCCTCACCACGCTTTAGAATACTCACCTTGCTGGACTTTTATTTACAATGCCATATTTATTCTTCCATCTTTTCGGAAAAAAAATTTGTTTCGGGTATGAATCCTTGCTCGATTCCCTTCACCTCTGAATTGAAGAAGAAGAAGAAGAAGAAGAAGAAGAAGAAGAAGAAGAAGAAGAAGAAGAAGAAGAAGAAGAAGAAGAAGAAGAAGAAGAAGAAGAAGAAGAAGAAGAACAACAACAACAGCAATAATAATAACAACAACAACAACAAACACCACCACCACCACCGCAACAATGTTGAGAAATATAAAAAGTCTTGATAAGCCGACGGGGGGGGGAGGAGATAGAAAGAAAAGAAGAAATTAAAGAAGATAAAAGGTTTTAGAAAGAAGAAGAAGAAAAGCAATAAGAAAAAAAGGAGAAAAAGAAGTAAAAAAAAGGAGAGAACAGTTTAATACAACAACTGTTAGAAAGAAGAAAAGCAGAAAGAAATAAGAAAGAAATTAGATGAATTGACAAAGAAATGAATTAAGATAAAAGGGATAGAAGAAGAAGAAGAAGAAGAAGAAGAAGAAGAAGAAGAAGAAGAAGAAGAAGAAGAAGAAGAAGAAGAAGATGATGATGATGATGATGATTTCTGCAATTTGTACAAATCCATGCTGACCTTCCTCAATAACAACCGGTTTTAAATATCATTCTGAGTACTATTCAGACAATATAACTGAACTAATGTCGCTTTAAAATGATTGTAAGCATCATTACTGTTTTGTTAACAAAAATCATACATATAAAGGCTGTATCCTGTCATTAGCTTTTGCATTAATTCCTGACCCCTGACAATGATTAATGCATCATGCCAACAGTGACCTCCCACCTAGCTGAAAGAGGAGGTTTAACCAATAAATTGGCTCTCAAATTGATGTATTACGCACAGAAAAGATTCCGGGTCCAATTGGGAAGAGTTTTGAGCACTAAACAATATATGGCATCAATATTCCTTTATTATTATTATTATTATTATTATTATTATTATTATTATTATTATTATTATTATTTCCTTGTTTTTCTGTTGTATACATATTTCCCTCCGAGTCCCAACCAGAGATCTAAGATCAGAAATGGCGTCATAACGAATAAAAAAACTATGATCACACGCATTATACATAAATGAAGCTCTCCGTAATCTGTAAGCTGCAATTGTGAATATATTTTTTTTATATATCTTTAAGGTATGAGATGCAACTACAACTGGAATTATTGATGTCGTGGTGTGCCACATTTTTCAGATTTCCACTTCAAGATCCTTGTATTTTGATAGCTTTTTGAAAATCTTCAAAGATACATTACAATCTGCATGAAAGCACATTATTATTATTATTATTATTATTATTATTATTATTATTATTATTATTATTATTTGTGTATGTTATGTTTCCTGCTTTATATCCTGTAGAGCCAGTTCCAAACTATGATTCTTAGGCTCTATAGGAGAATTGTCATTTAACTTGTAGCACTTTTCTTAGTATATGGGATATTCCTGGTAGGGCGACCTTCTGGGCAACTTGTATGAAACTTTATTTTGAACTTGTTTTATTATTATTATTATTATTATTATTATTATTATTATTATTATTATTATTATTATTATTACTTCCTTTGATGTCTGTTGTATACACATTTCTTTCTGGGTCCTAACCAGAGACATGTTTACAAATGGCTTCATGACATTTTTCACTGACCATTTTGGTAATAATAATAATAATAATAATAATAATAATAATAATAATAATAATAATAATAATAATAATAATAATAATAAAAAACAGAAGACAGTCTAAGATCTCACACATTTTACTAACAAGTACAACTCACAGTGAGTTGTACTTGTTAGTACAATTCTTTGCATTTCTTTAAGGCATGGGCCACCAGGAATTCTTTCGTTGAGTCTATCGGAATCTTTTCTAATCCGAGTGCCATCTTTATTAGATCCTAGTATCTTGATAGTTTTGAAGATCTTCAAAGATACATTACAAATTTTCAGGGACTACCATGTCAATAAGGAAGCACATTCTGTTTTTGTGATATTTGATCACGATATCTGGGCGATTAGCTTAGTTTGTTCTGTCTGTTTGTATCGTTAAGTCCCATAAAATTTTTAACCGGGTCTGGCTGATGTACATACCGGTTTTATGCAATTGCCTTCCCGTAAAAATGGCATATTTTCCAGTTTCAAAATGAATCTAAATTTCTTAGAAAGTTGCATTTATGTTTCTGAAGATTATAGTTAGGAAGGAAGCAAGAAATCAGACTTTTATTTCTGAGTACAAATTTAAAAAGTTCAAGGATTCTGAAGAATATTAAAGTTGTAGTCTCTGGAAAAACGGCAATGTGGTGCTAGCAGTGTTGTGTGTGTAGATTACACAAGCGTTGGGTACATATTGGCACGGGATCCATTTGATATCAATGTGTCTAAATGGGCAAGAAAGAATCATATTAAACTATAATAGCAAACCAACACAATATAGTGGTTAACAAACAGACGTAAAGCCTATAACTTATTTTTAATTCCCAGTCTCATTTTAGGAACGGTGGTCAGTAATAGTTCAAGACCATTAATAGTCATTAATAGTTCTTCATCTCACGGCACACTTGAACCTAGATACACTAAAATTATGATGATCAAAAAAAGAGTATACTTTTTATGATTTATATATTAATACAAACAAAACAATCTATTATAACTTGTAATAAAAGGATAATTCAGTTATGTGCCATGCGTGATACACGCTTAGGCGATCCTGTATCTTTCGATACATGACTGACGCGGCAGATTTTTTCCCGCAATATGTTGCCATTTCTTTCTGCGGAAGACCAGTTGCCACCCAAGGCTATAGAATCCGGTCTGTCCTGCTATTTACCCATAGCTCGGGGAGAAAAAGAAGATTCGTTCCTTTCCAAAGGATATTAGCACGTAAGTGAATGTAATGGATTCTACTGGCATTCGAATTACAAGGAATCAGTCAGTTATGTGCCATGCGTGATACACGCTTAGGCGATCATGTATCTTTCGATTCATGACTGACGAGGCAGATTTTTTTGCCGCAATAGGTTGTCATTTCTTTCTGCAGTAGACCAGTTGCCACCCAAGGCTATAGAACACGGTCTGCCCTGCAATTTACACATAGCTGGGGAGAGAAGAAGAGGACTCATACCTTTCCCAAGTGTATTAGCTGGTAAGTTAATATAATGGATTCGACTGGAATTCGAACTCGCCTATCCGATTTCTCAATACGAGCCGCTATTCATTACTCCACCGTGCCTCCGAAATATAACAAAAATTATTTTAAAAAAACTTATATTTATTTATTTTTCTGTTCATTATAATTTAATATTTAAAGACTTTCTTTTTAAAAATATTTCTTCTTTACAAGGTCGAATTTTGGACAGGCATACTCATAAATTATCGTGATCGATTTTTGTTTTTAATATTGTTTATTGCAAAAAAGCTGGCTTTTTATATTATTTTATACATTATGTATACGTTTATTTGTTATAACAATGATATTCTCTAAAAATCAGTTTAAAAGGGTTTTACTTTTGATATGTATACGCATTGTGCTTTGGACTTCTTTCAAAAATAATTAATGATCTTTAAGAATTTCGCGGCATACCTTCGATCCTCACGCGCCACACTATTTGGGTTAAAGCTTCTAATTTATATTGGATTATTAATTAATACCTATAATTAATAACGAATGTTTTTATAAGCTTAATATTAATACTAGATATTTTTTAGATATATATAATTAATACCGTATTTTACGTTGGATATTAACGGATTATTTTTAGATGTTTTCATTCGCAATTCTATGGCCGTTTGTAAGTGAGGCATATCGGAAAATATATATTTAATACTAACTCTGTCCCATAATATATATTACATTTGCATATTAGTTCTTTTTATTATTGACAGTACGTAATGAAGGTTGAAGTTTATATGTCTTAGTCACAATTTCGTATTGTTCTGTTGATTGTAACGGCAGTATTATAAAAAATAGCGTGACACCCCTAAAGCGAAAAATTAGAATTTTCAAAATTGTACCTACTGTTTTCATATATTTTGGTAGATAATATTAACTTTAAATTTAAGATGACAAATGATCCTGGAAATATTACGTTAACCGCAATTGTTACAAAACTCAAAAATAAAAATAAAAACAAACTTCGATGTGATAAATTCGAAACGAACATATTCCCATGGCGTAATTTTAAACCGACGCCTTCGTTTTTCCAGATATTGGGACCATTTTGCTTTAAGTTGGTTTTATATATTTTTCGGGTGAAAAATTGAACATTTTCCAACAAATTTCAATGAATTATTCACTTTCCAAAAACAGTTTATAACTTAGTGTAGATATATGAAAATAAAAAGGAATCAGTTTAAACGTAAGCCAAAACAACATGGGTTAATATAATCTTGACATAATTTTCAATGGCAAAAACACGTGCATATATACATATAATCATTTAAATATTTTTCAATACTAATGGTTCCAATTTTGTTTTTTCTTTTATAAATATAACAATTATTACGGTAGATATTTCATACACTAAATGTATCCACAAGTACAGACAGAAGTAATACTAATTGTTTTTAACTAATTCTTTTATGTATTTTCATGTCGAACTGTCTCCAATTAGTAGATTTAATTTAGAATACGGTACTAACACGGTCCCATAATATTTGCTACATTTACATAAATATTTCATACGCTAAATGTAAGAACCATTATAGGATAGAGATACTATATTTCACTAATCTTCTTACAGATTTCATTAAGAAAAGTATATTACTGCCTCTGTCCCATAATAGTTGTTTCATTTGAATTCACATTTCATATACTAAATGTATCAACTATCATGGGACAGAGGTAGGATCTTTCTTCTTGACTCAACTTCATATTTTTCAGGCCTAATTATCTCCATTTTGTAGATTTCATTTAGAAAAATATTGAATACACATATCTTATACTAAATGTATAAACTATTATGAGGGTCGAAGTATTACATTTTTATTAATCTTTTTTCCAGATTTACCTGTCTAATTATTTCCATCTTGGCGATTTCATTTAGAAAAAATATACAAATATCTCCGTCCGATAATATTTGTTACTTTAGCACACACATTTCCTACAGCAAATATGACAACTACTACAGGACAGAGGTAGGATAATTCTTATATTTCCCAACAAGCAGATAATTTCCAGAGAGGCCGCAAGTTAATTATTTTTGCCTTTGGCTTTGTCACTTTTGCCCATCGCAACAAATGATATATTGTGCCAATATATAAGTGCAGCCATGCGAATGGATACCTTCAGTCCAGATGGTTCTGTCCTTATTTCGTTCTCATTAAATTTAACAAAAGTGTTTAGTTCTTGTCCTCTCAATTTCGTAAAAGTAAACTTGCTCATCGTGACAAATGACATTGATGAAAAACAGTCTGTTCATTATATAGTCGTTTATTCGGTTAACACAGGTGGGTGAAGGGTCTTGGCAAGGCTGTTTTGGCATTGTTATAAGGGGTATTCACTGCCTCCGCCATCTTTATACTCTCCTTTGCATTGACCATATACGATAGTCAGGCAGACAACCGTGGGAACAATGCTCAAGAAAGAAAAAAAAAGGCTATGCCATTTTGTACTTGAAAGAGAGACTGCTTCGATTGTCCCACGTGAGAACCCCAGATAATGTTCTTAGCCCGACCTTTGACAAGAAACGTGTGATACTTTGTCGTTTCTTTAGTTCTTTCTCTAAATTTATTTCTTTTTAAACATTCTCACCTCCAAAACTAAGTTTAAGTATATAAGACTAGTAAAAAAAAAAGGGCGTTTTATTAATTGGTACAAAATTGTTTGCCAGGTGAAAAGGTGTAAGACTTAATCCAATCGGATGAGTCACATAGTACGAATATTACCGTGGGGACAATTTTAATAAGTTCGTCTCACTGACTGTCATTTCTATAGTCAGCTCGATTCTGACTGGGTTCGGTGTATTTGTATCCCGTTTTCTCTGTTAAACTTAGAAAATATGAAGCTTTAGGAAAGTATCTTTGAAATTCATTCACAGAAGTAATACTTTGGAACTTATCCATAAATATTCCCATCAAAAATATCGTAAAGAAATGCCAACGCAGAAGACACTCGGAATTGACCCAATACAAGGCTCCAATGTTACTCAAGGTACAGGTTACTGATTAAGGTTGTCTATGAGATGTAGGAAAGCTAACGCTTAACCGATGACTTGAAAAGGTTAAGATTGTAGTGATCGGGAAACATCCTCTCGGGAGTCTGTTCCTAAAGTAGCAACTCTTTAGGAGGAGCTTTCCTTCTTACTAACAGAATACGGAAGGGGTGGAGATTATTCATTCCAATATACATGTTATGGCGGGTTTTAGCTGTGATGGTCAGGGCTAGTGGCACCAAGGAATATAACGCGTCAAAACATTTGACACGAAAATAGCGATACAGTAGATACTGGCGACATTTTGGCTGTGGGAAAGAGGTTGTAGAGTGGAAAATAATTCATCACCCACAAGGCTGATCCCTGATATCGGTTTTACAATTGTCGTATCTCTAGAAGGAAATAGTGTAAAGACAAGATCGTAATTAGTCAGTTATGTCCCATGCGTGATACACGCGTAGGCGATCATGTATCTTTTGATGCATGACTGACGAGGCAGATTTTTCCAGCAGTAGGTCCCATTTCTTTCTGCGGTAGACCAGTTGCCATCTAAGGCTATAGAACCTGTTCTGTCCTGCTATTTACCCATAGCTGGGGGAGAAGAAGAGGATTCTTACCTTTCCCAATGGGTTTAGGATATAAGTGAATGTAATGGATTCGAGTGGAATTCGAACTCGGCTCTCCGATTCTTAATTCCGAGCCGCTGCCACCTACAACCTTCTAAAAAATTTAAAATAACTGTACTGAAATTTTCTTACTTACTTCATCAGTCAGTTATGACCATGCGTAATACACGCATAGGCGATCATGTAACTTTCGATACATGACTGACGAGGCAGATTTTTTCGCGCAGTAGGTTGCCAGTTCTTTCTGCGGTAGACCAGTTGCTATCCAAGACTACAGAAACCGGTCTGTCCTACTATTTACCCATAGCTAGGGAGAGAAGAGGATTCATACCTTTCCTAAGGATATTAGCACGTAAGTGAATAAAATGGATTCGACAGGAACTCGAACTCGGCTATCCGATTCCTCAATCCGAGCCGCTATCCATTACTACACCGTACCTCCTCTAATTAGTAGCCTCTCTATTTATATGGTACATTGGTAATGGTAATCTTAGCTGTTTTGTGGGATATTTGTCCCGGCTTTCCCACATGAAATGGTGGAGTTTAAAATGCGACAAAATTGAAAAAAAAAAAGCAACAACGCTTTAAAGATTAGAATGGACAATTCTCTGTTTTTAGGCAGAAGAATAAAGACTCAAACTCCTGCTCGGTGTATAACAACAAAAGAAGAAAATACTTATTTACATTGACAAAAAAAAAAAAAATAGGTAAAAGGTTATAAAATTACGAGAGAAAGAAAGAGAGAAGAAAATTCCGTTAACTTTAAAGGAAGAAAAATGTTCATAAAAACGGGAGGCTTGCTCAAAATATTTCTCTGAGCGCCTAAAAAGTTCTTTAAGCGAGTAGATTGTTGAAGGGTTAATACACTCACAGATTTCTTTAGAGTTCTTGAAGAGGAGGAAACTGTCTGACGATACGAATTTTGAAGTTGAGTGAGTTCGTAGGCCGGCGACAGAAATCTTCTAGTTGCAAGGCGTCAGATCTCAATTGGATTTAGTAGTAGGCTGACGTTATATGTCCAACAGCTGACTACAAAGATGGCTGGTGTTCTGTCGCCGAGCTGATGTTATGACGGACGGTTGTCGAATACTCACTACCAAATAGGCGAAGATTCTCCGTATTTATGTATAGGAAGCTCAGAAATATCGGGGATTTTTCCCTCAAAAATTACTATACAAATTCCCTGGCCCCTTCATTGGTTAGAAAATATATTCTTATCTCTGATAAGAACCAAGGTTTTTGGAGCTTCTTTTTGGAAGCAAGGGCCCGACAAGCTGTGAGCGTTACCCCCAGACTTTATTGCACTATGGACAGGATAATGGTGGTGAATTCGTTATTTTCCAGCTCTCTCGTCTGTCAGAAAATATATTCTTACCTCTGATAAGGTTTTGGGGACCGGATTTGAAAGTTGGAGAAAAAAGTTGGGGTGAAGATTGGAAAAGAGTGACCTTGTAAAATATTGTAGTCGTGGTTCTGAAGTTAAATTCTAATAATTTCATTATAAGGAAACATTCACTATTCATTGAACGATCAGTCAGTGTAACCATAGGTTTAAATTTATCAAATATTTCTATTAAAAAGTTTTGTTTTTTTCTGGAAAAAAGGTTTCTCAAGTTCAGTAACTCTTATCGCTCTTTCCAGTATTGATGAGAGTTTCCTTTTCAACCTTTTGCTCACCTCGGTGTTATCTGTTAAGCGGTTATAGATTCTGCTAATATTATTTCATGATTCTTTTCAGATGAAATTTCCAAGCAGTTCGTTTGAAGGTGATTTTGCAACAAAACCCGGTCGGATTTGCCTTTATCCCCAAATGATTCCTTCTTTAGCAAGGCAATCACAAATCCAATCAGAGTATGGTCAACTTCGAGAAACAATACCTACAGTTGCCAAAAATTATCACGTCACAAAGGTGAGTAAAGAAAATATATACAAAATATTCGGTAAATTTAGTTTTTTTTAATATTTATTAGTTTGTCCAGATATTTACGAAGGCTGTAAAATCCCAATGTGTTTTCTAGTGCCAATGGTCGGTATTCATGTGTAGCTAAGACAAAAAATGCAAAAGTCTGTATGTTTTATAGATTACTAGCAGGCTTCGCTTGCTTGCTATCGTTTCGCAAACTAAGATATATTCCCTACTTGAAATCTTTGAAACAAAAATTTAAAATGAACATTTCATTCATAAAATGGTTTGTTATAGTTAAGGAAAGTTTTACAAATAGATGCCAACTTGTTGAAGGCCAAGTAAAATGACAATTTCAAACACATTTCTGCACTATATAAGACGATATTCCTAAACAGAACTATTTTTGATGTGAAAATCAAAACAATCCTCGAATAAAAGAACAGTAATGTAGGACAGTTAATTAATGAAATAAACTTTTTTTTTTTAAATCACTATGCAGATTAGTTAAACCTGAAGAGTGATATTGCCTAGAAGTAGATAATATATAATACAGATATTGAGCTGCTAGCGTGTAAATTGCTATAAAGTAGAGTCAGTGCTCTTTTTTTTAATCTCAGAATTCGTGGGAGAATTTATTCGTATAGATTCTATAATATAGTTTTTACTTGTAACTCATCAATGTTGAATGTATAACTAATTCTAATTTCTATTTTCCCATCTTTACACTATACTAATTTTATCTTATGAATTGCCCCCTGTTCTGTCACGCATGAAATAAAAATAATCTTCTTACGGAAAATAATCATCTTTAAGTGGTAGCAGAAGAATTATTGTTGAACTTTTAAAAGGTAAACTTGAACATTAATTAAATACTTAAACGCAGCGATAAATTTTGAGTTCTCCTGTAGTTTATTGATGCCTATCGCATCTGCCCCTCTAGTTATTGTGATGATGGCCAAACTGAGTGTCCTACGCAGCAGCTAGCTTAAATACCGCCAAATAGGGCGGCTTTTAAGCTAGCTGCAATTTTGCATGCAAAAAGAAAACACTTACTCTCCTTGAACCATGAAAGCAACTATAAGGGCTAGTATAATATATTAATATATATTTTTAACCTCGCATAATCTGGCAACCCTAAATCTTAGCTCAAAAACGTTCCCTGTGCCTAACATTTGTTGGGCTTTTGAATGAACTATGAATCATTGAAATCAGACCAGTGGGAGTGGCGGAGTTGCTTGGACACAACACGCACAAACACACATACAATGTACTTTATATATAAGATGCAAAATCATTTGGTAAAGTGCGTCACAAAGAACTGTTGGAACTGCTAGTTAGCCATGACGTATTTGAGAAACAATATAAGAATAATTCAAAGCCAATACTAGGAGCGAACTGCCTGCACACGGATAGAAAGAGAATTCAGTAAATATACAAAAATAGAAAAGTGCTTAAGACAAGGATGTGTCTTCTCACCAGACCTGTTCAACCTATCTAGTGAGGCGATTCTGAGAGAAGTCTTATCAGGTTTCATTATTGGCGATCACATTCTTAATAACATAAGATATGCAGATGACACAGTGTTGATAACAGACACAGAAAGGGAACAAAAAAACTCCTACGGAAGGTGTTGAAAGAAAGCCAGACAAAAGGACTAAGCATCATTTGCAAGAAAACAAAATGTATGTTTGTCAGCAGACATGCAAATTACAAACTGGTGATGCCAAAATCAAGAAAGAACAACAATTTAAATATCTGGGTTTTAACAGAGGACGAACAGCACAACACCGAAGGCGCATTGGAATAGCGAAAAATGCTTTCTAAAAACTAAGCAAATTGTTAAGAAAGAAGCAAATTTCGTGAACTGTTATGCCATATCGGCACCTGTACATGGCCGTGAATGCTGGATGATCTCCTCACAGAAGACTAGGAGGTTTGCGGTTACAAAAATGTGATTTTACAAAAGGATGTGATCAACGAAGAAGTTTTAGAGAAAATGGAACCGAAAAAGACACATATACTTGAGAGCCGAGTTCGAATTCCAGTCGAATCCATTACATTCACTTCCGTGCTAATACCCTTCGAAAAGGTATGAATCCTCTTCTTCTCCCCACAGCTATGGGTAAATAGCAGAACAGACCTGGTTCTACAGCCTTGGATGGAAACTGGTCTACCGCAGAAAGAAATAGCAACCTAATGCGGGAAAAAATCTGCCTCGTCAGTCATGTATCGTAAGATGCAAGATCGCCTAACCGTGTATCACACATGGCACATAGCTGACTGATATTTAACATCAGAAAAGACAGTTGGAATTTCTAGGATGCATAATGTGGGAAAATTTGACACTCACATGATATAATGAAGGTAAGATGAACAGAGGAAAACAAAGTATAACATACCTAGTGAGTTTGTCTAAATTGTTGGAAGAATAGGGTTTAGGAGAGCTACAAATGGCAGGAAGTTGTGGAGAGCCATGATCGCCCACGTCCTGAAGGGGCATGGTGAATAGAAGAAGAAGAAGAAGAAGAAGAAGAAGAAGAAGAAGAAGAAGAAGAAGAAGAGTGCTAAACTTATATATAATATCAGTCTTTTTTTGTGACAGTAAATGCCGGAAGACTCTCTTGACGAATGAAGAGACGGGAAGACAAGAATAGAAGGATGATGAGAAAAGCATGAACTGAAGGATGATGAGAAAAGCATCAACTAACGGGGAATTTTTAAGTGTAACGGAAACAAAAAAGACGCTTATACTTAGAATCAGAGTGAGACACTTACAATTTCCATAAGACATAACGAGGAAAGAGGGCTTGGCAAATATGAAGCTCACGGGGTATACTGAAAGCAAGTGGGACAAAGGATAGCAGCGAGGATAGCAGAGGATAACAAGCTTGTAGGAATGTTAGGAACTGCAAGTGATATGTCGACAAGATAGAACTTACTAAGAGCTACACATGATAGGAAGTTGTGGACAGCTATGGACACTTACGTTCTGAAAAGACATGGCAAGAAGAAGAAGAAGAAGAAGAAGAAGAAGAAGAAGAAGAAGAAGAAGAAGAAGAGGAGGAGAGGAGTATAAGAAGAAGACTAGAAGAAGAAGAAGAAGAAGAAGAAGAAGAAGAAGAAGAAGAAGAAGAAGAAAGCTAAAATTCCATCCAGTTAAGTTCTGAAGATTTCCAAGATTTGGAATATTCTAAATAGTTTCCAGCGAGAGCTTTTTTAGCTTTTTATTCTGATTTATTACTCATTTCCCTCCAGGCAATGCAAAAAGGCCACTAAGATGCAAGGGGTTAGTGAAAGTGACAGAAAATGAGAGGTGAGTGCAGAGAAAGCACAATAAAAAAAAGAACAGGGTTCAGGAAAACAGATGATGATTAATGTTGCGTTTTTGTTTTGTTTTTTTAAAGATTGTAGTTAACAGGAAAGCAATAAGAGAGAAAATGCGAGACGTGCGAGAAAATAAACTATTAGAATAGACCTATCACATCTAGCTATTTCAAGAGTAAAATGATGAGACCTAGTTGCCAATCAAGTAGTACACTTCAATTCACACGGCCGAGCCTCCGCAAAGCATTAAAAGACAGGAAATCATCTTTAGAAACAAAGAAAAGCATACTGAACTGCTATGGAATAGCAGTACTCTGACATAGCAATGAATGCTGAACAAATTTCCTCGCAAATGTCCCTCTTGCCTTCAATATGTTCTGTGTGTGTCAAATCTTCCAAGCCTCATCATTATGTGCCCTAGACATTTCTAGAGCACATAATTTCCGTCTCTCTTCCTGTAGTTAAGGATAATTCTCCTTTTTGTTTCCATTTTCTCTAAAATTTTGTCATTGCTCACATGTTCAGTCTATTATATTCTCATCATCCTTCTGTAGAACCAAATTTATGTTGCCTCAACTCTCTTCATCTGTGAGGAGAATGTCTAGCATTCACTGCCATATATTATTTGTTTCTACCGAAATGTTCTTGTTTCTTTATACTTTGCTTAACTTTTGGATGCCATAGTTCGTTAATCCAGTACGCCTTCCAATTTCGGTGTCACAATTCATAACTTCTGTTAAAACATGTCCCTGGTATTTAAATTTTCGTACCAGCAAGATTTTAACATCTCCAGTTTAAGGTTCGCATTCTGTTGCCTTTTATGATAACCATACATTCTATATTCTTACAATTTATGGTTACCCCTTTCATCTCACTTTCCTTTACGACCTTCTATAAGAGTTCATGTAGTTTCCATTCCGTTTATATTATTAATACTGCGTCATCTGCATATCCCATATTGTTAAGATTATGGCCGACAATAATGAATTCTGGTAGGACTTCTAACTCTTTCGGAATCGCCTTACTGTATCGCTTAAATAAGTCCGGTAAGTAGACTCATATTTGTCTTACGTTCTTTTCCATGTTTACGTATTTACCGAATTAATTTTTCTATCCGTATTTAGGCGGTTTGCTCCCAGTATAGGTTCTTGATTATTCTAATGCCTTTCCTAAATAAATCGATTTTACCTAACAGTTGAAATAGTTCTTTGCGTCGTATATCATCAAATTGTGCTTAAGATTATATGACTTCGATTAAGGAAGAAAGGCGGTTGAGTTTAAAGCTTTGATTTGATCTGCTAACCGTAACATTTTTGGTACCTCAATTCCTATCTCAGTAGAATCTATCTTATATATCTATAATTCTACTATTCGTCAATACTTCAAATACTGCTGCCGCATATGGCCCGGTGCTCCTGCTATATATTTAGAAATCCTTGCTAAAATTCAAAGAAGAATCAGCAGTATTAATGGCCCTGATCTGCTTCTCGACTTCAGGTCACCAACGTAAGGTTGCCTCTCTATGCCTTTCCTGTAAATACTTTCGTGATAATTGTACGGATGAGGCTCTTCGCTATGATACCACCCGCACACACCAGACAATGAATTGTACATATGGGGTTTAGTTAGGACTTTCATAGAGACCATGAGGTGGATGTAGTAAGAAAGGTAAGTAAGAATGCGTTGTTTTGGTGTAAGGAATATTGTTTGTTTGGGTCAGTGTTTGTGGCTAGCTAAATTTAACGTTAAGACAGAACAACACCATCCCTTCCCCCCATTCCTGATTTTGGCCTTGTGCCACATTTTCTGTACATAGCAGATATAAATATCGCTCTTCGCTACAATACTTAGACTTTTTTAATTTAAGCGCAGTACTAGGCTGGTATCGAGATCTCATCAATTTACAGTTGAGTTGGCTAGATGTAACCGTAAGTTCTATGCTAACAGTTTCTTTTCTCGCACTTCTCGCTTGTGGAAATTCCTCGCGGCATCATGCTTTCCATCAAACGAAAAATTTAAATGCAATGTCAATCGCTATCGAATGTCCTGATTACTCTTCTTTTGTTCTCGCTCCTTAGTAATGTCTCTGCTTTCTAATACTTCCACACCCAGTAACTCCCTTGTGTCTTAGTGGCTTTACTGCCTTGCTTCGGGTGATCGCGATTAAAAAAAGAAAAAAAGGAGTCACCGATGTACTTAGGTAGGTTTCGCCAGTATCAACTGGGTTTTATTCTTTAATTTTTTTTCTTTTGATCCGTGCTGTTTATTCACTGTTGTATACTGACGGACTGGGGATGTTGCGATGTAAACAACTAAATTAAAAACGAAATAAATACTAGTGAATAATATTAATAAAGATTGGAATTTTTATTTTTACATATATATATATATATATATATATAACTTTGTGTTTATTGTCCTTTTTTTTAGCGGCAAGTCGTAACAGAAGCAACGCGATACATTGATGAGCTTCACTCGGAATTGGTCAAAAAACTTCGGCAAAAAGATGGTAGGTGGTTCATCACTTTTCTACACCTCCCCTAAAAATCATGTGCACAATTTTTATTCTAGCATTCCCTTAACTTTTCCATTGTAACAAAATATTTCCAAAAATATTTCCACTCAGCTTTTTTCCCCTTGAGCTTCTGAAACCTATTCCATCAAGAGTGTTTCTCTGAACGCTACAAACATCTTAAAGGTCATTATCAGTCGACCGTAGTCGGGATCATCGAGCCAATGCGAACGATCCTTTCTTTAGCTGTATAGTATGTGCTACGCACAGGGCTACATATAGTCTTGAATTCAGAGTTACTTTCTCCTAGACCGGAACCCACCCAAGGTTATAGAACCCAGTCTGTTCTGCTATTTACCCATAGCTGGAGAGAGAAGAAGATGCTTCATACTTTTCCCAAAGGTATTAACACGTAAGTAAAGGCAATGGATCCGACTGAAATTCGAACTCGGCTCTCCGATTCCTCAATCCGAGCCGCTATCCATTATTTCACCGTTCATCCTGAAAATGCTCAGTCGCTATCTATCCTCCTGATCCTCACAATGATCACTTTCCTACCATCTCCTGTTACATTAATTTCACACACGTCATTCAGTGATACTCTCTAGTCATATATTTGAACTTTAGTATTAAAAGAAGATTACATTATGCAAACGCCGTCTAAATAAATTAATTTTAGTCCAACATCTAAATTACAAACATCCGATAATCTCTATTCACTTTCTGAGCACATTTTGTTACATTCATGTAATACACATCATTCAGTAATCCTCTTACTTGAGTGGCTCTCCAGCCTTTTATTAGGTGAATGTTAGTATAAAAATACATTATTTCACTCATATGAAAATCTCTACTGACTTTCCATAAAGGGTAACTTAGTTTCGACACAAACTAATGTCAAAAACTTAAATCTGGAAATGTAAACAAGGACTTAAACCTTTCACTTTGTTTTGCAATTTGTAATTTTACAAAGCTGACAGATGGTTTGTCGCGCGACCGATCGGAAATTCTAATTAAGACGTTGTAACGTTGCGAAGTTTTCGTGACTGTCAGTCAGTTAAGCTATGTCTCATAAAGGGATAATCTGACCAGCGACATGGGAAAAAGCCAGAGGAAATGACGAGTGGGAAGTCGTTATCAATGGAGGAGTCCGCCATATGGCAACAGGCAAGCCTAAAAGCGTGGGAACGCCGGTGAGAGAACGACCCACAAACACTCGCGCCAGAGGTCTGCTTGTTAGCCGGAGCAGTAATTGACGACGAGTGGAAAGGGCGGGTGGGGGTTGGTGGCAGTTTTAAAGGTGCTTGACTGGCAGCTGGTGTGCGCATTGTCACCAAATTAGATTTTACAAAACTGTAGAAACATGGGTGAAGATGCAAGCAGTAAAAAGATGGCCAGGTATTTTTTTAGTATTATTATTTGACAAACCTATGCATATATGCATGCTACAATCTGCATATAACTCTGCTAACATATAAACGATTGCATACACCAAAATACGTACGCAGATAAAAAGAAATATCATTTGAATTTAACTGATTTATTGTCACCGTAAAATCTGAGGTTAATAGGATACCTTAAAAAAAATAAAAATCTTATATTAATTATAAGTTTCTAGAAATCCGGTAGGAATTACATGGGTCAACTATGCAATTTCTAAAAAATTAATGAATCTATTTTTAATATCTGTCTATATATCTGAGATGAGGTATTATGATTATTTACATTATTTACATTATTCGGACTGTTATCCTCATCTTTATTGCCATATTCACAACGTTTCGGCCGCTATATCTCTGAGATGAGGTATTATGATTACTTGCATTATTTACATTATTCGGACTGTTATCCTCATCCTCATTTCCATATTCACAACATTTCGACCGTTGTACGCTCCGGCCTTCTTGAGATAATTGGAATGTTTCTTCTTATCTGTCTATATCTTTGAGATTAGGTATTATGATTACTTGCATTATTTACATTATTCGAACTGTTATCCTCATCTTCATTGCCATATTCGGTTCGAAATTCCAATCACCTGAAGAAGGCCGGAGCGTACAATGGCTGAAACGTTGTGAATTTGGCAAAGAAGAAGGAGAAAACAGTCTGAATAATACAAATAATGCAATTAATCTATTTTAATCCGACATTTTATTACTTCAAATGTTATTATTGTGGACACTTCGTATTTGAAATAAACTCCCCAATTTTATTTATTAAACAGTGTGCTTTTCGTCTATCGGCCTGCGCATCCGAGAAATCCTAGTCAGGAAAGCGTGTTCTCCGTAGCGATCGAATTTGCATTCTCTTTATTATTGCCGAAATAGACACTGTTAGAATCAATATAAATGAGACGTGTATTTCAAATACGAAGTGTCCTCAATAAAAAAATTTTGAAGTAATAAAAATAGGTTTAGTTTTTATTTATTTTTGAAATGATGTTTTGGCTAATTTTGAACAATTTGGGGCTACTGAAATGTAACCCAGTTTTTTACATTCACTACTAAAATTTTCGCTTATTTCACCAGACAACCAAAAACCACGCCAACACACTGTTCTTCCTCATACACTAAACATCTCCCTATAACACAAAAATTATAAATTGTAAGGTAACCTATATAATAATAATAATAATAATAATAATAATAATAATAATAATAATACAGTGTAACCCGGATATAAGAGAGTGGTCGAGACCGGAGAAGAAGTCTCTTATATCTGGGTTTCTCTTATATCCGGGTTTGGTCTATTTTGTTTAGGTAAGTATGGCTCTAATTTGGGACCAGAGAAAATCTATCTTATATCCGGGTTTCTCTTATATCCGGGTCTCTTATATCTGGGTTACACTTTAATAATAATAATAATAACGACATTAATAAAATTTATCCTACCGACGACAATGTTTCCATTCTCATTATGCGTTAAAAAAAATCACAGTACACACGAATTTTCCTCAATAATTCAGAGAGATTTCGTACGGGTGTTAAATGTGGATTAAATTTATGCTATAACCATTTTGAATTTTTTTTTATTACTAATGTTCAAGCAATACAAGGCCCAATGGGCCACTCGAATTAGAGGGTAACTGTGTGGACTTGTATTAGTGTAAGAAAGAGCAAGAAGTAAAAGTGTTGATGGCGACGCAGGAAAGGTTGCTAACTCTAGACATGAAAAGGTTAAGATTTATTATTGTTGTATATTCTCATTTCTTTCTGGGTTTCAAACATCCTTCGTGTTCTTCCTCATAACCAAAATCTTTATGAGAAAGCTACAAGAAATTTAGCAAGACATCTCAAATTCATAAGGATTTTCCTATTTGCTCCTTATTTCAAGAAAGAAATAAAAATAAAAATAAAAATTTTTCTTCCATTATCAAGCGATGTGGGATAACTTCAGAAAAAAAAGAAAATACTTTTTTAAGCAAAGTAGTATTCTATTTAAGAGTTTAAGTTGGAGGGGGAATGATATTTCAACACTCACACACACACACACACACACACACACACACATAAACATATATATATATATATATATATATATATATATATATATATATATATGTATATATATATATATATATATATATATATATATATATATATATATATATATATATATATATATATAATGTTAAATACGACTGATAAAGTATTGCAGTTAAGCTTTATATTTAATTTTTCTTGTGTTCATACAAGTGTTTTCTTTTCTGGACACAAAGTGTGTAAAAACTGCCCATAGTTCTGCATATCCGAGCATTTTCGGCTGTTCTTTTAGCCATTATCAAAGGGGATTTTTATTTTTTATTTTTAACTAAATATGTGGTTCTTATGTATGTATCTAAAGTTATAGGAATGTTTTATTTTTCGAACACCGTTGTTCGATACAAATAATTCCTTGTATTTTAATGTATCTTATATAAGTTCCAGAAATGGTAGACAGGATGATATATCTCATACACGAAAGCCCGTATTGGCAAGCAGAAATAACATACCCACACCAAACCATTAACCTACATTTTTCACTTTTCCATCTTAGATTAGACCTGTCCCCTAATTCGTCAAAATAGACAACACCCATTTAAAATTTTAAAATCTCATTCTCCCTCCAACTTAAAATCATAAATATAATACTACTTTGCTTAAAAAAGTAAATCTTTTTTTTCTGAAGTTATTCCACATCGCTTGATAGTAGAATAAAAATTTTCATCTAATCATATATATATATATATATATATATATATATATATATATATATATATATATATATATATATATATATATACGAGCAGGACAGGCTAGTAAACGAGTTTGAACTGTAGGCATAATAATAATACTCACTGTTATTCCTTATTATATTGCTCTGTTCTTACATTGAGCTCTCTTTGGATTAATATCCTCCTTGGAATTATCCTTACTAATTATCAAGTCATATGATATATATATATATATGATATATATATATATATATATATATATATATATATATATATATATATATATATATATTGTGTTGTTTGCTTAAGTACTTTAAACTGACATTTTCAAGATGTGATGTCTGTTTAATCTAAATCTTGACCCGAAGATCATGTCCGTTGTCGTTTTGTTCTTGTCTTTTGGTTTTGTGAAAGTGACAGGCATGTATTTTTCCAATCCGCCCGTTTATTACAATCCCATCTATTATTTGTCACACTTCTGTCTGTACAGCGTGTTACCCACACCCACCTTTGTCATTATATTTATACACGGTATAACCTTTCTATTTTTTTTTGTTTTTGTTTTTTCAGAAATGAACGATTTTGAAGTGAAGCTGAATCAAGTTAACCAAATGGTGCTGAACATAATGTGTAATACTTTAATAAATCCACAAACCAGAAAGAAAACCTCCTCGCAAAAGAACGGAAAGAAATGTAAACAGCAACAATGAATGCAGACGACAAAGCAACGGAAAATGAAGAAAAATAGGGGACAGATTTAAAAGCGTACCAAGGGAATTGTAAACATTTAAGCAAGTCAGGATTTTGTTTTCCCTGGAACAAGCCCAGTGCCTTTCCATATTCTACCAGCTATTTAAGAGAAAATGATAAACTTAAAAGGATTTTACAAGAATCCGTCAGCAACAGAAATGTACTCTTTTGTACTAAATACAAATATCGTTCGGGATAGACATGCCTGTGGGAATTTTTCAATACGCTGTAACAAAATAATCGTGCCGCGAAGAAAATTATTTGTATATAAGCATGCCGTACGAAATAAACATCGCGCCAGCGGAAAATTAAAGGAAATATTAATTTGAGTCAAAAATACTTTACGTTTTTGTTTACTGACTTTATTCTTAAAGAAATAAAGTACAATTACATTTTATTCGCCATTATTTGCAATGACTTGTTGCGACATATCATGCAGTTCTTTCATACCGTTTGAGTAAAATTCCGTAGATCCTGATACGAAAATTTCACTACGAACTCTTAAATTTGGTTTTTAGAGAAATGTTTCCGCGTCAAAGTGTTTTGCAGTGATCAAGAACGGTAAAAATTCAGCTGACTGTGGCTGTAAGAGATAAAACAGATCGATCGACTTTCAACATTTTTTCCCGCGTTATTCTTGCCATAAGCGGCCTTGCGTTGTCCTAGAGATTAACATTTTTTTCCTATTGATG
This sequence comes from Acanthosepion esculentum, assembly GCA_964036315.1. Taxonomy (NCBI): domain Eukaryota; kingdom Metazoa; phylum Mollusca; class Cephalopoda; order Sepiida; family Sepiidae; genus Acanthosepion; species Acanthosepion esculentum. The sequence goes on along the minus strand of OZ038493.1, from coordinate 96,123,788 downwards.
AGCGCAGTTTCGTGGAATTAGAACAATCTATCCCGTTGGACGAAATAAAGCGTTCAGTTCGAAATTCCAATCACCTGAAGAAGGCCGGAGCGTACAACGGCCGAAACATCGTGAATACGGCAGTAAAGATGAAAACAACAGTCCGAACAATATAAGTAATGTAAATAGGAACAGTATCATATATTTATTTTCTCCAGATGTATTCGTAACTCTTATGTACTAAGAGTTCTCAAAAGCAGAAATTAATTCAAATAAGACTCAAGCTAATAATTTAATCGTGCCGGCACTTATATTTGGCAAGGTAAACTTAATGAATAAATGACAAAGACGTGTTTCATTAAATGATCCATTTGAGCGACATGCTGATAACTACATCCGTTAATCATTTCATTTTATTATTTTTATCAGATAAAACCGTTTGATCGTGAACTTTAATGACAATATCTCTTTTAGTATATCTCGAAAATATACTTTTAAAAATAGGACAAGTTGTGCTTAAATAAAAAAAAAAGTATTCATTCGCTTTTCATATGACAATCCTGCGGAACTGGGTTGATAATTGAAATAGTGAACGAAAAAGTAAAAGCGGTTTAAAATTTAAATTTGAGTTAGATATTTACTGTGAGCACAGGCCAAACTAAATGAAATAGATCAAGGAAGACTGTGTTGTGCTAATCTTCACGTGGATAGGGCCGACTTGATTTGCGAATCAGTATTCGAAATCTTGGCATTGATCTGGGCTCGAAGAGCAACCGGTGGAAAAGCCAGTAATTTTTTATCGCAAAAATATGATATCGTTATATCAAGTCTCTTTGATTTTTAAAAATACATTTTACAAGTATTATTATTATTATTATTATTATTATTATTATTATTATTATTATTATTCCCATTGATTTCTGTTGTATATGCATTACCTTCGGGGTCCCAATCAGGGACCTAAGGTCAGAAATGGCATCATGACATTTTCCATTGAACATTTTTGTAAAAGGAATTTAAAATAAAAATAAAACAACTGATAACACTGACATTTTACATAGGTAAAGCCTTTTCTAAGGTGTGAGCGGTGCTTATGAGAACATTTTTTAAAATTATTTGGAGTAATGGGTTGCCATGATCCATTCAATGAGTCTATCAGAATGTTTTTTTCCAATCAAACCCAAGACCTCAACGACAAAAGTGTCACATCATTTTTTAGATTTTCACTTCAATATCCTTGTATTTTGATAATGCTTTGTTTTTAAGATCTTCAAAGATACATTGCAGTCTGCAGGAATTATTATTATTATTATTATTATTATTATTATTATTATTATTATTATTATTATTATTTCCTTTGATATCTGGTGTATACTCATTTCTTTCTGGGTCAATAACATTCAGTCACAGACATACAAATGAATATGTTGTCCTAGCCTGTCATGTCTAATAATATATTCTTTTGATTATTATTATTATTATTATTATTATTATTATTATTATTATTATTATTATTATTTCATTTCCTTTGGTTTCTGGTGAATACTCATTTCCTTCCGGGTCCCGACTAGAGACCTAAGGTCAGAAATAGCATCATGACATTTTCCACTGAGCAGTTTTTTTAAAAAATCGACAGAATGTTTCATGCTAAACGCAATCGTCAGGCCTGACGATTACGTTTAGCATGAAAAAGCCTGTCGCCTCTGAGTGTTAACTTCAATGTTTACTTTTATATTTACATACGCTCTCTCTCTCTGATATTGAGCACTTTATCCCATAAAATATAGCATAATTTAAGTATTTATATATATATATATGTGTGTGTGTTTAGGCAGTTAACATAAAAGTCCAACATAAAAGAAAAAATTTCATAGTGCCATAGAGGATAGGTTTTCACTTTATATATATATATATATATATACATATATATATATATATATATCACGCATGGCGCATAACTCAATATATATATATATATATATATATATATATATATATATATATATATATATATATATATATATAAGCATAATAAAATTTGTGCCCGTCACAGATTATTTATCAGTTATTTTTGTTGTACTTTGTTCTTTCACAGAGTTGGGCTTTTCATACATACATACTCGGCTTTGTAACAACCTTTGAACAGTTCACCTTTATCCATCGAAAAACATTGCTGCCTGGTGTTGTCTTTGCTAGGGAGATAACTACCAAACACTACACATCAATCTCGCTTTAATAAAATCTAAATTTCTTTTGATTTATACCAGCTATTGCATAAGCAAACAATAAACCCAGAGACGCAATTAATTAACTTGTTTTATCACTAAACTGAAAAGTGTTTAACAACTTCAAGCCACCTATATGGTCGTTATACTCGCTTTGATGCGAGATTTGTTTGATAAATAAAGTTGTTTATTGTATCTAAAGACCTCTTCAAGAAAGTTTACTGTCAGTTTGTTAAGCGATGTCATTGTGTTCGGTTGTTATGGTCGCAATATACCAGGACCAACGAACAAAAGAAGTTGACAAAATTTCAAAATCTAAGTATCTCGAAATGGAAATGACAAAAACGTGAAATTTAAACAAAACCAATACTCCAATGATTACAGGAACGCCTGCGATAACTCAAAAGAATGCTTATATATATATATATATATATATATATATATATATATATATATATATATATATATATATATATTATAAATTAATTGATTTAAAATATTTATAATATTAATGCTCTGTAAATTTACATTGAGCACTATTGTGTAAAAATAAAAATATCTATAAAAACACCGGATTTTATATCTTACTGTTCTTTCTTTATATATATATATATATATATATATATATATATATATATATATATATATATATATATATATATATATAATTATTTATTTAAATATCATAACATAAATATGTTATAAAATCACTACAAAAATAGCCATTTTGTTTCAACGAATAATAATTGTTGGTTATTGGAATTTATTCCGTATATACCAACCCTATACTTGCATATATATATATATATATATATATATATATATATATATATATATATATATATATATATATATATATTAATAAAATCTCAGGAAATGCCTCACTATCTGAAATACAAAAGATTCTTCTCTTGAGTTCCGTACACAGGGCCGGTGGGTATTACCCACGAATCTCCGACCGGGGACCCCGGGCTGTGTTTTGTGGCCCTCACTATCTTATCAATATTTCCTTTTTTTCTACCTTCATTTATATATGTTGCAAAAATATATGTTACAAATTAAACTAAACACAACTGATTATTAAAGGGTGAAAATTATTTATGGATATTGACA
>OZ038493.1:96100471-96117971 GCA_964036315.1 Acanthosepion esculentum | reverse complement strand
ATATATATATATATGACGGCAACACAAGGCTGCATTATAGTCAATAAACTACAAAACTGGCGAAAAACATAAAATTCACAGCGGTGGAATAACCTACACAGCTCGAATTTGACACCATCAAACATTTGAATGTTGCTGAAATTGAAAGAGGCGTTGAAATGTTTTTATTATTTTTTAAACTTTTTTTTATCCGATGCCGGTGTTGAACTTGTGATAAGATCAAAAGTAAACGAGAGACTTTCTTCATGTCTTCAACGGTAATATCTGGGGGAAAGGCGTACAGCTAAACAGTCACGATGTTTAAAAATAAACTTTAATCTGGAAGAGAAATACATTTTTGCTAACAGTTTCATTCTGATTTCATTCGTTTTTTATTGAATTAGAAACATTACTCATTAATAAACCCTCTGAATTTTGAAGAGAAATCAATTTGCTTCATTTTGATGACAGTTTAATTTCTCACTTTTGCTTAATTAATTTAATACTAGCTTAAAAGCCGCCCTATCGGGTGGCATTTAAGCTAGCTCTTACGGAGCGCTCTTTATTGGGCTTACATCACAATAGGTAGGGAGGAGTAGATGCGATATCCAACAATAAACTACAGAAGTATTCAAAATTGATCACTACATTTAAGTATTGCATTAATTTAAGCTTACCTTTTAAAAGTTCAGCTTTAGTTTTTTTTCTGTGTACGTAGGTCCTTACTTTCCGTACAAACAATTATTTTTATTTCATGGGTGACGTTCGCTAGATTTCACAGTTAATTTCGAGTATTCCCAAAATTTTTCCATGTTATAAAAATTGTTACCGTGCAAAAAAATAAATAAATTAATCGCAAATTATCACGTAAAAATCGCCGAAAACAGTCGCAATAATGAAAAGTTGAGAATCCCAAATTTCCGGACTGCGAATCCGGATCCGGCCTGGAATGTTTTTACTTTGATCATGAAGTCGGCCTGATTTTAAAATGGTATGATATGTTGCACTAGGGCCTGTAGGAGTAAAGTTGAAATGTGTGACACACTGACATTCGCATTAATTTGATAGAAAAAAGATTGGAGATCTTTTCAATCTGTCAACCCTCGTAATTTGAAAGAGAAATCAATTTACTACATTTTAATAACTTTATTCTATCTGGAGTAAACACTTCTTTATAGGTTTGCTTTCTCCTTCTATGTGATGGACGTAGACGTTCATGGCTCTCCACAACATTCTATCTCGTGTGTTTCTTGGCAGTATTTTCTCGCCACCCGTTCCGCCATCCAGTCACACAAGCCCGTCAGGTGAATGGCTCGCTGCCTTCCCCTATAAATCTATGCCCCGTGAGGGTTAATTTTTCCAAGCCCTCCTTCCTCATTATATGCCCAAGATTTATCTTATTCTGACTGTTTCCCTCTGTCGCTATTTTCTTTATGACTTACTTATTGCTTACTCGTTCCGTCCATAGAATTCTCAGCATCCTTCTGTAGAACGATTTTCTGCTGCCTATAGAGTTTTCCTCGTCCGTGGGGAGATTGTCCGACATTCACCGTCATGTAAGAGGATGGATATCGCATAACGATCCAACGCTATTTTCTTCGTTTCTAACGAAATTTGTTCCGTTTCTCAGTACCTTGCTTAGCTTTTTGAATGCTTCTTTCGCCTGTTGAATGCGTCTTCGGATCACGGTGTCGCATTTTCCATCCTCTGTTAAAATGCTTCCCAGGTATTTGAACTTCTGCACCTGCCTGATGCTTATGCATATCTCTAGTTCATAACTCTCTTATTAAAAAAAAAAAATAATTCTTTTCTTTTTTTTAAAAAGTTCCTTATTGTATCTGGTGTAAACTCTTTTGAAGAGAAATATACTTACATCATTTTAACAAGTTTCGTTATTCTATCTGGCGTAAAACTTAATTTATAGGATGTCATCCTTATTTTATATTTCGCACACACCAAATCTTCTCCGAATATATTACTTGATCCTCATCACAGAGCTGTGTAATGTGAACTGATCATTAGCCATACATGATCCGCCATACCTGACTTTCTCTTTATTTTTCTGTGAGCCTCGATACTGAATCTGTTTATTTGTCATTTTTTTTCCCACATGACTCAAATCCTCATGAATTGAATCCATTTGAGATAATTGGGGTTGAAGCAATTAAGGAGCAGGAAAGAATTAAATGCAAAGATGTATGGGGTAAACAGAGTCGGTTATTCTAAATGAGATAAACCCATGACGTATGCCGAAGGACGTATATTTTCTCTCGATTATCTTCTCAATTATTCAGGCCGACAGATTTGAATAAGTAAATATACTGTTTAATAATAGAAATAGCATATACTCAAATATGAATATCCATTAAAAATAACGTTTAAACAAATTATATATATATATATATATATATATATATATATATGATAAAATAAAATATAAAGCGTATGTAAATATAAAAATGTACATTGATGTCAACATGCAGAGGTGACAGTCTGTTTTATGCTTATACGGAATCGTCCGGCCTGATGATTGCACTAAAAGAGGCTGTTGCTGCTGGGTGTTGACTTCAGTGTCCACATTTATATACATACATACATACATACATACATACATACATACATATATATAATAGCTGGCCACTCGTATTCGAGGATACTCGTCTATTAGGGCGGCTAGCTAATCCCTATTGTAAAACACGGTCAAGATATTATGTCCATAGCTTGACCTTGTTTTGAAAAATGAAAACATTTTATAAAACATACATACAGCAAACTATTTCTTATTTTAACAGTTAAAATATAATCCTTGAAAATGGCTAAATGTATAGCCGAAAGCGCTCGGATAAAAAGAACATTCGGACAGTTTTTATATAATTTATCATCCGAAAAGAAAATAATTATTAGATCGCATGAGAAATTGTATAAAAAAAACTAAATAAATGCACCTTGTCTGTCATTTTCAATGAAATGTGCATGAAAGAAGGATTGCTGTCTAAATACACACACACACACACACACACACACACACACACACACACACACACACATATATATATATATATATATATGTATGTATGTATGTATGTATGTATGCAAATATGTGGATGTAGATCCGACGGTATGATGAAAAATATGTAAAAGACAAAACAAAATCCGAATATGCAAGTTTACTGTTTTAATGTTGTTTTACTGTCGACGTCAGACGTTTCGGTCTAGTAGACAATCTTCAGGACATGGTTATTAGAAACATACTTAGGATTAGACGATATTTAAGTCAACATGAAGACACGATAGACACAAGACTAATCAGAAACAGAACAACTGAAGTTCTAACGTCTCTTTCTTGGGAGTGCGTTTTCGCAGCATCGCCCGCGCGACGCTAACGTGACGCCAACGTGACGCCAACGTGACGCCAGCGTGACGCCAACGTGACCGAATCCCAAAAAGGGAACGCTGACTTTAGAATTTCAGTTGCCCTGTTTCTGATTAGTCTTATGTCTATCGTCTCTTCATGTAGACTTAAATATCGTCTAATCCTAAGTATGTTTCTAATAACCATCTCCTGAAGATGGTCTACTAGACCGAAACGTCTGACGCCGACAGTAAAACAACATTAAAACAGTAAACTTGCATATTCGGATTTTGTTTTGTCTTTTCGATATTTTTCATCATATATATATGTATATATGTATGTATGTATATATACACGCACACATTATTAGTCATTTTTTCAGAGAAGAGAAAGCGTCTGAAGATATGAAAATAACTCAGTAGCTGAGTTTATACTCTTGGCAAACTGTTCATAACAGATTAACTATAATCACTCTATATATATTTATATATAGAAACAAGACTTTTTATTACGATGTTTTATTTTAACCCTTTCGTCGAAACTACTTTCTTTCTATTGTTCGTTTATTCACTCCTCACTGACTTCTGTAAAGTCTATTTAATTCGGTTAATGCTTTCCTGCGGAAGATACACACGTGAATAAACACACGCGCGCCTGTCCACCGGCACGACTGGGCGCATGCGCAACTGGGCTAATCGAAAAATACGTCAAAAAGACGTACATGCACGGACGGTTTTGAACCCCTTCTTCAGAAATTGTTTGTCACGATTTAACATCTTACTTCTAAATTCAGTGTCCCTCATAGGACAAGATCAGTACTATTCTTATCATAGGACGCACACAAAAAAAAACACACACACAGAGACAGACACACCGAAAAACGACACATAAATGTATGGTTTTGGATCCTCTCTTCAGAAAGTATTTGTTGCATTTTGGGATCTTACTTCCAAAATCAGTGTGTCTCTTGTGGTTAGTAATATTCCTATCATAGGACACATACAGACTAACAGAGAAAGACTCACACAGGAACATACCATTGTCCATTTAACGACAGTATTAACCATATTTTCATTATCCTACACACGTACAGACGTATACGAACGTTCTTTAGGACTTGATCGGGCGGAAGGACGAAATACGTCACAGGAATACTTTTGCCACTTTGTCATACATTTTCTCCCAACATCGTTCTTAATATATAAAAATATACCGAGTGTAACAGCAAAATTGTCCATTTGTTAGATTAAGATTTGAACCGTTGTATCTTCGAAATGATTAAAGATATCTTACTGGAATTCTCAGAGGATTTTATAACATCACTGGACTCTACTTTGAGCAATAAGAATGCATAATTCCTCCCCAAGTTTCCAGAAGAATTGTGATGAAATCGGTCATAAACGAAAATGACATATTCATCATTAATTAATCATAGCTAAGAATCGGAAGCTCATGAAGAATTGATATGAAGTTCAATATATATATATATATATATATATATATATATATATATATATATATATTATTCTAGGATCATTTTTCAAGTTATTCAAGATGATCTTCGCTCTCTCTATCCTTCTAATTTTCTGGTCTGAAGTAACAAGGCGGTTCACATGTTTCACGTACGATTTCATTTTCAAGTCTTTTTTCACTGTTATAGCAGAAACCCATCTCTCACGTGCCAAACGTCTTATGAATTGAGTTGAATATTTTCTAATTGATCGTTTTAGCTCCAAATTGAAATGATGATCTCTCTTGCTGTTCTGACCTCCTGATCCAGTTTTCTTCTCTACTGTTCCCCCTTTTTAAAACATATCCACCATTCTCTTGATGGTTATTGAATGGATTTTGAAGATGGAAGCCAGAGTATGAATCTTGGTACAATTACTGAAGGGCTGAATGATCTTTTTTCTCTCACCATTGCTCAGTTGGGAAGACAATGGGTCTGACACGAAGCAGTTTTAACTAGATATCTTTTTAGCTGAATAACTCAAAGAGTTTTTCAGTAATTCTTAAGAAAAATGATGTCAAGAGGGCTAAACGGCTTATCTGATAATCTAGAAAAAAATAAACTGAATTAGTTTAGTGGATTTTTAGATATTAAACATTTTGTAGGATGGACAATTATCCCATCATGTTACACGATTTAGACAATTTTGCTGTTACATCCGTGTTATATTAGAACTGCCGACACTTGAGTTTGAACATAGATCATCAGCGAACAAACACAGGCGATCCCGTTATTGAATTAAATAGACCATGTGACCACAGAGTAAATGCATATATGGAAGGTAGCGTCTGTCTAATTGATCTCATTTCTATTTAATCCTCTATTACTATTCGGATCGTTATTTCTAGTCTATTCTCTACATTATACGGATCGCTATTCTCTACTCTATTCACTATACTATTTCTCTATTCGGATCGCCATACGGATTACTATTTGAGCGAGTATTATCGAGCAAGTAGTATTAGTACGAGTGATATTTGAAGGCGTCTGACACCAGCATTGTTCAACGGCGTTACTATAGTTGTATCGGCGATTACAATGTCTCTACTACAACGATTATTACGAAAGTGACAACGAGTTTGAACACAGAGAGCAAACACAGGCGATCCCATTTTGAAAAAGCAGATCTCGTGACCACAAAGGAAACGCATAAATGGGAATTAGCGTGGCTTCTAATTGATCGCTATTTCTGTTCTATCCTCTATTACTATACGGATCGCTATTCACTATACTATTCTCTATACTATTCACTATACTATTTCTCTATACTGATCACTATACGGATTACTATTCGGATCACTATTCAGTAGTTACTATTAGAGCGAGTATTATCGAGCAAGTACTATTAGTGCGAGTGCTATTCGAAGGCATCTGACACCAGTATTGTTCAACGGCGTTACTATAGTTGTATCTGGGATTACAAAGTTTCTAATACAACGAGCATTTACGAAAGTGACAACTAGTATTCGTTGGCATCACAAAAGTGGTAACGAGGTTTCGTCGACATCACAAAAACCCGGTATATATATATATATATATATATATATATATATATATATATATATATATATATATATATATACAAGTCTAGGATTGGTGTATAGGGAATAAATTCCAATAACCAACAATTGCTATTCTTAAAAAAAGTGCTCAATACAGAGTAGAGCATATATCATTGTTTATGTAAAAATTATAACATAAATATGTTATAAAATCTCTACAAAAATAGGCATTTTGTTTCAACACCTCCGGTGTCTTATCAAGTGATGATGTTGATTCAATATCTTATCAAGTGATGATGTTGATTCAACATCATCACTTGATAAGACACCGGAGGTGTTGAAACAAAATGGCTATTTTTGTAGTGATTTTATAACATATTTACGTTATCATTTTTAAATAAACAATTATATATATATATATATATATATATATATATATATATATATATATATATATATATATATACGTGTGTGTGTGTCTCTCTCTCTCCCTCTCTCTCTCTCTCTCTGTGGTGCACCTTATATGACTTACTATTCTATTTGTAAGATTCATTTTGATTTAATATTGCTTTGTATTGAGGCTTGGTTAGTATTATTAACATCTTATATGGATGTACAGGTGTTTGGTTGGTATAATTAACACCTTACATGTATTAGTGGATTTTGTTACCATCTTATATGGATGCTCTTTATTTAACGGTTGCATATTAATTTGCCAAACTAGTTCTGTATTTTTTTTCAAACGGTTAATTTATCTACCAGTTTAACCACATACTAACACCCACGCGCACCTATATGCACAATCACAAAGAAAAGACATCAAACAATAATTAATTAAAAAAAAAACTAACCGTGTCCACATTGACTACACCGTAATGTTCATAAATTATTAACCTTGCATATCAGTCACCTGTTTATCTATCTGTCTCTGCCTTTCTCTCTATTTCTCTATCAGTCTCTCTTCTTTTCTCTCTCTACCCCTCTCTTTCTCTCTCTCCCCCTCTCTTTCTGTCTCTCTATCTCTCTCTCTATATATATATATACGATTAATGTGGGTAAATGTTTGTCACTTAGCTGATTGATGTTGCCTTCAGTTGTGTATATATATGATAAAATATAGTTTTAAGGTATGCTATATTTATGACCAAAAGTGCTCGATATCAAGGATAGAGCGTATGTAAATATAAAAGTGGACATTAAGGTCAACACCGAGCGGCGACGGTCTGTTTTATGCTTGAATCCAACCTTAATGTCATTACGTTCAAGCATGATACACACTGTCACAGCTTGCTGTCGACCTTACTGTCCACTCATACGGCGCTGCAGCATCAGAAGCAACTGTATCAAATAGCAGAAACCTATTCACTTGAGGACTACCAACAGCTGCAACTATTAAATGGATAGCTCATGTAACTGGATGAGAAAATAATGACGTTTCACACCATTTCGAACAAAGGGTTCGGAAGGAAGCCCCCATCAATATTGGAAAGAGTGATAACAGCTACTGGACTTGAGTAACATATTTTGTTAAGTTGTTTAAAGTAAAACATTTTATAGATTTCGATCCACTTGGTTACTCAGTCAATGAATGTTAATTGTTTTCTCAAGGAAAAGAGCTAATATTAGCATTACCACTAAAGATATATGTATTAATGAGTATAAATATACCAACACTGCAAAAATTACAGAAAACCACAGATAAAATGAACATTTACAAAAATTCATCAACTGATTGGGAAAGAAAAATTGTTTTGTAACGGTTGTAATTAAATCACTTGTTACTGTCTTGAACTCACTTCAAGAATGGTCCAATGGAATGGATCAGTTATAACAAATTTAGTTTTAGAGATAGGATAATTGAATACAGAATAGACATACCAGGAACTGCTACGAGACCAAAAAATTAACCTGAAAACTTGCGTCATCTTTTTAAACAGTCTTGTCTGATCAAGACTTCCATATGATTACCATTCATGGTGACAAACCTGTTAGAAATATCTAAACTGTATATAACCGCCTTCTAAGATCAATGGTTAAAAAAAACTTTCAGCAAACGTAATCTGTAGGTCTCTGTGAGGACCACCCTTCCTCAAACCTTATGGACTGGCACTACATAATCACAAAGAACTGTACCAAATAAAGGAAACCACATCCAGCAGTAACAACTAAAATGGATAACACATAACTCAAATAGAAAATAATGACAATCAAAATGTACTTCAAATAAATGGTTAGGAAGGAAACCCCCCATCAGTACTGAAAAGAGGGATAACAGCTACTAGACTTGAGTAACCTATTTTCCTGACAAGTTGTTTAAAGAAAAAACGTTTTATAAATTTCAACCGAAAGGAGTAATAGTTGTTCGATCATTGAATGTGAATTTTTTCTTTGTAGGGAAACTGCTAATATTATCATAAATATTGCTATATGACCGAGATTGATAAAGTTCATGTGTAAAGTGCCTACTGTTTGATTCCGATTGGATGACATAATGGCGTCGCTCTACGGTATCATGAATCTGTGTTCATTGTTAGGGCTTTAATAGAGAAGAGAAGTGTTTTAAGATCTGTCCATTAATCATCTGAGAAATGCCTCTCTGTCTTTCATCAATATGCTAGGAGAGTGACTCGTTGCGCCTTTTCGGGTTAACTTCCTCAACTGACTTTATTGAATCCATTGCTAAGTCAGCTGCTAAGAAATTTGGTCCACTGTGTCGTGCGAAACAATTGTTCTCTCCAGAATCTATCTTAGATATATACAAGACTATCATTCATGCATGTTTAGAATATTGCTGTCCCATATGGTTCGGTACCCTTGCTATTCGCCTTGAGCTCCTTGATGACATCCAAAGAAGAATCAGCAATATTATCGGACCTGATCTGTCGGCTCGGCTTCAGTCAATTTCCCACTTGCATAAGGTTGCCTCCCTGTGTCATTTCTATAAATACTTTGATAGTTGTTGTTCGGATGAGGTTTTCGCTATGGTACCTACACTTTATTAATTTAAGCGCAGTGATCTCATCAATTTAAAGTTGAGCTGGCTAGATGTAACCGGAAGTTCTCTACTGACAGTTTCTTTTTTCGCACTTCTCCCTTGTGGCCTCAAGATTTCCAGCCATGTGTAATCTGCAAAATTTTAAATGCAATGTCAACCGCTATCTACTGCCCTGCTGGTTGCTGTTTTCTATTCCCGCTCATTAGTAATATTTCTGTTTTCTAAATCTGCCACGCCCAGTAACCCCTTGAGTCTTCACTACTTTGCCTGGGATAAAATTGATTGAAACAAAACAAAAAACAACTTTTGTCTGTCAGTTATGAAAATCAGATGTACAATGGGTTAAGTTTACGAGTGAGACGGGTTTTTGGTCTCCCCATCAAAAACGCAATGCAGTTATTCTGCTATTTGATGTACACACAGATCATTTCTACTCTTAGCTACGTTCCTGCTATACGTCGAACAGCTGGTGCATGAAAAATTGGCATTGCTCATTATTCCTTCAGAGCCGGTACAAATCTTGAGGTTTATATCATAAAACAACAATTCAGTGGGTGGATGTCGTAATATTATAAATATTGTCCTCAATGTTTTTTGAAACGGAAAATTCGGTCAGTTGTTTCAAAAAGCAACTCTATATGCATTCACACACACCGATATATATTAACATACTAGATAGGTGTAAATAAAGAAAGAAAGAAAGAAAAAATATAACAAAAAGAAACGAATGATTAATCTTCTACGGTTTATCAACCCTTTATTTAAAGCCAGAAAATATTTTTAGACTGTAAGAATATTTTTGAGATAATAATGATTTAGTGATACAAGTCTTACTAATTAACCCATAGATGGAGAAAGAAGAAATGAATTTCTAACTTTCCTAATTGTATTTGCTCGTAAGTGAATATTACAAACCCAACCGGAATTGGAACTCAGCTCTCCGATTAACAATTCCAAGTCATTATCCTTTACACCACCCGTATTCTCAAGTATCTAGTTACTGACCAGGCTCGACATTGCTTAACTTCGGTGATCTTATGTGAACCGATGTTTCAACGTAATGTTGCCATCTGGATCTCTGAAAAAGTAACGAGAAACCACTCTTTCATCTTTTCCCAAGAAGTTATGGTAATTAACAGATAAGTCTAAAGACTGCATGGAGAGCCATAATCGCCCACGTCCTGAAGGGAGATAGCAATTTTTTAAAAAAGAAAAAATTCACTGGTTTTTAACCGGAATTGTACAAATCACAAAGTTGTGTATAAGGGAAATTTAGTGAGTATAAGAAAAGGGTACCAAATTAATGTTGGTATTTCTTTAAATACTATATCTTTTCAAGGCGAAGGCGATCATGGCTCTCCACAGATTCCTTTACCTTCTTATCTGTGACACGATTTGGAATTCACAACTTTCTTTTTAATAGCCTGATCGCCATGGGTAGAGAGTCAAGTCTATACTGCTATTTAACCCATAGAGGATGGGAGAAGAGGCGGATTTAGCCCATTTCTAACAGTAACACTAAGATAGTGATCGCATAAAACTAGCCCGGAATTTGAACTCGGCTCTGCGATTCCAATTTATGTGTCGATATCCGTTATCCTAACCCCACATGCAATAATTTTTGTATACATGTATATCATATCTCCTCTTCGTGTCCCGAATAAAATATCGATTCTTCGACAGATTACTCTGATTAACATAAGAAGAAAATTATAAAAAAAATAGCATTATTCACTTTTACTTTCACATAAGCTAACAAAAAATTGTCTAAAATTTTGTTTTTAATCTGTTTTTTTTTTGTTTGTTTGTTTTTTGCGGCTTATCGACCTCTTGCATATTACTTAAAGCCAGAAAATATTTCTAGATTCTAAGAAATTTTTGGAGATAATAATAATTTTACTGATACAGGTCCTACTAATTAACCCATAGCTGGGTGGATAACAGGTGGATTCATACTTTTCCCAGAGGGATTTGCCCGTGAGGGAACCCGAACGGAATTTAAACTCGGCTCTCCGATTTTCAGTTCTGAGCCGTTATCCATTACCCCACCTGTACATCCAGGTTCCAGCACCTGGTATACCCAAGCGTTCAGCCATCTAGTACTGACCAGGCTCGATGTGGCTTAACTTCGGTGACCGTACGAAAAACCTCTGTTCTATACGTAAACAAATTTCATAACACCACGTCTGAATTACTCTCAGAACCAAAATGCTACACAATTTAAAGTTGAGAAAAACCTCACAGCCACCAGCGCCTCATTGAGTTTTATTAGTAATATTTTCATACAAAACTTTTTATTTTAACACCGGATAATATGAACGTTCGTTAAAAATTGTACTTTTTAATACTATTTTTTCCAATTTCGACTTTTTCAAATATTTTTTTTATATTTACGCCAAGAATTACGAGAATGATTTTGAAATCTCCGAAGGATACAAGAAAAATATTAATCTCGAAACGATGCGAAAAAGATTTTTAAATTTTAGCATGGCTAATCCTAATCTCCAGGACAGCGGTGCATTGCGCCATTTCAGACTTACGCTTTTCACTGACAAGAAGCGGAAAAATTGAATCAATTGTTTGGTCTGCGGTTAGGAAAGTTGGTACACTGTGTTGTGCTAGACAATTTTTCTCTTTCCTGAATTTATCATACATATTTATAAGTCTGCCATTCATCTATGCTTAGAACATTACTGCCACATATGGTCCAGTGCTCCTGTTACATATTTAGAGATTCTTCATAAAGTCCAAAGAAGAATCTGCAATATTATCAGTCCTGACCTGGCATCACGGTTTCAGTCACATTCACACCGCCGTAAAAAAAATTTCCTGCACTTTTCAATAAATATTTTCATCGTAAGTGTTACGATGAAATTTTCTCTATGGTAACTCAACTTTAAGAATCTATGCGCAGTACTAGATTGGCAGGTAGGTCTCATCATTTTATAATTGAAATTGCTATTTGTAATTGTAATTTATATTCTAATAGTTTCTTCTGTCGCACTTCTCGCTTGTGGAACTCTCTTCTGGCTTCTTGCTTTCCAGTGATCTTTGATCTTCAAAAATTTAAATCGTTATCTTCTGTCTTCTTAATTCTTGTTCTTTTATTGTTCTTTCTCCATATATGTATATATATATATTTTTTTTTTACCTTGCTTGGGGTGAAATGATTAAAATTAAAAAAAAATTTAAAATCTCAAAAGCGCAAGAGACTAGAAAAAAATTTAAGAATTGCTACACTGTACAATTTTATAGATATTTACAAAACTTAGCTAACTTACCGGTGTAAAAGCTCAGTGTACACCTTCAACCCAGATTATACCCAGGGTTATTCTAGGTGAGGCTGTTTTATACCCGGAGGATAAATTCACCCAATGTCACTTTATGCCCCTGGATGTGAAATGAGGTAGACAAAAATATACACCACTTAGGTCGGAATGTACACCCTCGTATAAAATACACCAAAACATCTTAACTCTGAATTCCAAACCATGGAGAAAGTAATGATTGACTGATTCGTTGTAGGTTATTTAAAGTCATGAAATTTTTTTTTTTGATCGTAAGAATTTTTTTTTTTTAAGATAATAATGATCTGGGGTTATAAGTCCTACTCTTTAACACATAGCTGGTGGGGAGAAGTTGATTCATACGTTTATTAAAGGTATTTACGCGTATGTAAATGTAACGAACCCGACTGGTATTCGAACTCGGCTCATCCAAGCACCTGGTATTCCCAAGCGGTCACCCATCTAGGCACTGACCAGTCTCGCCCTTGCTTAACTTCGGCAATCGGACGAGGGTAGGGGTTTCAACATGATATGTCCGTAATGTCGGAGAAATAAAATCACCAAGTCAGACAGCTTCTCGGCGTAAATGAGCAAACGTGCAGAAACGTTTGATGCCGAGACATGGGAACTATTTCAAGGCTTTCACAAACGTGAACAGGTTGAGCAATGCCGCCTCAGGTCATTGCTTGCTGCTAATCAAGAGCTGTATTAATTGAACGAGTTTAATTCCTTTTGCTTAGAAAGGGTTACTCTCCAATGTGTTCATATCCGACATTACGAGTTTATTGACTAGGACCATCATGTATCATTCTCGTTTTTGTTTTTTTGTGGGCAAACACAAATAGTATAAACTTTTATTATGAAGAAATGTGTACGGTGTAGACCACCGTGTGTACTTTTAGCCAACAAGTTTAGCCAACAAGTTTAGCCAACAAGTTTAGCCAACAAGTTTAGCCAACAAGTTTAGCCAACAAGTTTACATTTATTAAATCTGTTAACGAAGTGATTTCTCCATTAATTACATTAACTTTACTGATTAATACTTTATAATATATATATATATATATATATATATATATATATATACTAACTTTGAAGTTGCCTTATCGGGCAACTCTTGATTGGACCTTCATCAGAGTATGTAGGAGGGAGTAGATGCGATAGGCAACAATAAAATACAGAACTCAAAATTGATCGCTGCATATAAGTGCCGCATTGATATTTAAGCTTAACGTTATAAAGTCCAAAGATAATTCTTCTGCCGCCACTTAATTTAAAGACAATTTGATGTACGTAGGTCCTTACTTTCCGTACTAACAATTATTTTTATTTCATGAGTGACTTTGGCTGGATTTTATGGTACAAAAAAATTTCGCAAAAAATCAGATTAAAAAAAAATCGCCGAAAACTTGAGAATCCAAAATTTCAGTATTGCGAGTTCGGATCCTGCCCGGAATATTTTAATTTACTCACGGTGTCGATCCGATTCCAAAATGGCATGATAATTTGACCTACGACCTCTAGGAGTAAAGTTGAAAATGTGTGACACAGTGATACACTGACATTCGCAGTTATTATATATATATATATATATATATATATATATATATATATATATATATATATATATATATATATATATATATAAAAAGAAAGAACAGTAAGATATAAAATCCGGTGTTCTTATAGATATTTTTATTTTTACACAATAGTGCTCAATGTAAATTTACAGAGCATTAATATTATAAATTAATTGATTTAAAATATGTTTTTTTTTCGCTACACAGTGATAACCATGTTTCAGAAATGGAAGCTAAAGCCCCTGAATTTAATTTTGTTATTAAACCAAAGACATTAGTTCCATTTCCACGTCAAGAGAATTTTGGAGTAACTTATTTTTTTTAAATTTACGTTTGTTAAAGGCACGGCAAAGATTCATAATTGAGGGTTTCCAAGGATATATATATATATATATATATATATATATATATATATATATATATATATATATATATATATATATATATATATATAGGGTGTCCATAAAGTCTCTTTACAATTTAAAATGTATATTACAAAGCCAATTGATGAGATATCTTAATCAGATTTATTCTATGTACTCAGTAGTCATCACAGTTTTTAAATACAATGCATTTGTGTATTTCAGGTATCCTGTTGATGAAAGACGTACTGTTAAATAAACCCCTAGCATTTCCGGACCGGAGGATTGGAAGGGATGCCCCAATTCCCTGGCCACCTCCTTCACCTGATATCACTCCCCTAGACTTCTTTCTCTGGGGTTATGTTAAAGATATCATGTATCGAACAAAGATACTGGACATCATTGATCTAAAGCGAAAGATCACTGAGAGCATTGTCACCACTGATGAGGCTATGCTACAGCGAACATGGCAAGGAATCAAGTACCGTCTTCATATGCGTCATGCGAATAATGGTGTCCATATAGAAGTGTATTAAATTAGTTATATATATATATATATATATATATATATATATATATATATATATATATATATATATATATATATATATGAGATAACGATAAATAAATTTAGAAATTGTCTTGACCACAAGGTCATCTACAATAAATTCGGCCACAGGCTCTTACAGCATTTCACCATTCCTGACAGATCTTCGATTATCACGGTGCGGAATATCTAATGACAAATGTGATGGGAACAAAAGAAAAAAGAAAAGCAATTTAAATCAAATGGGCTAGATTTAAATTCATATATATATATATATATATATATATATATATATATATATATATATATATATATACATATATATAAGTTACGAAAAATTTGGTATCCGTATAGGTAGTCCCAAGGAGGATAAAATCCTGAGAGCTCAATGTAAATTCGGAGCTAATAATTTAAAGAGAAACAGACCACTTTAAGGCTCCATGTAATAATTTATTTCACCATAGCCCTTTTAAAGGACGCTGGATCATCACACTTCACGTCCAAAAGGTGAAACGAAATATATATATATATATATGTTTATAAAAGTGAACATTGAAGCCAACACTCAGAGGCGATAGGCTGTTTCATGCTAGACGCAATCCTCAGGCCGCGAGTGTTGGATTTTGTTCTCGACTATTTATATATATGGGTCAGTGGTGCATTGTGGGCAATCCATTCTGTCGGTTATTTTGGCGGGAGTGGCTTGTTTATTTATTTTTTTCATTTGGGTTAATTTATTTTACATGTTTTTTATTTTATATATATTATTTATTCTTATCGGTTTTCGATGTTTTATTAACGTAGTAAAAATTTTGATGGGTATTTGTTTAGGTAGC
This sequence comes from Acanthosepion esculentum, assembly GCA_964036315.1. Classification (NCBI taxonomy): domain Eukaryota; kingdom Metazoa; phylum Mollusca; class Cephalopoda; order Sepiida; family Sepiidae; genus Acanthosepion; species Acanthosepion esculentum. The sequence goes on along the minus strand of OZ038493.1, from coordinate 96,102,021 downwards.
TTATTCAAAAGTTTGTTTTGGTCTGGGAATATAAAGCTATTTATTCGTCCAAATTTTGGATTGATTGCCGTAGTCTATTCTGTTATTTTGGAGGGGGACAGTTTTTAATTTGTTTATTATTTTATTTATTTATTCATTTGAATTGATTATTTTTACTTGTTTTTGCTTATTTATGTTTATTTTTATTAGTTCTAACGGTTAATTTAGTGGGAGCGATTTGTTAATTTATTTATTTATTTGGTTTAATTCTTTTAATTTTTTCTTATTTGTTTATTGTGTATTTTTTTATTTTGTATATTTTTATTTACTCTATTCGGTTTTCGATTTTTTGAGTAACGTAGTAATTTTTATCGCTATATAGTTTTCATAGCTATTTGCTCGTCCAATTTTTAGATTGATTTTTGACCAACACAAGGAATGACCAAAATTTGTGATAAAAAATATAAAACAAAACAAATGAAATCTACAGATAAAGTTCATTTTCTTCAGAAAGTCATTCATTCCTGTAGTTCACTTCTACTAACAAGCAGGAATTTTTTTTCTCCTGGTGATTGAGGAGCCTAACTGAAATAATAAAACAAAAAATATTAATATACAACAAAGTGGTGTCTGAAAAATTTTATTTTTTAATATTTTTTATTGTTTAAAACACACACACACACATATATATATATATATATACATACATATATATATATATATGTATATATATATATATATATATATATATATATATATATATATATATATATATATATATATATAATCATTTCACTCCAAGCATGTCATTAATGCAACTAGGACGCAGGCGGTTACATGGAGTGAAATAGAATGCAAGGACTTTAGTGGGGAGAAGTGGATAAAAGTACAACAATAAAGGAACAGGATTCAGAAAGACAGAAGATAGCGATTGACGTTCAATTTAATTATTTGAAGATTGTAGGTGACAGAGAAGCAAATCGCCAGAAGGTTTCCACGGCCGACAAGTGCGAGAAAACAAAAAATATGAGAGTAGAAATGATGGATACATCTAGTTAGTTCAACAATAAAACGGCGAGACCTACTTACCAATCTAGTAGCACGATTAAATTTATGCGGCCGAGGCACTAAGGAGAACAGCTCATTAGAACAATTGTCATGAAAATATTTGTAGAAAAGACAGAAGAAACCACGTCATGTCGGTGACAAAGTAACTGAAGTCTAAATGCTAAGTCAGGATCAATTGCATTACAGATCCTTCTTTGGATTTTTTTCAAAATCTCGAGCTGTATAGTAAGAGCACCAGACCAAATATGGCCGCAATCTTCAATACAATGACGAATTTAGATTCATAAATCTTCATAGCCACATCATTGTGCAAATTAATTGAAACAACCGCTTTAGTTTCCTTTTTTTCACCATAAGGTCAATTTTAGACCCACTGGAGTGACAGGGTGTAATCGATTTCTTTTTTTTCCCTCAGATTAGATCATTTGCAGTTGTGTGCAGTAATATGAATCTGTTTTCAGGGTGTATGATGAAATTTATTTAACCTTCAAAAATATTGCGTC
>OZ038493.1:96012971-96095471 GCA_964036315.1 Acanthosepion esculentum | reverse complement strand
TATCTGCTTGATTATTGATGGCGGGTGGTTGGAAGATGTATATCTATACAATGGTTTATATATATAAATATATATATATTGCGGTGGCAATCAGTTTCATGATTGAATGCAATCATCATGCCTGAAGATTTCGTTGAAGCTTGAACCATTATATATATATATATATATATATATATATATATATATATATATGCAGAAATATAGTCTTAAAGTGTGCTATATTTATGGGGTAAAGTGCTCAATATCAGAGATAGAGCGTGTGTAAATATAAAAGTGGACATGGAAGTCAGCACTTAGAGGCGACAGTCTGTTTCATGCTAGTGCAATCGTCAGGCTAGTGCAATCGCCTGACGATTGCACTAGCATGAAACAGACTGTCGCCTCTAAGTGCTGACTTCCATGTCCACTTTTATATATATATATATATATATATATATATATATATATATATATATATACTGCACAGACGACAAAATCAAAAATAAGTAAAGCACAAGCGCGAAATTAAGAATATAAAATGCCGATGCATTGACCATGTTCACCATAGTCTATGATTATAGAATCCAGCGTAGTACGTAATCTGTTCAATGAAACAACGTTAAAGATTAGCAATCACGAGTCAGACACTCTACTGAATCTGACTATATCGCCAATACCATCAGCAGCTGTTCCGTAATTCTTCAGTCTTTGATATCAAAGGCTGACAGTGAATATTCCGGAACAAAAACATGGCCGCCTTTATACACGTCGTATGGAATATTTTGAGCCTTCTGATTGGTTAATCCTTCTATTGGTGAACTATAAAATGAGTCAGCTCATTTTGGCTGGCTCACTAGTACACCAAGGTACCAAAAAACTCCAACACAATTGTTATCATTTTATATTCTTAATTTCGCGCATGCCCGTTGTTTTTTTATTTTGTTGACTGCACAAGTAAAGTAAGGTCAGTTGGGCACCGTCTGTAAGAAAAAAAGCACCATGACACAATTCATAGCACCAGAAACTTGGAAACGGCATTCTGTACTGCTGTCTTATGTCAAGAGGTTGACTGCTAGAAAACCCTATATCTGTCAACAGGAATCTGTACCATACCACATAAGAAGGAGAACCCAGTCATGGCTGTCAGACAACTTCTGCGACCACATCACCCTGACATCTGGCTATTTAATTCCCCAGACTGCAACCCCTTTGATTATTATGGGGCGTGTGGCGGTTGATCGAGAGACCAACAAAATTGAAGGCAAACATAATGGCAACATTCACCAACTTAAACAAGGAGACAGTCCAGAATATATTCAGGAGATTCCGAAGTCATCTGGAGGACGTGGTTGAGACCAATGGCGCTTGCATTGAATAAACTTACTGTTTAGTATTTCAAGATATTTTTGTGTCATTTTAGTATATATATATATCTGTTAAAATGAGATGTCAGTGTTATTTTCATGTCTGCGTAATTTAGACGACAATTAATCCTTCCTACTCTCTCTCTCTCTCTCTCTCTCTCTCAATATATATACATACATATATATATATATATATATATATATATATATATATATATATATATATATATATATATATATTGTTAAATATAACAGACAATGAATGTTTATTATGTTTGATCATCAGTTGTTCGTATTTTTGCTTTAATTTAGGGTGAAAATAAAGACAAAAATTGTCCAACATTTGGATAATTCTTATTAAGCTGTTACTTGATCTAAGCTTTCGGCTCACATGAGCCATCTTCAGAGTGGTTATACGGACATTTAAAGAAAGATATTCACCATCAAATATGATATTTTCTTATGCTGACATAGAAGATTGCTATGCCACGATAATGGTCGCGGAATAGCAGACGCAGGAAATAAATTCATGATGCGGTTTTATGATGCATTGCATTGCAACTAGACATATGGTTCTGTTGTTAATATTTCGGTCTCTTCAGTTGTTACGACGAAGTTTAGAACGGCTCATGATCAAACATAATATACATTCATTATATGTTTGAACAATGATCTGCTGCCCCAATACACTATATATATATATATATATATATATATATATATATATATATATATATATATATATATATATATATAATAAAAAGTTAATGGTCAGAGTTAAATTAAACCAGTAAATAGTAGTATTAAAAAACAGTAGTTGAATTAATATATATTGTGTTTTTTATATTTTTATGTTCCTAATTTTCTATACTTATACATATTCCATCAGATAACAACTCAAATATAAGGATCGTATTATTCAAGGAATTGATAGTAAGTTAATGTCTCATTAAGTTTTGTTAGCGAAGTGATTTCGCCATTAATCACATTAACATTGCTAATTAATTATATAAATTATTGCTTTATGGTATAATATATATATATATATATATATATATATATATATATATATATATATATATATATTGTTGAAACTTGACTAATGCATGGAATAATAATGCAACACAAAATATACTTAGAACAAAATGTATTGAAACAAGAAAGTGTACACAATATTTACATATAGTCTTTTGTATATTTCTGGGAAGACCGTTCCTGGAGAATTTGTTGACTGAGTCGCAGTCGGGCAGAGTCTCTGGTTGAATCTCTTGATTCGTTCCCCTCTCTTCCCGGTACCAACCATATTTATATGGTCGGTACTCCACTATGCAAATTAGGTGGATCCTACCACAACATATATATATATATATATATATATATATATATATATATATATATATATTATAAATTAATAGATTTAAAATATGGTTTTACCGCTACACAGTGATAACCATGTTTCAGAAATGGAAGCTAAAGCCCCTGAATTTAATTTTGTTATTAAACCAAAGACATTAATAAATAAATCCTATACATATATATATATATATATATATATATATATGTATAGGATTTATATATATATATATATATATATATATATATATATATATATATATATATATATATATATATATATGAATAAATAAATCCTATACATATATATATATATATATATATATATATATATATATATATATATATATATATATATATATATATATATGTATAGGATTTATTTATATATATATATATATATATATATATATATATATATATAGAATAAATAAATCCTATACATATATATATATATATATATATATATATATATATATATATATATATATATATATATATATGTATAGGATTTATTTATTCATATATATATATATATATATATATATATATAGCATTTAATTTATTCATATATATATATATATATATATATATATATGAATAAATAAATCCTATATATATATATATATATATATATATATTTATATATATGAATAAATAAATCCTATACACACATATATATATATATATATATATGAATAAATAATCCTAATGAGTCAGGTACTGCCTACCTAGGTTTCACCTAACGGGATCCCATGTGGTGAAACCTAGGTAGGTAGTACCTGGCTCATTAGGATGTAATATTGTTATTAACAATACATTTATTTATTTTGCTTTAGACTGACTCAGCCACGGAAAGTCTGCTCAAATGTGGGTATCCACCCAAAAATAATGTTTAAGCAATAAAATCGGTCGGATTAATAAATAAAAATATATCACTTCTTTACCAATAGCTTTGTTTACGGCTACGCAACTGAGGAGATATGAATGTTTTGTCAGTTTGAGGAAGATTTGCGCTATGTCTGTTAATTTCTTGGAACTTCAAAGAGACGTATAGACTTTCCTTGAACTCGGAACGTCACAAATTATACTAACATTAGTTTAAATAATCGAATCCACAAGAAATATGATTGAGTTTGTTTATATGAATGTGTTTGAGTGAATTAAAATGCATACAGCTATATATATATATATATATATATATATATATATATATATATATATATATATATATATATATATATATATATATATTATACCATAAAGCAATAATTTATATAATTAATTAGTAATCCTTATATTTGAGTTGTTATCTGATGGAATATGTATAAGTATAGAAAATTAGGAACATAAAAATATAAAAAACACAATATATATTAATTCAACTACTGTTTTTTAATACTACTATTTTTTAATACTACTATTATATATATATATATATATATATATATATATATATATATATATATATATATATATATAAATAAAGAAATATAGTTTTAAGGTGTGCTATATTTATGGGATAAAGTGCTCAATATCAGAGATAGAGCGTATGTATATAGAAATATAAAAGTGAACATTGAAGTTAACACCCAGAGGCGACAGGCTGTTTCATGCTGGACGCAATATTGCGTCCAGCATGAAACAGCCTGTCGCCTCTAAGTGTTAACTTCAATGTTCACTTTTATATATATATATATATATATATATATATATATATATATATATATATATATATATATATATATGTACACTCCCAATATACATCTAATTTTTATTATATAATTATATGTATTCATGAATGCAATAGAAAGATGTTTTCGCTTTAATTTCTTTTCATTTTATTGTTACAAAATTGTCATTAACGAGACCAAAATGTGCGGCGAAAAGCACTGGTGAACAACTAAAAGAAAAGAAGTCATAATATCGACCAAAAGATGGCGTCCCTTTTGTTGTCATTAGCAACAGTAGAAGTAGAGGCGGTAATGGCGGCAGATTAAGGCAGCCTCTCCTACCTTTGAGCATATCACTTTACGAACAGATGAGTTATCCCAGCAGCCGGGGCCTGGGGCGCTGCACCTGTACACAGTTTTCTCTCACATACATCTCTTGCTTTCTTCTTTTTTCTTTTTTTTTTCCTTTTTGTTGTTTTTGTGGTAAACAATCAATCAGTTGGACACCCCGCCTTGATTGCCATCAGCTTAACCGCAAGAGATTAGGTCACTTAAATAAACTAGCAATAATCCAACACGTGCCACATGGATAATTCCCAAAATCTGTCAATTTAATCAACAAAAGCTTTTGGCCCCTTTCAGGACTTGATCTCTATTATGTAGATTTAATTTTTATTGCAAGCATTTTTTCGTCATAGGTGATAACTTTAAATCCCCGTGGGATCACTGCGCGAAAATCCATCATCGGAATATAAATGAACTTCAAATATATATATATATATATATATTCTTAAAAAAAAATGATTCCAACGCGACACAGAAATTTGTTTCAAAACTGAAACTAAAGGTGTAAATTTAATCATAAAAATTAAACTTAAAATTTCGTTCCATTGCCAAGCAATGTTAGGAATGACTTTCTAAGAAATTTACTTAATTTATACGCGTAGAAAATCTTAATATTTTGAGTTGTTAATGTTAATGCAAATTCAATCTATTTTGATTAGGGTTAGTTGGGTTTTAATTTCCCTATACAACTTATGTATCATATATATATATATATATATATATATATATATATATATATATATATATATATATATATATATATATATATATGAGAAAAAGGTTTTAGTATTCATTGGACTTCTCCAACGTAACAATTTTATCCCAAGTCTTAAAAGACGAAACGCGTCACAAAAAACTTTTTCCTCTCCGTCATACACTTTTACTCAATACATATATATATATATATATATATATATACACACACAGAGTGCGATGGATAAATTGTCATCTAAATTACGCAGATATGAAAAAAACACCGCCATCTCATTTTAACAGATATATTTAACAAAATTATACAAAACTATCTTCAAATACAAAAGAATAAAATTATTCAATGAAATCGCCATTGCCTTCAACTACGGCCTTCAGATAACCTTTCTTGCAACTCTTCTGGACGGTCTCCTTGTTTAAGTTGGTGAATGTTGTATAATTCTTGACTTCAGTTCATCTTTGGTGTTAGAAGGAATTTTGTTGGTCTCTCGCTCAGCTGCGCCGCACACATTATAATCAAGGGGGTCTGCAATCTCGGGGATTGGTTGGCCAGATTTAAGTGGTGATTTGGTCGCAGAAATTGTCTGACAGCCATGACTGGTTTCTCCAGTTTGTGTGGCATGGTTATAGGCGTGCACAATGTTACGGAGAACAAATGCAGACACGTTAAACAGAAATGGCTCAATGAAAAATATACAGAAACAGAAAGAATGAGTATAACGGAGAAAAGAAATATGCATAAAAAATAAGAGAAATATAGAGGACAAAAGACATAATCATCAACTGGATGCATGAAATCCAAGGACGGTAAAGTATTAAGAAACAGACAAGTTTTATTAGAAACAAAGAAAAGAGTACTGAACTGTTACGTAATATCAGTTCTCTAATATGGCAGTGAATGTTGAACAATCTTCACACAGATGAAGAGGAGACTTGAAGAAACTGAAATATTATTTATTATTTATTTATTTAATTATTCCTCAATAAGAGTAGATAGGTTCGCCTATCGCCTGGTTCACACCCCTTCATTTGAACAGGAGTAGGAGTTTATCCCTTATTTCCTGTTTAAGGTCGGACTTTCGGTTTCATTCTCTTTCAATCCCTGTAGCCGATTGCGTCTCAGTGGCGACATCGCCCTACTTAGAGCGAATTGATTTTAAAAAAATGAAATTTGAGGCAGTCGATGTCTTGTTTTTTTGTTTGTTTGTTGTTTTTTCTTTTGATAGGGGTTGTATGAAATAACCTCATTTACCGGATCTATGAACAGGGATTGTGAGAAATGTCCTCTTTTACTGGATCTATGAACAGGGGTTGTGAGAAATGTATTCTTTTGCTGGATCTAGGAACAGGGGTTGTGTGAAATGACTTCTTTTGCTGGGTCTATGAATAGAGGTTGTGTGAAATGACTTCTTTTACTGGATCTATGAACAGGGGTTGTATGAAATGACTTCTTTTGCTGGATCTATGAATAGAGTTTGTGTGAAATGACTTCTTTTAATGGATCTATGAACAGGGGTTGTGTGAAATGACTTCTTTTACTGGATCTATGAACATGGATTGTGAGAAATGTCTTCTTTTGCTGGATCTAGGAACAGAGATTGTGTGAAATGACTTCTTTTGCTGGATCTAGGAACAGGGATTGTGTGAAATGGCTTCTATTGCTGGATCTAGGAACAGGGATTGTGTGAAATGACTTATTTTACTGGATCTAGGAACAGGGGTTGTGTGAAATGACTTCTTTTGCTGGATCTATGAACAGGGATTGTGTGAAATGACTTCTTTTGTTGAACCTATGAACAAGAGTTGCACTAAATGACTTCTTTTGCTGGATCTACGAACTTGTTGATGTTTTGTATATTTCGCGACAGTTAATTAATCCTTAATTTTACCAATTTTCTTTGAATCTAATATCTAGATTCAATATTCAATTTTTAAAATATATAAATATCTTTCAAATTTAATATTTATCCTAGTTAATGCCTCCAAAACGAAACAGCTCTCACATACCCACCCAGACAATCCTCCCTGCCTCCTATTAGAATGCCTGATGCCCAACACGAGAACGCCTCTCTGTGTCTGCTTGGTCTCACATTGTCTGCTGACCTGAGATGGAACAAATACATTGAGTCAATAGCTTCGTCCACCGCAACGAAAATTTGTTCTTTGTGTCGAGCCAGGTTTTCTCGCCTGTATCCATCCTTCAAATCTACAAATCAACCATTCGTCCTTGCAATGAATACTGCTGCCATATATGGTCTGGTGCCACTGCTGTAAGTCTCGAGATCCTCGACAAAATCCAGAGACGGATATGCAATGTGATAGGTCCTGATCTGGCATTTCGTCTACAGTCACTTTCTCACAGACGTGCTGTGGCTTTCCTCTGTCTTTTCTACAAATATTTTCATGGCCACTGCTCTGACGAACTACTTTCACTGGTACCCAAACTGCATGAATTTAAACGTGCTACTTAGTTGGCTGTCGAAACGGTTAAATGTAGCCGTTTCTTCTACTCCAACTGCTTCTTATCTCGCACTTCCAAACAGTGGCACTCCCTTCCCCTTACTTGCTTCTCTGATAGCTATAATCTTCAAATATTCAAATGTAATGTCAATCGACATATTCTAACGCCTTAATCTTGATCCCAGTCCTTCTCTTTATCCTTGCCTCAAACACCGCTCTTTACTCTTACTCTCACTCTCTGTAATCCCTTGCATGATAGTGGCACTCCCGCCTTGCTTGGGGTGATGTGCTTTAAAAAAAAAAGATAATAAAATAAGTGCCAAATTTTCTGTTACCATTTTTCAATTTAGAAAGCAGATCTTTAATAAGTTCACAGTAAGGACTTTTTTAAAATCTTGAAGCCATTTTAAAATCCTAACGTCTTTTTTAATACTGTTTAAAGCCATTTTGAAGTACTGTTTAAAGCCATTTTAAAAACCTAACGTCTTTTTGAAGTACTGTTTAAAGCCATTTTGAAGTACTGTTTAAAGCCATTTTAAAATCCTAACGTCTTTTTGAAGTACTGTTTAAAGCCATTTTGAAGTACTGTTTAAAGCCATTTTAAAATCCTAACGTCTTTTTGAAGTACTGTTTAAAGCCATTTTGAAGTACTGTTTAAAGCCATTTTAAAATCCTAACGTCTTTTTGAAGTACTGTTTAAAGCCATTTTGAAATACTGTTTAAAGCCATTTTAAAATCCTAACGTCTTTTTGAAGAACTGTTTAAAGCCATTTTGAAGTACTGTTTAAAGCCATTTTAAAATCCTAACGTCTTTTTGAAGTACTGTTTAAAGCCATTTTGAAGTACTGTTTAAAGCCATTTTAAAATCCTAACGTCTTTTTGAAGTACTGTTTAAAGCCATTTTAAAATCCTAAAGTCTTTTTGAAGTACTGTTTAAATCCATTTTGAAGTACTGTTTAAAGCCATTTTAAAATCCTAACGTCTTTTTGAAGTACTGTTTAAAGCCATTTTGAAGTATTGTTTAAAGCCATTTTAAAATCCTAACGTCTTTTTGAAGTACTGCTTAAAGCCATTTTGAAGTACTGTTTAAAGCCATTTTAAAATCCTAACGTCTTTTTGAAGTACTGTTTAAAGCCATTTTGAAGTACTGTTTAAAGCCATTTTGAAGTACTGTTTAAAGCCATTTTAAAATCCTAACGTCTTTTTGAAGTACTGTTTAAAGCCATTTTGAAGTACTGTTTAAAGCCATTTTGAAGTACTGTTTAAAGCCATTTTAAAATCCTAACGTCTTTTTGAAGTACTGTCTTTGAAGCCTGTTTAAAAAACATTTTTTAAAATCCGAAATCTTTTCGAAATTCGTAAAATTATTTTCTTTTTATTATGGTTTAAACTTTTGGCTATTATCATTCAAATATTTTAAAACATTTTAATAAAAATGAGACATTTAAATTATTTTGAATGCGTTTTATAAAAAATTTAACAGAAATTGTGGCCTACAATACTGTGTTAAAATTATATCATTTAAGTGGTTATCGCCAAAGAAAATGTTTAAAATTAATTTTTAAAAATCAAAAATCTTTCTTGAAATTTCTTTTTTACTTTTAATTTCAAGCTAATACATTAAATATAGTATTTCTAATAAACAAAATACATTGCTGCATTTCAAAACAAATCTAAATTGATTGGAATGAGTTTTTCAATCGCAAAAAAATAACTGATTTTAGCCATAATTACAAATCTCTCAGTAAAACGTAATCCTCTTTATTAAAACATATTTCAAAAATAAAATATACTTTTCTGAAACTTTATTTGAGGAAGAAGAGCTGACCTAAAGTTTAATTAATCTTAGTTGAAACAAATATTACTTTTAATTGAAAATATAGCTGAAAAGCATACTCACCGTGGAGGTGGGTGTTTTATGAGGTATTGACAACTATCTCAATAGACTGTTTCGATTTTTTTTTCTTTGGGGGACAAAGTTGACGAATAAAACGTGAACGCCTTTTCAATGTAATTTTTGAACTACCTACTGAAAATTTTAAAAATTATTCTATATAATCTAATGTTAATTTAATCTGAGATACTTTGGTTTTAAATTTACTATAGTTACCACTCTTATTTTCTGAAAATGTCATGTATCGACGTCCGTATTTACAAAAAGTGCCATGTTTATACGCACACAAAGAAAATTCAAAATTCTTTTTAAAATACTGGGTGTCGCTAAATTGTAGTAAGTTTTTTCCATTATGATTAGTAAATATAGTTTTTAGTTACTAACAATATCCCCTAAAAGTTAAAACTAAAAAAGATTTAAGACTTTACAAATTATTATAATCAAAATGAAAAACAATTCTTGTAAAAATTCATTATTTATCGATTTTTTAAAAGTTTTTATAATATATCTCATTTATAAAAGCAACCAAAAAATTTTTCTAATTGAATTACGTCTTAGTTTTATTGCATTTTTATGTTACGATTCAAGGTAGATTTTCTTTAGCAGGAGATCCTGTTTTACAAAAAAATGATGATTTAAATTTTCCAAGGACATGTCCTTATAACTAATATCAACATTCATCACTAAAAAATGAATTTCTCGAAATTATATAAAATTAATTAATGGGGGTGTAACAGATGTAAAAACAAGTATTTTTACCAAGATTTTCTAAAGAGAGAAACATTTCTAAAATAATTTCATTGACTTGTGAATAAGTCCTGAAAGTTTCATTAAAATCCAACAATTATTTGATCTTTTCAAGAATTGCCAAATCAATGTCTTTTACCTGAAAAAGACGCTAAAACTTGCTATACTAATTTATGGTCATCCGATGACGAAAGAAGAAAACAATTTTAACCAAAATTTTGAATGCTCTAAAAAGGATTAAAAAATGTAATTTAATAATCAAGAAATACTTTTTCTTTCCTCTTAATTATAACATAAAGGTTTTGACGATAAGTCATTGTTTTCTTTAAGTTTGGGGCGCGAAGGCGAATTGGGATAGCGAAAGATGCATTCCAAAAGCTAAGCATGGTATAAAGAAACAGACCAATTGCGTTAAAAACAAAGAAAAGAGTACTGAACTGTTACGTGGTATCTATATGTTAGTGAATGCGGAACAATCTTTTCAAAGATGAAGAAAAGACTTGAAGCAAAAGAAATGTGGTTCTACAGAAGGATACTGAGGATACTATGGACCGAACATGTGAGCAACGACGAAGTTTTGGAGAAAAAGGGAACAAAAAGGAAACTTATAATTAACATCAGGAAGAGACAGCTGAAATTCCTAGGGCAAATTTTCTAATGAGGAAAGAGGGTTTGGAAAATCTTATACTCACGGGACAGACTGAAGGCAAGAGGTGTACAGGAAAACAACGCATAACATAGGGTGCTTGAATAAATGGGTGGCGGGACAAGGTTTAGTGGGGATAACGAAAAGACAAAATTTATTAAGGACTACGAAGAAAATTATGGCGAGCCATGATCGCATACGTCCTGAAGGGATACGATACATGTCGAAGATGGTCACTTTTTTTAGTGGATTTTTGGAAGTACGTAAATTTAAGAGTATTATTTTTTAAGAAGTAATAATTCTAAAAAGTTTTCCTTGCAGAAGAAGTGGGCTTTAAATTCAGGTCATTTTTCTAATAAAATATTTTAAATGTTAGCTGAATTTTATTTCTTCGTATTTTTTTGTTCTTTTTTTGTTTTGTTTTGTTCTTTTTTTGTTTTGTTTTTCTTTTGTTTAGTTTTTTTTTTTTTTTTTTTTTTTTTTTTTTGTTGCTTCGTTTAACTTTTTCTCCACTTCGGAGAGAACTTTTTCCTTTCACTAACAACTGAAATGTTTGATACGTTCCCACGCTTATTTAAGTGTCAGCAAGTCGAAGTGATCAACGGATGATCGCGACTTTTCTTTGCCACCACTTGATAATCATTATCATAAGAGCTTTAAGATAATCTCTTTGTGTCATTTAGCAGCTTATGAATAGAGTGAAATATCCTTTTATCTAGTAAACTCAGGATATTCGCCCTGTTGTCAAATATAAGTCGATTTCCCTTCTCTGTAGTCTCTCCGTACCAAGCTCGCTTCAGCCTTTCTCACTCGATGTTCCGTTCCTCCTCTCCCTGCCTATGTCTCTCCCTCCTTTTCTCCCTCCCAGTCTCATTCTGGTCCACTTTCTCCGTCCAACCCACTCAGTAAACATGATAATCTTATTGTTTCGCACGTGTCCAGTCAATTTGTGGAGAAATTGATTCTTTAATCTCCGTTTTCGGTGCGAAGTCAGTCAGCTTACAAGACTCTTATATGCAAGTTTTTGTCAATCTTCATTATTCGTCGCTCTTATCATTTCTTTTCCAACATAATCTCATTCCTTGTCAATGCACTTATTTCACTGGCTTATAGTAATCATAGTGATCAGAGTGAAAATTTCAGATCAAAATGTTGCTAATAATTAATATCACGCAATGAAGCTCTTGATACGCACTAGTATATATATATATATATATATATATATATATATATATATATATATATATATATATATAATGAAGAGGTTATAATGGTTCCAGCGAGAGAAAAGTGTGTATATTAAAAAGAAGAGAGGTAGCGCAAACTTTTTTGGTTGTAATGTGGATTTTTAAAAAAAATATATTATCTTTTATTTTTCATAATTTTACAACACGTGTTTCTGGTCTCGCGACCGTCTTCAGGTAAAGGGTGGAGATTTCCACATATTATTAAAAATAATTATTTTTTTCTTTATGCTTTTCAATGTTAAATATTCTCGATACGAGACATTCTCTGTTTTTGTGTTAGTAATCCGAAAAATAAAGGATATTATTTTTTTTTAATCCACATTACAACCAAAAAAGTTTGCGGTACCTCTCATCTTTTTAATATATATATATATATATATATATATATATATGATAAAAAGAAAGAACAGTCAGATTTATAATCCAGAGTTCTTTAACATTTCGCTTGAAAATAACACTAAATTTTAAATTTAATTTAACTTTTTAACTGGGATGAGAGAATTTTTCTCGAATAAACATATCTGAAAAAAAAAGATTCGTGGTCTACATTAATCTTTTGTTAAGATACGATTGTAGCACGCACGAGAATTTTTCATCTAAGTAAGATACTTTCTATTTTAATATGGGCGGTTGAATTTATTTCAATGTGTAAATTTGTTCAGATAGAATATATCTGTAAAAGGACAATATGAATAAAGATAAGAGGAAAACTTATCTTAGTCGACACGTTTCATCCTCTTTGGCCTGATAAAGTCGATCAGAGGACGAAAAGCGTCGGCTAAAATGTTTTTCCTTTGTCTTTATTCATTTATTTCTAAATATAACAAATGTATTTGATAGATTGTTGAGTATAAGTTCCTTTTTATGTTCGTAGACAAGATTTTCAAATTTTTACAAGTTTCCCCAATGTATTGTGAGAAGCATTCATGACATTTATTTTATATAAACTCCTTCAAAAATTATTATTGTCATAGTTATTTCCAAGTTCTGAAATATTTTATTAGATAAAACAACAAATCCGAAAAACTGGAAA
This sequence comes from Acanthosepion esculentum, assembly GCA_964036315.1. Lineage (NCBI taxonomy): Eukaryota > Metazoa > Mollusca > Cephalopoda > Sepiida > Sepiidae > Acanthosepion > Acanthosepion esculentum. Next base: position 96,082,019 of record OZ038493.1, on the reverse strand, counting down.
CCAAACATTATTATTGCTAGCTAACTACTCCTTATACACACACACACACACACACACACACACATATATATATATATATATATATATATGTATACACACAAAAATATATTTATATGTGGGTGTGTGTGTGCGTACTATTTCATTTTCAGCTGGAAGAATTTTCTTTGAATATACTAAATAATAAAAATAATAATAACGAAATATATACATCTATATACATACATATATATGTATGTATATATGTACATACATATATAAATATATATATATATATATATATCCATGCATAGAGATACATATATATATACAAATATATATATATATATATATCCATACATACATATATATATATATGCATAAATATACAAATATATATATGCAAACACACGCAATCACACACATACACACACACACATATATATAAATATATATATATATAAATATACATATATATAGAGAGAGACACATAGATATATAAATACACACACACACACACACACACACACATATATATATATATATATATATATATATATATATATATATATATATATATATATATAAACATATATATGTACATCTATGTAGAGGGTGCGATGGATAAATTTTTGTCTAAATTACGCAAAAATGAAAATAACACAACATCTCATTTTAACAGATATATTTACCAAAATTATACAAAAATATCTTCAAATGGTAAGGACTAAATTTGTTTAATACACTAGCCATTGGCTTCAACCACAGCCTTCAGACTACTTCGAAATCTCCTGCAACTCTTCTGGAAGGTTTCCTTGTTTTGGTTAATACTGCCATAATCCTTGCCTTCAGTTCATCTTTGGTATTACGATCAGTTTTGTTGGTCAGTCGTACCCCCACTTAATAATCAAGAACGTTGCAGTCTTGGGTGTTAAGTGGCCAGATGTAATAGCTGATGTTCTCCCAGAAATTGTCTCACAGCCATGACTGGGTTCTCCTGCGTGTGTGGCAATGTGCGGAGACCTGTTTCCAGACATAGGATCTTCCAGCAGCAATCCGCTTGACCTAGGGTAGGACTATGTCGTCAAGGTACGGTGTAGGCCTCCGTGTTGAGACTGAGACCCTGTGGGAAGACGAATGGATGCATAACGTCGGTATCACTCGTGTTCACTCCAAATATCTTCGTGATCCTCATTAGACACGTCCGACTCTTTCTGAATCCTCTATACTGTCCTAAAATTGACACCAACAACGCTGAAATGTTCCTATTGGAGCTTCCGGCGCGAATGCCAAGCAGTATAGCATGACGTTTCCAGATTTCTGGTGGAGTGAAAATGGCGTCATGATGGTCTTTTTCTCACAGACGATGCCCAGCTGACCCTACTGTATTGTGCAGTCGACAAAATCAAAAACAAACAACGCGCATACACGAAATTAAAACATAATATGGCGACAATTTACCCATCGCACTGTGTGTGTGTGTGTGTGTGTGTGTGTGTGTGTGTGTGTGTGTGTGTGTGTGTCTGTGTCTGTGTGTGTGTGCATATATATATATATATATATATATATATATATATATATATATATTCACATAAATATATATGCAAACGTGTGTGTGTGTGTGTGTGTGTCTTATCTCATTTTCGGCTAGAGTTTTAGCATGTATTCAATAATAGTAACGAAATTTACGCATTACTGCATTAAGTTTCCTTGAAAGTTTTGATGTTTTGCGTTGGCCAATGACAGTATTACGAAAGAATTAAATTGTTACAGCATCTTGGCGTAGTGGAGATTAATTAAACCAAAGACTCTTGTTAGGCGTATAGAACTGTATTAAGGAATCAAAATCGGACATAAAAGTCAAACACAGAAAAAAATCATAACTACTGCAGTTGATACGATAATTGAACACATGCGGAAAGCAAGAAAAAACTAAATGGTAATAGAAGTTAATAATGGGAAAGGCAAACCTTTAAGAAAAAATCTGTTTGCCGACACAGCAGGGTCGGCACACCTATGTAAATCATTCAGCTAACCTTTCCTAATAAATGACGATACATGTTGATAATATTTTTCTCGAAATTTCGTCGACCTATCTATATAGTCAGCATCGCGCTCATATTTAAATTCATATAAACGAAATTAGCTTTAAAGATAGGCAAGACATCTTTTTGAATTGATCTCGACATAGATCGAGAAGAGAACAAAAAAACGGGAATTAACCAAAAAAAATGCCTAACACTCTTCGAAAATTTGTTTAACTAATCTCACCCTATCTTCGCCAATCCACAGCGATCGTAGATATACCAGACATTTCTCGGGATCAAATATTTTAACCTTATTAACTGTGCAATCCAGACGATAATCAGTATCACAAAATACAGGGTACCCAGTAAAAAAGCGGAAAAATTATTATCACTTTTTTTATCTTCTAGGGATAATTAACCTTGAATAAACTTGAATAAATTTCTTGAATACTGATGATGTTGAATAAAGCTCCTCCCTTCTGATTACCACGCTTACAACTTTGTGCTGAACATTCAGGCAAACATTTCAGACATCTACGATGATTGTTCAGTTTATGCATGTATCATGATAGCTATATAAATTTCTTTCTGAATTTACTGTTTTTTTTTTATTGGGCACCCTGTAGATTTCTACTAGTTTCTAAGATCAACAAATGGCGATGAACTAAAAACTTCACAAGATTAATTTTTATACAGTCTGGGACAAAACGAACCCCGACGAGGATGCAACTCAGTAAACGTGGATTTTCAGTACATGGATGTAAGAAAAATAGAATCTTGTCTTTATATCGTAACATCTAAGAATGGTAGTGCACGGAAAGCCGGATGCAAACCATACAAAATTTCATGAAACACATCCTTTTTCAATTGGCTATCAGACGCACAAAAAGTGTCATCAACGTAACACAAAAGCAGTTTGGTTCGGACCACTCGATATCGTGTAATGGTTAACAAACTTGTCTCGCTAGATTAGTTACGACTGAATAGTGAGTTCGATCCTCATAAGCTGCCCCATACATTTTCCGCCTTGTGTCACATTTAAGCTCTGCTTAGAAAATCAGCATAACAGCCTGGTTGATATTAGATTGACAGTAGCAACCAATATTTTCTCATGAAATCCCACAGTATAAAAATGTGCAACATACTAATTATTAAATTCAGAGGGTGCCCAAACCTTTGCTACACACACACACACAAATATACACTATATATATATTTGTGTATTTAGGCAGCCTCAAACAATGTCAGATGTTCCCGTGATGTGATCGGCCTTACATCTACCATATATATATATATATATATATATATATATATATATATATATATATATATATATATATATATTTGTCATTCACAGACAGACTGTTTCGCTGTTTCACAGCTCATCAGTGTGGCTAGACGTCCGGTTGCCTCTAGCTAGGATCGAAACCCGACTGAATTTGCGTCAGTCGGAACTTCTCCCACTAAGCCGTCAGCGCACGGTACGGGATGAAGGTGAATTTTAGCGTGTTTATTTTTAGATTTAGATAAACACACAGTGACTGACAGCGACTCAATTCTGCCGAAGAGTCGTGCAATATTAGCTTAAATATAGTCAAACCTAGAGAGCCAGACAAACCTTCCCAAGCTTTCCCTGACGATCCGCTTAGGTGAAACCTTGGTAGGTTTTTTCTGGCTCTCTAGGTTTGACTAGGTCTGCTCTACTTTTGTATTGAGCACTTTTTTAGTGAGTTGTTTACTCGTGTCGAGGTTTTTTTCTTTGGGCTTTGAACCTGTAAGCTTTACGATTACTTTCGACAGACGTTCATGTTCCTGGCTCTTTCTTTTTTTAAAACCTTTTTTACCTTCGATATTGATTTGATCATTGGCAAATCAAGAAACCGAAGGTTTTTCGAGGCGAGTATAGTTACCTATATATATATATATATATATATATATATATATATATATATATATATATATATATATATATATATGTTTCTGCTTGGTGGATGCCAAGTCTTCTGACACTTGATCAAAAGTGGATCAGTTGGTTTCCTAAGCCATGTTAAGTGTTGGGTTCATCACTATTTGGGTCCTGTCACTGGATCTAACTAACGCCTTTATATACTGTACCATTGTAGACCTCTGTGTATGAATTTCTGGGTATTATAAACCTAATGTCTTCAGCATCATTTTTACCAGTACTCATATTGCAATTTTTTTGTTATCGCTTTTCTCTGGCACTCCTTATTACTGGGTCCCATATTGTATTCATTTCTATGCTTGGTCGGCTCATGGGGATTTTTGTAGCCTAGCATATGTGCTGATTCCTTAAGTTTACAAATTTTCCAAATTGGAAAATACATAAACTTAAGGAATCAGCACATATGCAATGATAACAGCAAAAATTGCAGAGAGGAATTAACAGGAGATAACTGATAACTGACATCCATTAGACATGGCACATGGAACTAGAACAGTCTACCCCAGTGACCGAAATAAAGGGTTCATTTCGACATTCCAACCACCTGAAGAAGGCCGGAGTGTACAACGACCGAAACGTTGTAATAAATATGGGGACAAAGATGAGGACAATAGTCTGAATAATGTAAATAGTGTACATAATACCTCATCTCAGAAATATAGTCAGACAAACCTGCCTGGCATCAGTGACCATGACGCCTTCAAAGTTAATCACACCATCCTTCTTTTCTATATTAATGCAAGAAATAAAATTCAGCTGGATTCCGTAACCATATTAAAAGTCTCTACCCATCAAATGATCGGTGTGCTGCAATGTGAAATCGGAGAATCAAGTTCGAATTTCGTTCGGGTTCATTACATTCACTTACGCGCAAATACCATTGGGAAAGGTATAAATCCATATCTTCTACCCTTCCCACCAGTTATCAGTTGAATAGCATTGAATCCTATAGCCTTGGTTGGCAACCAGTCTATCGCAGAAAGAAAGGGCAATCTACCGTGAGAAAATCTTCTATCTGATCAGCCATGAATCGAAAGAGACATAATCACCCAAGGCTGTATCCCGTATGGGACTTAACTAACTGATCCACTAAGTTGCTGCAACTTGATTGGCAGTTTAGAAATTTGCATAAAAGATCATTTATTTAATTATTATTTAAAATTATTAATCATGTACTTAATTAACTGGCCATTGAGTGTGTCTGTATGCATATTAGGGATATGTCGATGAACTTTGGTTTAAAAGTAATGAGAAAGGAATTAATTTGTTTTAGATCTTGAAAAAGGTTACCCCAAACCGAAAATCCGATTTTACCATAAACGCAATGAGGGTAAAAATCAAAATATTTTAGAAGCTTTATTTATAATTGGATAGTATTTATGCATTTTCAACGCATTTATCAGGTTATAGCCATGGTATAACATACAACCTTACAAATAAAAAAGATTGCAAACTTGCTGAAGATTTATTCTACAATTTGCTAATGATGCAAACAAAAACAAGTTCTAGAAGATTCCATAAAATTCTAGAAGGCTCTAGGAAATTCTAGAAGGTTCCAGAATGTTTTAGCAATACTATACTTATATACGATTTTAGAAATTTCTTGTTGGGAATGATAATTTTTAAACCATTAAACTGAATTAAACATTTCTTCATTATTTTGTAAGAAAGATTCATCGAATTATAATACAGGAAATCAACTATTTTACAAAAAGTTAAGTCATAACCCTAATTCCTATATATATATATATATATATATATATATATATATATATATATATATATATATATATATGCGTGTGTGTGTGTATTTAGGCAGAAAATTCTCTTTTAGGTATGTCTGATTGAATAAATTACGAACATTATATCTGCTTATTTTTATCATAATCCTTTCATATTCACGAATATTTTTCCGTATATTACAATTGAATAAGATAGGAAATACACTGTAACACCGAGAATCACTTCTATTTCCCACGTACTTTCCATCTCTTTCTGAGATCATCATCAGGGATGATACTGGTAAGGCAAAAACAATGTGTAGCTATCAATTACTGATGATGATCTCAGAAAGAGATAGAAAGTACGTGGGAAATTAAAATGATTCTGACTATTAACCTTAATGAAAGCTAAGATCTCCAACATTCTCAATGGGTATACCATGTGCCTTGACACCAAACCCTGTATGGAACATGCATACATACATACATGCATGATAATAGCTATTACCTTTTTGTAGAATAGAATATATCACTGTATGTTTTGTATATACATGTATACATGAAGGCTGTCCACTTATTAAACGAATATGGCCATCACTGACAAATAATGCTGAAGATTCCAGTCTACCTACTATTTAACCCATACTTGTCGAAGAAGAGATAGACTGATACCTTTACAAACGACCGGAATTCGAACTTGGTTCACTGATTTCTTGTTCCGAGAAGTTAACCATTTCACCACAACGACATTTTAACATCTGTTGGATGTGCAATCCAACAGATGTTAAAATGTCGTCAATTCCCTTTGCAAAGTTACAGTCATTTACGGCTTGCACAATACCGCAACGTGACTACCATCAGTAGTGCTATGAATTCCGGAGAAAAACTTAAGCGTGATATCCAGATTAGCACTGAACCAGGTGTTATATCAGAGTTTTCCCCCTCCTAGACGGCTACCTTATCAAAGACTTCATTACTTCCAGTTGCCTACCTCAACCTGGACACCAACTCAGCTATTTCTACATCCCTTCGCACACATACATGCATACATCTAAAAAAAAAAATGGCTGACCACTCGTATTCGAGGATTGTCGTGTAATAGGGCGGCTAGTAGAAGACGCCTGCTCAGGCACATTTGTGTTTGTTCAACACCTACAGACCCCACCTGTGGTTTATACTGCAACTATACTGAGTGGGCCTTAGTTACAGTTACTCTGGAAGAGAGCGCGTTATCTAGTGTGATCAACAGTTGGAACAAAACCTGCACGATCAAACTCTCGGTCACAACCATGTCAACGAGTTCCGTCTACCTAATTTCACTCACAAGACTTGGATCAACCCGTGGTATGGTTTTCAGGCACTTTCCAAAGGTGCCGCATCCAGACCGATAAAATGGTAAGATTCAAACCCGGATGGTCAGAAAGTTAACGTTTTTACCAATCGGCCATCCATCCATACTTACATATCTATTTTATTATGAATGACTATGCTTTTATAATACAATGGTATTAATCAGCCGATGTTCACGAGATGATTTTCGGTGTATATTTCTATTCAAGATCGCGTATCTCTTAACTGATTCGGGTCTTACTCACAACACATGCACTGCAAATGTAGTAGCAGTGGCGTTTCCTAGGCAAGACAGCCCGGTGGAGCCCAGGCTGATTTATATTCAGAATTTTCCTCGGGGAAACTCTGAATACTTCTATTAATATGAAAGATATATAACGTATGCGATCATCATCATCATCATCATCATCATCATCATCATCATCATCATCATCATCATCATCGTCATCTATCACTTGACTGCTTCAATCGTCGGGTGAGGAGAACCTAAGGGCAAAAGAAACAGACCAACTCCTGCAGGATGATCTGTTGTCGATGGCTCTCATAAGTTCCGGCTTTGACATGTCCGTCCACTCTGCTGTTGTCGGACCAGCTCTTGCATTGCGCCTCCGCTTGTGCCCGCCTTCAACGGTGCCTTGTATGATGATCTTGCAGAGGCTGCTATGCCGTGTAACGTAGCCAAGCCATAATATCTTCCGACGCTTAATAGCACCAAGCAGAGATTCCTGTCGGCCAACGAGAATTTGTACCTTGTTCCGTACATAGTTATTGGTATTGTGCTCCCAGTAGGAGTTGCGGTGAAGCTTTCTCAAAAACTTGTTCTCGAACGCTTGGATCCTTTTTTCTGCCTCAGCCAGGAGCGTCAATGTCTCACACCTGTAGAGGAGGGTGGATACCACTAGGGATTTTCAGAGCTTGAGTTTGGTATGGAAACTGATGTTGCTCTTCTAGTCTGGTCATTGCTGCTGTGGCTGTGGTGGTCCGTGTGCGAATTTCTGCGTTGCAGATGTCATCTTTCGATAGGGCGGCTCCCAAGTAATTGAAGCTGAGCACTTCCTCCAGTGGTTCGCCGTCCATGGTGACACTGACACTGGTGTTGCTTGCGCTATACACCATTACTTTAGATTTTTCTATGTCGAGTTCCATTCCATATGTGCCGGCTCTTTCAAAATCTTTTGACCTGACCAACGTATACTTTTTAAATATATCTTTATTAAAAATATTATTGAGCGCCTCCTTGCGCCTGCTTTGTTTCATGCTGTCTACTGATATGAGGTGGAAGAAATACATTGAATCAATAGCTTTATCTACCACAAGAAAAGTTTGTTCTCTGTGTCGTGCCAGAAAGTTTTTCTCGTCTGAATCCATCCTTCAAATCTATAAATCAACCATCCAATCTTGCATGGAATATTGCTGTCGTATATGGACTGGTGCCACTGCTGTATGTCTCGAGGTCCTCGACAAAATCCAGAGACGAATATGCAATGTGATACGTCCTGATCTGGCATCTCGTCTACAGCCACTTTCTCGCAGACTTACCGTGGCTTCCTTCTGTCTCTTCTACAAGTATTTTCACGGCAACTGTTCCGACGAGCGGCTTTTGCTGGTTCCCAGACTGCATGAATTTATTCGAGCTACCAGGCTGGCATCTCGGTCCCACCCTTTCACTGCCAAAACGGTTAAATGTAACCGTTTCTTCTATTCAAATAGCTTCTTCTCTCGCACTTACCGTCTGTTGAACTCCCTTCCCCTTACTTGCTTCCTAGATGACTATAATCTTCAAATATTCAAGTGTAATGTCAATCGACATCTGACACCCTGAGCTTGTTTCCCCGATCTTCTCTTTATCATTTCCTCAAACATGCCTACTTTTGATCTTAATCCTCTGTAACCCATTGCGTGCTAGTGGCACCACCGCCTTGCTTCGGATGAATTGTTTAAAAAAAAACACTTATTTTATTAAATAACCTATTTTGGTTGTGAGTGTCATGATTTATTTTGCAAAGCATTAATTTAACATAAATCTGTTCCAAAAGGTTTTACTCCTCATTCTTGCTGCCATTTAGTACTTTTTTAATCATTTCACCCCAAGTAAGACGATAAAGCCACTAAGATGCAAAGGCTTACAGAGAGTGTTAAGTTTAGAATTAATATTTGCCCAGGATAAGAATTAAAGTTAGTGTTTAGTTTTAGTGGTTAAGTTAGGTCTAGGTTTAGACTTTGGATTAGTGATAGTATCACATTTAATTTTAGGTCTATGATTAGCGTTATGTTTAGAGCTACGTTTAGAGTTATTTTTGTGATAGTGTTAGAGTTAGTGTTAGGTATAGTATTAGGGTTAGGGCTCGTGTTAGATCTACTTGACCATTTCACACAATGCTAATCGATAAAGCTACTAATTCGCAAGAGCTTACTAAAAGTGAAGGAAGCCAATAAATCTATGCCGAGCAGAAAGGAAAATAAAAGAACAGGATTCAAGGAGACAGAAGATGACGATTGGCACTGCATTTCACTTTTTGAAGATCATAATTAACAGGAAAGCAAGACACTGGAAGAGAATTCCATAGGTGAGATTGGGAAACTATGAGAACAGAAACCTAACCTTAACCCTACCACTAACATTTAAACGTAAACCTAACACTAACGCTAGTAGAGTCGTCCTGAGTATGACGATAAACTACATCCGGCAGCAAGGACTATTTTCGGAAGATTGAAGGTTTTGAGGAGCATGAAACCACGTCTTAACTGCTGTTGTTCCCAGGTCAAACCTGACCCATCTTCTGTTAGGGTCCCAGGTATGGGGAAATAGTGAACCCCCAAACAAACACCAACAGTACTTTTTATAATAAAAGGAGCAACAATACATTTTTATAGCAAAATGACAATCAAAGCAACACCAACAAAAATATAAAACTGATTTCAAAATTATAAATTTAAAAAAATATAACCATAACTAACAGTCGTCTATTTAAAATTAAAAAAATGACTATTTAAATAAAATTCTTTGTTTAGAAAACATTAAATTTCGGCATTAAATAACCCAATGGGTTGATAAACCGTAAAACAAAACAAAACAAACCAAACATTACAATTAACGCTAGCACTAATCCGAATTCTAACACTAACTCAGAACACAGACATAAGTATAACATTAGCCCTAACCCTAATCCTATTTCTGCCTTCCCTTAACACTAATCCTAGCACTAATCCAAAATCTAATACTAAACCTGATCCTTGATCAGAACATAGTCAATGCGATAATCATAACCTTATCACGAAAATTAAGTTTAAAACCAGCCTGACATTAAAACTTGCCCGAACAATAACCTTACCCTAGCAAAAAAACTAACCACAACTCTAACCCTAAGGGTACCAATAATCCTAACCCTAGTCTTGTTACCTTAATGCTTCTCATCACCCAAAACCTAAATCTGATCATAGCTCAAAACAGAGACATAACCATATATCTAACCCTATCACTAAATCTAACCGAATATTTTGATATCATAACATTAGCCTAAACATAGACTAATCCGAAATTTAATACTAACATTGGCTATAAATCAAAGCATAGACAAAATAATAAATTTAACCCTTAGCTGCAAATCAAGCCCTAGCTTAACCCTAACCTTAGCCTTAAACCCCAAACCTAACTCTAACAATATCTCTATGCCTAATCCTAGTTCTAAACATCTCCCCAGCCGTGGCTCTAAATCTATCCTGAGAATAATGATCCCTAAATCTAAGACTGATACGAAATCTTACCAGAGATCTAATCATATATGACCATATCAATAACGCTATCCCTAAACCTAATCCACAATATAACATTGGACCTAATCCTAACCTTAACCCTAAAGTTAGTCATATCATTTAACATAAAACTAGCAATCAATCCAAAATCTAATACTAGCCATAATCATAACATATATCCCTAACCCTATCCTTAAACCGAAACATAATACTAACCCTAATCCTAACCCTCGGCCTTACCCTAAACTAGACACAACTCTACTAAACTTAGGGTTAACCATAATATTAACCTTAGCACTAACACGAAATCTAGCACAAAACCTGACGATACATCTACGTATAAATATCCTCATACCTGAGCCCTAAACCTAACAAAGCCCTAACAGCAGCCCAATCCCTAACTTCTGCACTAACCCTAACACTAGCCCTAAGGCTATCACTAACCATAGGCATATGACCAAACATCAAAGACTAGATATAACCCTAAAGCTAACACTACATTTAAACATGAGCATAGCCCTAATAATAAACATAGCCCTAACCGTAGCTAAAACATAAATATAACACTAAACCTAGTCTTAAAAATAACCATAGAAATAACTCCAAATCTAGCAATAACTATGAATACAGGGCGAAACAGAAAGATATAAACTTAACATAACTTAATATATATATATATATATATATATATATATATATATATATATATATATATATATATATATATATATATTCAAAAACTATATTCAATAACTATGAATATAGAGCCAAACGTAAACTTAACAAAATCCGTAACCCTAACCATGACCTAACGTAAGCCAAGCCTAAACCCTATCGCCAATACTAATACCCCGAAATCTAACACTAATCATAACCAAAATTTTAAATACTATAACATTATCCATAACCCTACCTGTAACCCTAGCCCTATCTTTGCTATAACAATTAGACCTCGCTCTCGCCCAGACTTTTAATCGGAGCATTAACATTAGATCCAACTTTAACAGAAGCTGTAGATATAACCTTAGTCCTAAACACTGCTCTAAGCCTAAACCTATCCCTACTCCTAATTTTAATCCTAACCCTAAACCTGGCATTAACCCTTATTCTAGCAATAACATAGAAATTATCACTAACAATATCCATAGATGAAAACAGAGACTTAAAATAACACGAAACACTAGCTTTAAACCTAACCCTAGACATAAGCCCAGCCCAAAATCTAATTCTAACATTAAACATAGAACCACACCTAAAACTAACCCTAACCTTCACCCCTCCCCAACTCTAGCTCAAAACTAACTATATGCCTAACCTATCTCTAACAATATTCCTAAATCTAGCACTAATCCTGACCATAGATCAAAACATAGTCATGGGAATGACCCTAACACTAGACCTAGACATAAATATCTAGTAAATATAACCCTAGTCTTAACCCTAACCCGAAAACTATCCATAGACGATATCCTTAACCCTAGACTAAACCGTAATATTAACTTTAATATAGCCCCCACCCTAAACCTAGCTGTAATCCGAAATATAATATTAAACCTGGCCATCGACATACCCATAATCCTAACACTAAACCTAACCGTTACCCTAACCCAAACATTAATCGTAACCTCACTATAACTCCAGACCTAACGCTAAACCTAACACTTCCAACTCTAGATATAAATTAAACTCTAACCTTAGCCTAACCCTAACAAACCATATACCTACCGCTAACTCTTAACCCTAGCCCTCACCCTAACACTTACTCTAGCTCCACGCTAACCAAACGCTAACCCTATAATTTCCTAGCTCTAACCCTATCCTTAACACTAATTCTACCCCAACACTAACCCTTATCCTAGACCTAACCCTAACTAACGCTAACCCTAAACCTAACTTTGACGCTAACCCTAGTGCAAATACTACTTAACAGTAAATATACCCATAATTCTAACTCAAGCTTTAATCATTCACCTAACCCTAGCGATGACACTATGTCGAACCCTAGTATTAGCACTTAGCCTATTCCTAACCTAACCGTAAACCTAGCTAAAGAGTTATTAAACCTAACCCTAAGTTTGGACTAAACTCTATACCTACGTAAAGCTAACTCTAAGCCGTCATTATCCTTAAAACTAAATCTAGCTTTAACTCAAACTCTAGCCATTGCCCTAGTCCTAAACATAACACTAACCCAAGAGCAAATACTAAATCTAACAATAACCCTAACCTTAAATCTGACCGTAACCCTAAACATAAATCTAACACTTGCCCTAAACCTAACTCTAAACCTAGCTGTATGCATAACTCTAACCCTAGCCCAAGCTCTAAATCAAACTCTCACCCTAAAACTAGCTCTAAACGTCTCCTTAAACATAACTGTAACTCTAGCAGATAATAAAGAAAAAGAATCTATGGCGAGCCATGATCGCCTACAACCTGAAGAGACATGCATTTCCTTAAAGAGAAATGAGTTGAGTCAGGTAAAAGGGTAGACTTAGCTTTCTAGAACTGAATAGCAGGTGGTCTAGGAGACGGACAGCAGGGAATTCAAAATCATGGAGAAGGCAATATAAATCCACTCTATTATCTTTCCCAAGAAGTCATGGCAATTCAAATTTCTTAAAGAAAGTAAGTGTGTGGACAGCCATCATCTCCTACGTCCTCAAGTGGCAGCGAAAAATCAGTCTACAATTTTTTCAAAGAATCATGGCAGTTCACATATCAGAAAGAAAGGGAATATGTGGAGAACCATAATCACCTGCATCCTGAAGTGGCATCAGTAGACCCCTCTACTATCTTTAACACAAAGTCATGGTAATTCACAAATCATAAACAAAGGGAGTCTGTGGAGAGCCACGATCACCTACGTCCTGAAGTAGAATGGCATTTAATTAAAAGCGATGACTTAATTAGCAGGGTAGACTGGGTTCTTTATTATTTGCAGTCAGTCTAGGGTAAAGACCAGAACGAATTCAAAACACTATTTACATTATTCGGACTATTGTCCTCATCTTTGTCGCCATGTTTATCACAACGTTTCGGCCGTTGTACGCTCCGACCTACTTCACGTGGTAGGAATGTCGAACTGAACCCTTTATTTCGCTCACTGGGGTAGACTGTTCTAGTTCCAAGTTCTAATGGACGTCAGTTATCTCCTGTTAATTCCCCTACTCAAAGTTCTCCACCGCCTTAACCAGGTATTGAACTCACACTCTTTGGGTCCTGTCACTGGATCTAACTAACGCCTTCATCCACTGTGCCATGTGTCCTCAAGTGGATAAAGGCGTTAGTTAGATCCAGTGACCAAAGACAAAAATGTCAAAATTTTGTTACATAGAAAAAAGAATACGTGAAGAGACATCATTATCTACATACGGAAAGAACATAGCGTTAAAAATTGCCTGGGTTAGTAATTCAATCGAAAAGTGGTTTGCCAAAATGCTTATTCTTTTGTCAACCATCCTGACATGACAGTAACAAGAAACTTCTAGTAATAGAACAGAGCATAGTTAAAAAGAGTTAAGCGTGGAGTCAGTGCTTACAAACGAATGATGCCAGCGGCTAAAACACTTCGATGTGACTTTATAAAGAGATTTACATGTAAATTATCCCTCGCGAAAAGAAAAAGAAGCTTCGCCCTATAGAGCTAAGCCTTGAACAATTGCATTAAATTAATCGCTTATAACGGGAATTGCTTCCCTAGACGTCTCCCACGAGGATCAAAGCCTCCTTGCTGCGACAGATGCCAACTAAATAGTTTAACCTAACCCTCTACCTCTCGTTACTACTAAGGTAGGCTGGCTTCTCTTTCTCCGCACCCATCGAAAGGTACGGCTGTTATTGTAGCAGCAGTAGCTGTCGTCGTCATCGTCTTCTCTCTACCCGGGGTGTAGTTGTTCCTGTTCACAAGCCGCTGTGTATAGCATTGCGAAATCTATCGACCTAAGATGATCTGATTCAACTTTCTGCCATACAACGTTGTTATCCATTTACAACCAACACTTATATGCCTATACCTTTTTTTTCTTCTTCTCTTCCTTTCTTTCGCGTTTTTTTTTCTTTCTTTTTTTCTTCTATTCTCTTTCTACGAACAAGGTCTCCTCACCCACCTTAACTAGCGAGGCTGGCACTCCTTGACCTAAGCTGACCGGACCACGACCGTGGGAAAATAGTCGACAAAATTCTGGTCATGTCTATCACATTGTGTCAAAAAAGCAGCCGTACCTGGTCGCCTGATTTTGCTGTCAGCTGTCGTCGCTTTTATTCATTTCGTGATTCTGTCTTCAAAGATTAATCTCTCTACCTCTACCCGTGCTCACTGAAGCGTGTTCATTGCTTATATAACGACATCCGGTAAATAAATATATCCGTGATGCTCGCATAATCGAACATCACTAATTTATCAAACAAATTAGAAAGAAGACTTACAAATAAGAAAAACAGATTTTTAAAAAATATATATTATTCCCTCCCCCAATGCAAAACTTAATAGCCACTGAAGGTAGAAGTTTACTGAATAAGATTTTTGTAAGAATATAACATAGAAGGTTTATAGCGATTTTCCAAGCGTAGATGTGTCACAAGGCCGAAAGTTGGGGAGACCCAGTGAGAATCGAACTCACTACTCAGGGGTAATTGTTCTAGCGAGACAAGCTTGCTAACCATTACAGCGTCTCGAGGTGCCCAATATAGAAGGTTTATATGAGAATATGTAGGGTAAATCTGGAATAGAATGGCTGAGATATTTCAGATAAGGATGTGAGATCAGACTTAATATTTTGAAGATATAGTTTAATATAGACTCCTTATGCTGGCGTATAAGGTAACGAAATTGGTGTCTATTTTTTTTGTATCGATGGTCCGGGTTTAGTTCTACTGTGTGCGTTATTTTGGTTCGTGTTTTTGGCATGCTGAAGTGAGTGAATGCTGGACAATCACCTCACAGATGAAGAAGAGACTGAGGCAGCAGAAAGTTTGTTCTACCGAAGGATACTGGGAATAGTATGGACTGACGCTTATATCTAGAATCAGAAAGAGAGTTGATATTCATAGGGCATATAATGAGGACGAAGGCTTAGAGAAATCGAGATAGCGGGATATCAACGCCCCAAGTGGTAAATGTAAAAAAACAACACCCAGATTAATAGCCAGAAATGGTAATTAACCGTTTCCCTACACTTTCCCAAAATTTTTTTCTCTGTGCCGCATTTTCAGAATGGATATTTCCTCGCACCTCACCAAATTTTATGTGATGAAAAGCACATTAAAAAAGCAGAGAGGGTTAAATAAAAAAAAAAACAGAGAGGGTTAAAGGGAGATAACCCCGGATTCGAAATCAGAACATTATCATTGATAACTCTCTCCTCCAGTTTGCGGAGCGTAGTTATTTTATTCTTAATGTAATGCAAAAATATCACAGTGATAAAATCGGTCAATAATTATTTATAACTATTTAAACAAGGACTCATGCATGCAATTACAAGTAATCCATGATAATAATATTTTAAATTCTGAAATCATATTTATTTTTGTTATAGTGATTTTCCAAGCATAGCTTAGATGTGGCACAAGACCGAAAGTATGGGACACCCAGTGAGGATCGAACTCACTACTCAGTTGTAATTGTTCTAGCGAGACAAGCTTGCTAACCATTACACCGCTCCGAGGTGCCCTATTGTTATTTGTTATATGAAGTTTTTTAAACTGCTTCTAAATCTTTGATTGTCTTTCAATCATTCCGCCTCACCTGCTATCCACATTCGCCGCATCTATGAGGCGCGCCGTACCGTTTGGGAAACACTGTCCTATACGGAAACATTCGTCATTCATTGACTGAGCAGTCAGTATTGCCATCGGTTGATATTTACAAAATCTTTCTCTTGAAACAATGTTTCAGGAAAATAGCTTTTTTCAAGTCCAGTAGCTGTTATCACTTTTTCCAGCTTTGAAAGTCGTAACTGTACACATCATCATGGGATCTAGAGTCTCCACCGGAAATTACTGTAAGGTGCAGATTTCTATTCGCAAAACTGCAATAGAGTAGCCCCGACATTATGCACCTGCTTATAGGATAGCTTCCTTTGGAGTTACTCTAAGGTTTCTGATCCCTGAATTTCGGATGGATAACGCCATCCCAGAGAAGCGTCTACATCCAATCACCCAGCATTGAGAAAAATTACAGGCACCCAAACCCAAAGTGAAACCCTTTAGTTAAAACAGCAGAATTTTTCTTTGTGTCAGAAACATCATGCCTCGTCCGATTGTGAGGAATGAAGGACCCGCTAGGAGAAGCAGGGTCGTGTGTTTACAATGGCTGTTCGAACATGGGTTGATATCTCCTATTCCCATCGTCGTTAAGGTAGTTTCCAGGGGTTTCTGAAAAGGTTATTTTCGCACGCACGGACGCACGCACTCGCACACACGCACACACAGATAGAGAGAATCAAAATCATATCAATTGCTAGGTCTGGTGCTAGAAAATTTGCTTCCTTGTGTCGTGTTGGATAATTTTTCTTTCCAGAATCTATCTTAATTATTTTTAAGTCTACCATTCGTCTATGGTTTGAATATTGCTGACAGATATATAGCCTGGTGCCCCAGCTATATATCTAGAGAGTCTTGATAAAATAAAGCACGCACAGATAGACAGAATCAAAATCATATCAATTGCTAGGTCTGCTGCTAGAAAATTTGCTTCCTTGTGTCGTGTTGGACAATTTTTCTTTCCAGAATCTATCTTAATTATTTTTAAGTCTACCACTCGTCTATGGTTTGAATATTGCTGACAGATATATAGCCTGGTGCCCCAGCTATATATCTAGAGAGTCTTGATAAAATAAAGCACACACAGATAGACAGAATCAAATCATATCAATTGCTAGGTCTGCTGCTAGAACATTTGCTTCCCTGTGTCGTGTTGGACAATTTTTCTTTCCAGAATCTATCTTAATTATTTTTAAGTCTACCATTCGTCTATGGTTTGAATATTGCTGCCAGATATATAGCCTGGTGCCCCAGCTATATATCTAGAGAGTCTTGATAAAATAAAGTAGAATCAGCAATGTTATTGGTCCTGACCTGCTATTTGGGCTTCAGTCACTTTCCCACCGCCGTAATGTAGTTTCCCTATGACTTTTCTATAAATACTTTCATGGTAATTATTATGACGAACTCTTCTCTATGCTACCTAGGCTTTATGAATGTAAGCGCCGTACTAGATTGGCAGCAAGGTCTCATTATTTTAAAGCTGAAATAGATAGATGTAACCGTAAGTTCTATGCAAACATTTTCTTCTATCGCACTTCTGACCCGTGAAAAGTTCTTCTGGCTTTTTGCTTTCTTGTCGAGTTTGATCTTCAAAAATTTGAACGCAATATCAATCATTATCCTCTGTATTCTAAAGTACGGTACTTTTATTGTTCGCTCTCCTTAATAATATTTAGTTTTTCTCATATTCCCTCACATTCAATAAGCATCTCCCACTTGCGTCTTAGTGGCTTTGTTGCCTTGCGTGGAGTGAAAAATTATTAAAAATCATCTCATGGGGTATACGAAAAAGCGCATCATGCCACAAAACCTCTCGGACAAAACCTCCTTGCACAAAACAACCTCAAGTAAAATAATATAAGGAATTTTTAAATCATAAATTTGAGTTTTATTTGTACAAAAGAAGGCATAATATTTATTAACTCAGCCCACTTCAAATCAATATTTTGATGTTTACTCATTGAAATAAAGATATGAGTAAAGTTGGTCGGGCCAAAAGTATTTCAGTATCCCCATATAATTTATTTAGCAATTCTTTAAAGCGTGTAATTAACAGAGGATGGAAATTGTGATATGGAAATCCGGAGGCGGATTAGAATAGCAAAAGATACCTTCCAGATACTAAGCAAATATTAAGAAAGATGAAATTTTCATTAGAAACTGTACTGAACTGTTATATAATATCGGTCCTCCTATATGATAGTGAATGCTGGACAATCGCCTCAGAGATGAAGAGGGGTTTGAGGCAGAAGAAAGTTGGTTCTACCGAAGGATACTGGGAATACTATAGACTGAATATGATACCAACGAAGATGCTTATAGTTAGAATCAGAAAGAGACTTGATATTCCCAGGGTATATAATGAGGACACTCGAAGGACAAGTGGGACAGAGGAAAGCGGCAAGTAACCTACCTGACGAACTTGTGTATAGGGATGCCTTAACAGGACCTGGGAGGGATGATGAAAAACAAAAGACCTTACTAAGAGCTGGAAAGGATAGAAAGTTGTTGTCATAATCTGGAAGGGACATGACAAAGAAGAAGAAAAAGAAGAAGAATTGAACTCATTCGAACAGACAAACAACTTTCTTTTCTGTATTTTGTCGTGAGATATTTGATTAAACATTTTTAGATCCATTACCTCTGAAAACACGAAATGCTTCTACCTACACAAGAACGAGATACATAAGGTTTAAAATTATTGTTTTCTAAGGTTTAAAATTATTTTTTCTTACGTTTAAAATGAATTTTTAGGTTTAAGAATGTTTCTTGGAGCTTTTATTTTTGTTTAAATTCATGCTAATCGATTAAATTTAATATTTCTAATAAGCAAAAGACTTTGCTGTATTTGAAAACTAATTTAAATTGACTGGAAGGGGATTTGTTTGAAAATCACTAAAAATAGCTGGTTTTACCACCATTTTTAGCCAGCTGTCATCACAATGTAATTAGCTTTATTAAAAACATCGTTCAAAAATAAAATACACTTTCCTGAAACTTTATTTGAGACATAGCTGATTTAAAGTTTAATTAATCTGTTTTGAAACATATTATTTACTTTAAAATAGGTATGTCCAATATTTCGCTAAAAAGTGGTATACCTTGACGACAAAAGGTCCCCAAATTGATAAAACAATTTTTAACGTTTAAATATTTATGTTGTTATTAAAGAGGAAAGACCAAAGTATTTTCTGAATATTTTTTCAGATTTTTTAATCCTTCCTATAAATGTTAAAAATTTTATTAAAAAATCTTGTTTTTTTTCGAGTCAAAAAATTTCGTAAAATCGAACTTATCGACATTTCTGTCGGAAATATCATAGTTTGTTAGTTAAAAAATCATGAAAAATCAATTACACCTTTTTCTTTTGTTATCTTAGGAAATTTAGAATGATTAAAGTATACTTAATGTAATTTGAAAGAAACATTACTTACATTTTTAGCAGAAATTTTTTTAAGAGAGATATTTCCAACCGTAGTCGTTCCTTTTTTAAGCAATTGACAGGCGTTAATTGATGTACGTCAATATATTCACAACTTACGGCACGGAAATTTATTGGACGGTAGCGCAGAAGTGATATAATTCGTTCTAATTTTAAGTGAATCTGGTTAGTAGATAGCCATTAAAAACTTTCTTAATTAAATATTGTCTTAGTTTTATTGTTTTTTTTTGTATTTTTACAATTGAGGTAAAAGTTTGGACAATTTCGGACATTTTTTTAACAAAAAAATCGATGATTTAGATTTTTCAGAGTTTTGTGCATTTAATTAAAAAAAAAAAATTCAGGTTGCAAATAATTTTTTTTTTTGTGTTTTCATAAAATTAAGTTCGAGGGGGGTAACAGATATGAAAAAAAATATTTATACCATGACTTTCAAAGAGACAAACATTTCTAAAATAAGTTCATTCATTTCTGAATAAGTTCTGAAGTTTTCATTAAAATCCAACAAGAATTACGAAATTAATGTGTCTTTCAACTGACAAAAAAAACAACTAAAAAAAACGCTAAAATGGTCAAAATTGGACATACCTACTTTAAAATATCGTAGAAATGCATTTTTTAACAGTGAGTCAAGTGTTTACGTAAGGTCTTGACAGATTAACAGCTTGACTGACAAACAGAAGTTTATCTAATTTTTTCGACGGTGGATATATCTCTAAAAACTATTGAGGAATATAACAAGAGCGCCCTTTTAATATAATTTTTAACTACCCAGTAATCTTAAAATTTAGAAAAATATTCGCCGTAATCTAATTTGTTATTGAATGTTAAGTACTTTGGCTGTAAATTTACTATAGTTACTGCTCTTATTTTCTGATAATGTCGTGTATGGACGTCCGTATTTACAAATATCGGCGTCTTTATACACAAATAAAAAATCTCTTTTTTTTTTAAATATTGGCGGTCGCTGAATTGTAGTAAACTTTTCCATTTATGATTGGTACATATAGTTTTTACTTAATAACAATTTCACCTAACCGATACAAATTAATACAGACATTTAAAAGACTTTATAAATTATTCTAATTAAAGGAAAGTTGCGTCACTGTGTCGTGCTAGAAAGCTTTTCTCGTCAGAATTCATCTTGCACATTTACAAATCTACCATTCGTCTGTGTATTCAATATTATTGCCATACATGGTCTGGTGCTCCTACTGTGCATATCGAGATCCTTGACAAAATCTAAAGAAGGATCTGTAATCAAATCGACCCTGACAGTCATCACGACATCAGTCACTTTCTCACCTACATGATGTGTCTTTTCTACAGATATTTAGGCTGTCACACTGCCTTCTGCTCATGCGTGCTTATAATTGCTATTATTGTGGTCACATGGTCGAAATTTGAGCTTGATCGTGCCAGTTTTCTTGCTGTTCTTACAGTGTAAACATGGCCGCTCTGCTGGCAGTGTGCACCAAGAGCAGTGATTTGATTTCTCTGCCGCAGAGAAGTGAGTGAATCGAGAAGTTTAAATGTGGCCAGACAAGCGTGACGCACAAAAGATTGGGCGCCAGTCAACCTCTCCCACTGACGAGAAGATTCAGCAAGATCGAGAGATGGTAATGGCAAACCGGCCTGCTATCAATGATGGGGTGGCATGTTCTTTGCAGATTAGTCATGGTTCTGACTATCAAATCATCCACGACGAGCTCGGCTTCCATAAAGTCTGTGCGAGATGTGTGTCAAGAGAGCGTACTGCGGAGCACAAGCGCAAATGTGTTAAAATCTATACGTTTACTTAACCGCTACAACAATGAAGGCGAATAATTTTTTTAGTAGAATAGTCACAGGAGAGAAAACATGGGTCTATCACTATGAGCTAGAATCCAAAAGACAGAGTATGGAGTGCAAATAATCTGGCTCGACAACGGGGAAGAAATCCAAGACTCTATCTTCGACGGGAAAGGAGATGCTAACCGTTTTGGGTGGACTCAGAAGGGAAGGTCCTTGTGAGTCCCAATAAACGGAAAGACTACCTGGACGGGGTGTGCTATCAACAGTAATGGTGTAAAGGTTAACAAGTTTACCTCGCAAAATCAGCTACGACTAAATAATGAGGTCGATCCTCCCTGGGTGCCCCATACTCCCGGCCTTGTGCCACATCAAAGCTACGCTTAGAAATGGATACTTCGATGCTTTGGGGGGTTTTAAACATTAAGGTTCATCCTGTACAAGTTACGGGAGCCACTCTTGGTAGAGGGTTACGTTAAAGAGTAGTTTATATGGATAGTGGAGGAAGATAACAGTTGACTCTATACTTGAATAGGTTAAGATTAAAGTGATCGAAGAAACATCATCTTGGGAGTCTGATATACAGGGCACTGGTTCGCAGAAAGAAGCAGTTCGAGTGGAACTTACTTCATGTCGATGGAATAAGGAGGCAATGTAGGTGGTTTTCTACTATGTAAGTGGTATGGTGGGTCCTAGCCATGAAGGTCCGACCATGTGGGACCAAAGGATGCAGTTCGTCCGTGCACTTTCCATGGTAATAGCGATAGAGCAGTGAGAGGCTCGCCACATCTCGCCTAGGAGAGAGAAACTGACGTGTTGAAAATAATTCTTCTCAAACAAGGACCCAGAGACGTTTTTGAACTCTATCAACACTGGAAAGTGGGGTCTAGACGGTATAATTGTTATCCAGCTTGTCTTGTTAGATCAGTAGCGACTGAGTAGTGAGTTTGATTCTCACTGGGTGCCCCCTGCTTTCTGCCTTGTGCCACATCTAAGTTATGCTTAGTATATAACTTGAGCACCTCGACGTGGTGCAATGGTTAGCAAGTTTGTCACGCTAGAACAGCTATGACTGAATAATGAGTTCGATTCTCACTGAGTGCTCCCTGCTTTCGGCCTTGTGACACATCTAAGTTATGCTTAGTAAATCACTTGGACACCTCGACGTGATGTAATGGTTAGCAAGCTTGTCACGCTAGAGAAATTACGACTAAGTAGTGAGTTTCGATCCTCGCTGGGTAACCTATGCATTCGGCCTCGTGCTACATCTGAACTACGCTTATAAAATCACCATATCGATACCGAAGATTTTGCGCTTTTGCTCATCATCCTTCTTTAAAGCTTCAACGTAAGGGTGTAATTTGCAAGCGCTTCCTTGAGACACGCCAAACTGTCTTGGTGGGGAATCTTGGTTTCCAGACTTTCTCTTCTTATGGACTTCCTGGAGTTTCGCAAAAAATGTTTCCCTAACCCGCTGGACCACTTCTTCCGATACTGGTGGTCGTCTAGCTCCTTCCGCCTTGAAATGTTTATGCTTTGTCCAAATTTGCATTGCAGTTGGTACAATTTTGGCACATTCTTTCACTTATGCCCGCTGCACGGTATTATTCGACTGCGTTCGGGCATGCTCTAACACTCAAAACCGCTTTTCTTTTCCAGCGAATGACATTTCTATACCTGAAAAAAAAATCATAAAACCGAAAGTCGAGTTCTTTCTCCATATGTTGTTAAAATTTGAGATCATCTGAACACGATTTTTTCAAGTTATTAGAATACAAAATAATTTTATGACTTTAAACCTTATCTTTAGTAGATGCCCATATTTGAGTAGACGCGCCATTTATTTATTAAACGGTATATTTACTTACGTGCTAATACCCTCGGGAAAGGTAGGAATCCTCTATGGGTAAATAGCAGGACGGACCTTGCCTTGGATAGCAACTGATCTACCGCAGAATGGCAAACTACTGCTGGGAAAAATCTGCTTTGTCAGTCAGGTATCGAAAGATACATGATCGCCTAAGTGTGTATCAAGCATGGCACATAACTGACTGACTGACTATCCACTACATTCACTTCCGTGCTGATACCTTTGGGAAAGGCATGAATTCTTTTCTTCCCCCCCAGCTATGGGTAAATAGCAGGACAGACCGAGTTCTATAGCCTTAGATAGCAACTGGCCTACCGCAGAAACAAATGGAAACCAACTGCGGGAAAAATCTGCCTCGTCAGTCATGCATCGAAAGATATATGATCGCCTAAGCGTATATCACGCATGTCGCATAACCGACTAACTGATATTTATTTTCGTCTACCGGCAAAAATAATCGAGTAACAATTAAAAATAACATTTAAAGTGATGAAATCTGTCGGATTAATAAATAACAAATCCATTACTTCTTTAGGAATTACATTGTTTACGTTTGGATACGAAACTGAACAGCTATGAAATTTCGAGATTCCTCCATTACAGCGACTTATCCATCGCCTGTGAACTAACCCAGATCATCGAACAATCTGCACAGGACCCAACACGTCGGAACATCAAGCGAACCTACTCGACCTCTCCCTAACCTCCTGCCCTGATAAATGCTTATCAAAAGTTTTACCTCCACTAGGCACGTCAGACCATTCCTTAATCAGTATCCAGATTGATGCCAAACCTAAGGCATACCTTGACGTACCGTCCCTTAGAACGATCCTCGCTATGCGAAGGCAGACAGAGACAGCTTTCGATCCTACATAATGGAAGCTCCCCTCTCAACCTTCTTCAAGCATGCTGTCACAAAACCTTCTGCCCTTGTCACTGATTGGATTCTTTCAAAAAGGTTGTCGAGCACCTACAAAAGTACAAACTATTCAGCTAGAGCTGTACGTGTTTTGGGCGGCCCGATCCACTTACATGCAAACCATCCACATTATACTAAACAAAAACAAATTTTCCAGCAAAAACCCCTGAATGCGCTACAGTCATATCTCACCGAAACCACAACTCCAATAGCTATTGTAAGGAGCGAAGTAGTTCTGTCCTCACTGCATTCAGAACTGACCGCAAATTACAGCAAAAAAGTTCTAGAGAACGCCAAGTACAGCTACGCCAAGCTGGCCAGACGAAGGTTGAAAAGAAACTTATTCATCCCGTGAATTCTGGAAGATCACCATCCAAATTATGAATAGAGGTAAAGCGGCTGTGCTCGCAATTATAAATGGCCCGAAGGTCATATCTTCGTCGACAGGTACGGTGAACCTCTTCGCCTCCACCTTTTTCTCTAACTCAACGTTAGATGACAAAGGCTATCCTCTTCCCAAGTTCCCACTTCTCACTGAGCACAATTACAGTAATATTGCTATCACAGCTCGTGAAGTCTCTAGACTTATGAAAGGCCTTGACCATAAGAAAACCACTGGTCCAGACAAAATTCTGGTGGTTGTCCTTAAGAACATCAACTCGGAATTATCCCCAGTCCTAACAAAGTTATTCAACCGCTGCTTGAAGAAGAAATCCTTCCCAAGCTGATAGAAAGTGTCAAGCATATGCCCGGTTTTCAAGAACGCGGGCGTGTGATCTTCTCACTCCCAGTACAGACCCATCTCGTCTCCTCATTATTATCAGCAAGCTTTTAAGGCCATAATCAATATGAAGGTTGTCGAGCACCTAGAAAAGAACAAACTATTCTGCGACGAGCAGTACAGGTTTCGGTCGGCTCGATCCATTGCCAACGTCCTAACTACCATCACTCACTGAATCAGTGAGACTCTTGACGACAAACACACCTCAAGCACCATAGCACTAGATAGGTCTTTGACAAGGTATGACACAAAGGCTTACTACACAATCTCTTTAGTTATGGAATGACTGGAAGGGTCTTCTTGATCATAAAATCCTTCCTAACAGGTAGGTCCCTGAAGGTACTTTTCAATGGCCAGTCCTCCGGAGCCCTAGAGGTCAACGTACACGTCTCCCAGTGGTCACTCCTTGGACAAACCCACTTTTTGATCTACATAAATGATCTGCTTAAGAATATACTCATATCATTTTCAAACATCTATGCTAATGATATGACGATATACGGCTACACCTCTAAAACTCTCGATGGTCAGAGATTGGGGACTTAACTCTCTTCTGATCTTGCACAAACTACCCAATGGGGTAAAAACTGGTTGGTTACATTCAATACCTCGAAGACCAAGCGAATTACATTCCATCATCACCGATTTGACCCCGAACTACCACCAATCTGGATGAACGGTGGTTCTCTCGGGGAAACACAGTGCTTTGAAAGACTGTTGGACCTCAGTCTCACACTCGACCTGAAGTAGAACTCGGACATACGATCCATTGCCAAGGATGCAGGTAAAATGGTCGGCTCTCTGTACCGATCCAGTAAGCACCTGAGCCGTCCTGCTATCGTCTACCTTTACAAGAGTCAGATCAGGTACTATTGTCATATTTGGGGGGAAGCTGCCCAGCCTTGATAGAGTTCAAAACCGTCTCCAAGCCTTTGTGGGTGACGAACTGTTCTTCACCCTTCAACCCCTATCCCACGGGCGGGATGTAACAAGCATCTCACTGCTCTAACGCTACTTCAACGGAAAGTTCTCAGACGAACTACATTCCCTAATCTCACCAAGGCAAACCTTCACAGCAAGAATACGCCCTGACACTTACATACAAACCATCCATATTCCCTCCGTATTCCATCGATGAGAAGTAAGTTCCACTCTAGCACATTATGCTCGTGAACCGCTGCCTTGATCACTACAATCTTAACCTGTTCAAGGCTAGCTTTAAGCATTATATTCCACTCCTATGCACACAAATGGCCTCCAAACGTAACCTACCTTGAGTGCACCCCGGGCCTTGTAAAGAGTGAACCGCATTGTAAAAAAAAAAAAAAGAATTTCGCGTAAAGGCACTATTCAGCCTGACATGATCGGCAAAGGTTATTCTTGGCCGAGTTGGTCAAAGCACGTCAGACGCAACGCCGGTTCCCTGTGGCCATGTGGACGCAGATTCCAATCATGCTGGAGAGTTCATATTTTTCTTTAAAATGTTTTTTCGAATATTCAGGCCGGTAGACGGAAATAAATGAATATACCGTTAAATAAATAAACGGAAAGTCTACTCAAATATGAGTATCCACTAAAAGTAATGTTTAAACGGATAAAATCTGTCGTATTAATAAATAGAAAATCCATTACTTATTTAGAAATCATAACGAAATGAAATTTTTTTCCGCAGCTCCCTGTACATTTGCGTCATTAATAACGTTTTTCCTAATTTTAAATTTTTTGTCGAATTGTATCAATTTTTTATATCATAAACCAATTTTTCCCAATGGATATATTTTTACCTTCCAGGTACACTTTCGCCTAACTGATATATTTTCCTTAACAGATACACTTTTGTCTAATTGATAGACTTTGACATTAATTGATACAACATTGCCTAATTAATTAACTTTTGCTTGATTGGAAAACGTTTCTATCATTAATATTTTTGTATAATAGATACAATTTTTCTAATTAATACGCTTTTGTCTAATTGCACAACTGATTAACTTTTGTCTAATAACCTTTGTCTCAGTAATACGTTCTATCCATAGGCGCGGTCGGTAGAACATTCGCTTTCCAACCAAGAGACCCAGGATCGAATCCCACTGGTGGAAAAGTATCCGGCGTGCAGAACCATTGAGGAGTTTTTGAAATAATGGAAGTTGACCCCAAGCCTTGTGAATTAAATTGGGTAGACGAAATTGTTCGTATGTGGTTGAGTTAGCAGGGTGTTACAAGTCATCGTGACAGAGGCTTTGAGCCTAGTGACCTTTTTCAAATATTGATCACGCCAGGTTATGCGTTCTCTTCTAGAAACTGTAACTAAAGTTCGCTCGATGTAGTTAAAGAATAAAAAAGTTTACTTAATTGGGTGTTGAAGAAAAACAAAATGGCGCTGAGCCGGCGTCTGCAACAGAGATTAAATATCCGCCCCCCTATAGTCTCCCGAGACTAACAGATGCCTACCAATCTATATATAAAATTCTGTGACTTCCGTTAGTCCGTCCGTCTGTCGCACCCTCTAAAATTGCCATACATTGACCTATCGAAACCAAATTTTGGGCAGAAGTGCAAACAGGTAAGGGAGTACAAAGTACAGTTGGTTTTACTAGGGGGCGTAGTTGAGTACAATAAATTTTGATTAATTTGGGGGGGAATTAAAAGTTTTATTATTTAACATACAAAATACTTCCACTATTTTAAAAACAATTTAATGATTAAAACAACAAATACTTATTTAATAAAAATGCAGTATTGTTTTTTGCATACATTTCCTTTAAGTTTTTAGATATACAAGAATCAAGTTTCCTGTCCGCCCTGCATTTGCGAGAACTATAAACAAATCACAGGTCCAAACGCCTTAAAAAGTGGAAAATTGTCTCCAGAAAGAAATATTTATGCATGGCCAGTTGTATGCTGCATGCTCAAGAGTAAGAAATCATAAGTATTTATTATTCGCTGTTAAAAATGAAAATAATAAATTTTCTTAAAATATGTCTTTTACCGCGAAGTCCTATAGAATTAAATTAAATTAAAGAAATTATTAAACCACGAAGCGGGGTTTGTTCGAAGTATTTTTCCAAACAAATCAGCTGATTCAAATTTCATCGATTGATTTGCGAAATTGAAATGTAGAGTTTGTAAATCACGATAAAATCTGTTAGCAGCAACTTCAACAATATTAAATACTGTGAAAATAAATCTAGTACATAAAAAATCAAATTAGTTTTTTTGTTTATGGGTAGTCCATTAATGATTCAAAACGAAACTAAGTAATCTGGCACAAAATACCAACCTAATAAATAACATTTCTTTTTTAATACCATATCCCTTCAGGACGGAGGGGGTCGTGGCTCTAAAGAGAGCCACCCCAGTTATCCCCATAGTCGCAAGAAACGGACAAATAACGACCACTACTACTGTAGTTCTCATTTTTTGACTAACCAATATTTTTTTGTCTAATTTATAGTTTTTCTCACTAGTACATTCTGCTTAAAAGTTACAGTTTTTCTCGTGATTAAACTTTTGTCTAATTAGCATATGTTTATATAATAAAGGGTGGTCTAATAACTTGGACCGATTTCAAATGTGAATTAAGTTTAAGCGTCTAATTTCAAATTTAATAACTTAAGTCTTTGACAATTTCAACTACGGAAAGATTAACAATCAAGCAACGTGTTAAAGTTATCGAATCCTATTACGAAAATGGACGTTCAAACAGAATTTGAATAAGAAGTTCCCAGTTCGCATCATCTCGCGAAACAGCGAAGTAAATTGGCCATCACGATCGGGCAACTTGACACCTTTCGATTTTTTCCTTTGGGGTCATCTCAAAAGTAAGGTCTATGCCAACAAGCCAACAACAATTCAACAGATGAAGGATGAGATAATAAGGCATATTGTTGAGATCGAGGAATAACTATGCAGAAACGTCATCAAAAAACATTTGACCATCGCGTGGAGGTGTGTCGCCGAAGCTATGGCGGACATTTGGATGATATTATTTTTCACACATAATTGCCATGACTCAAATAACATGACCCAAATGAGAAATAAATACATTTTCACCAATAACACTGATTTATTTACTGCTGACTTTGATCCGTCTTAATGAAACACCCTTATATACGCTTTTATTCCATTAGGCTTACGGCCGTATTATGCTGAAATTAAGCAACGTCTATCAAGGTCAGTATCTAGATGGGTGACCGCTAGGGATTACCAGGTTTTATATACTTCAGTTCTAATTCCAGTCAGGCTCGTTTTATTCCTTTAAATTTATAATACAAAACAAATACCCACCCTTGTCAATGCAGTTAAACAAACGTTTCTCTGTAAACTCCCATAAATCGAACTTTCTTCCCGGGTTGATGAAAAATAATCGGCCCGACCTAGAAAGGATTTGGTAGAAAAAAAATCAGACTTTTGGAAGTCGGTCTGGCCGAGTACTTTTCAGCCTTTTCCTCTTATGCTAATATCAGACATGTGCCACATAAAAGATAATCATCGATTTGAGAAGAAAAAGAAGTGATCATGTGAATGAATGAAGGTCTGACGAGGCGCAAAAAGAAAAGTGGGACGAATGGCCCCTAAAAATGTACCTTTTATAAAAAGCAAAAAAATGAAACTTTTAAAAGTCGGAAGTCCATTCACATGTAACGGAAATTGAGGAGTGGGCTTAAGGGGAGACGCATTCCTGGAAAATAAAAAAAAATAAAAAATGAGAATGAAAGAAAAGTACGAAGAGGAAAATAAATGAGGGAATTGAAGAGTGTGGCGGAGTTAATGAGAGCGCATGCGTGGCCTGCATTTTGAAAATATCGGCTGCTCTGAGTGTCCACTCGCATCACATGGTCACGTGTCGCACGAGAAGTAAGGCGAAGTCTAATTGGTAGATTGTTTGGATTAAAAAAACAAAATCTCGCACGCCCGAGTGAAGAAAAGGAAAAAGACGGAGAAAGAACCGGAGTTAAAGGGGGAAAAAAAAGATAAAATAAAAAGATATTTAAAAAAAACGAAGTGGGCAGCAAAAAGGAACCGGAAAAAAAAAACAAAAGTGGGAAATATATGTTGTTGTTTTTATAGACTCACTGGCACTAACAGCAAAAAGAGTTTATGAAAGCAAAGGTAAGGATTATTTTTTTTTATCAATATAAAGAACAATGATTAGAATCACAATAGATATAAAAATGATTTCAGCATTTTCTACAACCTAGTCGATAATATATGTTTATTATTCGCCATCAAATGGCTTGGTTTGGTTTGTTTGTTTAACGGCATATCAAGTCCTTATTTTAGATGATATTTCTGCTAGAACTTTTACTTGGAATACAATGTCAACCCAACAATATGTTTTGGCCTGGTTAGTGCATTAAAAGTGGGGTTACATAGTCCGATGTATCAGCTTGTCCCATCATTGTACTAACTTACCTCAATAAAAAAAAATAATGTAGGAATATAATTTGTATAACGTAAATGTTACACTTTTGGGTGAATGGGTTTTATGCTTATGTCATTGACTAGAATGTGGCAAATGTTACCTATTTTGAAAACGGCTGCTTTTACACTCTTGTGCAAATTAAGTGAAACAACCGCTTTAGGTTTTCTTTCTTTCACCATACGGTCAGTTTTAGACCCACTGGAGTGAAAAAGTGTAATCGATTTCTATTTTTCCTCAGATTACGTCATTTGCAGTTGTATGAATCTATTTTCGGAGTGCATGATGTTTGGCCTTGAAAAACATTGCGTCATCTGTGGGTGTATAATATTTTCAACAGACCCAAGCACTACTGTCTCGACTGTTGATTAGTTGTCCCACGACCAATGTCTGCGATGGTCGTTACTCCAAGAAATCGTACGAAAATTGTAACGCTGCACGAACGTATTGGCAAGCCTTATCAGTGATCAAATCAAAGTTCTATAGACTGGCGCGAAAATTCTCCTGATTTAAATCCAATCGAGAATCTGTGGTCAAGATGCAAGGAACGACTTGCCAAGACACTGCCTCCATCATGCTTCACAGATGAGCTTGTATGCTTTGGATCATAAGCAAATCCTTTATTTATCCACACTTTGGCTTTTCCGTCACTTTGGTAGAGATTAATCTTGGTCTCATCAGTCCATAAAACATTCTTCCAGATCATTTGTCGCTCATCTATGTACTTCCATGTAAATTCGAATCTGACCTTCCGATTCTTACTGCTGAAGAGTGGTTTGCATCTTGTAGTATGGCCTCTCTATATTTCTACCCTCAAAGTCTTCTTCGAATGATGGATTGTGTAACCTTCAACCCTGCACTCTGAAGGTTGTGGGTAATATCACTGACTGTTTTTTGGGGTGGGGGAGGGCTCAATGCTCTAATAATGTTTGTCATCAACTGCTGTTGTTTTCCTTAGCCGACCCGTTCTATATCTGTTGCTTAGTATACCAATAGCTTTTTTTCTTTTTCAGAACATTCCAAATTATTTTGTTGGCTATGCCCAATGGTTCTGATCGATTTTCCTCCTTTTCTCAGATTCAAAATCCCTAGCATTTCTCCCATAGACAGCTCTCTCGTATTTATGTTGGTTTATCCTTTTTAACAAGAAATGCAATCTTTACAGATGAAACCCAAGACTAAATCCAAAAGTAGTCACTCAGAGCTATGTAATAATTAAACAATCTAAATGGCAACACCTTCGCAGCAAGAAACACCTGACAATCACGTGTTCCAATATTTTTGTTCACTTGAAAAATAGGTAAACTCAAACAAAAGGTGGTATGTCCTAAGTTGTTTAACGCATCTAGATGTAAATACCAGGAAATAAAATCTGAAATTCTAAATATATTCTCATATTGACTTTTTATCTTAAAACCAAATCTCTTCAGTGAACAACAAAAACAAAGGAATTGGTCTTAGCGTTCCAATGCTTTTGGAGGGGACTGTAAATATATATATACATATATATATATATATATATATATATATATATATATATATATATATATATATATATATATATAATAATAATAATAATAATAATAATTGTGCATTTAGACAGCAACCTCTCATTTATACAAGTTTCGTTAAAGACAACTGACAAGGCGCTGAGGTTAAGATCTTTATTTAGTTTTTCTCGTGTCCGTACATTTATTTTATTTTCTGGACACAGAGTGTGTAAAACTCTCAAAAGTTCCGCATATCCCAGCACTTTCGACTATTCTTTTAGATATTATCAAGGACGATTTTGATTTTTAACTGTGTGGGGTTTAATATATGTATCTAAGTTATAGTAATGTTTTATTTTCCAAATATGGTCAGCACGTTGTGGCCGTGATCATAGTTAACGTTATTGTGTTGGCTTTTTCTTTTTATTATTAGTGCTTCCATTATTTTAAATCTTTTTAAAAATAAGTAGGAGGCTATTATACTTGTATTTTCTACTAGTATGTTTCGGTTGGAGTTTGGTAGATTTCCATGTGTTTATATATATATATAAACTTTAAGCTTATATATATATATATATATATATATATATATATATATATATATATATATATATATATATATATATATATATATATATGTATATATATATATGAGTTTTTGGGGGGGAGAAATAAGTTATATTCTCTAACACACAGTAACTCCTTGCGTCTTAATAATGTTATTACCTTGCTTCTTGCTTGAGGTGAAATGATTAATATATATATATATATATATATATATATATATATATATATATATATATATATATATATAGAGAGAGAGAGAGAGAGAGAGAGAGAGAGAGAGAGAGAGAGAGATGGAAATGAGATGCTGATATCGGAGTGAACGGATGTGTTTTTTCATTGCTCAAAAAAGCGATGCCCGAAGTCTTGATTATTTTAATTATCCATGTATTCCTATGTTTTTCTTTGTTTATTATATTATAGTTTGTAGTATAATGTATTTATAATCTTTTAAAATACATAATTATTTATTTTCTTAAAGATAAGTCAAGTTATACATCGATTGTTTTATTTTTAAAGTGTTTTAGGAAGTTTACTTTATTAAGAATGTCTATCATCATTAATAATTATTATCTTAAGAACATTTAACGCGTTGCATTTGTTAGATTACTTATACGTCGGCATGAATAATTGTACTCTATAACATTAAAGCGTGACATTTCTCTTTTTTATGAAAGAGTATGTAATTTTCGAAATTGTAGGAAGAACAAATCGATTTGTAATTTTGCTTTGTTTATCTCTGACTATTGGTTCAGTATGGTCGATTTCTTTCCTTATCATGTATCATTAAAATATTTTAACAATATTTGCCGGTAACTGTAACGATTTGGAAAAACATATTTTGTGATATTATTTATCATGTGAAACCCCAAATTTCAAATTGAGTGCAATGCCACGGTTCCCAAAATCGACCTGACCTGTTGGCCCATGGCTTGTAGTTTGTAGCGTCCGTGGAAGTCTCTACGTGGGACTCTGTTCCAGAAAGTAGCAAATTGGAATACTTGGTAAATTAGGGTGATGTGACTACGTGAAAGTATCAAGGCGAAGTATGGCAGTAAAAGTTTGAACTTGTCGAAACCAAAGAATGGTTATAAGAAAAAAAAACGAAAAGAGAGAATGACTCGGTTACGTTAAAATACATCACTGATAAAACACGAGGAGGAATTAAGGAATTAAAAATGTATTTAGGATTTTCACTAAAAGAAATATTCCAGCTATTCTTAGTGAGAATAACGTTTTTGATTGAACCACCTCATCGATAGTGATAGTTCAAATTGGTTTCCTTTTTTTGTCAATACTGTTGCCATATCTGGTCTGGTGCTGCTGCAATTCATCTCGAGGTCCTTGATAAAATCCAAAGAAGGATCTGCAATGTAATTGTTTTTAACTTGGCATCTCAATTTCAGTCACTTTCTCACCGACGTGACGTGACCTCCCTCTGTCTTTTCTACAAATATTTTCATGGCAACTGCTCTGACGATCTTGTTTCCCTGGTGCTCCGACTACATGAATTTAAGCGTGCTGCTCGACTGGCACCTAGATCCCACCTTTTTACTGTTGAAATATTTAACTGTAACCGCCACTTCTACTCCAAGAGTTTCTTTTCTCGCACTTCGTACCTGTGGCTCTCCCTTCCGTTTACTTGCTTCCATTATAATTACAATCTTCAAAATTTTAAATGCAACGTCAATTGCCATCTTCTTTCTTCTTGAATCCAATTCATCGTTTATCGTTTCTTCAATGCACTTTATACACAGTCTTTTCTCTCACTTTCACTCTTTGTAACCCCTTGCTTGGGGTGAAGTGATTTCAGAAAAATATCATCCCGAGTGCATGCTTCTCTGATCACTACAATCTAAATCTTGTCTGGGTTAACCTCTATATATCTACATATCATCATAATCATTTGGCCAATTAGTAAAAAAAAAAAAACACAAAATCCCCAGTTCGCAATTTTGGCTCGAGTTACAAGTTTCAACCCAACCATTGTTGGTCGTTAACTTGGTGATATCATTGACCGCTGTTAGCTACAAGCTGCTGATTTGGAATCGTGATGAAAGTTGTTTAACAACTTTTTCAGAAACCTAGAAATGATGTAGCAATGAAAGCAACCAAACAAGTTAAACCCGTTACTTCTGAGAGCTTGGCCAATTAGTAGCATTATGTGTCGCTGTCTATACCCGGGGTACTTTTCTCCGACCCGTATTGGTCTTTCCCAGAAGGTTTTTCAACGATCACATTATATGAGATGGACCAGTTGGATAATTAATGGAGTTAACTTATCTGGATGGATAAGGAAAGAACTTCAACCATTTCATCAATCATGTGCGTTGCGTAATGGGGGAAAAAAAGCAGTTCTCTTTCTACTGAGCAATCAGATTTCAACTTAGCATTGAAATAACCAATTTTGTGAATGGAAATAGATTCTTGTATTTTGTTTCCCAACGATACTGGGTGAGCGGATAGTGTAATCGAGAACCGAGTTCAAATCCCAGTAAAATTCACGACATTCATTTACGGGATAAATGTTTTTTTTAATCGTTTCACCCTAAGCAAGGTGATAATGCCACTAGGATACAGGGGGGTCACAAGCGGTGGGGTGTGTGAAAAAGAATGAGAAAACTTGAGGAGAAGTGAAGAAAAGGACAAAAAGAAACGGGGTTCAGTAATACCTGCTCTATCAAACGATGTTAATATGCTCACTGTATCTGTTATAATTTTTTTTCTGTGGAAATAAATAGGAGGCATTACTTTCGGAACGTCTCTTGTCCACTGAGAAATAGTGTCTTGTAGCTGAAAACTTGCTCTATCCAACGGTGTTATTGTGCTCCCTGTATCTGTTGTAGATTCAGTGGAAAATAAATAAGGGGGGAATACTTTCGAAAGCAAGTAATCGGAAGTGGGTTCTACAGGCGAGAAGTACGAGAGAAAAAACTATTATAATAAAAGTGATGGATGCATCTAGTAGTTCAACAGTAAAACGATGGGACCTATTTGCCAAACTAGTAGTACGCTTTAATTCATTCAGGCAGGGCACAATGGAGACCAGCTCATCAGAACAATTACCATGAAAATAATTGCAGAAAATACAGAGGAAAGCCTGTTTACGTCAGTATTAAAGTCGAGATGCCGGGTCAAGATCGATTAAATTACAGATCCTTCTTTGAATTTTTGCAAGAATCTCGAGCCATGTAGTAGGAACACCAGATCAGATATGGCAGCCACATTCAATGCACTGACAAATTGTAGATTTATGAATTCATCTCTTGGCTTGTGTCTGGAAAAATATTTTTTCTCCAAAAGAATTCTAAATGTTATATTCACTTGCAAAAAGTCTTATTCTTACACTCCCAAAAATGTTTCGGATTTAAATAACCCACTAAAGGTCGATAAGCCGTAAAAATAATCAATCAGTCTCTACGATACTGTTCCCCTGACAGAATTTGGGCCCACGAAAAAAATTGAGTCCTATCTATTATGAAGAATTTCTAACTTCGTGCAGTTGTTCCCAAAGTGTCTCGATATCCCAGGAGTTGTTTTTACGACACTACTAATTTCACTGATACTGATATTGCCCGTTCCACTGTGTCAAACAGCTCAGAACCTCACACAACCAACCTAATAATGGATTAAAATGACAAACGTGAAAACTACATTTAATAGTCAAGTGTACATACTTTAGTCATTCTAATAGTAGGACTCAAGATACTCCTTTACAAAACAGAAATTATGATCTGGAATTCTAATGAAATCAGTGATGGCACCGACCATGAAGCAAAAAAAAAAAACTAGGATGTAGAATTAGTAAAAATTAAACACTTCAATCTTAACATATGATATGCAGATGACACTGTGCTGATAGCAGACACGGAAAGAAAAAACAAAGCTCTTACAGAAGGTAGGGAAGGAAAGCAATGAGAAAGGAATGAACATAAACTGTAAGAAGACAGAATTCATGGTTGTTAGGCATGAACCTCAAATGCAAATTACAAATCGGAGGTAACAAAAGAAACCAAGGACAAAAATTTAAATATCTAGCGAGTGTTCAAAGAAAATGACGGAAATCGGAAGACGAATTGCGATGGCCAAAGATGCCTTCCAAAAGTTAAACACAGTATTAAGAAACAAAATCTTCGTTAGAAAAAAAAGAAAAAGAAAAAAAAGAGTACTGAACTGTTATACGATATCTATTCTCCTATATGGTAGTGAATGCTGGACAATTTCCTCGAAGATGAATCAACAGAAATGTAGTTCTACAGATAGATGCTGAGAATACCATAGACCAAACATTTGAGCAACTCCGAGGCTTTAGAGAAAAAATGGAAACAAAAAGAAAACTTATACTTATCATCAAGCAAAGACAGTTGAAATTGCGTAGGACTTGGAAGATCTGTTACTCACACGGCAAACTGCGGGCAAGACGGACAGAGGAAAACAACGCATAACATACTTGACGATCTTGAAAAAATGAAATAAAGAAAAGACAGAATTTATCTAGAGCTGCAAGGGACAGAAATTTGTTGCGAGCCATAACCGCCTACGTCCGACGCCTACGTACTGACCAGGCTCGACGTTACTTAACTACGGTGATTTTACGGGAACCAGTGTTTCAACCTAATGTGGTAGTATGCCAAGATTTTTAGTGATCTGAAGATTACAAGACTGGTATTATAGAGATCATATTAAAGGATTTTTCAGTGTTCCGACATTTACTGCAACTTTGTATAAAAGATTGCAACGGAACCCCACACATTATCATGTGTCAGACTTGAAATTATATCTGTAGTATGTTACTTTAGAACATGACAGAATAGATGTGGCACTCAGTGTCCTTCAGGGGAGGTCGCTGCGTGTTTCGCCTGAGTGATGTCCACCTAGCCGCCGAGTGTGGACCTACGGCCTGGCTGCATCTGTGATAAACACGTAAGAAAGAGTCCCATGAAAGTTATACAAAGCAACACGAACGGAAAATGGCAGTCTCTCACACACCGTAGACAAGATTGTAGCTTCCACGTTTCGCATGAGGGCCTGGATCCGTTCACATATACACTGGCAGACAGAAATTTACGTAGTCCAGAGCGAAATAAAATGTAATATTACGTGTAAGCGATTAAGTCTCTTGTTTTCATGTGTAATCTATGACGATAATTTATTACACATTTAAAGGACGTATTTTCTTAGACACTTCAAGGTCGATCGTGGCTCTCCACGATTTCCTATCATTTGTAGCACTTAGTAAGTTTTGTTTACCACTCCCCGTTCTGTCAGCCATTTATCCAAGCTTATTAGGTAGGTCACTCATTGTTTTCCTCTCTCCCTTTTGCCTTCAATATGTTCTGTGAGTGTCAAATTCTCTAAGCCCTCTTTTCTCATTGTGTCTTGGAAATTTTAACTGTCTTGTTATAAGTATAAACACCTGTTATCTCTGTTATTAAAACTGTGGATTGAATTGGTTGATCCTGGGATAGATAGTGGAGTTGCCTCCTCCACAGTGATCTTATTGAGACACTAACTCTATTTAGTAGGTCGTTGTCTCATCAGTCTAAACGTTCTTCGATAGGTCTTATTTTTCACCTCACAGGATTACTAACCACCCACCTTGCTCCCAGTATAGTGGCTTTATTGGGTGAAATGATTAAAATATTTATTGCTAGATGGGGATATTAAATCTAGGTTTGATGTCGACATTTATTATTTCTTTTTTCTCTTCCACACACCGTATTAAAGGACATCTTTTAGTTTCACTCACAGAGGATTACATTCGTCCTAACAGGTAATCATTATATTCCTAAAATCTCACTTTTTGCTCAATTAAATTTATTACTGTCCATAGTTTGCCTTGTTTAAAATTTGATATATACTGAGTAATTAACCATGATTAAATGTAATTGGCAGAAATGCTCAACAAAGGGAATCAACAAATTTTGCAATAAACAATAACAAGAGAAATAGAACAGGGCAAAAATAATATTGAGTAAACAAAATATGCAACGCAAAACAATAACAATAAGGCAAAACAACAGTAATAAGGCAACACAACAACAATAATAAGACAAAACAACAGTAATAAAGCAAAACAACAACAACAATAAGGCAAAACAACAGTAATAAGGCAAAACAACAACAACAATATGCAAAACAACAGTAATAAGGCAAAACAACAACAATAAGACAAAACAACAGTATAAGGCAAAACAACAACAACAATAAGGCAAAACAACAGTAATAAGGCAAACAACAACAACAATAAGCAAAACAACAGTAATACGGCAAAACAACAACAATAAGACAAAACAACAGTAATAAGGCAAAACAACAACAACAATAAGACAAAACAACAGTAAAAAGGCAAAACAGCAACAACAATAAGACAAAACAACAGTA
This sequence comes from Acanthosepion esculentum, assembly GCA_964036315.1. Taxonomy (NCBI): domain Eukaryota; kingdom Metazoa; phylum Mollusca; class Cephalopoda; order Sepiida; family Sepiidae; genus Acanthosepion; species Acanthosepion esculentum. The sequence goes on along the minus strand of OZ038493.1, from coordinate 96,042,797 downwards.
ATAAGGCAAAACAACAACAACAATCAGGCAAAACAACAGCAGTTAGGCAAATAAATACTAATCAGGCAAACGATTCACAAACTAAAAATGAAATGGGATGCAGACAAGTGATCGCAGCGTTCTGACTTCAAGATAAGACAGAACAGAAATGAGTCTTGTAAGACAGAGAAGAGTCCTATCTATTTGGCTAAGAAAAAATCCCATCTGTGCGTTTTGTCTATAAATTTGCGGAGGAGTCAGTCTTTTGCAGTCATTCCCAAGTCGATTTGAACCAACAATATATTATAGTAATATATTCATCCTATCTATAAGGTAGTGAATCTACTTGTCCCATTACTACACAGGGTTTTTTTCAAGAATGCTAAATGATAATATAATAATATTATTGGTTTTTAAGTAAAAATACATAATTAATAATAGATTTCTTTTATAAACTTATAATAAATACGAACCGCTTCCTCGACTGACTTCAACAGCCAGGGTGGTGAGTTCCCCAATGCAATCATCGTCTACGCGTCCATGATGAACCGTCAAGTAAGAGGATATTAGTTCCAATTACTATTGGGAATGACTGCAAAAACCTTCCCATCTCCAAATTTATAAGCAAAACGCACAGATGCATGTTGGGATTTCTTTCTAGCCAATGAGACAGGCCACTTCTCGGTTATTAGTATTTTCTACGTAAAGAATTATGTTCTTTTTTAATTAGAGTTGCATGAATAAAATGGCCAGTTTTGTTCCTGTGTATCATAATAAAGTTTGATTGGTTGTCTAAACGTAAATCCCTTTTATGTTCGTAGATACGGGCTTTTAGAAAGAATTTATGTCGGAGAGATATCACGAGATTAACTTTTGTTCCCAGTAAATGGCAGTTTCTTATATTTTTCCCTAAACGGGCCAGCACATCCCTGCAACAATGCTACAACAACACAGCAATGAAAGGGTTAATCTTACGGTGGACATTAATGGGTTAAACACGCCATCCAAAGCAAGCAGCTTTTTTATAGTAACTATTGATAATATTAATGAATTAATTTCCTAGCAAGTTACTGTCATCTAAGTGAACATCGTTCCGTCTCGCCTCGGTCTCCCCTACGTGTAAACAATGGTAAACATCTCGAGCAGAAGAGATGAATTAGCTGGAGACAGAATGTGACAGAATCTATACAGATATCTGTATTCGAAAACAAACTTGAATATATTATGATACGCGTTCATTATTAAATTTTGGACTCGTATTTCTTTCATCATAGAATCAGATGCAAATAAATAGCACAACCAAAAACCAGAAGTTACTCATGAGAATATAAAAGGAAAATTACTTCGGGATATTTTAGATCCAATCGGATAAGCCTCTTCTGATCACAAAGTCAGATATAATTATTGTAAACAACGAAACCCAACTCTAACGAATAGTGAATGTCACCGTTTCAATGGACCGTAGGATGGAACACAAAAGAATTTTTTTTTTAAGGATTTCGTCCAAGAGATACGGCTATTATGAAATATCAAAATTTAAGTAGTGCCCATAATTAATGAAGTACTGGGAATTATATCAGATGTATTTGCAAAGGGAATTTTAATTATCCTAGATTCGTCGGAGAAATGAGATGAGAAAAAGACAAAAAATAGGAAATTGTAGAGAACCATGATCGTTTAGGTCCCGATGAGACACGGTACATGGAAGAAGAAGAAGTGAGCTTGATCCTCACTAGGTGGTCAATACAAAATTCGACATTAAAAATCCTTACAGTGGTTGACATGTGGTAAAATTAACAAAAGAAATTGTATTACTTTGAGTCCTTTCCGTTTTGGGGAACCAATTGTAATAATTAATGTATTCGTTATTACAACTACCCTTATGTAACAGTTAAGAATAAATTTGAGCGACATTAAGCTAAGACAGTTTTCGATGAAAAAGGCAGTCGATTATAATAAATCTCCAGAACCTAACAAATAATTTGAGATCCATGGAAAAAAGGTAAGCGCGTGGAGGGATCATCCGAGCATTTGCAGTATCCGTTTTCTGTTCTTAAAACGCAATAAAACATTACATGTACATTTATACGTCCAGCAGCTGCAACGTGTCCATAAATGCTCGCCCGAAAAACGTTGTTTTCTTCAATGACAACATAAAGCCACATACAGCAAGCATGACACTGGAGACAACTCTTGGAAATCGGTTGGTCTTTTCTACCCGCACCGGCCATATTCACCTGACCTTACACCCAACTGATTATTAACGTTTTAAATCGCAGCCAAACGCTTTGATGGGGAAAAAATTATCCAGTGAAAACCAGATTCGGGAGTTCATCGAAAATTTCTTCACATCGAAACTTGCAGAATTTTACACAAAAGGAATCGAAAAATTACCTGATAACTGGCAAATAAGTCATGGCAAATAATGGTGAATCGATTTATTGAATAGAATGGAAGTGTACTTTATTTTTTGAAGAATAAATTTCGTAAACAAAATCGGAAATTATTTATGACTCAAACTGATATTTAAAGACTGATAAGAAAACCTAATAATAATAATGATTTTTTATGGCTTATCAACCTTTTTGAGCATGGACTATTTAAAGCCAGAAGATATTTTTGTAGTGTAAGACATTTTAGGAGATAATAATAATTTACTGATACAATTCCTGCTATTTAACCCATAGTTGGGGCAGAAGAGGTAGATTCATATCTTTCCCAAGTATATTTTCAAGTAAGTGAATATAAAAAAAACGACTGGAATTGCAACTCGGCTCTCCAATTTCCAATTCCGAGGCGTTATCCCTTACGCCAACTGCATATCCCAACTGACACCACCTGGTATTCCAAAGTGGTCACTCATCTAAGTATTAACCAGGCTCGACGTTGCTTAACTTCGGTAATCGGGCGGGAACTAGTGCTTCAACCTGATTTGGTCGTAAGCCCTAATAATGATAATGAATTGACAAAATAGGCAATCATTTTTAACAGCATTTTGGTAAGTTCAATTTAATATAAGATTTTACTGGGCATAAAGTGGGGGATTCGTTTACTTTTTTATTTCGTAATAAACTCATTTTAATGGTTCCAGTAGAGATCAAGTAACAACATGTCTTTTCAATACACCAACAAACTTCAGTATTCTTGCCGTAATCCTGGGTAATTTGAATTCTTCTTATACTCAATTTATTCATAACGGTCTTCAAGACTTTTCACAATGTTCCTGTAATAATAATTGGTATAATCCATTATTATCATTATTATTATCAATATTGAGTGAGAAAACAACATGCGAACAAAGTGATGTTTGTCTACTAATATATGAAGCCCAATAAACCCATTATTAAACCTAGTCTGATAAGTGTATGCCAAGCACATTCAGCACAGCCAAATATGCGCGTGGAGTTGACAGGTATCGATAAAAAGCAGCTTATATGATTAATGGCGGGGGCTAGTTAGAAATACCTTCAGGTCGGATAACCTACTCCGCTGAGTTGGTCTTTGATCCAAGATGTTCCCTGGTACATAGATGTAATTCCCAAATGTCTCATCATTCAAACTTTGGAATACAACTTTCAAGGGTTTTAAGTATTAAGGTACGCGTTCTGAAAAAAAAAAAAATATATATATATATATCGAGAATCCACCGCCCATTCAAACCTTAAAACGTATGAAGATAATTACTACGAACGGGTAATGAACAAAATGACCGGCGAGTTCTATAAGATTTATACTAAACTGTTTGATTAATTGGTCTTAATAACTAATGAACTAACGGAAAATTTCAAAATGAGCAAAACTCCCCTTCATGTTACGAACGTTTCAATTGCATTTTATTCACGCTGACTGCGTTTCATTCGTTTTGTCGCGTTGATTATCAGTACAACCGTTTTTCTCACGACAAGCGGCGTTTATAAAATTATTTGTATTTTTCATATTTTTTTTAAACGTGTATGCAATTTTTAAACATAACTTGGAGAAGACAGACATACTGTCGAAATATTGTGAAACATTGTTAAAGATTGTGTCGTTTCCTTTTCTTTCTCTTTTAAAAATATTTTCACTAAAGCTCGCGCTTCTCTGTGTGTTACAAAATAGAAGAGTTACCTCAATGATTTTGTTTATTATTATTATCATTATTATTATTACATAAGTTTGCTAGTCCCTCCCTTCGTAAGTTTGCACGGCCGTTACGTCCTGCCAGTGCCTCATGAATAATGAACTATTCCGTTTTGATTGCGTGGAAAGACAAAGACTTATCAGAGACGCCACTTGACTTCAATAAAAGAAAGAAAGAAAGAAAGAAAGAAAGAATGTCTCCTGGTAATACCTCATAAATAATGGACTATTCCGTTTTGTACGAGGGAGAAGACAGGTGACATCAAAGAGGCTACTTGGTTTCAGTGATAAAATGAAAGAAGGGAAGATAGAAATGTCTAAAGTCTATTTCAATGAAATGGAAAAAGTTGTCAATTTCAATTTTTTTTCATTTGTACCCACTTCTTAAAATAACAACCAGCATTCATATTTATGATTGCTATTGCAATATTTTGTTAAAGTTGTTAAGCCCAAATATTTAGCGATGCTATATGGGAATTTCTACGGATATTTTATTATTATAGAACTGGCCATGAGCTTATTCAATCATTAACTGAAGAATTGAAATTCACCGGAAATTTTAAATAGGAAAACCGTGAAATTTTCACAGGTTAAAACTAGATATTACTATTATTCCTGATAGTTTTAATATTATCATCATTAATAGTATCATTATTGTTATAATCATTATTATAATTATTATTACTTTTCTTAATACTATTGTCCGAAATCACTATCCCCATTACTATTATTATTATTACCCACATTGAGTTGCTTTCGCCTTATGTTTCCGTTGTCCATCCAAATGCGCTATTTCTGTGTTTTCCTGCAGCTTATTCCCGTTGCTGTTCATTCTTTTCTCTTGAATTGTCGTCAATCGACTGGTCGCCGTTGCGTGTCCGCCAAGAACTATCGAAGCGAACACTCGAAGATGACCCGCATGTAAACACTGGCAAGTACACATATTAACACACGCAAATTCGCATATGCGCGCACAGAATGTCTACCAACTCATGCGGATGCCACGTGTCATAACCGTGTTTCCCGCGTCTTTAACAATTTATTTATTTTTTTACCCCATTACTATAAGCCTTCCTGATTTTTTTTTCTTTCTTTCTATCTTGGGCGTCGAAACAAATAGAAACGCATGCAGATCGACCCTGTTCCGTCTTTCCTCTTTGTGAGACAACACGCCCGGGCCGTTCACCCATACGTACAAAGCATGAAGCTCCTTCTGATAGTGGACATAAGAATTTTTTTTTTTTTTAAATCTGACTGACTGTCTTGCTGCCAGGCCTCTTGATCGTGTTGCATGTATGTCGTCCTGTCGTCAAACCGATTGCAAAATAGCGTGTCACATAATAGTTTTTTTTAGATGGCGGGAAGGTAAAAAAAGGATTCAATCATGTGTGTGTCTATTGAGTCTGGGCGAATTGCAAACACCCATACTAAACCTGAAATGACTAATTAACATTGGTGATTGTCGCGTAACTACAATGTTCTCTCATCAACATGAAATAATATAACGCCAGAAAGAAGGGCCCCATAACTGTAATAATAATTCACATCCTTATTCACACTGTTCTTTTCTTTTTCGTCTTTTTTTTTTCTTTTTCTCTCACTTCTGTCGAAAGAAAATCGAATGTGCACAATCCTAAAAGCAAACTTCCTTTTCAATCATCATAAAATTATAAATGGCTACCCATACTTATGGCATTGTACCCAAAATAAATAAAAGTAAATAACTATCTGAATGCGGTGACATGGCGTAATGGTTAACGAGCTAGTCCGTTAGATAATTGCTACTCAGTCATACGATCGATTCCCGCTCGATGCTCCAGACGTGTAGCCTTGTACCAAAAGTAGATGAAGCTTATTATATGACTTCTAAATCAAATTAAAATATTCATCTTGGTTGTTAGACTAACAACGTTTCAGTCGTTGTACTCTCCGGCCTTATTCAGGTGACTGTCACATCGCACTTCTCTAAATGTTGAACCGAAAACTTTATTCAATCCACAGAGGTAGTTTGTTCGGATGTTTAGTCCTTTCTTCTGGCTTTCCTTTACTATCTTCTCTCGAGTGTTCCTATAGTTTCCTTTTTGATCCCTTTATCAACACTGGGTCATCTGCTTATCTAATGTTATTAAGATTCTAGCCGCCAAAAATGAATCCTGGTAGGAATTCTAATTCTCTCAGAATTACACAATCGGGTAAAAGTTTTTTAGGCTATATCTACTGGAGGTTGGGTCTGTTCGCCTCTATTTAAAGAAATGGAATCAGAAGGAATGATAAGATATTTGATATCAGATTTTAATAATATATTTTGTTATGGAAGATATATACGGGCAACTCCAGAAAAATATTCGATAACTTTCCAAAACTTGGCCATCAGATTTTTTTTTTTTCGTGTGCGCTGGGGTTCTCTTCTCGAATGGATTCTCAGTACCCACTCGTAAATTTGTGCCACGAACCTTCTCGAAGATCTTTGATGGCACGGTAGTGTAATGGATTGCGGCTCGGATTGAGAAATCGAATTGGGAAAGGCATGAATCCAACACATCTCTCTCCTTCCTCACTCTGGATAAATATTAGGACAGACTGGGTTCTATAGCCTTGGGAGGCAACCAGTTTACAAATGGTGACTCGATAAAATCACCCATCTCTCGGAAGTCCTAGGGCACTTGTAGGGATGCATCGGCCCATGAAAACGCGCACTGGCTGAAAGTCTTCAATTGTATGAGTTGCGAATTCTGTCGCAGGCGGAGAAAAGGTTTACTTACTTATGTGGAAATAATTTTGATATCGGCTTATGTCGACTGAATCAAAATCATGAATCACTTGAATGAATAGAATGCAGCACACATGACTTCCATTGAAAGAAAGGTTCATGATCGCAATTCAGGATGTGGAATTAATAAATACTAAATAGTCCGATGTATGGATCGGTTATAAATAATTTAGTGTAGGTGATAAAATAAATATGAAATACATAGGAGATATGAAAATGAACAAAGAATAGGGTATGTCGTGGTAGTTTTTGGATATTGCAACAAAAACCTAAATATTAACTTAAACATTCTTGTCATGTTCTTAAATGGCCTCGTCAGGTCTAACCTTTCATATGGATACCATGCATGGAGCCAAAGACTTTTGGAACCATCAACTGTATACAACCGATCAATGTTTAGAATAGCTTCGAGCGAATGAAGCATGTAGGTCTTAGCTAGGGACATCATTTTTCGATCTTTTTGGACTAGTGTCATGGAATCGCCAACAGCATAAACCACATTACTTGAAGACTTCCAACTGTAGTAACAAGTAAAACGGAGAGCAGAACAAATAATGGCATAATCAAGATGTTGACGTTATGCACAAAAGAAATAAAGAAAGCTCCAATCAAAACCAAAAAGTGCAATAACAGTTACTGGATTTGAGAAATCGACTTTACTGAAATTTTGCTTTAATAGAAAGATAAACATGTTAGATTGATATTCGTTTCCAATTTGTACTTTATCTTAGATTCGTGTCGCATCCCGTTCCATATTTGATACGCATTTGATCTTTAACTTAAGATAACTTTTATATATATATATATATATATACATATATATATATATATATATATATATATAACTTATATATAGATATAGATATATAACTTATATATAACATATATATATATGTATATATATATTATGTGATATATATATATATATATATATATATATATATATATATATATATATGTATATATATATATGTGTGTGTGTGTGTGTGTGTGTGTGTGTGTGTGTGTGTGTGTGTGTGAGTGTGTGAGTGTGAACTCAATCACTGACTCGGTGCGATTGGACTTCATTTTGATTAACAAACCCGGGTTGCGCTTCCGAATATTTTGACGGAGCGTTCCGGGTACTGTATAGGGCTCGGTCGATTAAAGTTCACGGTTTTTTTTTAATCGGTGTGCATCAAGCTTCATCGGCCGAGTTTGTGCAAGCAGAAGGAGAACTTTCTTCATTCTTTGTGTCGTATAGGTGGATCGTGAGTGAAAGATTTTTTTTATGTTTTTTATACTCACTATTAGCTTATTTACACCGATTTGTTGTTTTTAGTAATAAATTTATTTTAGTCGCGGTTCTTTATGTACCCCACACCACCCCCGTGTTTACCTTGTTCAGTTTTGTCGTTTTATGCTATTGCTGTTCCAACGAATCTTTCTGAAGAAGTGTTGGGCGAAAAGGTCTATTGAAACAATGTAGAATTTGAAATATTAAATATTAAAATGTTAAAACTGAGTCACAAAGGGCGCTCTATGTTTATTTTCATTAAACAGAGCAAATTTTTTCTTACAATTGGAATTAAGATACCATTAGTTAATGACCATTTTCACCAACGAATTTTAAAATTTCAAATTCGCAGGATCCTTCAAACTGTTTATGGCGTAAGTTTGTACAAGAGAACTCTTCTACAAACCGACGCCATAAACAGTTTGAAAAATCCTACGGATTTTAAATTTTAAAATTCGTAATTGAAAATGGATATTAACTAATGGCACCTTAATTCTAGTTGTAAGAATATATATATATATATATATATATATATATATATATATATATATATATATATATATATATATAGGACGAAACGGCCGTCCAGCGCTATCTGCATTCTGTTGAGGTTTCTTTCAGGCTCAATTAATTACTTAATTATAATTATCAAATCCTCCTAACAATTTCTATCATATGTATATCATTGCTTGATCCGGCTTCTAATGCTTCAGTTTGAGCGGCTTGGTGATAGTAGTCGTGGCTCCTGGGAGCACAATCCTATGCTAACAGAGAATTTCAGTTGAGATCCACCACGGAATATGTGAGCAAGCGGCGCTATATTCAGTCTGATTTGCTACCTCTTCGTCACCGAGGCCCGTTGGAACAGTTGGGATGAAGTTTGCTGTCAGGGTTTCAATTCTCAGTGGATGCGCACTGCTGATGAGTCCCAAATATAGGACGAAACGGTCGTCCAGTGCTTTCTGCATTCTGTTGAGGTTTCTTTCAGACTCAATGAATTACTTAATTACAATTATCAAACCCTCCTAACAAATTCTATCATATATATATATATATATATATATATATATATATATATATATATATCAAAGATATGATGTGACTCAAAGATTGTTGTAAACTAATACACTCCTCTCTGAGTGTGTTAATACTAGGGTTCTAATTTTAATAAATAAATATATGTAGATCAATAAGTTCATAGTCTAAAGTTGAAAAAACTCATTCAATTTATGCAAGTTTATCTTTGAACATAGTTTCTTTCTTCTTCAATGCATTTAATTCTGAGGTAAATATTAATGGCTGATAGTAAGGCATCATACGATTTTCCCATCAAATTTGAGCTAATCACTACGTGTCGGGCTACAAACTTATTGATTACTCTTTGTTTACCTGCGAACCAATATGACAATGGATTACTCGATGCAAATAAAATTTAAAATGGCTATTCGAGACCATGTTTTGTGCTTAGAGTGTAAATTAATCAATAATATTTTATGGATAGCCTGCTCAGATATTTTTATGACTAGCCTGCACAAATATCGATTTTTGCAATGTTAGTTTTATTTGATTTCGAACACTGACAGCTTTGCTTAGTGACTTTTTATCACTTCTTTTTGTCATTGCATTACAATATACCACCTCCCGTTTAGTGCTTTAGAAATTAGTTAAACTTTATCTCAGCTACCCAATAGTTATACAATATTGCACTTTTTGTTAAGTGCTTTAGAAATTATTCAAAATTCAGCTACTATAAAGAATTTTCAGACACACTGGGTTGTAGATTAATATTTTTTGTTTTATTATTTCAATTAGGGTCGTCGACTAGTTTCGGCCAGCATGGCCATCATCAGAAGGAAAAAATATGTGCTTGTTAGTAGCAGTGAACTACAGGAGTGAATGACTGTTTCTGAAGAAAGTGAACTTTATCTGTAGTTTTTATCGTTAATTTTGATCAGTCGTTGTATTGTTCAAACGGCCTCTTTCAAGTTGTTTTTAAGATAGAGGGTGGCAGATTCCTGGCTAAGAATTCCCTCCTTGGTCTTTTTGCCAGTTTTATTGGTTGCTGGGAATGTGATAGATTTGTTAAGTGCATGTTATCTTTTAGTTCTTTGATAGTGTGATATATATATATATATATATATATATATATATATATATATATATATGCAGAAATATAGTCTTAAAGTGTGCTATATTTATGGGGTAAAGTGCTCAATATCAGAGATAGAGCGTGTGTAAATATAAAAGTGGACATGGAAGTCAGCACTTAGAGGCGACAGTCTGTTTCATGCTAGGGCAATCGTCGACGATTGCCCTAGCATGAAACAGACTGTCGCCTCTAAGTGACTTCCATGTCCACTTTTATATATATATATATATATATATATATATATATATATATATATATATATATATATATATATAATTAATTGAAACAAAACGAATAATTCCGTTATTATTTACTTTTTTTGTATTTTTCCAATGAAACATGACCCAGTGCACAAGTTAGTACTTCGTATGTCCATTCCACGAAATTACTCCTTGTAAATTGACCATAGATTCTCGTTTGGATTTAAATCAGGAAAGTTTCCAGGCCATCTACAGAACTTTGATTTGCTCACTGATAAAGCTTGCCAGTGTGTTCGTGCAGCGTTACATTTTTTTCGTACGCTTGCTTGGAGTAAAGTCTATTGCAGACAATGCCGTAGGACAACTAATCGACAGTCGTGACAAAAGTGTTTGGGCGTGATAAAAATATGATACAATCACCGATGTCGCAATATTTTTCAAGGCCAAACAAATTTGCAAATGACCTAATCCGAGGAAAAAAAAGCAAAAAGCGATTACACCTTGCCACACTTTAGGAGGTCTAAAACTGACCTTATAGTGAAAGAAAAGAAACTAAAATCGTTGCTTCAATTAATTTGCACGAGGGTATATATATATATATATATATATATATATATATATATATATATATATATATATATATATATATATAAAGATATATATCATAATTAAGTAATTCATCGAGTTTTTTTTAAGAAGAAACCTCAACAGAATGCAGAAAGTACTAGACGGCCGTTTCGTCCTATATTTCGGACTTATCCGCATTGCGCATCCACTACCAGGAATTGAAACCCGGACAGTTACGTTATTAAGCAAACTTAATTACTTAATTATGATTATCTCAAATTCTCCTAACAATTTCTTGTATATACTTGCTTGAACCGGCTTCTAATGCTCTGGATGGAGCGGCTTGGTGATAGTAGTCCTGGCTCTCCGGGGCACAATCCGTGGTTTAAGGAACTTGGATCAGTTCCACCACGGAATATGTGAACGAGCGGCGCTATGTCGAGTTCGTTACCTCATCGTCAACGGGGCCCGTGGCACAGTTGGTATGGCGTTTGCTTAATAACGTAACTGTCCGCGTTTCACTTCCTGGTAGTGGATGCGCACTGCTGATGAGTCCTAAATATAGGACGAAACGACCGCCCAGAGCTTTCTGCATTCTGTTGACGTTTCTTCTAAAAAAACTCGATGTATTACTTAATTATGATTATCTCAAATCCTCCTAACAATTTCCGATATATATATTGATTTTACAAAAATCACTCCAAGAGCCTTTCAGTAAAAATAAAATTACACCACTGTTGACCAAGCATCCTTTTTAACCAACCGAATTTGGAAATATCATTTTAACCAACTATTAGGTTGGTGCAAAAATAATGTCGTTTTTTGACGTTCAACTTCATGTGAGAAAACGACATTATTTTTGCACCAACCTAACAGTTTACTTTTTTCTTACCTGTTGTATCCTCGCATTCTCCTTATGTGTTTATGATTAATAATTATATTATAGGTAAAAATATAATAACTTCTGTATACACCATATTCTATATTATTTTCCTTTTCTTATTTTCATTTTATCAAGCTCTAATCAAATAACGCAAAAGGTTTTTTTTTTGGCTTTAAGATTTTTACCAGCAGTGTATCAGAATAAAGGTGGGATATTGAATGTGAAAATGGTAAGAAAAAATTCTGTAGCGGAAAGTTTACAGCCACTTGTAACAGGAAAGGGTTGAAAGCTTTCAAAATAAATAAATGAACGTATTCAACGCGTGAAGGATTTTTTACGCATGTGCTTATACATAAAACAACATAATTTAAGAAGAGAGAAAAATGTGCTTGTGTTTATACAGATGGACGAATCTCATAAAAAGGAAAGAAAAATATTTATGTGATTAGAAATATGTGTGAGTGAGTGCACCACGTGGATTCTATCTATCTATCTATCTATCTATCTATCTATCTATCTATCTATCTATCTATCTATCTATCTATCTATGTAACCGATCCACCTGCATGTGGACAGAGAACGAATGAGTGCATGAGATAAATTATTAAAGGAAATCAAGAGGAAAGGACTAACTATTAGCCGTAAGAAGGCAGAACGCATAGTTGTCAACAAAAGAGACAACCAAACGTATAACCTACGTATTGGGGGCGTCGAAACCATGCAAGTATAGAAATTCAACAATATGGGTAGTGCAGTTACAGATGATGGAAAATATGACACTGAAATCCGAAGTCACACAGTAACATTGAATTATGTCTTTCAGATGTCAAACAAAGTATTAAGTGATAGGTTATTGATTGATTGATTGGTTTTCTACCGTTTATCAATCTTTTACAAGTTATTTAAATCCAAAAAATACTTTTAGATTATAGTTTGTTTTTTTACATAATTATACTTTAGTGATATAAGTGTTACTAATTAACCCATAGCTTTGGAGAGAAGAGGTCTATTCATACCTTTTTCCAAGGGTATTTGTACGTAAGTGAATATAACGAACCCAATGGGAATTGGATCTCGGCTCTCCGATTAACAATTACGGGTCATTATCCATTACACCAGCCGCACATCTAAGCTTACAGCTCCTGGTCACCCACCTAAATACTGACCAGGTTTGACGTTTTTTAATTTTGATGATCGCACGGCAATTAAGCGACATATAGATATCGTTAGAAACAAAACAAATAGTACTGAGCTGCTATGTAATATCTAATCTCCAAAATGGCAGTGGATGCTGAACAGTATCTTCACAAATAAAGAATAGGCTTGAAGCGACAGAAATGTGGTTTTACTAATGAATGATTAGACATTCAACTCTCTGGGTAGCATAATAACAGACGGTGGAAAATGTAGCACAGAAAGCCGAAGGCACACAGAAATAACGATAGATGTCTTCTGAAATCTAAACGAGAAACAAGAAAATATCGTCAAAAAAGACTGTTACGCGATATTTAATCACATATATGGCATACGATGTGTTCTGCGACTTTACACCACCTCCTCATGTTATCTAACCTTTACTTTACCCCGTTCTGGGTATGACGATAAACTACATCCAGCAGCAAGGCCTCTGATCAGGAGGTTTTGAGGTGCGTGAAACCACATCTTAATTGCTGGTGTTCCCAGGTCCATCCTGACCCGTGGTGTTAGCACTTGTTAGGGTCTTGCTATGGGCAAATAGTTAACACCCAAACTTGTATAAAAATAGGTTTTAATACCAGAAATACTTCGTAATAAAAAAAAATTATTACCAGCAATAATTTTTTAAGGAAAAATTATTATCAGCAATACTTTTAAAAAATACCAGCAATACAAACAACTATACATTCTTTGGAAAAAATATGACCAGCTATAGATTTCTTCAAGGAGAAATATTCCCAGAAATAGATTTTAGAAGAAAAACATTACCAGCAATAAAAATTTTGTCGGCATTAAATAACCCATTGAGGTTGATATGCCGTAAAACAAAACAAACCAAACCAAACTTTTACTTTACCCTATAAAACATTTCCCTGTTATCTTAAGTGTACTAAGTTATCCTTTGTACCAAATAACAGAAACTACATGTCTTGAGGACTACCAACAGTAGCAATAGCTAAAATGGATATCACATGGAACTCGAAGAGAAAATCATAGTATAAGATCCTGATGTTCCACACTACTTCAAATAAAAGGTTAGGAAGGAAACTCCCATCAATACTTGGGAGAGCGATAACACTAACTAAACTTGATAAAGATATTTTCCTTAAATATTATTTCAAAAGAAAGATTTTATAAATTTCAACCGAAAACAGTACTGGCTGCTTAGTCAGTGAATACCAAATGTTTCCTAGTGAGGAAACGGCTACTTCCGCTTGAATTTCTAGGATGAGAAGTTATTATTTTTTACGATTATTTACAGTCAGATTATTTTCCTCATCTTTTTTTTGTTGTTATTATTACGACATTTCGGGTGTTGTGCTCTCTGGTCTTCTTCAGATTTATAACAATTCGGGCAACCATAAGAGAATTTCGAACTGTGTGGACGTACACTCGCACCGCTCCATAAGTCTTTCAGCGACTAATAATGTGTTCGATTTACGTCTGCACCAGTGTGAACAAAAACTGGGAAACGGACGTTGCACATTCACAAAAGAACGGAATATGAAATTACGGAAAGAAAAAAAATCACGAATCATATTACATGGACAATAGGTTCATTTTATTTATTATTTATTCAGAGCTACACCTGGAACTGTCTGATGGCTAATAACCGTGCATAAGTCGATTCTTTGGTAAAGACGCGCATGACAAAAATCATTTGAATGTCGAAATGATGAAAGTGAAAAAATGAAATTGCTTGTCTAGCTTTCGACAAAATGACAGTAAAAGTCCGAAGAAAAAAAATCAGAAATTAAAATACTATCGATACTAATCGATACTCATGTATAAGTCGAGGTTTTATTTTTATTGTAAAGACACAAATGAGAAGAAAAATGTTTTACCAAACACTTTCATATAAATTATCGTTAATTATTATTATTATTATTATTATTATTATTATTATTATTATTATTACACGTCTCCCAAAAAGATGTTTTCCTGATCACTAGAACCTTAACATATTCAAGTTTCGGGTTAGCCGTTATCTTCCACCCGTATAAAGTGCCTCTTAATGTAACCCTCTACCACGATTGGACTCCGGTCCTTGTACAGGGTGAACCCTACTGTAAAAAAATATATATATTCTTGCTTTCCAGTCAAATTTGATTTTCAGATATTTAAATGCCATATCAATCATCATCTTACGTCTCCGTGAAACACGTTCTTTTATTGTCTGCTCTCATTAATAATGTTTTTTTTTTCTTATTTTCTTTCACTCTCAGTAATCCCTTCCGTCTTAGTGGCTTTATCGACTTGCCCGGAGTGAAGTGACACTTGAGATTTCATCGCCGCTACTATCTTTTCTTAAGATAGACTAACGACCCAAACTTTCCATTCGGCCCTCGATAATTCTCTCTACCTTTCTTTTGCAGTAACCGTCTCAGTTCCGTCTTTTTGGTTTCTGACTTCCTCCTACTGCATCTCTGCCCGTATCTACATCACAACGAACCGCTTCATTATCCCCCTATCTGTGACTCTGGCCCTCCACCAACGGCTTGGAACTTGCCAATGGGTGATTCGGAACCTGGGGGAAAATCCCTACCTTCCGGTCGTGTGGCACTTTACCCCGAAAGTTTTCATATATTTATTTATTTGCTATATTTCCTCTTCCCGGGTATTTGTTTTGAAGATTTCAATTGTTGACTTCTTTTTTCGAGCTGGTCATAAAAGATCAGTCGCTTCATCCTCAGAGAAAATCATTTACCATCCACTTTACTGTGTAAGTATCCTGATCATGACTGACACCCCACACGTACACACTAGATTGAAATTCTCTGAAGATTTACTGGAAAAATAAACACCTGAAGACTTCCGGAGGGTAAACCGGCTGAAACCATATAATAATAACAACATCGATGTTGATATTAAACAATGTAGTTAATACTTCGAATGTATTCAAATATATCATTACATTCTAACATACGTTGTTTGCGTAACACAGAAATACACAGGTCTTTTAATAAAAGTATAAGATGAAGATAATTTTTTCAATGTTGTAAAGGAGATATTTATTCAGTAACGGAATGGTTTGCCGTTATATATTATTACTAGAGCTGAGTTTCAATTAACATTATCGAACAAAGATATTAATCTCACCCCGAACGCAAAGTGGTACACGCATATGTGAACCATCGCTAAAGATACTGGAAAATGATCGGTTCCCTTACTGCTCCAGTAAGTCAGTGGCTCTACCTCCTGTAGAGTATATTGAGAAAATAAAACTTGGAGAATTTATCACTCACAAGACACACCGGATCACCGTGCAGCCCATGAAGTTCCGTCTATTGCAATGAACGAGTGGTCTCTCAAAGCGGCCCCATTGCCTTGAACGCCTACAGGGATTTAATTTCAACCAGGACGCAAAATGAAACTTGTATATACAATCCATCAATAAAGATGCTGGAAAATATTTTAAAAAAGATTACTCAAATCTTTGGTCTTCATGGCAGTTGTTCTGATGAGTTCGCCTCTTCGACTGCATGAAATTAAGCGTACTGCTAGATTGGCTGATAGGTCTCATCGTTTTACTGTTGAAATAGCTACATAAGTTCTATTCTAATACATTTTCTCGCACTTCTCTCCTTTGATTTCTTACTTCTCCGCCGTGTACAATCTTCAAAGATTTAAATGCAACGTCAGTCGCCATCTTCTGTGTTCCTGAAAACTGTTATTTTATCGACACTTTCTCCTCACTGACGTCTTCTCATTATCTTTCACTGCCACTAACCCCTTGCGTCTTAGTGACATTATCGCCTTGCTTTCAGGTGAAATAATTAAAACAAAAATTTATCTTTAATAAATTTCGTTTGGGTGTTCCCATTTTGCAGCAGTGGAACAACGCGGCCCATTTTGTTAACATTTTGTTGCCATTTTGATAACACGCAGCAATCTCTTTGTTTCTCTCTGAATTTCTGATATGGGGTGTTATTATTTACGCTATTTACATTCGAACTATTGTCCTCATATTTGATTTTGTTACCACAGCGTTTCGGCTGTTGTGCCTCTCAGCCTTCATCAGAGGTATGGCGAACCGAGTAACCTAACAGGGAATTCCAAACTGAATCTTTATTTACTCTACGAGGGTAGACTGTTCTCGTTCCACTACCCATGTCTAGGAATATCTCATCTAGTTCTTATTTTCAGTACTACTCTGTTATTGATCGCCCTGTTTCAAATCAATAGTCCGCGTGCAAATAGTGATTTACTGAGCATAGATTAGATGTGGCACAAGGCCGAAATTAAGAGCAGCTAGTGAATAAATAGTGTATATATTTGTACGACCTTCCCACTAAAGCAGGATGTGACATAAGGTCGTTTTTACGTGTGGAGCCTATACACATACATGTATGTCAATGACAAAAATTGCCTAGGCCCCGCGAACGGTGACACACTGACGTCGATATTACACTAACCCCACCTCTCTTAATACATTGAGGGAGGTGCTGCCACGGGGTTGAATCCCCGGGACCGAGTCTCTCCTCCCATCTAAAACTCTATTTCTGCCGCCCCACTAAGGCTGGGTATGGCACAAGGTCATTTTAACGTAGGGAAAGCAATTCGCATACGTATGCATATCGACCAAGAACATAAATTGTTCGTTTGCTCAGCCCGCGCGACCACTGTCATCGGTATTACACCGACCCGACCTTTCTCAGTGCAATAAGACTGCCGGAGGGTGGGAATCCCTGGGGATGAGGAACTTCTCCCGTCTAAAATGAGGAGAAACATAGTTCTACTTGCAGCACAGGTGCAATAACCACGCCTCAGTAAATTTTCATCCAGTCCGAAATTTACCTTGATACTCCCACTGAGCCAGGTTGTGAGGACCCGACTGTTTCCACTCGGGCCGCTAGTCGAAGCTAGTCTAGCTTGTCTAAGCTGGTCAAAGCTTATCTAAACCGGTCTAAGCTTGTCTAAGCTAGTCATAGCAGGTCATACTACGCTACGTAACAGATGATACGCAACGGTGATGGTGGGGAACGCAAGAGGTCTCCGGCATGGAACAGATATTATATCTGCAGCATCTACGCCGACGGGAAAAAAATCCCTTCTCCTCCTCTGCTTATCCCTTCGGAAGAATCCAGTGGGCGGGGAGCCCCTAAAAAAATTCTTATCCAGTCCAAAAGCACAATGAAGAAGCTTTTTTATATATATATACATCACTAACAAATAGCGTATTACAAAATATGACGTAATATTTAATTTGTATAACATTTTTTTAAAAGCATATATTTAAAAATTATTCCAATATATTATTTACTCTGAAGTCAAATTTTAAAAATTACCGCAGATGAGCAATGTTTCCGTCGATAAAATTTTTTCCTCCCGTTTGGTATAAAAATAATTTATATTTCCCTTTGTCAAAATTCAATAGTAAGTTAATCAAAATTATCAGTGTTTACGTTTAAAGAAAATATAAAATAAATGTAATGTTGGTGTTTAAAAATAGCTCCTTTTTTTTTTTTTCATTTTTTTTTTCTATAAGAGGACATAAATATTTTTTTAAATATAGTAGAATCCCTGACAACCGGATTAAGAAGGCATTCCGGATATGAGGGATTGATTACAAAGTCCGGATATTAGGGGTTATATTTAGATTAAAATAAAAGAACTGAAATCAGGTTTAACATTTATTTGCAATGTTTTATAGTAAACAAAATAAGCTAATGGTGAGTGAAATGTAACAGAACTGATTTTAAGGAAAAAAAAAAAAATTATGTAATGTTAATGAAAATTCATTAAATTAAGTCTGCCATGTATGCAAAACAAATAATATAACGAGGATTTTTTTAATCGCTGTTGCATGATGATTCTTTCTCTTCTAATGTCATTCTCAACTTTTTCCGCATTTTGTTTTGCTTTTGAATTTTTTTGAACGAAAGACAATTTTTAACTCCGCGTGCGTTATTGCAATCGTCATAGCTGAATGCTTTCTTTCCATAAAACCGACAACCATTTCAATAGCTTTTACCAATTTCAGTCCATGTTTCATCACAATCATGTTTTTTAATTTCCTTTTTCATTGTGACAGTGTGAACGCTGGAGAATAGTTTCTTTGAAAGATTTTATATTATACAATGTAGACTTCCCTATGTTGGACTCAGCCATTAGTTACAATGAACTTTCATCAGGATCTAGTCTGTTTAAAACCTCCACTTTTTGCGATAACTCCAAAGTTGTTCTTTTCCTCTTATTCCCATCATCTTTTGCACAAATACAAGCCATTAGGGTGAAATAAGCATAAGCAATTATTCAAAGTAAATTTCCTGATAAACAGAAATTTCAAATCAGATACATATCACCCAAATAGTTCAAATATACGCATCAAAATCATGTCCGGATATGAGGGATTGCGGATATGAGGGATTCCGGATATGAGGGATTCCTGGTTTGAGGGATTCCTGGTGAGATGGATTCTATTGTATTAAAATTTTTACAGAATTTTATAATTTTAGGCCTACAATTTTATAACTTGCATTGTTGACGTCTTCCATTTCACATTCTTGATTAGTCAAAACAAACGGAAAAAAATACGGAATAATTTAAATATTTCAAAATAAACAGTAATTAGATCTCCTTAAAACCGCACTGAATTATTTCAACAACTGGAAAATTTATTGAATCAATATTATTATTATAAATATGTTATATATATATAAGCTCGTATAACACTCATAATTGCTGATTAGCAAGGCAAACACTGAAACAAAAGGTTTAATCACATTAAAATATCGATTGAGAATACAATAGTTCAATGTGACAAGCGTACAAATGGAAAGCGCGACACCTTTGTGACCCACTTTTTTGACTCTGTTCCATGAGCAGTCATTCTACTAATAGCGGATGGACGAGTCCATGTTTCACTACGTGTACAGAAGTCTTTCTGCACAAGAAAATGAGTGCAAAATTCTTACGCCTAACCGACATCCAAACGTTAATGTAAATCAGCAACATTCACGCACCACAAACGCGCAACTCTCACCCACCTTTCGACAAATTCCAAACCTAAGCATAGCTTAGATGTAACACATCTAAACCGTAAGTATGTAACACTCACTGTTCAGCCATTATTGATATAACGAAACAAAGCGTGCTTAGCAGTACACTATATTGAAGGTCTATTAAAGCATGAATGGAGAGTACGTATCATTTTTTCAGTACGTGCACGTCCCTACCGAACGTGGCACAAGGTCAGTTTAAAGTGGGTTTAACGGCAATACCGTGAAAAAATTCCTCAAAGCCCCTCAGCACTTCCCCTTTTGAGGACGCCGAGCAATAAACCCAGCCTCCTCTCGAAGGAGCGGTTCTGTCTGGAAGGACGGCTCCTCAGGGCTTAAGCCAAATATTAATTTCAGCCTCCCCTGAGTGAAGAAACCCTGAAAAACGGTTATTTTCAGTACACCCACGTCGCTACCAAATGAGACACAAGGCCAGTTTAAAGTGGATTTAACGGCAATACCGTGCAAAAATTTCCCACTTCCACTTTTGTGGACACCTCAGGCGACGGGCAATAAATCCACCCCCCTCCCGAAGGAGAGGTACTACCTGGGGAAAAGCCCGTCTGGTACTTGGGTTTGATATTATTTTCATCATCCGCAGATCGAAGCAAACTGCGGCGCAAGGTAAGTATATATTTTTCCGTCCGCCCACGTCGCTTCCGAATGTGACACAAGGTCGAGTTTTAAAGTGGGTTTAAAACGGCAATACCGTGGAAAAATTGCACAAGCCTCCTCGGAAACTTTCTCTTTTAGGGACGCCTGAGGCGCTGGACAATAAACCCAGCCTCTTCCCTAAGAAGAGATACTACACTGGGGGGAAGTTAGGCTTAATAATTTTTCTACTTCCCCGGCATGTGCCAGGTAAATATAACAAATGACATTAACAACATGAACGGTAGCATTTAATTTGCATAACAATTTTTAAAAGAATATTTTAATTAATATTTCTTTTATTATTTTTTTTATAAATGTTAAACATTGCCATATATGAGAAATGTTGCTGTCAGTACTGTTGTCTTTTAATTCTTTGTACTTGCATAGCAAGAATTTGTATCTGCCTTGTCAAAATTCAGTCGTAGGTTAAAAAACGTTCGTAATAGTATGCATTGCTGTTATCTGATATTTCACATTGTTCGAAATTTGTCGACAGCAGACGAAATAAATATGGATTTATGTAAATAAGTCACAAGAATCTGTTTAATTAGTTCTTTTCTTAAAACCGTACTGAGTTATTTAAGCAAGTGAAAAATAAATTTGCTGAATTAATTTTTATTATTCTTATTAATAGGAGTACGGTGGAGTAATGGATAGCGGCTTGTATGTAAGTATAATATATATATATATACATATATATATATATATATATATATATATATATATATATATATATATATGTGTGTGTGTGTGTGTGTGTGTGTGTGTGTGTGTGTAATATATATATAAATAATATATATATAATATATATATAATATGTATATAAATATATATATATATATTTATATACATATTATATATATATATTATATATATTATATATATATCATTTATATATATATATATATCATACACACACACACACACATATATATATATATATATATATATATATATATATAGATATATTTCCAATTGTCATTTTATACTAATCTGTCTTATCCACAGAACTGATCTGTGAATTTAACTATAATATGTATATAGTATAATATATATATATATATATATATATATATATATATATATAATAAATATAATATGTATATAAATATATATATATAATATATACATATAAATATATATATAAAAATATATAAATATATAAAATAAAAATATAAATGTGGACACTGTGATCAACACTGAGAGGTGACAATCTGTTTCATGCTTGAACACAATATTCAGGAAGATTCCATTCAACTTTGTTTAACTTTTGCAATGCATATTTGATTCGAGCCTTTCCATTGGACGACGAACAAACTTCGCGTCGGTTCGCGAAAAGGTCCATAAAAGAATTTGTTTTTGAGAATTGAAGATTATTTGAATTTTGTTTTTAAATGTTTCCTAGTTTTCTATTGGCCGAAAAACATTTCGTATCAAGGTGTGAAATTTCACGAGTTTTGTATTGGATTCGCTTTTGCGTGTGTGTTAAGCAAAGTTTGTAAATTCGAGTCTCTTTCATTTCTAATAAAATCAATGAGTCAGTGCTTAGCATTTGACTTTTAAATCTAGATCTTGTTTTGTTCACTACAGTTTTTCTTGTTTATTTTCAGTACTTGTGAAAATATTTATTTTCAATACTTGTGAATATTAAACTAAACTAATAATAAAACTAAGCAAAAATAATCTACACTATCACTCACAAGTTCTGTAACCCTTTAGGTTACTAAGGGGCACCATATGTACTGAAGCCGCAATGGCGTGTCTTGAATAAAACAGCCTGACCATATTCAGGCTGGTTTGAATTCAATTTTTTTCTTCTAGACTAGTCGCCAAACAAGCTATATGTCTGCCCTGCTATTTACACCAACCAGGCAAAAGTCCTGTTATAATTTTCTCAAGATTGTTAGCATGTAATAAGTGAACTCTACTGGTATTCGAACTCGGTATCTCCGTTTCCTCAATCCGGGCCGCCATCCATTACTCCACCGCGACTCCACCACTGTTCCATGCGTGATACACGCTTAGGCGATCATGTATCATGACTGATGAGGCAGATTTTTTCCCGCAGTAGGTTGCCATTTCTTTCTTCTAGACCAGTTGCCATCCAAGTCTATAGAACCCGGTCTGTCCTGCTATTAACCCATAGCTGAGGGGGGGGATGAGAAGATTCATACATTTCCCAAGGGTATTAGCACGTAAATGAATGTAATGGATTCGATTGGAATTCGAACTCAACTCTCCGATTCCTCAATCCTATCAATTACTCCACCGTGCCTTCCTCCTACCGCGCCTACATAAATAAAATACAACAATCTATATATTAATATGCTTGTATATATCTATGGTGTGTCACGCTCGGTATCACAGATACTGAGAAGGAAACAGAAAGTCAGAGAGGAATGTAGAGAAACAAAAAGAAAGTTCGAAAACAGTTGGGACAGTTGGCGTGTGGTCAGCTTGAGGACAAATTGATTTGAAGAATGGTCATCTTGAAGGCAAATTCGCCTCTGAACAGCAACTGACCTTTTGAAGTTAAAATCTTTCTTTAATAATTACGATCATTGTATGATATAATAAAGATAGTTGATGTTCTGCTAATCAAAAATCCTATTAAACCTAGACTGTGTTGAGCGTCCGAGAGTAAAACAGAAAGAGAAATAGAAAGACGGAGACAAAAAAAAAGAGTGCGACATAGAGGTATAGGAGGAGGACATGTTAGATAGATGCAGTTGTATTGTACCGAAGTGTTAAATCATGTTCGGTGACCTAACGATCTGCTGAGTCTAAATTCACCCCTAAATTGCAAGTAACCTTTTTAAATTAAAACCATTCTTTTTAAATTAAAACAATTCTTTTTTTTTAAATCTTATCTTCATGAACGTGTTACATACTGAACTGACCTTGACTGTGTTGAGCGCCCGAGAGGGAAATAGAATGAAAGAGTGCATGCAGTGGACTCTTCTATTGACGTATAAAAGTATTGCATAAAACACACACACGCACACACACACACACACACACACACACACACATATATATATTTATATATATATATATATATATATATATATATATATATATATATATATATATATATATATATATATGACACACATGTTCCCTCAGGGACACCCCGTGCCTTGAGCGCCTCAATTGTAGCTCGTGCATACGATCCATTGCTAAAGATACCTGAAAAATGGTCGGTTCACTGTACCGCTCCAGTAAGTACCTGACACCTAGTGCCATCCTCTACCTTTACAAGAACTGGATCAGGCCGAAAATGGAGTACTGCTGCCCAGTTTTCGTTCTTCTGTCTCGATAGCGTCCAAAAGCGTCTCCGCGTCCTTGTGGGTGACCAATTATTTTCCACCCTACAACCCCTTTCTCACAGACAAAACGTTGCAACTCTCTCGCTGTTCTATCGCAACTTCAATGGAAAGTGCTCAGACGAACTACATTTCTTAGTTCTACCATTTCTAATCTTTAAAAATATAGCGTTCAATTTTCGCTTAGTAAATATAGCCTTCACTTAATAAATTTATAACCTAACAAGAACAGTGTTTGCAACAACTTTAAAAATATTTTCGAAACTTTATAAATTATTATAATTAAAAAAAAATGAAAATAATTCTTGTAAGAATTATTCATCGAATTTTTTTTCTAATGACAATTATGTCCATAATATATCTTATTCCTAAAAACAATTTATATCTTTTCTGTTTAAAGGATATCTTAGTTTTCTTCAGATTATAATTATCTTAATAAATATTATTTCTAAAAGCAATTAAAGGCTTATCTATTTAAATAATTAGATAGTTTTATTGCAGTTTTTATTTTACAATTCAGAGCAGATTTTCGTGAAAGAAGTGGTAGTTTGGAAAAAAAAATTGATGATTCTCCAAGGAATCCTGCAATTAAATAATAAGAAAAATTTGAACTACGGAAAATAATTTCAAGAAATTTCATGAAATTAAGTAAGTAGGAGCGGGGGTAACAGATGTAAAAAAAAAATTTTTACCAACATTTTCTAAAAATAATAATTTCCAAAATAAATTCATTCATTTATAAATAAATCCTGAAAGTTTCATTAAAATCCAACAATTATTTGATTTTCACAAGAATTTTCAAATTAATTTTCTATTTTACAGGAAAAGGCATGAAAATGTCCATAACCAGATCTGTTACACAGTTGACGCATTAAAAAAAAAAATTAACCCAAATTTCGAACGTGTTAGAAAGGAGTAAAATTTTTTTTAAATACCTTGGTCTTTCCTCTTAATAATAACATAAAAATTTGACAATAAAACTTTGTTTTTATTAAGTTCGGGGCCTTTTTCATCATGATATGCTCTTTTTCCAGTGTATTTGTGGCTCCGGTTACTATAAATATTGAATATCTCATTAGTAAATAATCCAAATCAGTCTGCGTAATCGACAAATGCATGAAGTCACATTGTGTTCTGTATTATAAGATAGAGGCTGTTCTTAATTAATAGATAGATAGACAGATAATTTTTAACTACCCAGTAAACATAATATTTAGAAAAATTAGCTATGTAATAGATGCAAAAAAATATTTTTACTAAGATTTCCTAAAAAAAAAACATTTCTCTGATAATTTCATTCATTTTTTAATAAGCCCTGAAAGTTTCATTAAAACTGACAATTATTTGATTTTTGCAATAATTTCAAAATCAATTTCAAAATCACCGCAAAGAAGACGCCAGAATGTCCTATACTAATTCATGGTTACTCGCTGATGCAGGAAAAAAATTAACCAAAATTTAGAAGGTTCTAAAAATGATTAAAAAATATAATTTAATAATTTAAAAAATTATTTTCTCTTTCCTTTTAATAATAACATAAGGATTTTGACAATAAAACTTTGTTTTCATTACGTTTGGGGCACTTTTTCATCGATGTATGCTAATTTTTAGTGAATGTTTGGAGGTACCTGTATATATGTCATCATTGGTGTGAAGTTGCGACGTTTAATATATACTACACACACACATATATATATATATATATATATATATATATATATATATATATATATATATATATATATATATATATATATATATATATCAGAGAGAGAGTGAGAGAATAAACGTTTTGACGTATCTTTTAATAAATCCTATCCGTTACATAAGTAATCATTAGAGTGAAAAAAAGTCTTGATGCAGTGCTTTAATAAATCCAAATCATTGTGTATGTAATCAATTAAAATGAATGGATTCTTTGAAGTATTTGCTGAATACCCTCATAATACAAAGAATACATAAATAGCTTGTACGGAAGAAAAAATAACAAAACGCTTTGCTCAGCAATCATCTCAAAGAAATAATCAAATAAAAGAGAATAATGATAGCAAAAGCCATTTACGTATATCATGGTTGAGCAAATTTGTTGAAACTTGTTTAAGTATTTCTTTCATTATTTCAAAAGAAATAATTAGCTTTTACCTCCAAAAAATATATTAAAAATAATTACTGTATTTGATGGTATATTGAACAACTCCGCCTATTTACATTTAAAACGAGGTGCGCTCCGAAGATAATATCTCCAATTTATTTCGATGGAAACTACAACAGATAAAGGGGACAGAATGAAAAAAAAACTTTCGATAGAGCAACTTACCAGCTACAAAGCACTTTCTTCGTAGTCACCGCCATTGTCGATCCGTCTTCCTCAGTGATGGAGAAGAGCTCTTCCTTTTGTGGGTCGACAGCTGTTCAGTGCCACCCAGAAGACGGTTTGTATACATCGCTGTCCAACGCATTACTCACAGCCTAACTGTGCTCACATTCACTTTTTGGTTTCGGCAAATGTTCGGCAAGTGTCGACGAATATGAATGGGCGCTATTTTTTATCGCAATAATTTTCTGAATAGTACGCGCTTTCATGTCAGAATCTATTTTGCCTGACTACCGTTCATTTGCTATCTGTAATAAAGTATAAGAAAATAGATTACTGATAGTAAGGTTCAACCTCTACTGTCATATAAGCAATATCTGCATCTGATGTTGTGGACAAGTATAATAAAACAGGAGGTATTTCTTTCGGAGCACGCCTCATAGTACAGTATCTTATTCTTTTAATTATTTATGCCTCAAACAAGGAGATAATGCCACTAAGACGCATGGGGTTACTGGAAATGAATGAGAAGATTTTAGAACCGGAACCCAAAATCAAGGAACAAGAGATAAAGCTCTACTTATTCTTTTTTTTTTTTTTTACAGTGAGGTTCACCTTGAGCAAGGCCCGGGAGCCACTCGAGATAGAGGGTTACAGAGTAAGAAGTACAGTTTAAGCGGATATGTGGGGAAAATAGTAGTTAATCCTAGACTTGAAGAGGTTAGGATTGTAGTGATCGAGAAATCATCTTCTTCGGAGTCGGTTCCACAAAGCAGCGATTCGCGGGAAGAAGCTGCCCGAGAAGAACTTACTTCTCATCAATGGAATATGAAGGGTAATGAGAGTGGTTCGCCACAATCTGCGTGGTATGACGGGTCTTAGAACCGGTGTAACTAAGGAATGTACTTCGTCGGAGCACTTTCCATGGAAGTAGCGATAGATCCGTGAGAGGCTTGCTAATTTTCGTTTGTAAGAGAAGGGCTGCATGGTGGAAAATAATTTGCCAACTACAAGGACGCAGAGACTGAAAAGTGAAGACCGGGCCGCTCTTGTCCATATATGACAGCAGAACTCCATTTTAGACCTGATCTGGCCCTTGTAAAGGTAGAGGATAGCAGGAAGAGTCGGGTACTTACTGGAGCGGTACAGGGAGTCGAACATCTTTCCATTTTTAGCAATGGATCGTATGTACGAGCTCTATTTGTGGTCTGGGTTGAGTTTAAGACCCTAGGCACGGGGACTGTCTGGGGAAAGATCCATTCATCGTGATTAGTATGAGTTCAGGATCCTCTTGATCAAAAGACCGGGGAATGAAAGTGAACCAGGCGATAGGCGACCCCATCAATTATGGTGCTGAGTTCGATTTCAAAAAGTAATCTACCTGTTTAATAGGCATTTAAGAAGGTACATCCTAAGATTCCCTAAAAAAATGAGCATACTATGATAAAAAAATACCCCAAAGTTTTATCGTCAAAATTTTCATATTATTATTAAAAGGGAAGAAAGGATTTTTTGATTATTAAATTATATTATTGATCCTTTTTAAAACCTTCAAAATTTTGGTTTAACATTCTTGCTCCTGGAAATTTTAGCGTCTTTTGCGGTGAAAAACACATTTTTTGAAATTCTTGCAAAAATAAAATAATTGTCGGATTTTAATAAAACTTTCAGAATTTAAAATGAATGTAACTATTTTTTAAATTTCCTTTTGTAGAAAATTTTTGTAAAAATATTTACATTTTACCCACACGTCATTTATTTAATTTTATGAAATTATTTCGTGCCGCTTAATTTTTATATTATTTCTAAACAGAATCCATTGGAGGATTTAAATCCCCAATTTCCTTTTGTAAAACATAACCCCCCCAGTTACTGAAAATCTAATCTGAATAGTAAAATACCAATAACAGAAGACATCCTTTAATTAGAAAAACTATAAATTATCTTTATGATAAGATATATTATGAACACTCATAAGAAAAAAAAATTCGTTGAATAATGAATTTTTACAAGAATTGTTCTCATTTTTTTTTAAATTTTAATTTGAATAATTTATAAAGTTTCAAATCTTACTATTCTGTATTAATTTATGATAGTTAGGTGATATTGTTATTACGTAAAACTATATATAATAATCATAAATGGGAAAGCTTACCACAATTCAGCGAACCCCAATATTTTAAAAAGAATTTTGAATTATTTCTTTGTGTGTATAAACGTACGATTTTTGCAAATACGGACGTCCACACACGACATTATCTTAAAATAAGAGTGGTAACTATAGTAAATTTAAAGCCAATGAACTTAAAATTCAATAAAAAAATGAGATTATAGAGAATATTTTCCTAAATTTTTAAGATTACTGAGTAGTTTTAAAAAATTATATAAAAAGGTGCTGACGTTATATTCATCAAGTATTTTACAAATATGTCCCACGGAGAAAAATTAGCTACGTTCCTGGCTGTCAATAAAACTGCCAAGCTGTCAATAAAGGTCAATTTTAAGAAAAAAAACAGATTTATTAAAACTTAAATCAGCTGATATTCCTATATTTTAATCGTAATCGCTAAAAATAGATTATTTCAGCAATTTTTAGCTATCTGTCAGCACATAGTAATATTTTTTATTAAAAATCATTCAAAGAAAGATCTTTAAAAGATTTTTTTAATGTAGAAAATTACATGGTGCTGACAGCTAAAATCACATATTTTTAGCGATTAAAAAAAATATTTCTTATCCATTTAACTTCGTTTTGAAATACAGCAAAATATTCTGCTTATTAATTAAATTTATTCTATTAGCTTAAAATTAAAACTAAAATAAAATCTTCAAGAGAGATTGCTCCGTTTCAAAAATTCATTTAAAACTCAGGTATCGCGTTTCTGTAAAGCTACCTATATTTAAGCTCTATATAGAATTTTTTATTTTTTATTTGCCATCAAATACGATATTATTTTACGATAAACATTTCATTGTTTGTTTTTTGTATAGGATGTCTACATGTTGTGTGTTCGGGTGTTCTTTTTTCCTAAATTATTTATTAGATCCTAAAAATAAAATAATTACCTGCTTTCAATTCTATCAACGTTTGTCGGTCGGGGTTGCTTCAAGTTAGACCAATAATATGTTGTATAGGTTACAGACCATCGAGACTTGTGACGGCGCCAACCTCAACTTTCTCGAGCCGACGTCGATTTCTATTTGTTTGCTAAAGAAATGGGAATCGACGGTTGGGACTGAGAAATCTGACGCTTTGGGTTCTATGCGGTGACGACATCTGTAAAGATGAAGGCGGGACGGCAATGTGCCGATGGGCCATTCCCAACCGAATCAGCGGCAGCCTCCAGATGGTATGGTAACGGGGACGCGTGCCGTCAGTATTGTGAGGCCG
>OZ038493.1:95960471-96007971 GCA_964036315.1 Acanthosepion esculentum | reverse complement strand
TCCTTTTCTGAACACAGTTAATATAAAAGGAAATAAGAAAAAAAATGCATGGTTTATAATTATTTGCTAGGATTGTTCCGAATGTAATACCTGTTTCTTATCATATTCGTCTACGACGCCAGGGGTATATTTTAATGATGTAGCAATTGGGTTTGCATTGAACCTTCTTGCCAATTACATTTATTTCATATTTATTTTTGGGATAAAAAGCATTTGAAAAAATGTCGCCTGACTTAAAAGCGTCTACGAAGTAGTGGTGTGTAACTGAGTTCTTCCAAGCGAGATATCTTCCTGCCTTGATGATACGCTTGTCATTCTAAATAATAAAAAAATACAATGAAGATATCAGATGAATTTTTTATATTTAAATTCGGTGTGGTTTATGGTGGGTCTCTCCGAAATCATTGGCTCCTTATTTAATTATGTTAGTCCAATAAGATAGAAGCACGGGGTGGCAGTAGGTATCTGTCTATATCTATGAGATGAGATATTATAATTATTTACATTGTTCGCTCGGTTTTCCTCATCTTTATTGTCATATTCACGACGTTTTGGCCGTTGAATGCTCAGGCCTTCTTCAATCTACTCCAGAGGACGAAATAAAGGATTCTGTTCGAAATTCAAATCACCTGAAGAAGGCGGAAGCGTACAATGACCTAAACATCGTGAATATAACAATAAAGATGAGGACAACAGTCTGAACAATGTAAATAATGACAGTAGGTGTTGTACCTTCCCGCCAATAACCCATAGTGTATTTTTTTTTTTTTGCTTTCTAGAGATAGTAGCCTAGCGGCAGTCTAGTAAAACTTGACTGGAAAACAAGAAGCTGGAAGAGAGTTCCATAACTGAGAAGTGAGAGAGAAGAAACTGTTAGCATAGAACTTACGGTTACATCTAGCCATTTCAATTGTCAAATGATGAGAGCTTGCCGCCAATCAAGTACTGCACTTAAATTCTTAAAGTCTATGTACCATAGTGAAAAGAAGAATTAGAATGAAATTATTTAAAGGAAAGGCACAGGAAAGCTACATTATGGTGGTAGGAAAGTGACTGAAGCCGAGACGCCAATAAGTGAATCTTATGCAAGAGAAGAAACTGTTAGCATAGAACTTACGGTTACCTCTAGCCATTTCATCTGTAAAATGATGAGACCTTGCCACCAATTTAGTTCTGTGCTTAAATTCATAAAGTCTAAGTACCAGAGATGAAAATCCCTTTCCCCTAGGTGATTTTTTTTAATCGAATTTACTCTAAGCAAGGCAGTAAAGCCACTAAGACACAAGGGGTTACTGGGTGTGAAAGAAAAAGAAAACAGAAACATTACTAAGGAGCGAGAACAATAGAAGAGTAATCAGGAAGATAACGATAATTGTTCATCCAATACAGGACCCAAGAGCCACTCAAGGGGGAGCGTTACTGAAGGCGTTTGTTGCATGAAGGATAAGTGCAGATTATAGGGATATATAAGATAATTGTTGACCCTAGACTTGAAGAGGTTAAGATTGTAAATATAAAGGAAGTATTCACACGGGAGACTATTTCACAAAGCAGCGGCTCTTGGGAAGAAGCTGTTTGGACGGAAGTTGCTTGTTGCTAATGAATGGTTGTTTTAGTTTAGCGGTATATCAACACCTCTATGGGTTATTTAATAATCTAAATAAATAAATCTAAATATTTTGTACCCAATATTTTTTAGAAGATAATAATTGTTTTAGTGATAAAAATCTTACTAATTAACTCATAGCTGCAGAGAAAAGAGGTGGATTCGTACGTTTCCCAAGGTTTTCGATGTCAGTCGAGTGTCAGTTCAAAAATGCCAAGGTGACCGATCAGTAAAATACCAGAAAATGGGGGAGAAATCGTGCTTATCAACCCTTTGCAGATTATTTAAAGCAAGAAAATTCTTTTTTTAGATTGTAAGTATTTTCTTTTTAGATAATAATGATTTAGTGATATAAGTCTTACTAATTAACCCATAGCTGGTGGGAGAAGAGATGGATTCATACCTTTCCCAAGGGTATTTACGCGTAAGTGAAAATAACCAACCCAACGGGAACTAGAACCCGGCTCTCCGCTCAACATTTCCGATCCATTATCCATTTACCCCAAACGCACTTCCAAGCTTATAACATATGGTTTTCCCAAGCGGTCTAGGTACTGACCAGGCTCGATGTTGCTTAACTTCGGTGTTCATACGGTAACTGGTGTTTCAATATGATGTGGCGGTAAACCTCTTGCTAATGGAAATCGAAGGTGACGGGGATGATTCCCCCCCCCCCCGGTGGACGAGGCATGACCGGTCTTAGATGTGAAGGTCTGACCTGGTGGAACCAATGAATGCAGCTTGTCGGAACATTTGCCATGGGAATATTGATTTCTATTCCCCTCATCAGCCAAAGATTGACATTTATTTCATTTTCTTAAGTTCAAGGGCAAAAGTACAAGGCAAACTGGTAACGGACATTATTTCAAAATTTCACGGTTTTCCTTTTTGAATTTTCTGATACATCTTAATTCTTCAGTTGATGATTGAATAAGCTCATAGCGAGTTCTACGACAATAAAACATCCATCGAAATTTCCCTCTCTCATCGTTAAATATTTGAGATTAACAACTTTAACAAAATATTGCAATAACAATTATAAATACGAATACTGGTTGCTATTTTAAGAAGTAAGGGGATACAAATAAAATAGATTAAAAATTGACAATTTTTCCACTTCATTGAAACAGACGTTAAAAACTTCTTTCTTTCATTTTTTTCTTTCTTTTATTCATTTTCTCACATTTATTCATTTTCTCTACCAAATAGCATGTCTGATATGTTTATTTTTGTCTTTACACGCGATCAAAACGGAATAATCCATTATTTATGAGGTACTGACAAGAGACCTTAAACACTTCTATCCTTCTGTCTTTCTTTCTTTCTTTCTCGCGGAAACCAAGTAGCGTCTCTGATATGTCTTTCGCGTGATCAAAACGAAATAGTCGATTATTTATGAAGTATTGGCAGGGCGTAGCGGTCGTGCGAACTAAGGAACTAACGAAGGAGCGGAGGAGCAGAATTATATGATTCTTAAAAAGAAGATAATTGAATAATTAAAAGCAATATTACCTATTTTCTCAGAAACTTTTCCTTTACCCTCAACTTGAAGAGAAAACAATGACATAATCAAGACGTTGAAGTTCCACACCACTTAAAATAAAAGTTTAGCAAGGAAACCCCCATCAGTACTGAAAAGAGCGATAACTGATGCTATACGTAAGAGACCTATTTTCCTGAATAATTGTTATAAGAGAAAGCTTCTATAACTAACAACCGAAAGCAGTGCTGGTTGCTCGGTCAATAAATGCTAAATGTTTCCTTATAGAGAAACGGCTAATATCACCATTACCAAAAGCCGAAGTTATAACTTTATTTTCTATGATTTTCCCAGTCCTATCAAAGCTTACCCTATGAATTTCCCGGTCGTTTCACGCAACTACCTCAGCCACCAAGTAAGCTCTTTTAACGTGGTTCGTATGTCAGTCACGTCCTTGATTATTCTGTCAGCATTCAATCGAATTAAAGAGTCGATTCAGAGAAACTTATATAATCTGTTCACTGGCCCCTGGCATCAATTTGACAACGACTTAAGCGGGTCTGCACCGATGCCCTCAGCTCTATTCATGCAACACACACAGTCGTGAAGTTTTGGCACACGTGGTGCTTTACCTGAACACATATATGCATATATGATCACAAATAACAAAGAAAGAAGACAACAAAAAAAACCTTTATTTAGAGATGGGTGCGAGGGCTAGGAAATAAGAGATGTCATCGTTCTGTCTCTACTGCTTATGCCACCCGTATCATAAAGTGCACTAAAAGAAGGGGTCAGATGCGTGAAAGACCAGGGTCACGTGCGCTCAATACTTCGACGCTGGCGGTAGTTATGAAAGAGTGAAACGAAGCGGGGATGAGAAGGAGAGGGGCGATTGAGACAGCCACGGTCGTCCGATAATCTAGCATTTTACTAATAAATCAAAGCGAGGATGTCGACCCCCATGTAAGCGTTAAAGAGATGATGGCGCTGAGATACAGGGGGGGGCGATCAGAAAATAATCACTATTTGTCTGAAATCTTCAGCGTTATATTCAGTATATTCGACTTAATACACCGCAACATGAACAAAAAAAAAATGGCATTGTTAGTTTTTGCATTCATCACTTTTTTTTTTTTTAAATAAATCTTCAAGATTTTAATATATTTACTCCTGATACTAGATCTATGCCAAAACTTCTTTTTTTTCTTTTTTTTTTATAGTATTTAAAAAAAAATCTGTAGAGGATTTTAACATGTTTACCTCAAACTCCAGATGAATCGTAAAAAAAAAAAAATCTTTTTGACTTCTTTTCTTCTTTTATGTGCCGTGTTGTGTCAGGACGTAGACGATCATGGCCATCCACATCTTCATGTCCGTTGTAGCTCTTAATAAGTTTTATCTTTGTGTCACTCTTCTGCCATCCGTTTGCTCATGTATGTCACGCCTTGCTTTCCTCTATCCACCTTTCCCTTCAATCCGTCCCGTGAGTATCATATTTCCTCCTTCTTCAGTCCGTGCCCCAGAATTTCAACTGCCTCTTCCTCATGTTAAGTATAAGTTTCCTCTTTGTTTCCATTCTCTCCAAATCCTTGTCATTGCTCATATGTTCGACCCATGGTATCCTGAGCATCTTTCTGTATAACCACACTTCTGTTGATTCGAGTCTCATCTTCCTCTTTGAGGAGATTGTCCAGCATTCACTGCCATACAGGACGACAGATATCACGTAACAGTTCAGTACTCTTTTCTATGTTTCTGTTGCTTCAAGTCTCTTCTTCCTCTTTGAGGAGATTGTTCAGCATTCACTGCCATATAGGACAGATATCACGTAACAGTTCAGTACTCTTTTCTTTGTTTCTGTTGCTTCAAGTCTCTTCTTCATCTGTGAGGAGATTGTCCAGCATCCTCTGACATACAGGAGGACAGATATCACGTAACAGTTCAGTACTCTTTTCTATGTTTCTGTTGCTTCAAGTCTCTTCTTCATCTGTGAGGAGATTGTCTAGCATTCGCTGTCATAGTGGAGGACAGATATCACGTAACAGTTCAGTACTCTTTTCTATGTTTCTGTTGCTTCAAGTCTCTTCTTGATCTGTGAGGAGATTGTCCAGCATTCGCTGCCATACAGGAGGACAGCTATCACATAACAGTTCAGTACTCTTTTCTATGTTTCTGTTGCTTCAAGTCTCTTCTTGATCTGTGAGGAGATTGTCCAGCATTCACTGCCATACAGGAGGACAGCTATCACATAACAGTTCAGTACTCTTTTCTATGTTTCTGTTGCTTCAAGTCTCTTCTTCATCTTTGAGGAGATTGTCCAGCATTCACTGCCATACAGGAGGACAGATATCACGTAACAGTTCAGTATTCTTTCTTTTTTTTTTTTTTGTTTCCAACGAAATTTTCCTGTCTCTTAACACTCTGCATAGCTTTTAGAACTCGTCTTTGACCATCCCAATACGTCTTCGGATCTCAGTGTCGCTCTTCCCATCCTCTGTTGGAACACTTCATTTAATCATTTTATTAAATAAATCTGTAGAGGATTTTAACGTCTTTGCGTCTGACACCTTCTACACTGTTTTTTGTTTTTGTTTTGTTTTTTTACATTTAATAATTTTTTTTATTTTATCATTTCCATGATTACTTTTTTTTCTAAACGATTCCACAATATCAAAAAACATCCTTGTGACCTTAATTTGGTTCCCAGTTCCGGATTTTGGAACCATAAGATGGTTCTCCTTACACCCACTGTAATTAGCGTCAAAATGTCTGCTTAGAGTTTTGGGAAAATAAAAATATTAGCATGTCTCGACAACATGCAAAAGTTTAACAAAACTCAAAAACAGAAAATAAGTTATTTTTAAGTATCATAATAGACAACAATTTAAATATCTTGAAACCATTTTAACAGAAGACGGAAAATGCGACACTAGAATCCGAAGGCTCACTGGGATAGTGAAAGATGCCTTTCAAAAAGCTAAACAAAGTATCAAGAAACAGAAAAAAGGTCCGTTAGAAAGCAAAAAAAGTACTGAAATGTTATAGTGATTTTCCAACCGTAGTTTAGATATGGCACAAGGCCGAAAATATGTAGCACCCAGTGAGGATCGAACTCACTACTCAGTCGTAATTTTTCTCGCGGGATAAGCTTGCTAACCATTACACCGCCTCGGTGTGCCAAACTGGACTGGTATATAATATCAATTCTATATGTCAGTGAATGCTGAACAATCTCCTCACAGCTGAAGAAGACACCTGAAGCAAATAGAATACTTATATTTAACATCAGAGAGAGACAAATGAAATTTCTAGGGCCCATAATGGGGAATGAGGGTTTGGGAAATTTGATACTCACAGGACAGGTTGAAGGCAAGAGAGACTGAAGAAAACAATGCATATCCTTCCGAGTGAACATGAGTAAACAGAACAAGTTTTAGGAGAGATAACAAAAAGACCCAATTTATTAAGAGCTGCAAAGGGCAGGAAATTGTGGAGAGCCATGTAATCAAACTTTCAGAAGGTCAATCTGAAATAAATTCTCCTATGTTAGCCTAAACGTTAAGGTTGAACGTTGATGAAACGACTGTAGAATTTTAATCTTCCCACTAATAACCCATATGTTTTATATTGTTACCAATAGCAGTTGAGTGACAGTCTGGTAAAAAAAAATAAGCCTGTCTGACATGAAAATGTCTATGAAGCAGAAATATGCGATAGCATTACTTCATGCGGAAAAATGCACTCATCGACATTTATGGGTGCTTGCTAAAGATTTACGGAGATGCGAGCACATTTAGGCTTTAGGTAAGACGTTCCAGTTGTAGCGACCGTGACATGTTCCGGGCGGATCTGCAGAACTTTCAACCCACGTAAGAGGTTGTATTCTACTTGAAAATGCACTGCTAATTATCGTGACTATGTGGTAAAAAATGTGGTGTAATGGTTAACGATCCAGAACGGGAAATCAGCCAACTGAATTCCGTAACATTCTCTTTCACGCAAGTAACCTTGGGAAAGGACTGAATTCATTTCTTCTCCCTCCAGCTATGGGTTAAATAGCAGTGCAGACTTAACTCTCTAACAGTGTCTGGCAACCGGTCTAAAACAATGAATTCAACAACTGCGTCCATGTATCATTATTATTATTATTATTATTATTATTATTATTATTATTATTATTATTATTATACTTTCTTCTTGTGGACTGTTTTCATTTTCAACTGGAAATTTTATATTATTGACATTCCCAATCAAGTCATATGACCTAACATCTTACTATCTTATTTCCCTGCTCTGGCATCCATTCACATTTTTATTTTATGCATCATGTTCTTTCATAATGTGAATGATCCCGGGTCACCGTAATAATATTTTTTTAATTATTTCACCCCCAAACAAGGCAACAAAGCCACTA
Organism: Acanthosepion esculentum; assembly: GCA_964036315.1. Lineage (NCBI taxonomy): Eukaryota > Metazoa > Mollusca > Cephalopoda > Sepiida > Sepiidae > Acanthosepion > Acanthosepion esculentum. Next base: position 96,000,468 of record OZ038493.1, on the reverse strand, counting down.
AGATGTAAGTGTGTTAGGGTTAAAGTATATAAGAAAAATAAAACATTATTAAGGAGTAAGAACAATAAAAGCACTGAAATTATGAAGACAGAAAATAACGATTGACATTGCATTTAAATGTTTGAAGATCAAACTTGACTGGGAAGCAAGAAGCCGGGAGAGAGTTCCAAAGCAAAAGTGCAAGAAAAAAAAACTGTCAGCATGGAACTTACGGCTACATCTAACAATTTCAATTGTAAGATGCTGAGATTTTGCTGCCAATATAGCTTAATCAGTGCCATGCGTGATACACGCTTAGGTGATCATGTACCTTTCGATACATGACTGACGAGGCAGATTTTTTCACACAGTAGGTTGCTATTTCTTTCCGCGGTAGACCAATTACCATTCAAGGCTATAGAACCTGTCCTGCTATTTACCCATAGCTGGTTTAGAAGAAGACGAGGATTCAGATTTCCCAAGGGTATTAACACGTAAGTGAATATAATGGATTCGAACTCGTCTCCTCTATCCCGCAATCTCAGCCGCTATCCATAACTCCACCGTGCCTCCTAATTAATAAATAAATAAATAGATAGATGCCATAGAGGAAAGTTTATCAACATTATTATTATTTTATTTCCTTTGATTTCTGGTGTGTACACATTTCTTTCCGGGTCCGGCCAAGTGACCTAAGGTTAAAAATGACATCATGATATTTTCCACTGACCAAAAAAAAAAATATTTTACATAGATAAAGCCCTTCGTAAGGTGAGGGGTGTACTCGTGAGAACAATTTTTTGTATTTCTTTAAGGCACGTACTTCCAGGAATTCCTTCAATTAGTCTACTGGAATCATTTCTAACCAATCCGAGGGCTCCAACTACAACAGGAATTGTTGGTGTTCCCATGTGCCCCATTTTTAAGATTTCGATTTCATTATTTATTTATTTATTTATTTATTTATTATTATTATTATTATTATTATTATTATTATTATTATTATTATTATTACACTTTCTTCCTATTTGCACAGGTTATAGAGTAAATTGCAGGGTAGGCTGAAGTCTCTAGCTTTGGTTGGCAAACAGTTTAAGAGAAAAATGGCTCTAAATTCAAAATTTTATGTCACCCTGGTGGTACACATACTATGCAGCGATCAACAAAATCATGGAGTTCACAATAACTTTAGATTTTATGACTGTGTCCATGTATTATTATTATTATTATTATTATTATTATTATTAGACTTTCTGCTTTTGAACTGTTTTTCATTTTCGACCGGAGATCTTATATCATTGGCGTTCTCCGTTAAGTCCTATTACCTCAGGCAGAACCTTTCACAGGATATGTTATAGTGCCAAGCAATGCAGATTTCTGGAGCGATCAGGTACTGAGCTCTTGGAACATGATCTCAGCTTTTCACTTGGAGTATGTGCCATTGCGAGAATTCTTTTGAGTCACTGTTTTTCTCTCTCAACACTTACGCGCCATGTGTCTACGTGATGTGGCCAATCATGACTCTCTACATTCTTTTCTCTTAGTAACTTAATGACACTTCAACATCCCTCTGTCCCTGTTCTGACATCCATTTACGTCTTCGTGTTCACCATGATGTTTCAAGATGTGAGCAACCATGGCCCTCCACATCTCACTATCTTATTTCCCTGTTTTGCCATCCATTCACTTCAGACATGCCATGTGCTTTCAAGATATTTTTTGCAATGATGTCTACCCTGTACAAGGCCCAAGAGACACTTGAGGTAGAGATTTATAAAGTAGGAACTACCACCCTAAGCAAGATGATAATGTCACCAAGACGCAAGGAAGTGAAATAGAAGGAAAGGACTTTAGAAGGAACTGGAAACTCTATCCTAAACAGAAAACAAAGGATAGACCACTAATCCTCTTTAAAAGAGGAGGAGTGTGAACCGGACGATCTGAGCTATCATGGTCATCCATATCTTCTTATCATGGATTTTGCAACGACCCTATAATCTCGACTGCAGTTAACATACAACAGCTTCGATGTATTATTATTATTATTTGTAAAAAATAGGGGTTTTTTGCTAGAAAAACCTGCTCTATTTAACAATGTTATTGTGCTCGTTGTATCTATTGTAGTTTCAGTGGAAATAAATAAGAGGTGAAAATGTATAGCCAATGGTGAAAAATATGTTGACATATTTCAAAAATAAATTTTCACTCTTTTCTCAAGTGAATCTAATTGTGTAGAATGGTGGTAAAGCGTGTGTCAATAAATATTATTGGTCCTGATCTGGTATCTCCGCTTCAGTCACTTCCCAATCGCCATAATGTTGCCTCCCTGTGCCTTTTCTATAAATACTTTCATGTTAATTGTTTGCATGAGCTTTTCGCTATGGTACCTACACTATTTGAATTTAAGCGCAGTACGAGACTGGTTACGAGGTCTCACCAATTTACAGTTGAGTTGGCTAGATGTAACCGGAAGTTCTAAGCTATCTTGTTCTTATTTCTACATTTCTTTCTTGTGGAACTCTTCCGGCTCCATACTTTCAAGTCAACTTTAATCTTCAAAAATTTGAATGCGATGTCAATCGCTATCTATTGTATTTCGGGTTACTCTTCTTTTGTTCTCGCTCCTTAGTAATGTTTCAGTTTAATAATTCTTCCATACCCAGTAACCTCTTATGTCTTAGTGGCTTTAGTGCCTTGCTTGGGGTGAACTTGATTTTTAAAAATTACAAGTTTTCCCCTAGTTTCTGTTATCTTTTACGTTTACTCGATAGGTTTTTATGATTGTTATGTTGTATAGGGATAAAGTGTCATTGCCGACACTGGAGTTTGAACACAGATCGCCAGTGAGCAGACACAGGTGATTCCATTTTTAATAAGTAGACCACGTGATCGTAAAGGAAAGGGATATGTGGGAATTAACGTGGTGTCTAAGTGATTGCGATTCTCCATACTATCCTCTGTACTGTTTCTCTATACTGATCACTCCACGGAATACTATTCGGCGGTTAATATTCGAAAAGTATTGCTATTGCACGGTGGAGTAATGTATAGCTGGCCGGACTGAGAAATCGGAGAACCGAGTTCGAATTCCAGTCGAATCCATTACATTCACTTATGTGCTAATACCCTTGGGAAAGATATGAATCATTATATATGTTATTTTTAGAAATATTTAGATTTTAACAAAATTTAATTTATGTAATGGCCAGACAAAGAATATATATATATATATACTTTACCGCTAGCATCATTTGGCGTTTAATGCACAACGCAGTCTTCAGGTCCTGAGTTAAATATTTTCAAATATATTGTTCCTTTTAAAATTTTGTATTTAAAATAAGCGTAACTGTAAAAACAAAATTAATTTTATATGTAAAATAAACAGAAAAAAACACACCTTCATACACACAAATTATTTACTTCAAATTATAAAATCTAAATATTCATATTTAAATATTTATAAAAAATATAAACTATATATATATATTTATGCCGTATATATATATACGTGTGTGTATCATACATATATATATATATATATATATATATATATATATATATATATATATATATATATATATATATATATATATATATATATATATATATACATGTGTGTGTGTGTTGTGTCTATTTGTGTGGATGGATTGTTTCTACAGTTGAGAACGACGACGAAACTTCATTAAATTCTAAAACTACCTTGCAAAAGTGAATTGCTTAAAGTGGTCAGTTGCGTGTGCTCTACCAATGCACACTCTCTCCACTATAGCATCGTGTCCTTTACTGGTGCACTGTGTGCCAAATGCCAGATGATGTTACAATCACAAGCTCTTCCTTCTTTTTAATAGTTTTCCATCTTCTAGCTACATGTTGGTCGTTGGCTTTTATAAGCAGCTCACAGAGTTTTCCTTCTCCTAGACCATTAGTTAAACAACACTATATTGCCTAGTCTGTCCCGTTATTTACCCATAACTGTTGGGGAGAACAGATGGATTCATGCATTTTGACAAGGATATTTGTGCGTGAGCGAATGTAACGAACTAGGCTGGATTTCGAACCGCGCTCTCTGATTTCACATTCTGAGCCGTTAACCAAACACACCGCCGCACATAAAAGCCTACAGCAACGGATATAACCAAGTGATCACCCATCTAAGTACTGACCAGGCTCAATGATCGGACGAGATTTTTTTAATCATTTCAACCCAAGCAAGACGGGTTACAGAGAGTGAAGGTAAGAGTAAAGAGGGGTGTTTGAGGAAAGGATAAAGAGAAGGACGTCAATCAAAATCAAGGCAAAAGAAGATGTCGATTGACATTACATTTATTTCAGTTATCAGGGAAGCAAGTAAGAGGAAGGGAGTTCCACTGTCGGGAAATGTGAGAGAAGAAGCTGTTGGGGTAAAAGAGGCGGTTACACTTAACTGTTTCGATAGATGGTGGAACCGAGATGTCAGCCTAGTAGTACGCTTAAATTCATGCAGTTGGGGCACCAGTGAAAATAGCTCGTCAGAGCAGTTGCCGTGAAAATATTTGTAGAAAAGACAGAGAGAAGTCACATCACGTTTGTGAGTCGAGATGCCAGGCCAGGACCTATTATGTTGCATGGTCGTCTTTGTATTTTGTCGAGAACCTCGAGCTAAACAGCGAGGGTACCAGATCATATATGGGGACAGTATTCAATTTAAGGACGACTGGTAGATTTGTAGATGTGAAGGAGAGACACAAACGAGAAAAACCTTCTGGCGCGACACAGAGAACCAACATTACTTGCGGTAGATGTAGCTATTGATTCAATGTAGTTGTTCCACATCAGGACAGGGGGAAACGTGAGACCAAGAAGGCGCGGAGAAACGCGCCCGTGGAGTTGGGCATCAGTCATTCTGATAGTAGGCAGGGAGGTTTCTCTATGGTGGGTAAATGAGAGCAGTTTCGTTTTGGAGGCATTAAAGTTTACAAGCTATTTCCTGCTCCAGTCAACCACAAATTGTATATATATATATATATATATATATATATATATATATATGGCTTAAAACATTATTATAGTGAATACTTCGTATTTGAAATAGACACCCCATTCTATTATTAGACTGTATATTATGTCTATCGGGCTGTGCATTCCAGGACTCTTAGTAAATTTTGTGATGTCAAAGAAAACTCGTTGCCATTTTTGTAATATCAACGAATACTCGATGTCACTTTCGTAATGCTCTCTGTAGTAGAGACATTGTAATCGCAGATACAACTATAGTAACACCGTTAAAACAATACTGGTGTCAGACACCTTCGAATAAAACTTGTACTAATAGTACTTGTTAGATAATACTCGCTCGAATAGTAACCGCCGAATAGTAATCCGTATAGTGATCAATATAGAGAAATAGTATAGTGAATAGTATAGAGATAGAGGATAGTGTAGAAAGAGTGATCAGTATAGAGAAATAGTATAGTGGATAGTATAGAGATAGAGGATAGTGTAGAAAGAGTGATCAGTAGAGAGAAATAGTATAGTGAATAGTATAGAGATAGAGGATAGTGTAGAAAGAGTGATCAGTATAGAGAAATAGTATAGTGGATAGTATAGAGATAGAGGATAGTGTAGAAAGAGTGATCAGTATAGAGAAATAGTATAGTGAATAGTATAGAGATAGAGGATAGTGTAGAAAGAGTGATCAGTATAGAGAAATAGTATAGTGAATAGTATAGAGATAGAGGATAGTGTAGAAAGAGTGATCAGTAGAGAGAAATAGTATAGTGAATAGTATAGAGATAGAGGATAGTGTAGAAAGAGCGATCAGTATAGAGAAATAGTATAGTGAATAGTATAGAGATAGAGGATAGTGTAGAAAGAGTGATCAGTAGAGAGAAATAGTATAGTGAATAGTATAGAGATAGAGGATAGTGTAGAAAGAGTGATCAGTATAGAGAAATAGTATAGTGGATAGTATAGAGATAGAGGATAGTGTAGAAAGAGTGATCAGTAGAGAGAAATAGTATAGTGAATAGTATAGAGATAGAGGATAGTGTAGAAAGAGTGATCAGTATAGAGAAATAGTATAGTGAATAGTATAGAGATAGAGGATAGTGTAGAAAGAGTGATCAGTATAGAAAAATAGTATAGTGGATAGTATAGAGATAGAGGATAGTGTAGAAAGAGTGATCAGTAGAGAGAAATAGTATAGTGAATAGTATAGAGATAGAGGATAGTGTAGAAAGAGTGATCAGTATAGAGAAATAGTATAGTGGATAGTATAGAGATAGAGGATAGTGTAGAAAGAGTGATCAGTAGAGAGAAATAGTATAGTGAATAGTATAGAGATAGAGGATAGTGTAGAAAGAGTGATCAGTATAGAGAAATAGTATAGTGAATAGTATAGAGATAGAGGATAGTGTAGAAAGAGTGATCAGTATAGAAAAATAGTATAGTGGATAGTATAGAGATAGAGGATAGTGTAGAAAGAGTGATCAGTAGAGAGAAATAGTATAGTGAATAGTATAGAGATAGAGGATAGTGTAGAAAGAGTGATCAGTATAGAGAAATAGTATAGTGGATAGTATAGAGATAGAGGATAGTGTAGAAAGAGTGATCAGTATAGAAAAATAGTATAGTGGATAGTATAGAGATAGAGGATAGTGTAGAAAGAGTGATCAGTAGAGAGAAATAGTATAGTGAATAGTATAGAGATAGAGGATAGTGTAGAAAGAGTGATCAGTATAGAGAAATAGTATAGTGGATAGTATAGAGATAGAGGATAGTGTAGAAAGAGTGATCAGTAGAGAGAAATAGTATAGTGAATAGTATAGAGATAGAGGATAGTGTAGAAAGAGTGATCAGTATAGAGAAATAGTATAGTGGATAGTATAGAGATAGAGGATAGTGTAGAAAGAGTGATCAGTAGAGAGAAATAGTATAGTGAATAGTATAGAGATAGAGGATAGTGTAGAAAGAGTGATCAGTAGAGAGAAATAGTATAGTGAATAGTATAGAGATAGAGGATAGTGTAGAAAGAGTGATCAGTATGAGAAAATAGTATAGTGGATAGTATAGAGATAGAGGATAGTGTAGAAAGAGTGTTCCGAATAGTAATAGAGGATAGAAGAGAAATGGTGATCAATTAGACGCCACGCTAATTCCTATATATACATTTCCTTTGCCAACACGTGATCTACTTATTTCAAATGGGATCTCCCGGGTGTACTCACTGGCGATCTATGTTTAAACTCCAAAGGACGAAACACGTTGGCTAAGATAAGTTTTTCTTTTTTCCTTATTCATATTTTCCTTTTACAAATATAATCTATCTGAAATTTTTACATACAGAGACACATGTATGTGCCTGTGTATGTGTGTGAGAGAGAGAGAGAGAGCGAGAGGGTGTGTGTGTGTGTGTGCGTGAGAGAGAGAGAGAGAGAGTGTGTGTGTGTGTGCTCATAAGTATTTTCGTGGAATTGTTCTTTTTCATTTTTTTAACGAGTGTGTCGGGAAAACATGAACAAATAATATTTGAACTATATATATATATATATATATATATATATATATATATATATATACATATATATATATTATATATATATATATATATATATATATATATATATATATATATATTCTGTTTGTACGTTATATTTATAGAGACAAATATATAAGTAAATACTCAGTTTATAATAAACACCATCAAAAACATTTACCGGCCTGAATGTCCAAGAAATTTCATAGAAAATACGTGTCCCTCCGACAGGAATCAAGCCTATATCATACAGGGTATCGTCATATAGGCTGACGTGCTATACTATTTAGTTACAGAGGAAGGGCCTGGTTAGCCAGGTCAAATTACTGCTTTTAAACTACAAATTTCCCATGATTTCTCTCCAACGCTCATATCTGCTCGAAGCGCCTTACTTTATCACCTATGGTGACAACAATAACTGGATAGGGATTTTTCCCTATACCGTCTACATTACAATAATTTCATGAGCTCTGCTCCGAAATTTAGTTTTGCTATTGCAGTGTACGTCTTTAGCAAACACTTTCGTGAGTTTTTTCATTTGTTTTATTATATATATATATATATATATATATATATATATATATATATATATATATATATATATATATATACTCACATGTAACGAGAACGAAAAGAATATGAATTTAAACGTTCATAGCATTAATTTAAAAGAGGGTTCAAAACCAAGAGTAGAGCAATAGTTATTTATTATAAAGATGCTACATACAGACTAACAAGTACTTGTTTGTCCCTAAGTAACATCTTTATAACACACACACACACACACACACACACACACATATATATATATATATATATATATATATATATATATATCGAAGCTAAGATTCAAATGTATACATTATCATGATTTGTTGGAATCTACACCAACTTTCTCCCTGTAATTCCATTGTCTCTAAGTTTTTTTTTATTGATATGCGAAATGTTAGAGAAATGGAAACAAAAAGGAAAATATTTTACTTCAAATCAGAAAGAGCCACTTGAAATTTCAAGGGCATACAACGTGGAAAGAGGGCTTGTAAAATGTAACACTCACAGAACATTGAAGGTATTGATTTTCTAAGCGCAGCTTAGATGTGGCACAAGGCCGAATGTATGGGGCACCCAATGAGGATCGAACTCACTACTCAGCCGTAATTGTTCTAGTGAGACAAGCTTGCTAACCATTACGCCACGCCGGAGTGCCCAACAGGACATTGAAGGTAAGAGGCTCAGAGGAGAGCAGGAAATAACCTGCTCAAACTTTACTGTGTAAATTGTTGACAGAACAGGGATTAGGAGAGATCGCAAAAAGACAAATATCAGGAAGTTGTATGGCGATCACCGCCAGCGTGCTGAAGGGTCACGGGACATAATAGAAAATTGGAGATACAATCTACTAATGGACATGAGAATCATAGACAATAGCGTTTTTACGCAGTGAGGATTTTAGAGGTTACGAATTATTGGTAATAATCAGGTGAGATGTTTCAAAGTTTTTCTAATAGTGGATAAATCTAAGGTATTTGCTTGAATCGTTAAGGGATATGCTTCGGAGGATTGTTTTTTTAATGGACTTTTCATCTTTTCATGCTTACATTACATCTCGTTACGGTAGAATAAGTTAATGATTTTATTTTTGTTCATATCGGGTTTGTTCTTTGTGGGTTTTTTTCTCAAAATTCTTTAAAGCTAACTTTATTTACTCGACGACACGGTTGGGGAAATTATTGTTCGTAAGTGTTTTAGGCTGCCTGATTCTTAAAAAAATAATGTGCGCAAAGAATTATCTTTGCTCTGTTAATCAAGATTTTTTTATAACTGCAATTTTATGTCTGTAAGAACATTGAATTATTTAACAAAAACAAGAATTTTTGCTTGTGCGTTTATTTGTAGACATTGAGGTAGTAAAATTATGACTATTATATATATTATGACATATATATATATATATATATATATATATATATATATATATATATATATATTATAAGAAAACATACGAACACAATGAAAATGAATAAAATGCTTACTCAAGTAACTTGTCATTGTCCTTTAATGAAACACACACACACACACACACACACACACACACACACACACACACTCACATATATATATATATATATATATATATATATATATATATATATATATATATATATATATATATATATATATACATATGTAATACAGGTTATAGATCCGTTGGTATATAGTCCGGGTGGATCCTAGTTTTCAGAAAATTGAAGCAAATTTATTGTGTGCGATCTAGCACTTTCTAAATATTTTCCTCCCCGATTTTGATTAGAGTAGGATTTTTAATTCTGATCAATATCGTTACGGTGAGTAACTAATGTATTTAATGTGCTGTTTCATAAGAGATCCTTTTTGCGGTTATATAATCTTTTATTTAAATTCTTTGAAGTTTCCACTATATATTCTTTGTGGCATTTATTACAGGTATAGAGTAAATTCCTCCTTCAAATTTTAGCGTATTATTTTGTTTTGTAATTGTTTTTTTTTATTTTTTTGGGAACATGGTTGTTTAAATTTTTTTTGTTTTTGTTTAGATAAATTCTATTTTATTGTAGTTGTCATCGAATTTAGTGGTTAGAAGAAAAGTGATGGAAACATCAACCAAATGAAAATAAATCTAAATGAAATCGGCAAGATTAAAAATTCTCAGTGCACAGCTTCCATTTGTACGCCTGTGTAGTTGCATTAATGTAAATGGCAGTGTGCGTGTGCGTGTGTGTGTGTGTGTGTGTGTGTGTGTGTGTGTGTGTGTGTGTGTGTGTGTGTGTGTGTGTGCTCGCGCACGCTCGTGTGTGTTTCGTCCTTTAGGATTTCATCGAGTCACATGAAAACTTTTTTCCACTTTGTCATAAATGTGTGATGCGATTGATAAATTGTCGTCTAAATTACGCAAAAATGAAAATTAAATTTGACATCTCATTTTAACGCCTATATTTACCAAAATTACACAAAAAATATCTTGAAATACTAAAAAGTAAATCTTATTCAATAAAATCGACATTGGCTTCAACAACAGCTTCCACACAATTTCAGGACCCCCTGCATCTTTTTGGCCATTCTGTAAATTAATGTAGGAGTTATCGTAAACACACATAATTCTCTGGCATGTTTTATGTTCCCGGAGATTCCTCGGAGTACATTAAATATAACAAAAATATGAAGTCTACCTTTTTAACTTTTCAAACAGTCACTAAATTTTAAATCCGTGTATCATCTCGAGATGGAGACTGTACCACGAAAAGACATGTTATCTATTCTTTGTCTAGAAAAATATTACGAATAGATTCAATAAATATCAAAAAATTTAAATAGCCACTTAGATGAACGTCGTATGGTAACAAACATCGTCAAAAATAACTGACAGAAAAGCTACCTCCTCGTTCGTCTTGTAGTAAACTAAATAGTAAAAAGTTGTTATACCTGTTTATCAACATTACAAATGTACTAAAAATAATAGTATTAACAAACCTTCTATTAATTCTATCTAAACAAAAAAGTAAATCCTGCCCGAAATATAGAGGCTCGCTTTTTTTTAACATCATAGGAATTGGGAGCGTAATGAATGGCCGTTGTGTTAGACTGTCCTTCCTCCCCGAATGCCTTCTTTAATTCTTTCGACAATTACAATGTATACAGCACTGGCACGTGTCTAGGGACAGAACCGGCTTGCCTGTACGTCTCAATGTGCTGCATCGTCTTATGAGAGGCGGCGAAGGACACAGAAAACGTTACAAGATGGTGGTTGGCTTTTGATTCGTCAGTTGGATGAACGTCGTTCGACTATCAACACCCACAGAGGCAAAAGCAAAGCCGACATCGGCACTTGGGCACACAATCCGTGTTTAATACTTTGGTTCTCATCTTTGTACAGATAAGAACAAGTGACAAGAACAAAGATGCTTCACACTTCGGAGTATTCGATGAATCTGTTTTAAATATAAACTCGAACTATTTAATGACAGAAGCGTTTAAATATATTACGTTAAAATGTCATTTGTAGAAGTACCTCATCGTTATCTTCTATCGTCAAATCCGTACGTGTATTTTTATAAAATCTTGTAATTTTTCTTTGAAAATATACGAAAAGTTGCTCTGAAATATAATTATATTCTGCCGGCCTACGTCATTAAAGGTGGATTTTTTAAATAAAAAAAAGTCACAAAATATTAGCATCAAGAGCCACTCAAGGTAGGGGTTACTGTTAAAATGGTTATGATGAATGAATGAAAGAGGATGCGGTGGATTATTAGAATACGGACGATAGATAACGATTGACCCTTAACTTTTAGAGGTTAAGACTGTAGTGTTCGGGGAAACGGGAGTCTGTTCCTCAAAGCAGCAGTTCTTAGAAATAGGCGACTGAGTTGAACTTTCTCTTTACGCTTGAAATATGGAAGAAATTAGAGTGATTCGATTCTCTGGAAGTGGTATGGCGTGCCCAAGTTGTTGATAGTGATATTGTAGCAGACTTATCCAACAATAACCGTTATTCTTACTTTACAGCAGCAAAATAGTAAAAAAAATGGCGTCTGACATAAGAGTACGTAAGAAGCAGAAGCGTTATCATTGCATCCCACAATGCGGAAAATTTGGACCCATTGGCATTCATTGAGGTTTAACGAATATTTGTAGAAACCAAAATGCGGATGGGATCACACTTAGGCATTGATAGGGCTTTCAACAGTGACGACAGCGACATTATATATATATATATATATATAGTCATCTACAAACAGACTGTTTCGCTGAGTAACAACTGATCAGTTGGGCTAGACGTCCCGTTGCCTCTAGCTAGGATCGAAACCCGACTGAACTGACTTCAGTCGGAGATTCTACCCCTAAACCGTTGGCACACGGCAGGGATGAAGGTGAATTTAAGCGTATTTATTTTTAGATAAACGCACAGTGACTGAGAGAACTCGATTCGCTTTACCTAAGATTCTTGCATTATTAGCAGTAATAGTCACTGTTTACAAACTCACACTTCCTCCCCAGAGAGCTCAACCGAAAATAAATATATATTGTCATATATATTGTCATCCACAGACAGACTGTTTCGCTGTATCAAACATACCCCCCATACACCCATATATATATATATATATATATATATATATATATATATATATATATATATATATATATATATCTATATATATATATATATATATATATATATATATATATATATATATATATGTCATTATTACCTTCTCTTAATATTATTATCGACAATAGTTTTTCTTGACTATAAAATGTCACCTGAGGGCTGCAGACTAAAAGCTCGTAATAATGGCCGATAAAGAAACCATTTAATAGTACCCTGGTATATATGTTTCAAATAAAAGAAATTAAACTTGCTTAATATTGTTCTATTGAACAAGTTTAATTCTGCTGTTGCGTAAAATTAAACGGAGTGCTCTTGAATATACAAACCGGTTTATCGCAAAAGCTGACAATCACAAAGATGACCAATTCTTAAACATCTTGACCACAATTAATAGGCACCTAAAAGTTAGACCGACTAATTTGCAAACCAAAGAATCAAAATGAATTTGAAATCTGCAGAATGCAAATTAAATCTCTACAGATGAATGACACTGCATCATCCATCACTGGTTATCATCTACGGATCCAGTAATATACATCCTATTATTATATGGGGAATCGGAGCGATATGTTCTGGCCGAATTATTTATTTTCTAGCCTTTATTTTCCCACAGATAAAATATCGCAAGCCTCTCACTGCCCTATTGCTATTTCCACCGAAAGTGTTCAGGCGAACTACATTCCATAGTTCCACCAGTTCTAAACTTCACAGGTAAGACCTTCTATGCTGCGCACATTGTAGCGACCCCACCCCATAGATTCTTCCCACGAACCGTTACTTTTGTGGAACTGATTTGTTATTTCCTTGATCCCTACAATCTCAATCTGTTCAATTCAGGGTTATAACCGTTATCTTCCTCCACATATCCCCATAAATTTTGCCTCTTACTCTGTATCCCTCTACCGCGAGTGGTTCTCGGACCTTATACTTATATGAGTTAACATCATTGTAAAAAAGTAGTGGTAATATTTTTTTATGGATTCGGAGCACACGCCGTCACTGCTTTCATATACAGGGTACGATGGGTAAATTGTCGCCATTTTATATTTTTAATTTCGCGTATGCACGTTGTTTGTTTTTTTTATTTTGGTCAATTGGGCACCGACTGTGAGAAAAAGAGCACCACGGCGCAATTCACTCTGCCAGGAATTTAGAAATAGCATGCTGTACTGATTGGCATTCGCCCCGGAAGCTCCAATATGAACAGTGCCAATCTGCGAATGCTGTGTCCCTAATGGATGTACCGAGAGTAAGGAAAGCCAAATATCCAGTCAAAATCATTGCGTTTGGAGTGATCACTAGTGATGGCAACCTTATACCTCCATTCATCATCCCAAAGGAGCTCAGACTCATAACGGGTGCCTACATCAAAACTACACTTCTGTAATTACCATCAAGTCAATGTTATCTCTAAAAAGGCCTTAGTCAACGTTGACAGAATACCTATTCTATATTCAACTCTCTTTTTTTTAAAAATTTGATCCTATCGTTACACAACTGAAATTGCTGCGAGTATAACAATAAAAATACCTGTGAGACAGCACAGGATATACAGAGGGCGATGGATAAATTGTCGTCTAAATTACGCAGAAATGGAAATAACACTGACATCTCATTTTAACAGATATATTTACCAAAATTGGCAAAAATATTTTTAAATAAGAGTAAATTTATTCAATAAAATCGCCATTGGCTTCAATCACGGCCTCCAGACAACTTCAGAATCTCCTCCAACTCTTCTACATAGTCTCCTTGTTTAAGTTGGTGAATGCTGCTATAGTTACTTGCCTACAGTGCATCTTTGGTATTACAAAGAGTTTTGTTAGTCTTACGCTACACTGTGTCCCATGCATAAGAATCAAGGGGTTGCAGTCTGGGGAGTTAGGTGGTCAGATGTAAGGGGCGATAAGGTCACAAAAATTGTCTGACAGCCATGACTGGGTTGTCCTGCTTGTGTGACATGGTGCAGAGTCCTGTTGCCAGACATAGTGTCTCCAGCAGCCACCCTCATAACCTGGGCAGTACTACCTCCTCGGGGTGCTTGATCTAATCCTCTGTGTTGAGTTTGAGGCCCTCATCAACAAATTCGGGAGTTCTTTTCTTATCAGAACGCTCAGAGTGAGTTTTCCGAGCTTTGTAATCACCATTAGACTCATCCAGTTCTTTCCGAATCCTTTTCACTGTTCTCCGATTGACACCCAAACACTCTGAAATGTTCGTATTGGAGCTTCCGGTGCGAATGCCAAGACGTACAGTATACCGTTTCAAAATTTATGACTGAATGAATTGCGTCATGGTGCTCATTTTCTCATAGACTGGCCCTAGTATACTGTGCAGTCGACAAAATCAAAAACAAACATCGCGCATGCGCGAAATTAAAAATATAAAATGGCGACAATTTACCCATCATACTCTGTATTTAACTTTAAAAGCATTTTATACTCTTGTCTTATACACACACATATATATGAGCGTGAGCGTTCACCTGTACATGTATGTATATCGGTGGAATATATATATATATATATATATATATATATATATATATATATATATATATATATATATATATATATATTAGATGTATTTAGGTGTGTGAATTGCTTAACTAATTTAATTCACTGCCGTTATGCTTTTATTTTTGTTTTTAACGATTTTATTATTAAGTATCCCACATTGTAATAATAGACAATCTACCAAGAAAGGTTTAATGTTGTAAGAACATGAACATAATTTTACTGTAAATGGTTTGGCGATTAAAGCACTTTCTATACATTTTCGTAATTTGATTTCTCTTTCAATTAAATATCAATTTTAAATTAAAATTTTGGTCAAACTCATTACGTTGAGCAACTAATTCACTGAGTGTGTTGCTTTGTAAAAGATCCCATTTGTGTTCCTAAAACCTTTTATTTAACTTCCTCAACGTTTTTCCTATGTATTCCTTGTGGCAATCATTACAGGTCATAGAGTAAATTCCTCTTTCAAGTTACAGATTATTATTTTTTTATTAATTCTCTTATTGTTTTAAAAGTAACTATAAAAAATTATGTTTAGCTAAGATAAATTATTTCCAATTGTAGTTGTAAAGGTGTTAGGCGGTAGAACAATATATTTTAATTTGTCAGATTTGCCTGAATGTTCCATTCATCTATTTTGAAATATTTTATAAGCCTTTTGTTTTACGTTGGAAATTAAATAATTATGATATTGAAGGAGCTTAAAAGTATTTTCATTTTTTTTCTTCTCATCACCTAAATATATTAAGGGCTACTAATTCTGAATGCTCTTAACTAGAATCCAATAATTATTCCAAATTTTAGTTGCTATGGTGAGAATATAAATTTATGAGGTCATTTTCATTAGTGAGATTTGCGAGAGACATTTAGTTTTAGGTGATTGCCATTACGGTGTACCTTAATATCCAGGAGTAAGTAAATTGTATTTAGTAAGTATTGTAAGTAAATTCTCTCGTACGTTCGACGTTGTCTAGTTTATCTGCAAGGTCAAGTAATGTCGTTTTGCGAATATATATTAATAAAGCGTCTTCAGCCGATCGCGTATTAAAAATTCTGGCAATCTGGTCGAGAAACTGAGAATAAATATGGCTGACAAAGATGTTAAATCCCATTGCACCAATGTCCCTGTTGACAAATGCTTAATTTAAAAAAAGTTTCTAACACAATCAAAAATAAACCTGTTCATCTAGCAATCGACTTTTCCAGTCCATGTCAGAAGAGAACGTTAGTCCGTAAAGGCGCAATGAGCTATTCTCCTTGAGGTTAGCATCAGTCATGCTGATGGAAGGCAGAAAGGTGTATCTCAGATGATTAATAGAAAGCAGTTTTGTTTTGGACGCATTAAAATTAACAAGCCATTCCTTGCCCCAGTTAACAGCAGATTTTAGCTCACTTTTGAGATCAGCTGGCAAATTGACCTGATCGAACCGATCAGAAATTTAATGAATAGACATTTCTAGATTTTGCTTAATAAAGTTACTCAAAGAACGAAATGCGTTGCCGTAAAAAGTTTTCCCATTATTTTTTACCCATGCACACACACATAGATAGATAAATAGATAGATAGATAATGAGAAGACTGAGATAGATAATGAAGAGATAGATAGATAGATAGATAATGAGAAGACTGAGATAGATAATGAAGAGATTTGGTAGATAGATTGATAGATAGATAGATAGATAGATAATGAGAAGACTGAGATAGATAATGAAGAGATAGATAGATAGATAGATAGATAGATAGATAGATAGATAGATAGATAGATAGATAGATAGATAGACGAACAGAATTACATAGATAGATAGATAGATAATGAGAAAACTGAGATAGATAGATAGATAGATACTGTTCTACAAATATTTCCATGGCAACTGCTCTGATGAGCTTTTACCTTGGTGCCTCGATTACGTGAATTTAAGCGTGCTATTAGATTGTCATCTAGGTCCCACCCGTTTACTGTGGAAATAGCTAAATGCAACCGCCACTTATACTCTAACTTTCTTTTCTCACACTTCCCAACCGTGGAACTCCCTCCCGATTTCTTACTTCCCTGCTAATTACAAACTACAAAAATTTATATAAAATGTCAATCGTCATCTTCCATTTTTGTCCTTTCCTGAATCTTCCCATTCTCAGTCTTCTCTTTCACTTTCACTTTCACTTTCACTCTCTGTAAACCCCTGCGTTCAAATGGCATTACCGCCTTGCTTCGGGTGAAACAATTAATAAATATTCGGTATTTATCTGTACTACTTTAATTCATACTGTTTCTTTTTTTAACTCATTATGCAGTCCATTGGACACCAATTAACCGACCTTTTGATTAATGGATATATAGATATAGATATGTGTATATATAGATATAAATAAAATATATATTTGTAAAAAGACAATATCAATAACGACATGTTTGGTTTGGTTTATTTTGTTTTATGGCATTTCATCCTCAATGGGTTATTTAATACCGACAAGACTTTTATGATAGGTTCGTATGAATAGAATATGGATTCTTCGTCAGAAATCAGTTTTTAGAAAAGGTTTTATTGGCCTATTTTTGGTTTGGTTTGGTTTATGCTGTTTTACACTATGTCAACACCTTCAATGGGTTATTTAATGCCGACACGAATTTTAGGATAGGTTCGTATGAATAGAATATGTATGCTTTGTAAGAAATCAGTTTGTAGATCAGATTCCATTCACGTATTTTTGGTTCGGTTTGGTTTATTTTGTTTTACGTTATATCAACCTCAATGGGTTATTTATTGCCGACAAAATTTTTAGGATATGTTTGAAGGAATAGAATATGTATGCTTTGTAAGAAATCAGTTGGTAGATCAGATTCCATTCACGTATTTTTGGTTTGGTTTGGTTTATTTTGTTTTACACCATGTCAACACCTCAATGGGTTATTTAATGCCGACAAGATTTTAGGAAGACCGAAATCCGCTCGTACGCCTGACCAAGAAGAACACATTCTACAGGCTGTCAGAGACGATCCCGGTATCAGCAAACACCAAGTGGCCCTAGCATGTCGTACATCATTTTACCTAGTTTTGGTGTCAAGAACCCGCCTCCGAAGTTTTTAAAAGTATTTAATATATGCTCTGTTTATAATAAACAGTATCAACAACATTTACCGGCCTGAATGTCCGAAGAATTTCATAGAAAATATGTGTCCTCCGACAGGGATCGAACCTGTATCCTACACGGTACAGTCATATAGCCTAACGTGCTATACCTTTTAGCTGCAGAGAAAGCGTCTGGTTAGCAAGGTCAAATCCACAAAACCCGTTCATTGATTACAAAATAAATAGTGATAACCCCAATATAAATAAATGAAATTCAACTTTAGAAATCTTATTGAAAAACCAAAGAATAACATTCGAAATAACTATTAAAGCTAACTCGACAATTTTTACCTACTCAAATGTAATATTATCCCCTATCGCTATCTTCCCTCCCCTACCTCTCAAACTTAGGACGCTTTTGAGTTGACGTGCCTAAACTTTGACCGATGTTTATCAGCGAAAAAATGTCCACACACCAATCAACATTAACCACCCGGTCCACCCATCACCAAACTGCTATCAACAACCGCTATTGTTTCACTCAGATACTTTATATATATTTTGTATGTACATTTTTCTTCTAAAAAAATGAAAAAAAGGAAGTGACGTTTTACATCCGGCTTGCCTACAAACAGGATTGTTCATAACCATGTTCGACCCTCACCCGTAGATGTGCAGTTGAAATGCACTGAAACCAAGTTGCATCTTTGTAGTGAGTAAAATGGTTTTGTCTATATGATAAATTATAATAAATAAATAAATAAATAAATATATATATATATATATATATATATATATATATAGAGAGAGAGAGAGAGAGAGAGAGAGAGTACACGACTACAAAAATTTGACATATAATAAACGTCCATACTTTCATCACAGTACAGTTAACCCTTGTAAACGAAAGAAAAAATACCTAGATTACACCGACACTTTCCAACCTATAATTGAGTAAAGGATTTTTTCGGTGAGTTATTCTAAAACTTGGCTTGAGAATGAAACTGTTCTCTAAATTTTAAGTTTAATATTGAAATTAAACTGTATGACTTGAGTCAAGTTTCGAAACATAGTAATATCTGTGCGCTGATGGAATCATATTTTTATAAAAGTAAATATAATTAAAGCTTTACTTCTGTATCGAGCACTGCTTTTAAAAAACAAACATAAATCCTAAAGAACTTTGGATCATTAATCAAGCTGTTCTTTCCTCTTACATCAACGTACACACACACACACACACACACACACACATATATATATATATATATATATATATATATATATATATATATATATATGTATGTTAAAAAAACATACGTATACACACTTATATTTGCATGTACATATATATTTGTCACAGGTGTTATAAATACAGTGTTCAATATTATATGACAGAGCTATTAAGTATATATTAGTGACTATACATAATATGCCATGGCGTGTGTATATGTAATCTCATCTTTGTAAGTATAAGGCTAGGTTCCAAATGCATTAGATATATAATCTTAACCTATGTTAACATCGTGAGAGCTAAGTTTATTCCTTAAGACATTACTTCAATAATATATTATAACGACGATTCTTTATGCAAATATATATATATATTCATTAAGTCGGATCAAAGTCAGCAGTAAATAAATGTTATCGGTGAAAATTTATTTATTTCTCTATTGGATCATGCTATTTAAGTCATGGCAATTATGTGTGAAAGATGACATCACCCACATACCCGCGAAGGCTTCGGCGGCACACCTCCACTCGATGGTCTCAGTTTTTGATGACGTCTCTGTATAGTTGCTTCCTCGATCTCACCAATATGCCTTATTATCTCATCCTTCAGCTGTTGAATTGTTGTTGGCTTGTTGGCATAGACCTTACTTTTGAGATGACCCCCATAGGAAGAAAACAAAAGGCGTCAAGTCGCACGATCGTGGTGACCAATTGACTTTGCTGTTTCGAAAGATGATGCGAACTGGGAACTTCTCATTTAAATTCTGATTGAACGTTCATTTTTGTAATAGGCTTTGATAACTTTAACACGTTGTTTGATTGTTAATCTTTCCATGGTTGCCAAAATCTAAAACGAAAAGAAAAAAAAACATTAGACGCTTGTGTGTGTGTGTGTGTGTGTGTGTGTGTGTGTGTGTGTGTGAAAATGAATATATTTTCATTTCTTTCATAGAACTGACTATTTAAAATAGTTGTCTAAATTTGATAACAACTTTGGAAGTCTTACGAGTTAAGTAGTTTCTTTGCATATATAACTTTCCAAAGGAAGAATTTTGACGAGGTCTAAGTCGTCAATGATATTTTTCGATAATATCAAATGGATGATTTCCGGACAGACCTCGAACAGTTTGAACCGTAAGTTCTATGCTAACAGTTTCTTCTCTTGCATTTCTCGCACACGGAACTCTCTTCCGGCTCCTTGCATTCCAGTCATGTTTGATCTTCAAAAATTTAAATGCGATCTCAATCGTTTTCTTCTGCCTCCTTAATTCCTATTTTAAATTGGTCTCCTTAGTAATGTTTGTTCTTATATTCTTTCACACTCAGCAACCCCTATGTGGTTTTAGCGACTTTAAATGCCTTGCTTGGGGTGAAATGATTAAAAAACGTAATTTCCGTTTTTGGAAGCCAATTGTAATAAATTATGCATCATCATAAATAACCATTCCTTAAATATATCAGAACTGGTGATGAAAAATGGGTTGTATACAACAATATTTAACGCAAGAATCAGTGGATTGACAAGGAAATAACAACCGACCCCAAAATCTTAATGGGAGAAAGGTAATGTTAACTATGCGGAGTATCATTCGTTTAGTGTTCTTAAAATGCAACGAAACAACAAATGTATATGTTACAACTGCAACCTGACCATAAAAAGCGTCATACTCTCATCAGTAAGAAAGATATTTTTTCTTCTCCAAGACAATGCAGTGCAGTATGTAGCAAGAAAAAACGCAGGAAAATAATGTGGAGCTCAGTTGATTTGTCCTACTCCAACTACCATATTCACTTGACCTTGCACCAATAGATTATTACCTGCACGACAATTTGATTGAGAAAAATTCTTATAATGAAAACTAGATTCAAGAGTACACTGAAAAATGTTTCACCTCAAAACCTGCGGAATTTTACTCAAACGATATCGAAGAACAGCCTGATAAGTGGTGCCAAGTCATTGCAAATAATGGTGGATATAATCTATAAATGTGAATGTCAATGTGTCACTGTGTCACACTTTTTTCAACTTTACTCCCAGAGGCCGTAGCCCAACATATCATACCATTTTGGAATCAGGCCGATTCCGTGAGCAATTTAAAAACATTCGGGGCCGTATCTGGACAAGCAATTCTGAAATTTTGGATTCCCCATTATTCATTTCTGCGATTGTTTTCGGCCATTTTTTACGTTATTTTTTGCGACGAATTTATAACTTGGAAATAAATTTAGGAATAATCAAAATTAATTGCGAAATCCAGCAAAAGTCACTCATGAAATAAAAATAATTGTTTGTACAGAAAGTAAGGGCCTGCTTACTTCAAATTGTATTTAAATTAAGTGGCGGCAGAAGAACCCTCGTTGAGCTTTAAAAAAGTAAGCTATAGGTTGGCTTTTAAGCTAGTAGTGAATAAAATGTAATTCTACTTTACTTTTTGAAGAATTTCATAAGCTGGAACGGAAATTCATTATGATATGAACTAATATATATGCACACTATTTATCTTTGGACTATTGTCCTCATATTTAAGACCGTTGTACCCTCCGGCCTTCCTCGGGGTTATATCGATGGTGTAACCTACATAGAATTCCGAACTGAACCTTTTATTTAATCTACGCTGTAGTCTGTTTTCGTTGCACTTCTCATGTCTAGGGACGTCATCTAGTTCTTTTTTTTTATCTATTTACTGTTTAGTTATTGCCCGCCCTTTTCCACTGAGTGCAAGTACACACTTCCAGACACAGGGATTGAACTCACAGTCACTAAGTCACCGAATTCACAAACCAACACTTTTATCCACTTGGCCATGGTTAATTTGCTGTGGCAATCTTTGACCCTTAAACTTAACCTGGCTGCTAATTAGGTTGCAATTGCTGCTGCAACTGCCCATGTTTTGATTGCTGCTTCTACGGTTGAAGAGTTGCTGTCATTAGTCTTTCTTTTTTTATTAGCGGCTCCCATATTGTATTTATTTCTATGCTAGGCCTACTAAGGAGATCCTCCTAGCCTAGCATATGTCCTGATCCTTTCAGACATCTAACACTCCAGTTCTCTTCCTTGTCCAGTATTTTCACGCATTCCACAGAGACTACCCTTTTCCTTCCATACATGACCAGCCATCCACTACGTGGGTGACCACTTGAGAATAGCAGGTGCTCAGGGGTAGAAGAGGAGTCGTACCGTTCCCAAGAGTATCTGCGCATAAGTGAATATAACGAATTCTACTGGAATTCGAGCTCCGATCTCCGATTTTTCATTCTGAGCCATTATCCTTACACCACCCGCACATTCAAGCTTAGAGCACGCCCTATTCTTAAGTGGTCGCCCACCTAGTTACTGACCAGGCTCGTCGTGATCGGTGATCGGACGAGAACCCGTCTTTCAACGATATGGTTGTAAGCAAGCAGTCTTAAGAGACAAGAAAATTTCATTAGAAACAAAGAGTACTTAAAGTTGTTTTTTTTTGTTTTTTTGTTTTTTAAGCTTATCACCCCAAGCAAGGCTGGAGGCCACTAGCACGCAAGGGGTTACAGAAGGTTTGGAGGAAGAGCAGATAGGAGTGGTAAAGGAGAGGATGTGGAGAAAGATAGTGGATCGATCAAGGCAAGGGGGTTACAGAAGTTTTGGAGCGAGAGCAGATAGGAATGAAAGGGGGGAAGGATGTGGAGAAGGGAAGTGGATAGATCAAGGCAACTGGAGATGTCGATTGACGTTACACTTAAATAGTTGGAGATTGTATTTGTCAGGGAAACAGGAATAAGGAAGGGAGTTCCACAGGCGACATGTGCGAGACATGAAGCTATTGGAGTAGAAGAGACGTCTACATCTAACAGTTTCAACGGTGAAGGGGTGGGAACGGGATGCCAGCCTCGTAGGACGTTTCAATTCATGAGGCCTAGGAACCAGCGAAAGCAGCTCCTCGGAGCAATTACCGTGAAAGTATTTGTAAAAAAGACAGAGCGAGGCAACGTCACGTCTGTTAGAGAGCGACTGCAGACGAGATGACAGATCAGGGCCAATTACATTGCATATCCGTCTCTGGATCTTATCAAGAACCCTGAATCAAACAGCAGGGGTTAGAATTGCACACATTTTAAATCCTGAAACTGACTGTAATGTTACAGACCTTCTCCGGTGATCATTTGAACAGCATACACCACTACACCCTTGTGCAAATTAATTGAAACAATCGCTTTAGTTCCCTTTATTTCACTATACAGTCAGTTTTAGACCCACTGGAGTGACAGGGTGTAATCGATTTCTATTTTTTCCTCAGATTAGGTCATTTGCAGTGGTGTGCAGTAATATAGATCTATTTTCAGGATGTATGATGAAATTTGTTTGGCCTTGAAAAATATTGCGTCATCCGTGATTACATCAGAGTTTCATCACGCCCAGACACTATTGTTTCTACTGTCGATTAGTTGTCATACGGCCATTGTCTGCGATGGACATTACTCCAAGAAAGCGTACGAAAATTGTAGCGCTGCATGAACACACTGGTGAGCGTTTCCAGTGAGCAAATCAAAGTACAATAGACAGGCCCGGAAACTCTCCTGATTTAAATGCAATCAAGAATCTGTGGTCATTCTGCAAGGAACAACTTCGTGGAATGAACATACGAAGTACTAACATGTGCACTGGGTCATGTTACATTGGAAAATACGAGAAAAAAAGTAAATAACAACGGAATTATTCGATTTGTTTTAATCAATTTGTACAAGAGTGTAAATTTCGCTCATTAAACTACTTGCTCTATAAAGCTGCCTGGGGAGGACTATTTTATTTTACTAACAATGTAAAGGGATATATTGTTCTCTGGTAATAAACAAAGTGTGTGTTGTGTGTGGTTATCGGTGAGGAAAAAGAAATCGGCGAGCTGGGTTCAAATTTCGACTTCATTTTCACATAAATAACGTTGGGAAAGGTATAAATCCATCTCTTCCTCTCCCCCTCCCTAACTTTGGATTAAATTGCAGGGAAGACTGCGCTCTCATGCCTTCATTAGCAACCAATCTAAGAGAAAGCAAACCACCCACATTCCCTTCGTATTTCATTGGTGAGAAGAAAGTTCCACTCGAACAGCTTCCTCCGCGAACCACTGCTCCGTGCAGCAGATTCCCAAGAGGATGTTTCCCCGATCACTATAATTTTAACCTGCCGGGTCAATCGTTATCTTCTCCTCCTATTCGTATAAACTGCCTCTTAATCTAACCCTCTACCTCGAGTGTCCCCCGGGCCTTGTATAGGGCGAACCTCACTGTAAAAAATAAACAACAAAAAAACAAAAAAAAGACACATATCTGAATTCAAAAATGTTTGGGCGTAGCGCTGGCCACTCCATCCCGTAAAAATTTAATTGCTACAGAAAACATAACAGTGTGTTGATGCTGTGGCTGTTTAGGGTTAGGGGGAGAGAAATAATCAAAAAAAGTTAAAAGCTTTATTTTCGTGGACTTGTGCCAGACAAACATTAATTATGTTAACTAATTATCATACCGTTTCAATCGGAGCATTTTCGTCACATGTATATTGTATCCACTAATAAAGAATTTTAGATGCTTTATTACCGTAGACTTGTGACCGAAAAATCATTAAGTACGTTTAGTCATGACGTTTCAGCCGGAGCACATGCTTTTGAGGCCTTGTGCCGGACAAATAAAGTATGCTTGGTCATAGCGTTTTAATCGGAGCACTTTCTTCACAATTGTATAGTATCCGCTAATAAAGTATTTCAGATGATTTATTGTCTTTTTTTTTTTTTTGTTTTAGTTTTTAATTATTTCACCCCAAGCAAGCCGACAATGCCGCAAAGACGTAAGTGGTTACTGGGAGTGAAAGAGATTGAGAAGACTTATGAAGAAGGAACCGGAACACCCAATCATAAAAAGAAAAGATTGTGACCTAGTGCAAGAAAAACATTAAGTACGTTTGGCCATGACGTTTTAGCTGGAGCAAATGCCTTTCGGTGCTTTGTGCCAGACAAACAAGTAATGTTTGGACTCTGCGTTTCAGGTGGAACACTTTCTTTACAAGATTATTGCGTCCGTTAATATAGCATTTTAGATGAGGAACCGGAAACACGATCCTAAACAGTAAAGATGGTAACCAAGTGCCATACGAACATTAAGTACGTCTGGTCGTTTCGTTTCATTCGGAGAGCTTTTTCTTTGGTGTCCTTGTGCCAGACAAACAAGTTATGCTTGGTCGATGCATTTCAGTCTGAGTACTTTCTTAATATACTGCATTCGGTTATGATCTATTTTAGATGCTTTGTTATCATTACATGGTGCCAGTACGTTCGGTGATTACGTTTCAGTCGGATCGCATTTCTTTCGTGGCCTTGTGCCAGACAAATAAATTATATTTTGTCATTGCGTTTCAGTCGAAGCATTTTTCTTCAGTAGTATATTGCACTCATTCATTCTCAAGGAACTCAGAAAGTTTTGTTATTATATCCCTGTATTATAATTGATTGATATTTATTACAAAGGCAACCAGATCCCTAAAATGGTAAAGAATTTCAAGGGAGTCGAAAGAGTTCCTAAATAAATTTAATGTTCCTAACTCCCGATAAAAGTAATTACTGCAATTTTTTTATTTCTGCCGTTTTTATAAAGTTCACTGAAGCTGATAAAAATCATCAACTTAATTAGTCAATACCCTTAAAGGAGTCATGGGCGGGGTGTATAGACTGACGCACAGTCACCGGGCGGTGATTATTGTAGAGAGAGTCAGTGGGAGGTACTTTTCGCATGCACCAGTCCGCGGCTGTATCAGTGTCGAGTAACACACCTGAATTATGAAATCTGATGATGTTCCATTGTAAGACGGACTGCAAACACGGGAGCTGGGATTCAAGCCGCACAAAGTCTTCCAACAAAAGACAATAAACACGAAGGGAAACAGCTTCACTTCTCAAGCAGGTGTGTTCGTCTCTACGTTCTTTACACCGTTAATTGGGAAATTAAACATTGATGCGGTTAGATGTGCCTCATTTTGTTGTTTTATTTGGATAAGTTTCTTTTATATTTCTTCTTTCGGGAAATTTTTTTTTCTTTTTTTTTTTAGTTTCTGTTTATTTTTATTTTTGTAAATCTCTGTAGATTTATTAGTGTTTATTTCGTAACGCCTGCTATATTGTTTCTGAGTTTAGAAAATTCTATCTATATATATATATATATATATATATATATATATATATATATATATATATATATATATATATATATATATATATATATATATATATATATATATATACAGTGTGTCCATAAAGTTCGTGTGCACTTTAAAAAAATTATAACATTATTTGTATTGACGATAGAAATAATCTGTAAAAAATGTTATAAAGTTTAATGTACCTAGTTTTAAGTATAGCTAAAATAACTAATGTGATTTCAGGCATTACTGTAAATCAGTTGGCAAATGTTTTCTGTGAACTGCAAAATCGTATTACCTTTTGTATTGCTAATGATGGAGGACATGTGGAAACTGAAATAAAATTTCAATAAAACCTTAAAAAATATAGATTTACTTCTTTCTAATCCTTTTTACAAATTATTTTTATCGCAAATAGAAATAAAGTTATACATTTTGTAAAGTGCACACGAATTTTATGGACACCCTATATATATATATATATATATATATATAGATAGATAGGTATATATATATATATTATGAAATGGACAATTATTTTAATATATTTTTGTTTATACGTTATTTTTATAGACACAAATATTTAAGTAAATGCTCTATTTATAATAATCAGTATTAACAACATTTGCCGGCCTGAATGTCCGAGAAATCTCAAAGACAATATGTGTCCTCCGACAGGAATCGAACCTGTATCCCACAAGACACCGCCTATAACCTAACGTGATATACCATTTAACTATAGAGGAAGCGTCTGGTTATCAAGGTAAAGTTGCTGTTTTTTTAACTAAAACATGGAAAGTTTGTAGTTCAAAAAACAATAGTAGGTTGTCCGACAATTATTTAATACATTTTGTTAAAAAATAAAAATAACGTATAAACAGAAAATATATATATATATATATATATATATATATATATATATATATATATATATATATATATATATATATATATATTATAATAATAAAAAGAAAGAACAGTAAGATATATAATCCGGTGTTCTTATTGATATTTTTATTTTTACAAAACAGTGCTTAATATATATATATATATATATATATATATATATATATATATATATATATACATATCCATAAGTGGAAACGATAATCCAAGTAGGTCTTTTTAATATAAAATATTAAAAAGATAGCTAGACCCATGAAGAGAGCTCAATGTATTGTATACAGAACAATATGATATACATAAAAGAAAACACTTAACACATATAGCACTTAAACTACAAAATTTGTTTCACTTAGCACTATTGCTTTATATATATACATATATATATATACACACACACACACAGACAAACAACACACACATATATATATATATATATATATATATATATATATATATATATTAATTTATATTTGAGCAGCAACCTTTCTTTAAACATCTTTCTTTAAATAAAAACAGTAAAACAAAACCCCCTTAAAAGTGGCTAAGGAAGTGTTCGAAAGCGCTTGGAACAATGGAAGCTATGGGCAGTTATTGTACTCTCTTACTCCCACCAAGCGGGAAAATGTAAGAACGCTGGATAAGCAAAATAAAAGATTAATAAGATTTTCCTTCACATTTAACGAAATATACATACATACACACACGCGCACACACACACACACACATATATATATATATATGGGATAACGATATATAAATTTTTATATATCAAGAACAATTTTGGAGTAAAGTTATATGGGTTCAGTTGAAAAGGTTTTTCGTGTGATTCGTTCCGTCCTTTAGGATTTCGTTGGACCAAGTTTGCTTACGTTCACCCAACTCCACATGTATCAACGTAAACAAAAATTTGGTCCGATGAAGTCCTAATGGACGAAACGTGTCACACAAAAACTTTTTCAACTTTGTCATACATCTTTCCTCCAATACATATATATATATACATATATATATATATTTATATATATATATATATATATATATATATATATATATGTGTGTGTGTGTGTGTGTGTGTGTGTGTGTGTGTGTGTTTGTGTGTGTGTAGATTTACTAGGCTGCTTAATGAAATTGAGGGATAAAAATCAACAAAATGATAATAATATTGGCAATAAGATTGATGATATTTATTATATGTTAGGCTTCTGACTAAATTGAGACAGATTTTAAAGTTGTAATATCCGGACACGCCTGTCTCCTTTTTCAACGAGACAAATATATATACATATATATATATATATATATATATATATATATATATATATATATATATATATATATATATATATATATATATATCGCACATGCTGTTCGATGTAACATAATAGAGTAATTAATTATATATTAACAAATATATATATCATCCCACACCGGTAACAAGACTTGGTGTTTCATGCACAAAGCAATCTTCAGGTGCTGAGTGTAAACTGACTATTACATAAATTAAATTTCAAATGACATTGGTTGACATTTTATAAAAATTGACAAATAACCCAGTAATCTCCTTTTATGCTTAATATAAAATTGATATTCACAACTTTAAAAATTAATATTTTTGTATATAAAATAAAAATCCCGTCTATTTTAAATGCTACATATACTTTAAAATTAAAAAACTCTAATCACCGTATTATGTGGACTGTGCCACCATGCGTTAACCAGATATTTTTATTAAAATTTAAATTACGTAACAGCCTATCTGTACTCAGCACAGGAAGATTGCGTTCTACATAAAACACTGCGTCATGCTACCGGTGAGGGATAGTATAGTATATATATATATATATATATATATATATATATATATATATATATATATATATATATATATATAAATATAGGTAACTATACTCGTGTCGAAAAACCTTCGAATTCTTGATTTAACAATAGCCAAATCAATCACGAAGGGAAAAAGAGGTTTTAAAAAAGAAAGAGCCAGGAACATGAAAGTCTGTCGAAAAAAATCACACAGATACAGGTTCAAGGCCAAAGAAAAAACCCCGATATGAGTAAACAACTAACTAAAGAGCTCGATACAAACGTAGAGCAAACCTAGTCAATTGACTATATATATATATATATATATATATATATATATAAATATATATATATATATATATCAATAAAAAAGGAATGAATATATATACAGGATGCAATGGGTAAATTTTCGTGATTTTATATTTTTTTTAATTTCACGCATGCGCGTTGATGTTTTTAATTTTGTCACTGCACAGTATAGTAGGGTTAGTTGGGCACTGTCTGTGACAAAAGAGCACCATGTCGCAATTCAATCTGCCTGAAATCTGGAAATGTCCTGCAGTACCGCTTGGCATTCGCACTGGAATCTCTAATACCAACAATTCAGAGGATCCGGAAAGAGATGGCGTGATCACTAGCGATGGCGACGTTATGACGCCATTCACCCTCCCAAAGGGCCTCAGACTCAACACGGAGGTCTACATCAAGTGCTTTGAGGCGGTAGTGCTGCCCTGGGTTCAAGAGGGCGGCCACTGGATGACACCCTGTCTTGCAACAGGACTCTGGACCATGCCACACAAGCAGGAGAATCCAGTCATGGCTGTCAGACAATTTCTGCAACCACATTAGCCCTTATATCTGGCCACCTAACTCTCCAGACTGCAACCCCTTTGATTATTATGTGTGGGGCGCAGTTGAGCGAGAAAAACCAACAAAACTCCTGGTAACACCAAAGATGAACTGAAGGTAAGGATTATGGCAGCATTCACCAACTTAAACAAGGAGAGCGTCCAGAAGAGTTGCAGATGATTCTGAAGATGTTTACAGGCCGTGGTTGAAGCCAATGACGATTTTATTGAATAGATAAATAAATCTCTTTAGGTTTTCAAGATATTTTTGTGTAATTTTGATAAACATAAATTAAAATGAGTTATTTAATATAAGTTAAAACGAGATGTCAGCGTTATTTTCAGTTTTGCCTAATTTAGACGACAATTTATCCATCGCACCCTGTATATATGGGGGGCGGTGCGCGCAAAATCTCCAATCGTCTTTCTGAAAACTAGTGATGAATACCGAATAGAAAAGACTTTATTTTAAATTAAAAATCCTTAGAAACGTCTGCATATATATTACGTAAGCTAAAAGATATGCAAGCGAAAAAGACTGTTCTGAGGAGACTGTTGCAATGTAATTTTTATAATAATACTAGTGTACCAATCCCTTAAAAAATGATGGCAATTGTTAGAAAGTTTTAAGAGCGAGATTCAATGAAACGAATGTCTTGAAACAATATGTTGAGATTCAATAATACGGAGGTAAAGAATTCACACGGAAAATCGAGGCAGATAGACTATTTCATTAATCCGTTCCGATTGTATTTTTTAGACGTTCAGTGCTATCTATGATTCATTGTTTACCACTGGTATTATATAAATCAATTTTTGATTAATATTTTTTCATGTTAAAAGTTCTATATGTTTAATATAACAGTGTTATGGAAATAGAAATATCTCTCGGAAAATAAAACGATTAGCAACGGGACGAAGACTGTTACGACAAAGCCTATTTCAAGTTGAAGCATGATGGTCACTTAATAGACAAAAGCATCTGAGTGCCCCACATAAAAGGCTTGAACAAATAGGACTGCAATCTAAGGAATGTGGGAGTAAAGGAACTGATTAATTAAATAATTCATTTTGTTCCAGAAGTAATTTTGTCTCAATGCAGATAAATATTTTATTTTTATAGATTATTAAAACGTCTAAGGGAAGTAATCACTCATAAATCTAAAGACTTAAGTTGATTTGCCTCCTTTTTAATACAAATGGGACAGGAAATATATAAATAAATACATATTCATAATTATTATATAGTTTTATTTTACTTCATTTGGCTTTTTTACCCATAACCAGGGAATAAAGTACACATACCTTTCTCTGCGAAATACCAATCTAACTTGGCTTGTCGATTCCATTTTTGGAATAACCAACTGCACATCTGTAGATAGATAGATAGATAGATAGATAGATAGATAGATAGATAG
Organism: Acanthosepion esculentum; assembly: GCA_964036315.1. Taxonomy (NCBI): domain Eukaryota; kingdom Metazoa; phylum Mollusca; class Cephalopoda; order Sepiida; family Sepiidae; genus Acanthosepion; species Acanthosepion esculentum. The sequence goes on along the minus strand of OZ038493.1, from coordinate 95,968,863 downwards.
ATAGATTTCTATAATTTAAAACAAATCAAAAATTGCTGAAACGGAGGGGTTTTGTTTTGCGGTTCGAGTGAGTAATTGCAAAATCAAATTAATTCGTAATTTCTCTCCAAATTTCTGAGATGAGAAGTGATCATTATTTACACGCGGACTATTGCCTTCGTCTTTGCTGTTGTTGTTACCCCACGATTTTGTGCCCTCCGGCCTTCATCCGATGTCGACCCAGGTAACCTAAAGAAAAGTTCGAACTGAACCCTTGATTTAATCTACGGGATTACTTTCGTCCCACTAGTTATGTCTATGGGTATCTTTAGTTCCTCCTACAGCCATATCACGTTGAAACACTGGTTAATATCCAATCATCGAAGTTAAGCAACGGCGAACCTGGTTAGTACTAGGAAATACCAGGTGCTGTAAGCTTGGATGTGTGGGTAATGTAATGGATAACTCGGAATTGTTAATTGGAGAGCCGAATTGCATTTCCAGTTTGGTTCGATATATTCACTTACTCGTTATATTAACTTACGCACAAATACCTTTAAGAAAGATATGAATCCACCTCTTCTCCCCAAAGCTATGGGTAAGATAGTACCATTATGTTTAACTAAAAATCTCTTTCAATGACCTCTCAGTCTACGCAATGACGCTGTAAACCTATTTTTACTCTGTCTGCCTCATGATTCTTAAAGCTAAACAGAGTATTAAGAGACAGAAAAGCTTCGTTAGAAACAAAGAAAGGACTAATAAACTGTTACGTGATATCTGTCCTCTTATAAATGCTGGACTATCTCCTCAAATATGAAGAAGAGACTTGAAACAGCAGAAATGTGGTTCTTCAAAAAGCTAACATGGAGCGAATATGTGAATGGAAACAAAAAAGAAAAATTATACTTAACATCAGGAAGAGGCAGCTGAAATTTCTGGGGCAGGTAATGAAGAAGAACAGCTTGAAAAAATTGATAGATTGAGAGCCAGAGGGATAGAGGAACGTACTTGATGAGTTTGAGTAAATGGACGGGAGAACAGGATTTGGGAGGAACAACAAAAAAGCACAAATTGTTAAGAGTTACGAATATGTGAAGGACCATGTTCGCCTTCGACCTGGAAGGACAGGGCACAGAACAGAAGAAGGCAGTAGCTTGTAGGATCGCAGTGAAAAGTTTCTTGGTTCTTAGGATGTGACCATTACCGTTTCAGCATTCTCTTCTTGACAGTGTTTATGAGTTCGGAATGAGGTGTGAGTTATGAATAGAAAAAAGTTAGTAAGAAGATTGCGAAGTTCAGAAGGAAAGATAATGATTGGCATTTGACTTGAAGAGGTCAGCATTGAAATGTTCAGGCAATTAACCACGCAGGAGTTTGTTCTACAAAGTAGTATTTCTTGGGAAGAACCCGCTTGAGTGGGAAATTTCTTCTTGCGTTCGGATAAAATGAGGATGATTCGAGTCCGAAGAAGTGTCGTGGCGTGTCCTGGCTTTAAATTTCTGGACTTGTAGCAAAAAAAGGATGGCGCTCGTTCTCTCCTTTGTCATAGAAATATCAATAGGTTTATGTTTGTTAGAAAATACGTTGCTGAATTCATCTTAATAACATAAAATATTACCTTGCCAATTTAAACATAGTTCATTTGAATTCTACTTGGCTTACGAATAAAATTTTGGTGGAAAACGTTTCCGACTACTGCGTACGACTTGACCTTAGTCCCTTTTTCCAATTTTTCTTTGTATTTCGTCTGGAAATGTTAGATCGTCTTTTGCAGAAAGAGATTACTAAAGATTGAATTTTGCGAATCAGACGTGCAGATTTTTAAAGGTGGCTGTTTGGCTTACAAGTTTCAAATATTCATTACAATAAATTAGGTGTCAATTGATTGGGTATAAATATCTGAAATGCTGGAAATACAGCCGGGATAATAAAACAAAATACGTCAAAAGTAAGTAACATATTTTGGAAAACATGGATAAACTTGTCCGCTATAAGACGGAGTGTTAAAAGGACGATTTTTCATATGACACCGCTTTTTAACCTATCTTCGGCAATGTTTATTGTTTTAAAAAGCGATGATTAGAATTGCAATAAAAAAAAACCTAAGCATATGAAAATGAATTTTACATTTTCTTTGTTCTTGAGAATTGACAAAAATAATAAACACTATTTATTTATTATATTGTTTATTTACACTATTTATCTATTAGATTGTTTATTTACACTATTTATTTATTATTTATTAGAATAGTTGGTAACACATCGTCTAATAAAAGTTTATAAAATGATAAATAAGGATTTCCTTATAGTTAGTTCACATATTTTAATAACTTAGTAAACATTTAAGAATTTATGAAAAAAAAATTTTTTCACATTTATTTCTTATTAAATCGGTAAATGATAAATATTGCATGTCATTAATTTTTAAAATATCAATATAAAATTATTCTTGTCGCGTTTATCCATGTTTATCAATATTTTTAATTTGCATGCAACAGTTTTTTATAGATTAAGCTTTGCGAAACTTGCTTAGAAATACACGCCACTGATGTATTTATTACACACACACACACACACACACACACATATATATATATATATATATATATACATACACACACACACACACACACATATATATATATATATATATATATATATATATATATATATATATATATATATATATATATATATATATATATAAAGAGATGGAGAGAGAGAATCCGTACTGTCTTTTGAATATATTGAATGTATAGTCAGTTATAATGGTTGGGATGAGAGAGGGCCACCGTCCTTTCTATCGTTCAGTGAATGTAAAATAAGAGCTGGCAGAATCACAAAGCATTTGAACACCTGATCGGGCAAAAGCGGCCATACACAGTGCTGGGCACGTGTGCTTACAGTAATGTCCGCCGGAAACGTACCCCCAAGATTGATAAAAAAAAAGAAGAAAAATCATTGCTCGTTCCAATAACCTGTCCCTTGGTTGACTTGGTCGCTTCTCAATAACTGTCCTCTTCCCTAAGAGGCCAACACCCTGCAGTCCGTTAGGCACGTGTTCAGAAGGACATATTCTTTTTTATTGATGATCTTACCGTGATTCAAATCTGACTGTTGATTGTGCGACAACGCCCAACCCAGCCATGTTAATCGCAACCATTTCAGGCGATGGATGGCATTTGTCCAAACTACCATTCTACTGTTACTAGGCATTATCAGTCGAAGCATAATTTCCGTTGGTTGCCTGTTGCTCACTCTTTCAGTACCGCAGCCGCGTGACCGGAACTAGTGTTCGCGCGTGCGCACTTTACGCCAAGCCGTTCGATTTACCACTAGAACAAAAGCGCCAGGGCATGACACACTGTTATTTCTCTCATACCGTCATACGCAAGAAAGGATGTCATTATTTATTCCACGCTTCAACAATCGGTCACTTTTTAAATCTCTACTTGTCGGGTCAGCTCTTTATTGATCCATATTTTAAATCAAAGTTCGTTCAGAATGTTAACTGAGAATACACACATTATATATATATATATATATATATATATATATATATATATATATATATATATATATATATATATATATATATGTATGTTTTGAACAATAAAAAAAATATAAAAAATTATAAAAAAATATTAAAAAATTATAATCTTCAGACACACTGGGTTGTATGTTAATATTTTTTTCATTTTTATTATTTCAGTTAGATTCCTCGACTAGTTTCGACCAACATGGCCATCATCAGGAGAAAAAAAATTCTGCTTCTTATTAGCAGTGAGGTAAAGAAATGAATGACTTTATGGAGTAAATTTACTTTATCTGTAGTTTTCATTTTTTTTAACATGAATTTTGGTCCTATATATATATATATATATATATATATGTATATATATATATATTACTTTATATTACTATATATATTACTATATATATATAGTGATTTTCTAAGGGTAGCTTAGAAGTGGCACAAGGCCGAAATTATGGAGCACACTGTGATATATATATATATATATATATATATATATATATATATATATATATATATATATATACATATATACATGTATAGTGCCCCCATAATTTCAGCCTTGTGTCACATGCTTTAGGAATTCATGTTTTATGTTGGTGGGACTACACAGGTATACGAACGAGGGATGCTGATGATGTTGAAAATCGCTACGCAATTACAATTATGTTTCAAGCGATGTTAACCTACTAGCCAGTAGTTTAATATCGTCTGACGAGACACATTTATGGTGTTGAAACATAATTGTAATTGTGTAGCGATTTTCAACATGTTTTAATATCCTAAAATAAATTATCTATCTATCTATCTATCTAACTATCTATCTATCTATCTATCTATCTATCTATATATATATATATATATATATATATATATATAATATAATATAATATAATATAATATAATATAATATAAATCTATATAAACTCGGTGGGTGAAAAAACCTGGATAGCACAATTTTTAAATCAAATGCCATCGAGGAAGAATGAAAAAAAAGAAAGCACCAGAAACCTCCAAACAGGTCGAAAGAAATCGTCCAGTGCCTTAAATCTCTGGTACAAAGAAAAAGAAACCAGCGAGTAATGAGTTAAAACGTGCTCAATACGCTAAGTAGACCAATCGTAAAAGAAAGTCCTAATGACTCAGGTACTGCCAATCTAGGTTTCACCACATCGGATCATCAGTGTGAACAGCCAGTTCACCCTGATGATCCCATATGGTGAAACCTAGGTAGGTAGTACGTAGCTCATTAGTATATATATATATATATATATATATATATATATATATATATATATATATATATATATATATATATATATATATATATATATATATAAGGAAAGCAGCATTAAGACATAAAAACGGATTTTTTTGCTGAGGATGAGATGTAGAGACGTCGGTCTTTGTCTTTGTCTCGCGCTACTTGCTCGCCGGCCGGCTCCTCACAACTTAGATTTTGAACTCGTTTCGTGTAACAAGCTTTGCTTTTTTTGAAAGTTTCGAAGACTTAAATGAAATTTTGAAAGTTCTTTACACAGAAAAGAGAATATATCTCAGGTATAGATCGAGGCTCACATAGGAATACTTAACATGTTTTCAGCTATCGCAGGTCATGATATACTATTTTAGTTAGAATGATTATAACATTGTCTATTATTAATATTATTACTTCCAGCCATTGAATGATTCACTCTATATAGTCAGCGTCAAATTTTCCTTTATAAATTGGCGAGAGAATGGGTAATATCGATTCTTTGAAACGGAAATCTACTGGGAATTATGTAAATAATAATTGGGACTTTATGAGACGAACGGATATTATAAGCATAAAGCTAAAGCTGTTTTCCAAAAATAAAGACAAAGATTTACATTATGGACAAAAGGTTTTGGATCACACTCTTTGGAAGTATCGCCGAAACCGTTAAAGCCAAATAACTTTTTTCAAAACTAATTTACTAGTTAACTCCAAAATAGAGGATCTTTCTCTTCTTGAAGGTTTTTTTTTATCATATATTCAATAATAATAATAATAATAATAATAATAATAATAATAAAAGTAATAAGAAATGAACATATTAATACAAAAATTTTCTTTCAGCTTTTACCACTTTTTATGCCAATTACACATATACGTACATAGACACAAAATATTGTCATGTATACACAGTGTATATGAATCGAATGTATTAACAGGCATTAACGCTAACACTCTCACTCAGACTCGCTAGAAATCAATTCACTGTTAAAAACTCATTCTCAAATTGCCCCCTTATTCTGTTGGTATAGTAAGCAGAAGGGTGAACAGTCTATGCATGCCCCACCAAAATATTACCATGCCCGACCGGTGGGACATGCGCCTCACGTTGGAAATCATTGTGCTAAACAGTTTTTCTCTCCAAAATATATCTTACGTTGCTGCCACATATGGCCCGGCGTGCCTGCCACATATTTAGAGATTCTTGAATAAATCCAAAGAAAGAATCAGCAATTTTATTGGTCCTGACCTGGCGTCTCGGCTTCAGTCACTTTCTCATCGCCGTAAGGTTGCTTCCCTGTGCATTTCATGGTAGTTGTTCGGATGTGCTCTTCGTTTAGTACCTAGACTTCGAATAGTACCTCTTGTTCTCGTCCCGTAATAATGTTTCTATTCTTCCTTATTCTTTCACACACAGTAATCCCTTGTGTTTTAGTGGCTTTACTGTTCTGCATGAGGTGATCTCGATTAATATATATATATATATATATATATATATATATATATATATATATATATATATATATATATATATATACAGTGTGTCCATAAAGTTCGTGTGCACTTTAAAAAAATTATAACTTTATTTGTATTTGCGATAGAAATAATTTGTAAAAAGGATTAGAAAGAAGTAAATCTATATTTTTTAAGGTTTTATTGAAATTTTATTTAAGTTTCCACATGTCCTCCATCATTAGCAATACAAAGGGTAATACGATTTTTCAGTTCACGGAAAACATTTGCCAACTGATTTACAGTAATTCCTGAAATCACATTAGTTATTTTAGCTATACTTAAAACTAGGTACATTAAACTTTATAAATTTTTTTACAGATTATTTCTATCGCCAATGCAAATAAAGTTATAATTTTTTTAAAGTGCACACGAACTTTATGGACACCCTGTATATATTCAGTTGGAAAAATCTCACATTCTCATCAGCCGAATACTAAATGTTCTCTCTAAACTAAATATCTTCTGTTTAAACTAATTTTAGTTCTTCCTTGTGTGTCAATACTTAAGAAATTTTGATGAAATGTTAGTCTCTAATCCGATAAACCATGTTTTAAATCTTATAATGTTACGGGTATCAAAATTAAATAAATTTATTTCTCTGGAGAATAACAAGGCTAAGTAAGGTTTAAAATTCTATCAAATAAGTTTTGGGCCAGACAGAATAAATTTAGATTACAAGTATAATTTTCAGTAGTTAGTGCTACAAACTTTTCTAGCCGTTCTGTCCACTATTTCATTCCGTACATGAAAAAAGTGTTGTTTTTTTTTTGTTTTTTTGTTTTTTTTTTATCTAAATTTAAAAATCATCTCCAGCTTCGACATCGGAAGAAAGATGTCGACCTTTCAACACCTCTTTCAATTGTGGCAATAACTAAAAGTGCCAAATCGTTACAAAGTGGAGTTGCATGGACGATGTGTAATAATTGCGAATTTCAAGATACACACTCCTTGTGCCGTTTTGGCTGACTGTTGTGGAGCCTTGCTTTGTCATGCAAAAGATAATTCTCTCACACCTTATTCTGTGAATGTGTTGCTTGAATGCTAACAAGTTGTCACTGTTTTCATGCGTCTGTGTACTACGATTGGCCAGCAATCTACCCAAACATCTCTCACTGATGGTCATTTCGTATTTTTCTGATAGGTTTACAATGAAGAATTAATTGATCGATTCATTTTCTACGGCCTATCAACCCTTTGCAGGTTATTTAAAGCCAGAATGTTTTTTAGAATGTAAGAATTTGGGTGGGGGGGAGAGATAATAATAATTTAGTGATACAAGTCTACTAATTAACCAATAGCGGGGGAAAGAAGAATAGTGTATGATGTCTTTCAGAAGCTAAATAAAGTATTAAGCAATAAGTTACGGATTCATTGATTCATTTTCTACGGTCTACAAATACTTTGCAAGCCATAAAATATTTTTTAAATTGTAAGAAATGATTTTTTTTAGATAATAAGGAATTAGTGATACAAGTCTTACTAAATAACCAATAGCTGGGGAGAGAATTGGTGGATTCATATCTTTCTCAAAGGTATTTGCGCGTAGGTGAATATAACGAACCGAACTGAAATTGGAACTCGGCTCTCCGATTAACAATTCCGAGCTATTATGCATTACACTACCAACACACCCAAGCTTACAACACCTGGTACTCCAAAGTAGTCACCCATCTAGGTACCGACCAGGCTCGACGTTACTTAACTTCGATGATCGCGCGGAAACCAGTACTTCAACGAGATATGGCCGTAAACACCAAAAAAAAAAAAAACTATGAAAAGGAAAAGCATATGTTGGTATATCAATTTTATTTTCCGCAATACAAAAATTTCAAAAATATTTAAACTTTTTGGACATTAATAATAAAAGAAAAAGAATAGTCTTACAGGAAACGATTCCAAACGGTAATTGTTACTATAAAAATAAATCATATAAATACTCTTTTTCTTTCTTTCTTTCTTTTGGCGTACCTTTCTAAATAAATAGGTTTACTTTATCTACTCTCCTGTCAGTGTTATTGAGATTCGCCTTGATCTAGCGTTCATACATCATATATATGGTAATGGTAATATTAGCTGTTTCATTACGAGTAAACATTTGGCAG
>OZ038493.1:95910471-95955471 GCA_964036315.1 Acanthosepion esculentum | reverse complement strand
TGAGTCAGGGCACCAGTGAGAGAAGTACTCTCCAGCCCACATACTTTGTACTAATTTCCGTGAATAATATACCGTTTAACTTTATATCCGAGTCTGTGTTATTTTTCTATGGTTTCAACACCATAACAACTGGCGACGAGATTCAAAACGATCTCACGAAAGGGAAGACCAAAATTCTCTCTGTCGACCATAACAACTGGCGACGAGATTCGAAACGACCTCACCAAGGGAAAGACCAAAACTCTCTCTTGCCGACCATAACAACTGGCGAAAAGATTCGAAACGACCTCACGAAAGTAAAGACCAAAATTCATTCTTGTCGACCATAACAACTTGCGACGAGATATTCCGAATCACACAAAGGAAAGAACAAAAATATCCCTTGCCGACCATAAGAACTGAAGAACCAAAGAGAAACCTCTACCTGAAGAGAAAAAAAGGGTCATAACTCTAAGACGTCTTAAAAAGATCCCACTGTGTTAATCTCAAGTCTGGCGAACAAAGTGAAATCTTTCACGAAAGAAAGTTACATATACAACAGTTATATGTTAATACTCAACTGGAAAAAAAAACGGACACTCCAACCGAATGACAGACAATACGAAAATAGGCTTTGATACGGACGGCAGATATATTTAGAAAAGTATAAAAGAAATATTTACTAAATCTAAACTAAAACGAACAATTTGAAAATACTTACTAGTGAAAAATTGTAAGTAAGATTTTTTCTCCCTCATTGCTATAATTGTTATTCGCTGCTCTTGAGCACACACACAAAAAATATATATTTGTTTGGCAGCATGGTTGTTTATGCAAAAAAAATTTTCTCCTTTTAGAGAAAAATTGAAACACTTAGACTGTATTAGAGAAAAAAAAAGAAAGCAATTACTTTCTTTTTCCCCCTCTTTGAGAAAAAAATTGTCTAAATTTTGTTTTCTTTATCTCAGAAAACACGTATTTGAAGTCATTATGGAAGACTTTAAAACAATTATTGTTCAGATGATGAAGTCACAATTTGAACTGCAACAAAAGACTGAGGAACGGCAACAAATGTTGGTAGAAAAATTGCTTCTACAACAAAAAGAACAGGAAGAAAAACAAAAAGAACGGGAAGAAAAATTGCTCCTACAACTAAAAGAACAAGAAGAAAAGCAAAAAGAACTGGAAGAAAAATTTCAAGAATTATTTCTAAAGACATTGGGTAAAAAGTATGTTAGTGAAAACAACACTGCATTTTCTCACAACACAATTTGGAATTCTATGGAGACATTTAATTATCTTCCTGAAGAAGATAAAACATTTGAAGCTTTTTATAGAAGATATGAAGATCTTTTTGCGGTTGATTGTGATGATTGGACGAAAGCTAAAAATTTCGCTTACTTTTGAGAAAGTTGGGAACAGCGGAACATAGTAAGTTCGTCGATTACATTCTTCCGAAGAAAACAAGTGAATTAGGGTTCGACGAAGCAGTAAAACTTTTGTCTGAGTTATTTAGCCCTAATACAACTTTATTCCACAAAAGATGGAAGTGTTTTAACTTGTCAAAATGAGATGACGAGGATTATCATACATTTGCGTCCATTGTTAATAAGCACTGTGACGATTTTCGTTTGGCTGAACTGACAGCTGGCGTTTTCAAATGTTTAATATTTGCCCAAGGTTTAGTCTCTGCAAAAAGCTCGGAGATTAGACGGAGAGTTCTTTCAAGACTAGAAAGCGAACCAGGTCTCACATTACAAAAACTAGCGGAAGATTGCCAGCGAGTAATCAGTGTGAAAAGCGATTCCAAAAACATCGAGGAATCAGGCATATCGTATGTTAGGAGAATTACGTACAAGCTAAAAGATTACTCCCCTAAAAAGGTAAAGAAAGCAAAGAGTACTCCCATTCACAATTTAAAAATAGACGACCCTGTGAAAAACAAAAATTATCCCCTAGTCCATGTGGACGATGTGGTGGACAACATTGAGTGACAGACTATTTTTTACCGAAACAAGACATGTAATAATTGTGGCAAAATTAGCCACAAAGGGGCGCACCATAGAAATAAAAGGAATAACAGAAACAGAGTCAGACAAACTATATCAAACGAAAAAGTAGATGAGAATCTACGAAAATACGTTGTAGTTAACATTCTAAACAAAACAGTTAAGCTGCAACTAGATTCTGGCTCGGATCTCTCAATCATTAATCTTCAAACTTGGAGGAAATTAAAAAAAAACAACAATGAAAAAGGCAAACAAAACAGCTGGTAACTGGTGACAAAATCAAATTTGAAGGTGAGTTAACGCTGCCTGTAACACTGAATGGCATTACGAAGAAACTAAAAGTTTTCGTCCATAAAAATTCTGAGAATTTATTTGGAGCGGATTGGATGGAACGGTTTAAGTTGTGGGATCAACCAATCAACAATTTTTTCCCCTTAAGTGGAAAATATGACAACAGATGCCCAAGACCTGAAAGAGGAATTAAAAGAAAAATTTCCCGAAGTTTTCTCGGCGGGACTAGGCAAATGTAATAAAACAAAAGCCAAATTTGAGCTGAAAGAAAACGTCCAACCCGTTTTCAAAAGTAAAAGAAATGTCCCATTTGCATCAGTTGAAAAAATCAACGAAGAATTAGACTGACTAGAAAATGCCGGTATACTATCCAAAGTGAGTTTTAGCGAATAAGCTACCCCCGCTGTATACGTAAGAAAAAAGTCCTACCAAATTCGTGTTTGTGCGGATTTTTCAACGGGACGCAATGCGGCTTTAAAAGATTACCATTACCCTCTCTCCACACCGGAGGAGATATTTAATAAACTAAATGGTGGGGAAATATTCTCCAAATTGGACTTAAGCGATGCATACCTTCAAATCCCTGTTGAGGAAGAGTGCGCAAAACTTCTATGTATCAACACCCACATGGGTTTATACAAGTTTGATAGATTGGCTTTCGGAGTCAAAGTTGCACCCGCTATATTTCAGCAGGTCATGGATACCATGCTTGGCGACTCGGACTTTTAGTGTGCCTATCTAGATGACATTGTTATAGCAAGCAAATCTACCAAGGAATATCGTAAACATATCCACAAGGTTTTTGAAAGAATTCAGAATTTCGGTCTCAAAGTAAAAGAATCGAAATGTGAATTTTATATGAATGAAATAACGTATCTCGGGCATGTCATTGATAAGAATGGAAGACGACCTGACCCAAGGCGAGCAGAAGCTATCAAAAATATGCCTGCCACAAAAAATGTCAACGAGCTCCAAAGTTTTCTGGGACTTGCTAACTATTATCAAGTATTCATAAATAATATGCACAAGTTACGAGCTCCTCTGAATGAATTGTTAAAAAAGGGAAAAAGTTGGAACTGGACAACGGAGTGCCAGTCAGCTTTCGAAAAAATAAAAAATGTTTTAACTTCAGAACTATTTTTGACTCACTTTTACCCTCAATTGGATATCATTGTGGCCTGCGATGCTAGTTCATACGGCATTGGTGCGTGTATCTTGCATATTATGCCGGACGGTACACATAAACCCATAGCACACACATCAAGAACCGTGTTACCCGCAGAAAAAGCGTAAACCCAAATTGAAAAGGAAGTCCTCAATATCATATTCGCGGTAACAAAATTTCACAGATATCTGCATGGAAGGTATTTCATTCTACAGACCGATCATAAATCATTACTAACCATATTTGGCTCAAAAAAGTGTTACCGGTTTATACGGCGAATAGACTTTTGAGATGGAGTACCATCCTTCTCAATTATAATTTTAAAATAAATTATTTACCAACGAATAAAATTGGCCATGCAGATGGTCTATCCAGACTAATAGCTAACCAAAACCAACCACTTGGATACTCAGTTATAGCAGCTCTTCGTTCAGACTGTGAAATAAAATCAATAATAGCGAATACCGCTCGGGAATTACCTGTAACGTTGACGGAAAAAAAACGAAGCGCTCGAAGATGATTTTATTTGCGAGATAAAACATAAAATCGCAACAAAAGATAATAGCGTGTCAGAAGTGTACTCACTGTGTGATAATGTCTTATTATACAGTGAAAGAGTTGTAATTTCGAAAAGATTACAGAAACGAATTTTGAAAGACTTCCACGATGGACACCCCGGTAGAAACCGTATGAAGAGTCTCATGCGGAGTTATGTCTACTGGCCGGCGATGGACAAGGACATAATGGAAATGATAAACACATGCAGAGGATGCGCCTTGGCGGCCAAAGCTCCACCTACCACTTTCAAACCCTGGCCAAATACAGACCAGCCTTGGTCACGTATACATCTCGACTTTGCTGGACCGATTGACGATTAGTATTACTTAATCGTTGTTGACAGTTACTCTAAGTGGCCGGAGGTTTTAAGATGCAAGAGGCCGACAACGGCTGTAACAATCAGTTTCCTACATGAGCTGTTTGCGAGATTTGGAGTAGTGGACTGCGTGGTCAGCGACAATGGTACACAGTTTACTTTAGCAGAATTTAAGAACTTTTGCGACATTTTCCAAGACAAGCACATAAATACGCCTCAATACCACCCTAGATCTAATGGACAGGCGCAGAGGTTCGTTGACACACTGAAAAGAGCATTTAAGAAAGCTCAAGAAACTCCTACTGACATAGCATTATAGCAGTTGCTGCAAGTTTATCGTAGAACGCCGAACCCGAATATACCATCAAATGGCTCACCGGCAGAAAGCATGTTTGCCAGAAAGGTGAGATCTGTTTTTGACAAACTAATCCCAAAACAGTCAAAAATATGTAACACCGAAAAAGGAACAAGTAAACGATTTCTTCCAGGTCAGAAATTTTTTTAAAAGATTTTTTTTTAAATTTTCAAAAGAATATGCCGTACTGGGAGGAAGGCACGATCACTAGAAGGATCGGCAAAATGGTGCATATTATAAAAGGACCAAGACATACCCATAAAAGACATATAAATCAAATAAAAAAACGTTTGAGATAGATTCTAACAGCACTCAGGATGAAGTGGAAGAACCCATCGAGATCATTTACACACTTTTGGCCTCGAACCCCCGCAACATACGCCTGAACAACGAAGGTCGGGGAGAAAAAGGAAATTCACCGAACCTTTGACAATTAACCCAAAGAAGAAAAGGTATTAACACTTTTACCAAGTAAAAGGCTTGGAGGGGGTATTGAGGGAACCTAACATACTTACAAATGGACTCTTCCACACTTATATAATGTGGCTACCAATTTCTAGTAAGGGGGCAGTCACCAGGTGGGACTCCTGTCGAACTCTCTGCTTTGGCAGAGAGGAACTCGGACGATGCTTTGCCGCAGGGCAAAGTTTCGTCCGGGGAGGTAGACAGTCCCTGAACCCGTTTATACGGGTTCTAATGGGCATATTTTTGGCCGATCCTACTGGCTCGGAGAACCCACATTAAACCGGCCTTGTGCCATATACGACCCATGTGGGAGAGGTTGTTAAATATCGGAAGTCACCAGGTGTGAGTCACCAAGAGTGTATCACCGAGTGAGTGTATGAATGAGTGAGTCAGGGCACCAGTGAGAGAAGTACTCTCCAGTCCACATACTTTGTACTACGTTTCCGTGAATAATATAAGTTTAACTTTATATCCGAGTCTGTGTTATTTTTCTATGGTTTCAACACCATAACACTTTTCTAATAATATATTGATGGTATTTTTTTTTACTTTCCTAATGTTCTGACCCCAGTTTGGGTTTTCCCTATTTGACCATAGCAAAGTTGACCTGGGAACAACAGCAATTAAGAGTTGGTTCCACGCTCCTCAAAACCTCCCAATCATCGGCATTGCTGCCGAATGTTGTTTATCGTCTTACCCAGAACAAGTGTTTAGTCTGTTTATGAAAATGTGTTTGGCTAGTTTCAGTATTCCCTAGTTTGCTGGAACCAATTTCAAGTTAGTTAAAGGTGATGCCATTTAAAAAGGTCAAACTGAATTTTTACTTGATATATTTTTTTCTTTTTTAATATACTCAGTCCAATATACGATCTCTCGTGGAGAAAAGATATCCTATTCCGTGCTGGCTGCTTCCCTTGAATTTCAACGGCTTCCAGAATTTTAAGTCCTTCTTTGCATTGAGTCCTGCATATTTGGTGTTATTTATTAACATTTGTCTTATGTTAATATTATCTTGCTTACTTGTAATCTACATGCATGCAAATTGCACAAAGATTAGGATACAACGAATTACTTTATGTGTAAAATATAACTGAACATGGGCACATATCCGAGAGGTTAGACCATGAGACTCGGGTTCGAATCTCTCCTTGGTCTATTTATCAGGTGACTTCTTGAGTGAAATTGGACAGCAGGAACCTTTTCTTTGTCGCGAATCGTTGTGCTAGCACTTGTTCAGAATTCACAGAATGTGTTCTGTCCCAGAAACTGTAACTCCGTAATTGCAGTATAGAGGTGACTTTGTGGGTGTTGAACAAACCCAAATATGTCTGAGCAGTGGTTATCTCGCTGCCATAGTAGACGGGCCAGCCAGCCATGACTGAACAATTTCTCTCTCTCTATCTCTATCTCTCTCTCTCGATATATATATATATATATATATATATATATATATATATATATATATATTCTGTTTATACGTTATTTTTATAGATATAATTTATTTAAGTAAATGATCTGTTTTTTAAATAAACTGTATTAATTACATTTAACGGCCTGAATATTCGAAAAATTTCATAAAAGTTATGTGCTTCTCCGACAGGAATCGAAACCTCTCGGATACCATCGTTTGATCTGATGTGCTTTTAACCATTCAGCCACAAAGATGCGTCTGGTTAACAAAGGCCGAATTACTGTTTATAAACAACAATTCTTCGACGCTTCTTAACCCTAGAACACTAACTATGGGTATATAGTACCAAGCACAAATTTTCCAATTTTTAATTACAATTTTCAGTATCTGATTTTCTTACCTAAATAATATGTTTTTTCAGTTCCTATTAATGTTAACTCAAAGTACAATGTTTGAAGTGCCTGCATGTAAAATATTTCATATAAAGATTTATATTTAACTTTTTTTTTTGATATTTTCAAAATCGGGTATGATATACCCATGGTTAGTAGTGGTGTAACTTTAATTGATTGTTAATGTCCTAGGGTTAAATAAATTATACCTATTAAAATAACGTGTAAACATAAAATAGATTAGATATTAAATAATTAAATAATTAAACCGTTTCATAATATACGTGTGTGTGTGTGTGTGCGTGTATGTGTGTGTTAATTGGTCATACCAAAAATGCCCAACAAACTGAATTGAGAATTTTCCAGTAAAAAAATAGCAAAAGAAAGAACATGGCCAAAATTATACTGAGCAATCAGTCTACAGAGTCCGTCAAAATGTATACACAGTTCATTAAAGGAAAATCTTGCATAGATATTGTAATACAAAATTTATTCAGGCATCACGAGATTAATACAAGTTACATTTGGTTTCTACAATCAAAAGAGATGCTCAAAATTGTGGCCTTTAGCTTCCAAACATTTATTAGTACGGTGAACTACTGCTTGACAATGTTGACCAAAGAGTCTAGTGGCATGGTTACACATGCATTTTCAATTCCTTGTCTAAGGGCAGCCAATGAGGTCGGTTTTCTGCGATTCGCAACATCCTTTATGACTAGTTGATTCTACAGCCCGTAATACCATCTGTCGAGAAAATACTATAGTAAGGAATGTTAACGAAGTTTGATAAAACTACAAAATACAAGTTTTACATTTTTTGATGTGTGTATGCATTTTTGTATGCAAGACGAAACAAGGAAAAGCAACGATATTAAAACAAAAATAGTAAGAATGGTGCGGACATGCAAAAGTGATACAGTCAAGTGATTGCAACGTTCGGACTTCAAGACAAGAAAGAACAAAAAATATGGCGGATGAGACCGAGACATGGTCCATTTTTATTGGTTAGGAAGAACTCCCAATATGCATCTGTACGATTTGCCTATAAATTAGTGGAAAGTAATGTTTTTGGTGATCATCACACGCCAATTGGAACCAACAATGTATATATATAATTACGTATTATTAAATCACTATATATACATATATATATATATATATATATATATATATATATTAATCAGTGCAGCCCTAATATATATATATATATATATATATATATATATATATATATATATATATATATATATATATATATATATTAGGGATGCACTGATTAATCTGTTGATAATCGATAATTTAATTACTCACAATAAAGATTATTTACAAAAAATTATGAAAAACAAACAAAATATTCTTTAAGTACATTCTGTGTAGTTTCAGATACTTAATGCTTTTTAAACCAGAGATAATAAAAAAAAAGATGGCCGCATAGCAAAACCTAATTATTGGAGAAAAATAATGATTAACAATTAATTGGCAATCCTGATATAGCCAATTACTGATTATCAATTGATTAATCGCTATAAGCTTAATATTAGGTGGAGTCATAAAGAATATCCCTTTTTTATCAACTTTATTTTTCTCAAAAAAAAAAAAACTAACTAAAAATACATTGTATTATTGCCAGGTCTGATGTTAAGAAAGTTGGTTCACTGAGTTGTGCCAGACAATTTTTCTTTCTAGCATCTATCTTACAGACTTATACGTTTAGCATTCGCCCGTGCTTTGATTATTGCTGCTACATATTGTCCGGTTCTCCTGATATTCATTTAGAGATTCTTGATATAATCCAAAGAAGAATCAGCAATATTATCGGTCCTGACCTGATATCTCGGCTGCAGTCAATTTCCCACCGCCGTGAATTTGCTTATGCCTTTTCAGTAAATACCTTCATGGTAATTTTTCGGGGGAAATCTTTCCTATGGTATCTAGACTTCATGAATGTAAGCGCAGTACTAGATTGGCAACGCGATGTATTCAATTTACAGTTGAATTGGATAGATATAACTGTAAATTTTATTCAAACATTTTATTTTCTCGCACTTTTCGCTTGTGAAACTCTCTTCCGGCCCCATGCTATTCTATTAACTTTGATCTTCAAAAATTTAAATACGATGTCAACCGTTATCTACTATCTTTTCAATTACTCTTCTATTGTCTCCATTAACATTGTCTCCATTTTCTTTATTCTTTCACATTCAGTCACCCCTTGTGCCGTGACTGGGGTGAAATTTTTAAAATATAAGGTGGGCTAAACACCTTTATACCCGTGGAAATATGTATTAATAAATATACATATACCTACGTTTGGTGTGCGATTTAAGTTTCGTTGGTTACCCAACTCACCGGGTACAGTATATATATATATATACATATATATATATATATATATATATATATATATATATATATATATATATATATATATATTTATATATATGTGTGTGTGTGTGTGTGTATATATATATATATATATATATATACGAATAAAATATGAAAATATATATATATATTTATATATATACGAATAAAATATGAATATATATATATATATATTTATATATATACGAATAAAATATGAAAATATATATATATATATATTTTTATATATATACGAATAAAATATGAATATATATATATATATATATTTATATATATACGAATAAAATATGAATATATATATATTTATATATATACGAATAAAATATGAATATATATATATATATATTTATATATATACGAATAAAATATGAATATATATATATATATATTTATATATATACGAATAAAATATGAATATATATATATATATATTTATATATATACGAATAAAATATGAATATATATATATTTATATATATACGAATAAAATATGAATATATATATATATATATATATATATATATATATATATATATATATATATATATATATATATATATATATATATGAATAGAAAGACAAGAGGAAAAACTATTTTAGCTGATATGTTTCGTCCTTTGAGTGATTTTATAAAGGCAATTTTATTAATTTTCCTCCTTTACAGATTTTGTATATCTGAAAATAATTTGCATACACAAACACACACACGCGCACACACACACACATATATATATATATATATATATATATATATATATATATATATATATATATATATATATATATATTACCAACTTGTGGCTGGTAGGGATTATTCCAAGTAGGATATTAATCCAGAGAGAGTTCAATGTAAACAACAGAGCATAGTAATAAAAATGAATCTAGAAGAAAAAATTAATGATCCATTTCGGTTATAAATTATTTTGTGAATATTTCTATATATCCATCTCTTCAGACAGAAAACTCAATTAAGACCTTTCAGTCTGAAGAGATGAATATATAAAAATATTCACAAAATAAATTATAACCGAAATGGATTATACTTATATATATATATATATATATATTCAAACATATATTGTTAAATATAACAGACAACGAACATCTATTATGTTTGATCATGAGTCGTTCTAAGCTTCGTATAGTGGTTTTAGTTTTGGGTGAAAATAAAGACAAAACACTGTCCAACATTTGGATATTTTTTATTATGCTGTTCCTCGATCTAAACACTCTGATATTGGCTCATATGAGCCGGAATCTTAGATCGATGAGCAGCATAATAAAACAAATTATATTTTATATATTTATTATATTAATGTTATTGATAGTTTTTTTACACTGGTTGTCTGTCAAGGCTTGATATTCCAATCTACCTTCCTATTTAATCCATAATCACGAAGGAAAAATAGACCAATTCATGCTTTTCAAGATCATTCGTAAACACAATAGAGTAGCCCGGAATTTGAACCAGGGTCGAAGATTTCACTTCGCGCGACAATATTTCTTACACTACACGCACATCGTTTTTATTGGGTTGGCCAAAAAGAAAAACTCGTACAGTTAAGAAGTAAATATTCTACTTCATGAGGCGAACGAAGTTTTTGGCCCAACCCAATTCGTCTGGTTCAGTTTATTATTAAGCAACAAGGGTAAACATTAAGATTCAGAGCAACATAAAGAAACTGCTATGCAAGTAGACTGCGATTTCAATATTTCATTTATGTGAATATTTTTGACGACACGTGTAAACTAGTCAAATAATAAGTACAGAAAATACTGATTTAATGCTGTAAAGTAGTGTGCTGGAGCAAAAAACGAACATGAGACGCGAGTTTAATATTTATTAGAGCGACATAAAGACACCTTTCAAAAAATCGGGCTTCAACTCGAGCGAGAATAAATCTCATGAACAATTTTGACTCATATGAAAATTCTAGTCTCCATTGTAATGTTATTGTAATGATCGGCTTACTAATTTTTAGCCTATAAATAAAATGACTCCATATGATTTTCAGAAAGAAATTAAAAAAGAAAAAACAAACAAACAAAAGATTAATAATCATTTCTGGTTACATCTAATCAAGGAAAAGTAGGTAAATTCGATTCATTTGAACGAAAAATGAACACAACAAAAATGGTTGGCTTATAAGCTGAGATTGTCAGGAGCCGGTCGAAGCATTTGGTGGAAATCTCACGCATGCGTATGGGAAGCCCAGGAGTGGCCACATGTGCCCTATGACAGGGTCAAAAAAAAATCCGCGAAAGGAAAAAGTGTGTGAGAGAGAGAGAGAGAAAGTGGATATGGAGAAGGAGGGGTAGAACAAAAAGATTAATGGAGACAGGGGTGGTGGAGGTAGAGAAAACGAAGCCAAAGGCAAAGGAAAAATATTAAAAAATATAAAAACGGAAATTGAAGGAAAAGAACTTCATTTAAACAACAGGGGAGATGGCGACATGACATCATCTGAACAAAAGAGTGATGCTGGAGTCATGGGATTTCTTCATATTGGCGACTGTCGGATATTTTCAACATTTAAGTTTTATTGCCAGTTCTCACCTTGTTCTCGACCAAAAGAGAAAGTCAAAGATTATTTTTCGGTCTGACAACAAGATGATTAAAAGTGGGAGTTTTATTATTATTATTATTATTATTATTATTATTATTATTATTATTATTATTATTATTTCCTTTCATTTCTGGTGTGTACTCATTTCTTTCCGGGTCCCAAGCGCAGACCTAAGGTCAGAAATGGCTTTATGACATTTTCCACTGAGCAGTTTTGAGGAAAAAAAAACAAAAAAACAAAAAAAAAACTAAGATCACACATATTTTACATAGATAAGGCCATTCGTAAGGTGTGGGCTGTACTTGTGAGAACATTTTTTTTTTAATTTTTAAATCATGAGCTGCCAGGAATCCCTTCAATGAGTCTATTGGAACCTTTTCCAATCAGTCCGAGGGCTCCAATTACAACTGGAATTGTTGATGTCCTCATGTGCCACATTTTTGAGATTTCGATTTCAAGGTCCTTGTATTTTGATAGTTTTTTGAAGTTCATCAAAAATACATTACAGCCTACAGGGACTTCTATGTCAATAAGAAAGCACATAGCGACCGCTATAAAAGTGCCATTTTTCAGAAGCACAGTATCGAACGACGGAAACCGAGAAAGACAATCGCTAAAAATCCAGTTACCATAAATAAAATAACATTGTCCCCTGAATTATTTTAAAATTATTATTAAGAGAAATGTTCCTAAGACGAAGATTTGGCGAGAAAAACAAAGCAAGACAGAAAAGTGAGAAGATAGAAATGTTCAACATCTGCCAATATTTCATAAATAATGTACTATTCCGTTGTGATTGTGTAGAAAAACAAAATACATACGCTACTTCGTTTCAGTGAGAAAAAGAAAGAAGGAAAGAAAGAAATAAAGAAAAAAAGAAGGTAGGAAGTGAAAGTAGAAATGTTTAACGTCTGTTTCAGTGAAATGGAAAATGTTTCAATTTCAAATATTTCATTTGCAGCCACTTCTTAAAATAACGACCAGCATTCATATTTATGATTATTATTGCAATGTTTTCTTAAAGTTGTCACGCTCAAATATTTAACGATGTCATAGGCGAATTTCTAAGGATATTTTATTGTCATAGAAATCGTCATGAGCTTATTCAATCATTAAGTGAAGATTAAGATTCATCAGAAAATACAAATAGGAAAACCGTTAGATTTCCACGGATCCTTCTAGAATATTTTTCTTCAACATAATGTTTTTTTTATTAATATATATTAAATAAATACATTAATTATAAAGTATTTTTCAACATCATTTTTCTCCTTATCAACCTATCTTAACACAACAGATAGATCGCATACAGTGAACGTTTCGAATCAAACTTCAATTAATCTATAAACGGCGGGAAAAGCTACACGGATGTGCTTGCCAAACGGGCGAAAAACTAGTAAATTTATATTTAAGTGCAATTTTATGCTTACATTCATTTTAATTATATACAAAGACTATATTTTATTACTTCAAACTTTATTTTAATGGATACCCATATTTGGATAGACACTCCGTTTATAGTACTACATTTCGTCTACCGACCTGCACACCCGAGAAAATATATTAAAGAAAATGTGCCATCAGGCAGAATTCGAGTCTGCGTCACCCTTTGACGACGTGCTTTGATAACACGACCACAAAGAAGTTCACAGTCAAGTAAGCTTCTATTTGCCTTCATTTGCATGACTGTGAAGCCCTTCGTAATCGATCAGTGAACAGCAATACGTTCAAAAGAAAAATTATGAAATTGTTTGCTTTATCCGCGGTTTTGAACTTTGTGTTTTCTTTCTATTAGACTGGTTTCCTCCCAAGGCTAGAGCACCCAGTGCACGGTGTTACAGCTGGTGGCGGGTTATGGTTAGGGTGATGTGTTGGATTTATATCTTTCCCAAAGGTATTTGAACTGTACCATTTTTTTTTTTTGGTTCCCACCAGGATTTCGAATTCTAACTTTTTAGTTGGACATGTCCTCTTCTCATGAAAGTTTGGCATAAGACCATATTGCTTACCCTCGAAAATTATATTCTGTGCATAAAACATCAACACGTTTATACACATAAAATAGTCGAAATTCTTTTAAAAATATTGGTGTTTGATGATTTGTATTATGATTTTCCATTTATGATTAGTAAATATAGTTTTTACTTAATAATATCATCTAAAAGGGTGAAATCAGTAAATAATTTTAAACTATTTAAAATTTAATAAATTATTTTCATTAAAATTAATTAAAATAAAAAATTCAATTCTAGTAAAAAAAATTCATTATTCATCGAAAAAAATTTTTCTTGAGACAATAGTGTTCTTAATATATGTTATTTATAAAATCATTTAAAAGTGTTTCTAATTAAATATCATAGTTTTATTCTATTTTTTTTTTGCGATTCAGATCTGATTTTCAGTAAATGCTATTTCTGTTTGAAAAAATAAAACTGATAATTTAAATTCTCCAAGGAATTCTGCTTTTAACTAATATAAATAGGAAGAGTGTGGAATTTTAATTTCTGGAAATTTTATTAAATAAGCTATTGGGGTAGATATTTAAAAAAACAAACAAAAAAAAAACATTAAGAATTTTTACCAAGATTTTCTAAAAAAAAACAAAAAAAAACTCAAAAATAATTTCATTCATTTTCTGAACAAGACCTGAAAATTTAATTAAAACCCGATAATTATATGATTTTTGCTAGAATTTTCAAATCTAGGTGTGTTTTTTGTTCCGCAAAAAGTAGGCAAATATGACAACGAAGCTTTGTCAATCAATATCAATATTGTTGGTCATGTGACAGTGTTTTAATTTTTTTAAACGTCCTTTTGTCATTGTGAGCAACATCAGGCTTTGTCATTTTTGGTTACACATATTTTAACTGTCTTCTCAGTAGACTCAGATTTAAGTAGGCGTTCATGACAGTGTTTTCATGTTCTTAATATACTTTTGCAAGTATTTATCCTATCAGATATTTGTCACTTTTTTATGCCATCCATACTTTAGCTGTTTCCGAAAATATTCGTATTTTTCAGGTTTTCCTAACGTGTTGTTTTAATGTTGGAAATATTATGTATCATACTATTTATTTTTTTCATTTATGGTCTTCCATACATCATCTGTCCCATGAGATACTCAAAATTTCAAGTGGGCTTTCGTGACAGATTTTGTTTTAATGTTTTGAATAAACTTTTTACCAGTGTGGGTAATATCAAGTTTTGTCATTTTTGGTTGTCCATACTTCAACTTCAAAAAAAGCGTTCAATTAGAATACAACAGAAACATCATCATGATTAGATGTAACAGTGCCTTCTTCGATTACTTTAAAGTACCTTCATTGAAAAATATTTTGAATTAATGCAGTTACGGATATAACAAAAGTAGTCTGTATTTATTCAATCGAAGTTAGCCGAAAACATGAAGGGGTAAAACAGGCAACATGAAGACCCAACAATTGTTATAAAACAATTGTTAAGTTTGATGAAAATTAGTTTAAAGATCAATTAACAAATTGTTAAACAGTCCACCCATATAGTGAAAATCCCGCGTAAATAGATTTTTATTGGTTTCTTTCTTATTTTTCGTTGGCTACAATTGAGTGAAGACTGTATTAGATTGCTTGAAAATTGATGGAGTTCTTAGTTTAAAATTTGTGTTGAAATCGTTTTTTCGTTTTTTACTAAACGCAGTGACGTAGAAATAAAAAAATGAGGTATCGTTGAGCTCGTCATGATGTAAGCAACCTACATACCGAGTTTGAATATAATCAGCGGAAAAAAGTTGAATTTATCAATTTTTGATTGGCATTATTGATTATTGAATTTTTAAAATTATCGATTTTTTACACTAAGAACCTATATCTTACCTTGTACAATGCATGTGCCAAGTTTGGTTAAAATCGGTTGGATGGATCAATAGTATAAAGGTAGCACACAGGTAAACACATACACAGACATACTCTGTTTTATATATATAGATAAATGGATTGTTCATACTTTTTGTCAAAATTCAATTAATTAATGTTTAAATTAATTAATTTTCGTCGAATTCTGTATTTCTATATGGACTACTTTCTTTTTTGGAAGAGTTTCCTGTCTGTAGACATTATTTATAGTGCAAGTTAATTTAGAATGACGGAAAAGCAACATTAAATTCTGTTGTTTGACCTCAAGAAC
This sequence comes from Acanthosepion esculentum, assembly GCA_964036315.1. Lineage (NCBI taxonomy): Eukaryota > Metazoa > Mollusca > Cephalopoda > Sepiida > Sepiidae > Acanthosepion > Acanthosepion esculentum. Next base: position 95,939,417 of record OZ038493.1, on the reverse strand, counting down.
ACCCCAAGTGTATCCCCGTGCAAAGAGGTAAACCACCGAAAAAGGGATCACCTATTTACTGTACTTATGGCTACATTTTCGACTTTTTACCTCTTCGGGTGCCATGTCTCTCCAGGAAGTAGGCGATCATGACTCTCCACAAATTTTGTTGCTCTTTTTTTTTTATTTTTCCCAAACCCGGTTCCACCATCCATTTAGCCAAGGTCGGTACGTTATGCGTTCTTTTCCTCTGTCCCTCTTGCCTTCAATCTGTCCTGTGAGTCTCAGATTTTCCAAGTCCTCTTTCCTCATTATGTGTCCTAGCGATTTCAGCTATTTCTTCCTGGTGTTAAGTATAAGTTTCCTTTTTGTTTCCATTTTCCCTAGAATTTCTTCGTTGTTCCCATGTTCGGTCCATGGTATCCTCGGCATCCTGCTGTAGATCCAAATTTATGTTGCTTCAAGTCTCGTCTTTGTCTTTGATGAGATTGTCCAGCATTCACTGCCATATAGGAGGACAGAAGCTTAACCTGTCTATATTTTTTACTCTGGTGTAAACCAAATCGATATCTAACTTTTGACTCTTGCTAACTGGACATATTTTCTACCTAACTATTTTTTACACAAACAAAAGACTTTGGCATTAAATAACCTGTAAAAGATTTTGTTATGTCGTAAACTAAACCAAACAAAATACAGTAACACCCGTTGAAAACCTACGTTAATTTTTCACTGTAACATTTATATTATTTTCTTGAAATTAAAACCGAAAAGTTATTCAAATTATTGCAATACGTTTTGTTTTGTCTTTTTAATTATAAAAAAAAAACTGCGTCCGTAATCATTGCCAAAAAGGTCTCCTGTTTTGTGGAGTTGAAGTGAACAACATATTTGAAATGAGCAGACATATTTTGGAGTTATGCACACGGAATACGAAAGGCCACCCTTAGATATAAACAAAACTTGTGACCTGTTTTGTGCGTTAAATAGCAACGGACACTGGCTTTTATACGGTAAGATATTTTTATTACTATTTCTTTGATCTTAATTTGCTTGTCATCATAACTTTTCAACCAGATCGGCAGTATAAAATAAGCTGGGGGGAGGCAAATGCGTATTTCTCAAACAGGTAACTCCTCTCCTCGTGAAAACTTGGATAATACAATCTCCTCTTCCCTTATTCTCTCCACCCTAATATGGGACTTCGTACCATACTAACCTAATTTAGTAACTGCTTTAATATTTTCACATTTCTCATTGATACGACAGGTCGGTATTTGATGCCAGTTAAAAAAACAAGATTTTTTTAATGATAATTTTCTAGACGGGTGGACCCTCCCTTATTTGGAAGACTAACTTAACAGTATCTTCGTACCCATCTTTTACACACCTTTCGTCTTATTACATAAATGTTAATAGACATCAATTAAACGGCTGTACTGGGTATGACGATAAACTACATCCGCGTCCTGGGTATGACGATAAACTACATCCGCGTCCTGGGTATGACGATAAACTACATCCGCGTCCTGGGTAAGATGATAAACTACGTCCAACAGCAAGGCCTCTGATCAGGAGCTTTTGAGGAGCGTGGAACCAACTCTTAATTGCTGGTGTTCTCAGGTCCACTCTGACCCGAGTTGGTAGCACCTGTTAGGGTCCCAGCTATGGGCAAATAGTTAACCTCCAAACTGGGGTCAAAACACTAAGAAAGTGTAAAAATAGGTTTTAATACCAGAAATACTTTGTAAAAAAATTATTACCAGCAATAAATTTTTGTAGAAAAATTATTACCAGCAATACATTTTTGAAAAAAAAAATATTACCAACAATACGTTTTTGAAGAGAAAAATATTACCAGCAATACTTTTTTGAAAAAAAAATATGACCAGCTATAGATTAAAAAAAAAAATATTACCAGAAATAAAAATCTTGTAGACATTAAATAATCCATTGAGGTTGATATACCGTAAAACAAAACGAACCAAATGAATCAATTAAATGGGCGAAACGAAGAAAGTATCTATTTAATTATAAATACAGTCCAAAGATTTTAACATTTCTACTGTCACACATAACCAATTTCATGTAATGCGCTTTTCCTAGTTTGTTTTATAAGGAGAACGATCAACCGTTCATTTTTTTTCTGTCTCCTCAGAATTCGACTGAGGTGGAGTTCTAAACAAAACAATGGCACAGTGTTCGCTATATTCAAACAAGAATAGACTGTGTCATTTGAGATGCTATTGCCTTTTAAATTATGACTGATGAAAGATAAATACTTTCGTTGCTCATCGCAACTGATTAAATTCACACGTAAATTCATTTTGCCCCAACAAGTTCATATCTGTCAAATTCGACCTGTACATACCTGGTCATAAAATAAGGTCGGCAAATTATACTCCGTTGATGGCAGACACAGAAAGGAAACTGCAATTACTTCTAGATATAGTATTAAAGGAAAGTGTGAAGAAAGGAATAAAGTTCATTTATTAGAAGGCAGGAATTTTTAATCGTTTCTAGCACATTCAAAAATTTAGTTAAAATTATTGTTTATCTTACGTCAGCAGAGTTTCCAAAAGTTAGTACAGATATACTTCACCTTACGTAAGTAATTTGTTCCAGAAGAGGTGACTTAAGTTGAAAAACGACTTAAGTCGAATTTACTAGGCTAAACCACAAATAACCATTCCCAGTTCTGTATTTTATTTATAAATACATTTTTAATAATATACAGTCAATAAGAATCTATTTTAAGCTTACAAACAAATAAATTTAGGTTTTAAATATAGTACAGAAAAAAGTAATCTAAATTTACGAATACATGTACGTATATATTTGTAAATGTAGATGTTTACAATTTGCCATTTTTTTTATAGTAAATCGCGGACTCTTTATTTGTGAATCTGGTTTGATTTTCTTTGCTTTTTAAGTGCCATGTCCTTTCAGGACGTAGGCGATCATGGCTCTCCACCTCCCTCTATCCCTTGCAGCTCTCAACAAGTTCCTTCCTTTTGCTTCCTCCCCCAGACTACGTTCTGTCATCCACTTGCTTAAGCCCGCCAGGTATATCACGCGCTGTTTTGCCTTGTCTCTCTTTCCCTCGATTCGACCCGTGAGTATCAGATTCTCCAGGCCCTCCTTCCTCATTATTTGTCCCAGAAACTTCAGCTGCCTCTTCCTGATATTAAGTATAAGCCTCCTCCTTGTTTGCAACCTCCCTAAGACATCATCGTTGCTCATACGCTCGGTCCATGATATCATTAGCATCTTACTATAGAACCACATCTCTGTCACCTCGAGTCTTTTCATCATCTTTGAGGAAATCCTCCAAAATTCGCTGCAGTAAAGAAGGACAGATGTCACGTAACAGTTCAGTATTATTTTCTTTGTTACCACAAATAACCATTCCCAGTTCTGTATTTTATTTATACATACATTTTTAATAATATACAGTCAATAAGAATCTATTTTAAGCGTGCAAACAAATAAATTTTAGTTTTTAATATAGTACAGAAAAAAGTAATCTAAATTTACGAATACATGTACGTATATATTTGTAAATGTAGATGTTTACAATTTGGCGATCTTTCCAATACATCGCGGACTCTTTATTTGTGAATCTGGTTTGCTTTAAGATATTATAAAATAAAATGATTTTGTAAGATTAAATAACAAATAAAGTTATTAAAATTATTTTGCCATAGTAGAAAATAAACTAATTTATGTTAAATTTAGCAATATTTATAAATTTAACGGGATTTATGATGATTATATTAACATTTACTATAAATGTACGTATTTTAATATGATTTTATATATTTTTATTCTTATTTATTGTACAGTAACACGATTTTATATGCTTTTAACGCTTTTCTAGTGATATTACGACTTCAATATTTGTGGCGTACAGACGTAAAGTCAAATAAAATGACTTAAACTTGATTTTTTATTTTTCCATATATTTTTTGATAAACGACGTATAAGCAAGAGCGACTTAACTCGAAACGACGTAACCCATAGGTATACCTGTATAGAAAATTTTAGCGTCTTTTTGCGGTAAAATAACACAAATTTGGAAATTCTTTCAAAAATCAAATCATTGTCGGATTTTAATTAAATTTTCAGTACTTATTTACAGTTGAATTATATTATTTTTTTTAATATTTGTTGTTTTAGAAAATCTTGGTAAAATTTCATTTTTACATCTATTATTCACCATTTAAGTAATTTTATATAATTTCGAGAAATTCATTTCCTAGGGTAAAATGTTGATATTGGTTATAAGCACATAAGAAAATTCCACCCTCTTTATATTTATATTAGTTAAAAGCAGGAGTCCTTGGAGATTTTAAATCAACATTTTTTTTTTCTTTTAAAGAAACACCATTTACCGAAAATCTGCTGTGACTCGTAAAATAAAAAAAAATGCCTGGCCATGAAATAAAGTATGCAAATGGTAATTTGTTGGTGGCAGGCAGAGAAAGAAAACTGCAGTAGATTCTAAACATAGTAGTAAAGAAAGGCGTGAAGAAAGAACTAACAATAGTCATTAGCAAGAAAAGCAGACCGAGACGTAAGCTACGAATAGGAGATGTCAAAATGAAGCAAATGCGGAAATGTAACTATCTGGAAAGTGTTATAGCAGACTATGAAAAATGTGGCACCGAAATCCGAAGGCGCATTGGAACAGCGAAAAGTTGCCTTCCGGAAAATAAGCAAAATATTAAGAAACAAGGAAAAAATTGTAAGAAATAAAGAAAAGACTACTGAATTGCTACGTAATATTAATCCTTCTATATGGCAGTGAATGCTGGGTAATTTCTTCACAAATGAAGATTTCAGGGAACAGAGATGTGTTTCGAAAAAGAATGCTAAGAATAGAACGGACAGAACATATGATCAATAAGTTTTAATAATCGGAACGAAAACGATACTTTCGCTTAGGATCAGAAAGAGACAGAACTTCTGGGACACAAAACGAGGAAAGAGGGCTTAGAGAATACGACATTCACAAGACATATTGAAGATAAGAGGTGCAGGCGGAAACAGCTGTGATATACTTAACATGTCTGTATGAATGAATAGCAGAACGGGGGCTGGGAAGAATAGTAAGGGGATAAACATTGCTTTGAACTACAAAGTACAGGATGCTATGGAGATCCATGATCGCCCACATTCTGAAGGGACACGGCACATAAAAGAAGAAGATTATGAGCTCTTGTGACAAAGAATTATTTGTAGTGTACACAACAAGGGAAGAGTACAACTGTAAGGCCAAATGGTGTGACTTGATTAACACAGTGTATGTGACACTTTGGGGCGCCGTAACGGTTGGATCCGGACACCCACATAGAAGGGGACAGTAAAGGATTTCATCTGGGTTTCAAGTGTTTGGTGTTTTATGGCCAACAGTAAAATCAATCTAAGATCTTTAAAGCGGCCTCCAAAAGCGAATGAAATAAATAAACAGAAGAAAACTTTTGGAAACAATTGCTTCTTGCCCGGAAGTTAGAATATTTCGCTCGCAGGAGTAGATAGATAGATATATAGATAGAATGTGAAGGGTCTGAGATAGGTTACAGGGTTCCGTGTAATTCCGCAACGAGAGCTCTTCCATTCAAGCAATACCGCCCCTTGGGAATGTTAATTTCTGAAGCCTAACGCATCCCCAAAGTGGAAATGCCAATAGGGTATGACCAATTTTGTCTCTAGTCCCATTTACACGTTGGGGTCACAACTTGACTCATTCTATTAGAGTGGACATGCCAGGTAAGTCGATATTTACATCGGCGTTAAATTTAATTATAATGTGCTCGAGACACAAAATGTCGTCACCTCAGGTAATACCACTTCTACGGGAAAGAGTTAACGTTAATCACTGATGCCTGAGGCGTCGCCAAACGGGAAATACCGAGGAGGCTTGAACAATTTGTGCCACTATCCAAAAACACATTGGGATAACGAAAGAATGGCTTCCAAAAGGGTAAGCAAAGTATAAAGAAACAGAAAAATTGCATTAGAAACAAAGAAAAGATTACTGAACTGCTACGTAATATCGGTCCTCCTATGTGGCAGTGGATTCTGAACAATCTCAGATGAAAAAGAAAGCTGAGCCAAGGGAAAGGTTCTTCGACAGAAGGGCTCTGAGAATGTTCGAAGATTTAGAGAAAATGGAGAAAAACTGTACACCGGAAATAGAGAGTTGAAATTTCTAGGGCGCATGACGAGGAAAGGGGGCTTTGAAAATCTGACACTCACAGGACATATAGAAGGCCAGGGGGACAAAAGAATGTAGCTTATAAAAAAAAACTAATGAACTTGTGTGAATGGTTTTCAGAATAGGGATTAGGATAGAAAGCGAAAATACAAATTGAACCGAAGAGGACCAGCGGTAAAACAACGCTCAACCTACTTGGTGAGCTTGGGCGAATGGATGGAGAAGCTGGATTTGACAGAGATGGCAAACACATGGCACGATGTATAAATGGTCGGAATCTCCTGCAACATTTCTGGACGGTCTTCTTCTTTAGGTTGTTGAATGCTGCCATAATCCTTGCCTTCAGTTGATCTTTCATAATACAAGGAGTTTTGTTGGTCTTTCGCTCAACTGCGCCTTACACATAATAATCAAGGGGGTTGCAGATTGGGGAGTTAGGTGGCCAGATATAAGAGGTGATGTGGTTGCAGAAATTATCTGACAGCTATGACTGTGTTCTCCTGCTTGTGTGGCACGGTGTAGAGTCCTTTTGCCAGACATAGGGTCTTCCAGCAGCCACCTTCTTGACCCCGGACAGCACTACTTCCTCAAAGCACTTGATGTAGGCCTCTGTGTTGAATCTGAGGCCCTCGCCAACAATTTCGGGAGTTCTTTTCATATCAGAACGACTAGAATGAGTTTTCCGAGTTGCCGCACCTTCGTAAACACCATTAGACATATCCAACTCTTTCCGAATCCGCTTCACCATCACGCAAACACTCTGAAACGTTCGGCGCCAATGCCAAGCAGTACAGCATGCCGTTTCCAAATTTCTGGCAGAGTTAATTGCGTTATGGTGCTCTTTTTCTCACAGACGGTTCCCAACTGACCTTACTATACTGTGCAGTCGACAAAATCAAAAACAAACAACGCGCATGCGCGGAATTAAAAATAAAATGTGGCGTCAATTTACGCATCGCGCCTTGCAGACAAGAGTTACAGAGGACAGTAGATTGTTGAGGGCCATGATCGCCCACGGTCTGAAACTACATGGTATATTGAAGAAGTTTTATGTACGTATACGACTCCCACCTTAAACTCGTCTTTCTTATCAAATTAGCTAGTGGTTAAATGCTTATACGCATGCGCAAATAAAACTGCATTATTATTTCCGAAAAAGTCATCAATACGCCCTCGAGCATACTGCTTACAATTATGAATGTTATAATGTTGTTTTGTTTTTCTTTCTGTCCCTGAGATGGTAAAGACTCCTTGGTGCAGTTGTCCTGCAGGTAACATTTTATCCCATGACATCGAATAGAATCGCTCGATAGAAATATTAACTGAAGCGAGGAAGCCGAAAATCATCGTTATTGAGTACGGTAGGGAAGAAAGAAAAGCCAATTGCATAAATAATTGAACCGTCGCCAGCACATTTTAAAGGTAAACAAATAAAATGGAAAAGAAGAAAAAGCAAGAAAAATAAATAGCGTTTTGCTCACTCACGTGACACGCTAGACAAATTATTTTCACCAACATCATAGCAAGACGGATCAATACCAGAAAGAACAAATACATCTCTAACCAATACAAAGTCCATGGATGACTTCATCCGAATATAGAAAATAACCAAACACCGATAAAAAAGAAAAAGAAAATGAAAATATGTAAAAACCGCAACATTTTCGTTACTGTTATGAACACAATAGCAATAACAGAACCATTACAGCTTGCAAATGTTCTAACGATAACAAATGCTGCTCATCAAGAAAGGAATAACCAAATATAAAACGTTTAAACTACTTTAGGACAGTGTCGTGTGATACTATCATTTTTTTACAGTACGCGAATTCTGCAAGCACCTACAGTAGCTTTGCGACTCAATTTAAAATAATGCTTCAATTTTTATTTTTTTATTAATAATGATTTCACCCCAAGCAAGCCGGGAATGTTACTAGTACGCTGGGAGTTACAGGGAGTTAAAGTGAGAGAAAAGACTGTGTATAGGGATGATTGCGGAAAGGAAAAAAGATGAACGGGATTAAAAAAAAAAACAGAAAATGGCGATTGACGTTGCATTTAAATTTTTGAAGGTTGTAGTTATCAGGGAAGCAAGTAAACGGAAGGGACTTCCCCGGTGTAGAAATGGCGGTTGCATTTATCTATTTCAACAGTAAACGGGTGGGACCTAGATGCCAACTGAGTAGCTTAAATTCATGTAAGTAAAAAGGAGGGATCTAGATGCCAGTCGAGCAGCACGCTTAAATTCATGTAGTCGGAGCACCAGGGGAAAAAAAGATCGTCAGAGCAGTTGCCATGGAAATATTTGTAGAAAAGACAGAGGGAAAGCATGATCACGTCGGTGAGAAAGTGAATGAAGTCGAGATTAACTACATTACAGACCTTCTTTGGATTCTGTCAAGAACCCCGAGATGGATAGCAGGGGCACCTGACCAGATATGGCAACAGTATTCAATGCACGGACAAAAGGTAGATTTGTAAATGTGCAAGATGGATTCTGACGAGAAAAAGTTTTCTAGTCAATAGTCTCTCTCTCTCTCCCTCTCTCTCTCTCTCTCCCTCCCTCTCTGGAACTCCTTGGGGATCCATCGATGGTTGTGCTAGCGTGTAGTCACAAGTCATTGTGACCGAGGGTTTGAGCGTGCTGGCCTTGTTCAGACTGTTGATTCAGACTGGATAATGCACTTTCTACCAAAAAGGTCCACTCAGCATAGCTGCAGTATAAAACACAGGAGGACAAGTGAGTGTTGAACAAACAGAAATGTGCCTTGTGCAGACGGGCATCCTCCGATGCCAGCCATATATATATATATTATTATTACTTAAACGTTATTTTTTTTAGTGGATACCCGTATTTGGGTGGAAACTCCGTTTATTTATTAAACAGTATATTTATTTAATTTAGGCTACCAATCTGAAATAAATTACATTTAAATAATATAATCTGTCGGATTAATAAAGTGTCTATTACTTCCTTTATATATATATATAAGGTGTGCAGATTATATTTTTATATCATAAAGATTCAATTTATACAAAGAATTAAATAGCAATGTTAATGTGATTAATGGCAAAATGACTTCGCGAACAAGACTTAATGAGACATTAACTTACTCTCAATTCCTTGAACAACTCGAATATAAGGATCTTATTATTCAAGGAATTGATAGTAAGTTAATGTCTCATTAAGTCTTGTTGGCGAAGTGATTTTGCTATTAATCACATTAACATTGTTAATTAATTCTTTGTATAAACTGTTTCTTTATACAATATATATATATATATATATATATATTGTATAAAGAAACAGTTTATACAAAGAATTAAATGTTTGTATAAACTGTTTCTTTATACAATATATATATATATATATATACATATATATATATATATATATATATATATATATATACATATATATATATATACATACATATATATATATATATATATTGTATAAAGAAACATTTTATACAAAGAATTAAATAACAATGTTAATGTGATTAATAACGAAATCACTTCGCCAACAAGACTTAATGAGACATTAACTTACTATCAATTCCTTGAATAATAAGATCCTATATATATATATATATATATATATATAGAGAGAGAGAGAGAGAGAGAGAGGAGAGAGAGATATACTTATATATATATATATATATATATATATATATATATATATATATATATATATAATACACACATACACACACACACACACATATATATATATATATATATATATATATATATATATATATATATATTCAATAGCCGCTAGAATAATTTGTAAGATAACCGTTAACAGCTACGTACTAACCATCAGGATAATACAATAAACTTTAGTACCCATAATGCATCACTGACCAGCATATATAAATAGTCGAGCCAAAACACATGGCCGTTAGAGTGCGTTGAAGCATGAAACAGACTGTCACCGCTGTTGTGGTATTTCTAAAGATTTAATGGATCGTTATCTTTCAATCCGACATATTTTTTATTCAAACGTTATTTTTGGTGGATACTCGTATTTGTGTAAAACGTCTCGTTTTTTTAAACAGTGTTTATTTCGTCTCACGGACTGCGTATTTGAGAAAACTTTAAAAAATATGCACTCCAGCCGGTTTCAAACTTGCGTTTTCCTTCGTAGAAGACAACCACCGTCAGATCCGGCATACTTTAAACCACCCAGAAAGTGGTTCTTATGTTATTAACGCCGCTGATCGAGTTTTCACTAAAATTCCTTTTTCCGGGCTATGTTTTAGTACCTCAGATTCATCGTTTGTTCCTTCGTGATTACTGGTTACTATATTTTATGTCTATGTTCCAAATACTAATCGAGTTTTCTGAACACATTATGAGTATCGTATAGTCAGATACTCTTCCTATTCGTCTATTATTTTGACTTCATTCCATAGCTCTTCGAGTATTAACTTCTTCCTATACACATGATCAGCTATGCCTGATTTGACCGTATCACTGCTGATTAAGGGATTTACTTCTAACTAAACAAAATATAGAAATGACTAAAAATGAAACTAAACAAATAATCGTAGTTTATCCCTATTATAAGAAATGGCATTTAACGATTGCACTTTATTCTAAATCGAGCAAGGCGATATAGCTACTTAAAAACTGGGTGTGAATGTATTTGAGAAAAAGAAAAACGTTTCTAAGGAGAGAGAACAATAAAAGAACGGGAATTAAGAAAACAGAAGATGACGGCTGCAATTTCATTAAAATTTTGAAGATCAAAGTTAACTGGAAAGCAAGGAGCTGGGAGAGAGTTCCCCAAACGAGTAATGCGTAAGAAGAAACTATTAGCATAGAACTTACGGTTACATCTAGCCAATTCAACTGTAAAATGATGAGACCTTATTGCCACTCTAGTACTGTGATTAAATTAAAGTCCCGGTGTCAAAGAGAAAAGAAAGCTTACCAGAACAATTACCATGAAGATATTTACACAGAAATTACAGGGAAGCTACGTTACTGCGGTGGGAAAAATGACCAAAGCCGCGATGCTAGGTCAGGACCGATAACATTGCAGATTCAATCTAGAAAAATGATAACACTGAATTCTATAACGGTTTCTCTTGTGCCTGGCAACCACACCCAGTAAACTACAACAGCAAAACTAGCCTGGTTAGCCGCTGGATCTCTAAACCCAAGAAGTGAGAAGGCAACATCTCTCTTACAATAAATTCTAAAATCGGAAACCGGAATTGTTTTTTTTAATTTTTATTATAAGTTTATTGCTCCTGTATCGAACATGTTTTATGGTTAAATACGTCTAAAAATTTTCAGTGCTAATAATTTTATCACCAGAATAGATCCAGCAAACCGGAATGAATATTAAAACAATCTTATTGGGCGAAGGGACGGTTTTAAAGTTACAATTTTTGTTCCTTATCGAAAAAGTTGTTAATCATTTATAGCTATTCAGCACAGGACCGGCACGTGTTTCCCCGAAACCCCTGACCCTTTAATTCTGATTGGGGACCCCGGGCAATACTTTCTAATCTTCGCTACCTTATCAATCTTTGCATTATTCTACCTTCATTTATATATTACAAATTAAACTAAGCACAACTGACGATTACAGGAGGAAAATTATTTGTGAATTTTAACGTCATTCTGAGGTGTTTTTTTCTTTGTTCCTCCAAATCCGTGAATTGGCTTTCCTCATGCTAAGTCTTGAAAAATACGATATAAAATTCACTATTTTTTATCCTTAATTTTGAATGTGTTAACATTATTCAACAAGAAGTATCTGATGCTGATCTTAAACATTGCTGCAAAACATTGGATTTATTTATGATGCAACGATCTATTATAACATGTTTCTAATTTGTATTTAGATACATTGTATCTATTTTCAGTTTTTCTAGTTGAATCGTCCACCTTTAATGCATATGATCAATTATTGTACATAATTAGATTACAATAAAATTTGTATTTCATATGAATACTACCTTATGAAAATTTAGACGTAGTAGAGTGTGGGAGGCGTATAATAGATTCGGTGGGTGGGAACGAGACCCATTCACTGGCTCTGATTTCTGTTTATGAATATAATTTCTCTTTTATTATTAATGTCCATATCGAAACATCTTGAAAAAAAATCCCTTCCAACTCCATATTTTCTACATTTCACGGTATTTTCACCCCAGGCAAGGCAGTAAAGCCACTAAGACACAAGGGTTTACTGAGTGTGAAAAGAATAAGAAAAAGAAAAACATTATTAAGGAGGGAGAACAATAAAAGAAGAGGAGTCCAGAAGACAGTAGATAACGATTGACATTGCATTTCAATTTTTGATGATCAAAGTTGGCCGGAAAGCAAGAGGCTGGAAAAGAAGTGAAACCGTTATCATAGAACTTACGGTTGAATCTTGCTAATTCAACTATAAATTGATGAAACCATGTTATAATCTAGTCTTCTTCTTCTTTCATGTGCCGTGTCACTTCAGGACGTGGGCAATCATGGCCCTCTACATCTTCCTGTCGCTTGCAGCTCTCACTAAGTTTTATCATTTTCTTACTTCTCCTAAACTCTGTTCTACCATCCATTTGCTCAATCTCATCAAGCACGTTACACGATCCTTTCCTCTGCACCCTCTTTCCCTCATTCTGTCCAGTGAGTATCAAGTTCTCCAAACCTGCCTTCCTCATTACGTGCCCCAGAAATTTCAACTGCCATTTGCTGATGTTAAGTATAAGTTTCATTTTTGTTTCCATTCTCTCAAAAACCTCGTTATTGTTCACATGTTCGGTCTATGGTATCCTCAGCATCCATCTACAGAACCGCATTGTTGCTTCAAGTCTCTCATTCGCTTCCCTACCTGTAACCCCCACCCTCCACTGCGTTCAAGTGGCATTATGGCCTTGCTTGGGGTGAAACGATTAAACTTCCTGGGTATAATAAACTATATCTGGCAACAAGGCCTCTGATCGGGAGACTTTGAGGAGCGTGGGACGACCTCTTAATTACCGTTGTTCCCAGGTTCACCCTGACACTGGGTTATAGCAAATGTTAGCGAGACTTCTGACCCTGGGTGGTAGCACCTGTAATGGTCCCAGATATGTACAAATAGTGAACCCGCAAACTGGGGTCAAAACACTATCAAAGTATAAAAATTACATTTTTACAGTAAACATGTCAAGCAATAGATTTTAATTGTAAAAAATTACCAAATCTCCCAAGGGAATTACATTTTCTGCATTAAATGACGCATAAGGAGTTAATATGCCGTTAAATAAACCAAACCAAATCGAAAATGAAACAATTAAAAAAATGTAAAGGCAATTTTCCCTCCCAACAATATATATTTCTATCTTTCACAGTATTTCTTCATTCGAAATTTAGCAGCATTTTTTCCTTTACGCTACAAGTTCCTATATATATATATATATATATATATATATATATATATATATATATATATATATATATATATATATATATATATATATAAAGACGTAAGCTTCCTAGGTATGACGATAAACTACATCTGGCAATAAAGTCAGGAGGTTAGAGATTTTTAGGAGCGTGGAACCATCTCTTAATTTAATAGTTGTTCCCAGGTCCAAACCTGCGCCGTGGTGGTAGCACCGGCCTGTGACACAGCTCCTACGTCCAGGCTCTCGACTGGCCTATGGCCGCTTGGCACTGGTCAGTTGGGAAGAGGCGTTCGCCTTCACCGGTCGAGTCGGGAAACCCTTCCAACTACCCTTACATAATTTAGCCGATAGATCTATGCCGCTGACCAGAGTGAGACCATCCCAGTGCCCATATGACTTCTTGGAGCCATGTGTTAAAGTTGGATGCAGGCCGTGTGCCTAGACATTTCATCATCTTAATTCACCTGAGTAAAGCAGGGTCGACCGCTTCGCTGTAAAGGTACTACCACTGACGATACACCGCATATATATATATATATATATATATATATATAATTATTATTATTATTACACGTTCAGTCCTGTGAGCGTAACTTTAGATAATGTAATCTCTTTCTATTAATGGAAATATATTGTGGATATGTTTTGATGAATAAAAATTTTCTCTGTTATTGTATTACTGTGTTCCACGTTCAATTTACAATATATGTTTATGCAACAAATGTTTTATAATTTTCATATCGATAAATAATTATATCTTCAGTTCAATTTTTGATTTAATGCGTATTGTCACGGAGATTGGCTGTTTTGTTTTTTTTTTTGTTTTTTTTCAGCAGTGCGACAATATTTTAGATAATTGTAACACAATAAGCATTTTTGTATTGGTGCATGTAAACACCATTGGGGATTATCCATTTCTGGAAATCCGAGGTGACTAACGCATCGTTAATCCTGCTTAGACCTGCTAAAATTCCATAGGCGGATCAAAGTTGCAGAGATGAGATACTTCAGACGTTTGACTGGCATTTCCTGCACCGACCGCGTCACGAATGAAGAATTTCTCAGTAGGTTGAATCATCAGATAAATGGCTATAAAAACGTGTTGACCAGCATAAAGAAGAGGAAGCCACGTAACCAGACCAAGAAGCCCTTCCAAGACCATCCAACAAGGAACGGTACAAGGAGGAAGGAGGCGGTGACACCAAAAAAAGAGATTATCCTACAATGTCGCCAAATGAACCAGCGAATGACGCTGACCGGATCAAGTGGGGGGTTTCTTGGTGAGTAACCTACAATGCAGCACATCTTCAACTCTAGCTGGGTATGGGACAGGGGGAGAGGGAATATATAGAGACGTGTTGAGCAGCATGAAGATGAGGAAGCAAAAGTTGTGTATTCACGTGTCTAGATCCCGAGGCCCCTCCAAGACCATTCTACAAGAAACGGTACGAGGAGGAAGAAGAAAGCGACGCCAAAGTAAAAGATAGTTAGATACCATCATCGAATGAAGAGGTGTGCTGAAGAGTGACTCATCAAATAAATAACTATAAGACATGTTCACCACCATAAAGAAGAGGAAACTGGAGGGGTATGGCCACGTAACTATCAGGTCATCCCAGAAGTTCTGTCCGAATTTTGAATAAAGAAAACAAGTGACCAAATGTTACATTTAATTACAGATTCAATCAACAATGTATTTTCCCTGATTATCTATGACTTCCTTCCATCTATTAACAAGCTTACTAATTCTATTACTGTAAAATTCTTTTGGCTTTGATTCGAAGAACTCACAAATGTCAGTTTTAACCTCTTCCTGTGTTACAAAAGCTGTTTCTTCCAAATGATTCTGTAAGCTACGAAACAAATGGTAGTCTGAAGGAGCAAGGTCGGGAGAATAAGGTGGATGAGGAATTTTCTCCCAACCAAGTTCTTCGATCTTTTGTGACGTGATTCTTGCTGTGTGTGGTCGCGCATTGTCCTGATGAAACATCACCCGTTTTCGATTCACCCGAGCAGGTCTTTTTTCCCTCAAAGCTTGGTTCAAACGCTCTAATTGCTGACAGTATATTTGAGCATTAATTGTTGCATTAGGTGGTAAGAATTCAAAGTGGATTATTCCTTGGCAATCCCACCAGATTGAAAGAAGAAACTTTTGCCTTTTGCTTCTCGGCTGTGGCTGGGGTTCTGCCTCTTTACCAAGCTACGACGCTTAACATTTCGATAAAAGATCCATTTTTCGTCGCCAGTCACAAGTGTATCCAAAAAAGGTGAAACAAGTTGGAGAGAATGGAGAGAAGAGCAGATGTCAACTCGGGATTTGAGGTTGTTTTCAGACAATTCATGAGGCACCCATTTTCCAAGTTTAGGAACTTTTCCAAGTAGTTGAAGATGACGATGAACAGTTGTATGGTTTGAACTGAGAACCACTGACAATTCCTCAACTGATAAAGCAGGATTTTCTTCAAGGGCTGCTTCAAGAAGCTTTTCATCAAACTCAACTGGACGATCTTCATCTTCAAGGGTAAAATCTCCACCTCTGAATTTTGCAAACCATCTTCTGCAAGTTCTTTCATTCACACATTCCTCTCCATAAACTGAGTGAATGTTTCTAGCCGCTTCGGCTGCTGAGTTTCCTTTCTTGAACTCATAAAGCATTATGTGCCTCAAATGATTCTTGGGTACTTCCATGTTAGCAGGGTTTTAATCAAACAAAATTTAATTTTATTGTTTTCTGAAATATAATTTGATCAGTTTAAATGCATCTAAACATAAAAATAATGTTCAGCTCCATTAGACATTATAAAATACTCTTTAAATTTCGTTCATTTTAACAAAAAGTTAAAATTCGGACAGAACTTATGGGATGACCTAATAGATCCCGAGGCCGCTTAAGACCATCCTACATGAACAGTACAAGCAGGAAGGAGAGGTGGTCGCCAAAGAAAGAGATGGACGGACAATCTCATCGAATTGACCGGCGAAAGTGTTTCCCAGATCCAGGCGTTGGCCAAAGGCCGAATCAAGTGAAGGCGTCTTGTTGAGCCAGCCACTATGCAATGCTACTTGCAGGTTATCGAACAGGAGTACGACCAGAAGGCTCTTACATTCTCTTGCACAGATGATGGGCGTCATTTGCATTGGTCGTTACATAAATGCTGTATGTGTAATCAAGGACTTCACTCTGTGACGTTTGTGACGATTTCTTTAGGGCTACCCTACTTAGAGTATGCGACTGCATTCGTTACACGTTAGATCAAATTTTGCAGCAACATTTTCAGGGAAACTGACATCCATACATGGATACATACTTATATAAAATGGACGGCGTGGCTGAGGCACCGAATGTGCAAACCCTAAATACAGAAATTAATAAAAGTTGGTCTCTGCGCAAAGGAACACACGTCTTCCAATAAAAATAAATGAAAAGAGCTTTACCAAATAACAAACACTGCACCACATGGACACTTCCAACAGCAGCAATAACTGTTATTCGTGATGACGGTAGTCTTTGAGTATAGAATCCAGAGTGAATATTTCGAAGACAGTAGGGAAGCGTAGTTCAGGTTAGCAGTGGATATCTCGTTTCAATAGCAGAGCGTAGTTCTTTCTTCTGTTCTGGTCATCTTTGGTTCTGACAGGTTCGCATTGGATATTCGTAGAGAGTAACCAAAATGGCCGCCGTTATGTAAGACGGATTGAATATGTTACGCCTTCTGATTGGTTAACCTTCATTTGGGGGAACTATAAAGTGAGTCCAGTCATTTGAGTTTGCTCACTAGTATATACATACACAAAAACTGTAACAATAACAAATCGACTAGCACTACAAAACGATTTTGTAGCACTAGTTTATCAGGTTTTGTTGAAGGATTTATCCGTTTGAAGCCATTTTAAACATTGATCTGAGAAAATGGCTGTATAGTTCAGATATTTCTAAGCAAACTATATTAAGTCTGAGCAGACTTCCCTCTGTAAGCAGAAGTAATGGTTGCTGGGTGTAAATGTAATCTGTCTGTGATTTATACTCTTGTGGTATTTTTTTCTCCCTTTTTTAGTCGTTGTTCGGATATTTATATGTTTTGTCCTCGATTAAGCTCTAAAGAGAGAGGAGCGATAAACGAGTAGCCGTTTTTTTTTTGTTACAGTCTTCAATTGAAATGGTAACTAATAATTTCTTTTGCATTTCTTCCTACTTTGTTTTAATATATTTACGCATATACTTTTAAAATGTCTATTTCTAAAACCTTAATGAAATTTTGTACACCCCACACAAAATAAGTCTGAACGAGATGGTCGCTATGTATTACATCTATGTGAAAGGCTAGATCTGACAAAACTATTTTAATAAAATAAAAAGAAACATATTCCCACTAAATACAACTTACTATGTAAGTTAAGCAAATAAAAACAAAAATGTTCATTTTATTTATAAAACTTTCCGCTGTTTGTTCAAGTTGTCATATACACTGACTCAATATTTTGCACGGCGATGTTTACAATAATGGCATTGGCAGTGTGACGATAGAGAGGTGCCACCTGTTACAGAGGCCAACAAATCAGCCAACCACTGAAACCTTCCCACATGGATTTGTGCTGTAAAAGGAATTCCCGAACCGTATCTAATGATATCTTTCAATCAACCAACAAAAATCTGTTTTGTGTAGATTTACGACAATTTTGTGTGTGATCAGTAGCACTTGTTTTGACCGTATCGAGTTTGCCGCTGAGATCTTACTATCCCGGCCGTTGACTTGTCTTTTTCTATCTAAACACCCGCATAAAATAACTCACATACCACCTGTTACAGAGGCTGTTTTTTCTTCTTAAAGAAAAGTGAACCTAACTGCACACACCGTTTCTCAGTCGTCTTTTTTTATTTTACATATTTTTTCTTTTTCTACATACAATATTAAACATTTTTTTAATTATTTCACCCCAAGCACGGTGGAAGTGTCTCTAGTACGCTTGGGGTTACAGGGAGCGAAAGTGAGAAAGAAGACAGAGTATAGGGGGGATTGAGGAAAGGACAAAAGGTGAACATGATTCAAGAAGATAGAATGTCGATTGACATTGCATTTAAATCTTTGAAGATTGTAATTATCGGAGAAGCAAGTAAACAGAAGGAAGTTCCATGGGTGAGAAATACGAAAAAAGGAACTGTAGAAGTGGCGGTTGCATTTAACTATTTCAATAGTAAGAGGGTGGCACCCCGTTTAAATTCATGTAGTCTGTGCACCAGGACAAAATCTCGTCAGAGTAGTTTCCATATCTGAAAAATATTTGTAGAAAAGACAGAGGGAAGCCACGTCACGTCGGTGAGAAATTGACTGAAGTCGAGATGCCAAGTCAGGATCGATTACATTGCAGAACCTTCCTTGGATTTTGTCAAGAACCTCGAAATGAATAGCAGGAGCACCGGACCTGCTGTGGCAGCAGTATTCAATGCACAGATGAATAGTAGATTTGTAAATGAACCTGACGAGAAAAGATTTCTGGCACGACACATTAACCCAAGTTTCCTTGCAGTAGATGCATCTATTGATTCGATGTTGTCGCTCTACTTCAAGTCAGTTGAAAACGTGAAGCCAAGAAGGTGTTGATCTCCAGGAGTCTAGTAGCAGCCATGCTGTTGTTAGGCAGGAAAGTTTCTCTATGGTCGTTAAATGGGAGCAGTTTTGTTTGGGAGGATATTTCCGATAAATAAATACGACAAAAAATAGTTGCATCAAGTACATTGACGACAAACAATGACGATGACAACAAGAAAAGAAACGGAAATGTATTTAATTTGAACAGTTTAGTACTGACATGCTAAAGTAATATCATTTCTTTTGTATGGCAGCGAATAGTGGACAATACTCACACAGAAAGAAATATCCAGAGGCAACAGAAATCTGGTTCTACGTAAGGAAGAATTCCATGGATGGAGCGAATAAGCAACGAAAAGGCATATACTCAAAAGCGGAAAGTGACAGCTGAAATTTCTTGAACGCATAACGAGGAAATGTGGCTTGGTGGATTTGACACTCGAGGCTATATTGAGTGCTTGAGGTACAGGAGAAAGCAGAAGGCCATCTACCTGACGTGTTCCCGTCCTGGGGATGACGATAAACTACATTCGCGTCCTGGGTAAGACGATAAACTGAATCCGATAGCAAGGCCTTTGAATAGGAGGTTTTGAGGAGCATGGAACCACTTCTTAATTGCTGGTGTCCACCCTGAGCCGGGGTGGTAGCACCTGTCAGGGTCCTAGCTATGGGCAAATAGTTAACCCATACAAAATGGGTCAAAACACTATGAAATTATAAAAATAGGTTTTAATACCAGCAATATTTGGGGGGGGGGATTATTACCAGCAGTACATTTTTGAAAAAAAAATGTTACCTGTAATACAATTTTGGAAACAAAATTATTACCAGTAATACATTTTGAAAAAAATGTTACCAGCAATACATTTTTTCAAAAAAATATTACCAGCAATACATTTTTGGAAAAATATATTACCAGCAATAAAAATTTTGTCGGCATTAAATAACCCATGGATGTTGCTATGCAGTAAAACGAAACAAATCAAACCAAACCTGATGAGTTCGTGTGGATAGACGACGGAAAAGGTGATAAGGGGAGGCTTCGCAAGGCTACAAATGATAGGAAGTTATGGAGAGCCACGATCGCCCACGCCTTGAAAGGACACGGTACATTATTCTCAGTTTAGTCTAATGCTCTCTAGATCTCGATGCTTAATTCACCTGTACTCTCAACTTTGGCCAACGGATTCATTTCTCTACCTGTGAGATTCCCTTCCAAGCCTAAGCATTTTAAGACGGGGAATTTCTGCAGGGACCATTCGTTATCGCAGAAATCGTTATAATAACGAGCCAAAGTCTATTTCCTGGAGATCCTTCTCCGAGACGGATTTTATCCATTGCCGTAAAAGGGCGGAGAGTCAGTTATGCCTGCAGCAATATGCGGTTGGGATTGGGCAGTTTTTGTGCCCACCTATGTACAAATGCGTATTGGTTCACCCACGTTTAAAAAAAAAGCGTTGGGTCGTTTCTAAACAGAAAATGCAAAGACAGAAAAAAATTATGACAGATTACGTCGTAACTTCCTCCGACTCTTTTTAAATAACCTGTCCTTCAGGACTTCGGCAATCACGGCTCTATTTTCTTTTAATATCTGTAAACTATACATTACTATGCTTGTTCTTTGAGAATAGAGAGGAGTTGTTTTCTGTTACCGACTCCGTGGTTTTGTATTCAAAGTTGTTTTCTTCTAGTCTGATTGTCAGCAAAGACTAAAGAACCTTGTCTGCCGTGACGTTTAACCTATAGCTAACGGAGGAAAGTGGTGAATTCATACTTTTTCTCAGGGCATTAACATGTAGTAAACATCATCCTTTAGTGTCATGTCCTTTCAGAACATAGACAACCATGGCTCTCCACCACTTCTTTTTCTTTTAATATCTGTAAATTTTGCATAGCCATAAATGTTTTTTTAAAAAAGGTAATGGAATGATTTCCAGTTGCTTCCTCCACGGTTTTGAATTCAGAGTTCTCTTTCTCTGAGACCGGTTGATAACCAAGACAAGAAAGTTTACTTTGTACTTCTATTTAACCCATAGCATGAGGGAGAAAAATGGATTCATGCTTTCCACAAGGGAATTATTCTGAAGTTAACTGCTTCCTTTACTGTCGAGTCTATCCAGGGCATAAACAACTATAGGTTTCTCCAGTTTCCTTCTTTTTAAATATCTGTGAATGATTGTGTGGGAAAGATTATATAACTGATTCTCGTTGCTTCTTCCACGTATTTGAATCCCGAGTGATCCTTCTCCTAGACCGGTCACCAACCAAAGCTATAAAGCCCAGATTTCCAAGCTATTTAATCGAGAGATGGTAGGGGAAAGAAGAGAAGAATTTACGACTTTAGCAAAGACATGAACATAGATTACATACGAGTTGCCGTAGATTGAATTAGAACTTGATTGGTTTGGTTTGTTTTGTTTTACGGCTTATCAACCTCAATGGGTTATTTAATGCCGACAAGATTTTTTATTGCTGGTTATATTTTTTTCTTCAAAAATGTATTACTGGTAATATCTTTTTTCTTCAAAAATGTACTGCTGGTAATACTTTTTTCTTCAAAAATGTATTGCTGGTAATATTTTTTTTCTTCAAAAATGTATTGCTGGTAATATTTTTTTCTTCAAAAATGTATTGCTGGTAATACCTTTTTTCTTCAAAAATGTATTGCTGGTAATATTTTTTTCTTCAAAAATGTATTACTGGTAATACCTTTTTTCTTCAAAAATGTATTGCTGGTAATATTTTTTTCTTCAAAAATGTATTACTGGTAATATCATTTTCTTCAAAAATGTATTGCTGGTAATATTTTTTTCTTCAAAAATGTATTACTGGTAATATCATTTTCTTCAAAAATGTACTGCTGGTAATACTTTTTTCTTCAAAAATGTACTGCTGGTATTAAAACCTATTTTTACACTTTTATAGTGTTTTTTTACTACAGTTTGTGGGTTAACTATTTGCCCAGGGTGGACCTGGGAACAGCAGCAATTATGCGGTGGTTCCACGCTCCTCAAAACCTCCTTGAGGTTGGATGTAGTTTATCGTCTCACCCAGGACGCTTAGAACTTGACTCGCCGATTCTGCAGCATTAATCGTTAGACCTCCCGCTCCTTCACTCAAATCTTAACTTTAGGAAATGTTTCTTTAATGAAATTTCTCGAACTTTCCGGCCGTTTGACGAAAAAAAATAAAGAAGTATCTCTGTATTCAAAACTGCATGTAGCCCCGGCGCAGCGCATACTATACAGCTAAAAATTTGGCGTTGGAGCCCCAAAGGCAGTTCGTCTCTAATTTCAGCCTCGTTCTGGCAGCTCCTGCGATGGCGCTGGTGCCAAACTTGTAGTAACCCTGCTGTTCCTTTGGATATATCTGCGACGTGGAGAGGGGAGACATGCTGCATGAGCAACATCTTGTCCTCAGTACTATCGTACCTTACAGATGGGTGGGAACAAATCCATGGTCATTGATAACCAGCGGAGGCTTATAGCTATAACTATAAAAGGATCAAAGTCAAGTTGTGTGACCCATGAATATATTGTCACGGTTGGCTTTATATGTGTTGAAATAATAACTACAGCAGGTCAGCTACTAAGAATGTTGTCTCACTGTGTCGTGCGAGACGATTTTTCTCTCTGCAAACTATCTTACATATCTATAAGTCTACCATTCACCCATGCTTAGAATATTGCTGCCACTTATAGTCCAGTGCCTTTGCGATTTACCTTGAGCTTCTTGATAAAATCCAAAGAAGAATCAGCAATATTATTGGTCTTGATCTGGCGGCTCAGCTCCAGTCACTTTCCCACCGCCGTATGGTTACCTGTCTGTGTTTTTCTATAAATACTTTCATGGTAATTATTCAGATGAGCTCTTCATTGAGACGTGAAACCATTTCGGGACTTTATCGACAGGTTCGATCTTGTGGATAAGTACCGAAATGAACATCCTCGGGGGGTAGTGCGGACTTGGACCAATAGTGGCGGCTTGGCTAGTTATCTAGACCGAGTCTTAGTTAGGAGAGTCGATGTAGGGCTCTTAGGGTGTCCAAGTTTTCATGAGATAGTTTATTCGGATCATAGGCTTGTCCGGGTCCGTGTAAACTTAGATAATCCTAAGGTTAGGATGGCTGGCTACTGGAAATTCAACTCATCATTATTTGGTGAGCAAGATTTCCGGGACCAGCTACTACTAATGATTCAAAGGGAACTGACGGGTGCAGTTGTGGGAAATGCCTGGTGGGATAAATTAAAATCTAAAATCCGAACGTTTGCTGCTGATTATAGTCGGCTCAATCGCAAACGGCTTTAGAGCAAAAGGTCGATCGGGCGGTGAAATCCCGTGATACTGGGGACATAGCCTTAGCTAAGGCAGAGTTGGCCTCCTTGCTTATCAAGAAGGATCAAGCTCTGGTAGTTAGGGCTAGGTTAAAAAGAATGTCCTCTGAGGCTACGAATATGGCCGCGGAATTGCGGTCAGAGGAAGCTCGGAATGCATCTCAGCGACATATCGCATGCGTCACATTGCCGGATAGGCGGACCGTGACAACAAACGAGGGCATATGCGAGGCTTTTCGTGACTACTTTCAGGAGCTTTTCACCAGGGAGCCCGGTCTGAGCCCTGCTCAGTTCGACGCCTATTTAGCCGACTTTCCCTGCCTCGAGGCAGCTGAAGCGGCTAGGTGCGAGGGTCCCATTTCAGAGTCGGAAATCTGGGAAGCGATGAAACAGGTTGGCCTGGACAAGTCTCCGGGACTGGATGGTCTTCCGTACGAAGTGTACTTGAGGCAGTCGCCCGTTTTTGTTCCCCTGCTGGCACTGATTTTCGCCAACTGGATGAAGCAGGGGTCTATACCCCAACGCTTCACCAGGGGCGTGATCAAGTTGTTACGCAGGGATAAAAACGGAGGGGATGGGTTAGGTAACTTTCGCCCTTTAACTATGTTAAACACAGAGTTAAAGATTTTGGCTAAGATCTTGGCCAACCGTTTGCAGCTTGTCCTGTCTAGTCTGATTGGCCCTGAACAGACTTGTGCTGTGAAGGGTAGGACTATTCAGGACAACCTTCATATGGTATGCCTGATCATCGAGCAAGTCGACAGTGAAGCCGCGCTGATCAATTTAGATCAGTCCAAGGCCTTCGATAGGGTTGACCATCGGTTTCTGGAGGCTGTTCTTTCGGCGGCCGGTTTCGGGCCGTACTTTCGCACCTGGATCCGACTTCTGTATGCGACTCCCGGTGCGCTGGTGGAGGTGAATGGAGTACGATCGGAGCCTTTCGTATTGTCTCGCTCCATTCGTCAGGGTTGTCCGCTTTCGCCCTTGCTTTACGTTCTTGCGTTGGAACCTTTCCTTCGCAAGTTAAAGGCGAATCCGGTCCTACGCGGAATTGCCCTGCCCGGTGCTACCACATCGGCCAGGTATTCCGCCTATGCTGACGACGTTTCGGCTCTTGTGTCGAGCAGAGCCGAGATTAACGAAGTCAGCAAGGAAATCAGTTGTTATGAGATGGTGACAGGGGCCAAGATCAACCGCGATAAGTCTGTTGGCTTGCGGTTGGGTGCGTGGAAGGGAGTTTCTCTTCCCAGACCTTTCCACTGGACGGATGGACCGGTCAAGATTCTCGGCGTCTGGTTCGGTCCTGATCTCCGGTTGGAAATGAATTGGTCGGAGGTGCAAGGGAAGGCCGAGATCGCAATTAATTTGTGGTCTCGGAGGAATCTTTCCTTAAAGGGGAGGGCGGAAGTATGTGTTTCACACATCTACCCGATTCTCCTTTACCGACTCTCTGTACTTCCACTTCCGTATGACACTTTGATGGCGTTAGTGAGGCTCTTGTTCTCTTTCTTGTGGAGAGGCAAGGCCGCCAGAGTCACTCGGGATATCTGTTGCCTTCATTCTTCTGAGGGCGGTCTGGGCATGCCAAGCATTGAGATTCGTCAACATATGCTTCGCATTAGCTTTCTGGATCGAATGTGTCGCGAACCGGATGGAGAGGGCGCCATCTGGAAGGAAGACGTCCGTAAGAATTTCCCATCCCTGAGAAGTGTGCACTCGTGCGAGGAGGAGGCCCACCGTTTACCCCGAGCCGAGTGCTCCTTCTATCGCGAATGTCGTATTGCTCTGAAGCGCCTCTTATGGGCGTCGGATGGCCTCTCCAACGTCCAGGCGTTGTCTCGTAGGGTGTTATATCAAGTTTTAGTCAGGGGGTCTGTTCATGATGAGCTGATTGGCGAGCTCGGACTTACGAAGCAGGAGGCTCGCTCAATATGGCCTTGGGCGCCCGGGTTGAAATGTCTCAATAACGATGAGGCATCACTCACCTGGCTGGTGATTCGTGGGGCCCTCTTGGTCGCCAAAAGACTCTGTTCAGCTGGCTTGGAGAAATCTCCAAACTGCCGACGCTGTACTGGGGAAGTCGAGACCCTGGGTCACGCCTTCTTTCAGTGCAGCCTGGTAGTGCCGTTGTGCAAGTTCGTTGAAGGCCTCATGGTCCGCATGCTGCGGGGAAAGTTCTTTGTCCTGGAAGCCTCTTCCGTTTGTAGCAATGTGGCACCGCCGCTGACGAAGGCTGAACTATATGTGTTCCACTGCTTGCTAGGTGTTTTGAGAGTCGTGATATGGACGACGCGTCAGAAGGGATTCTATGGAGGCGAGAAGTTCACCTCTTCCCAACTGATCTTGTACTTTAAGCATCAGCTTAAAGTCAAGATTAGGACGGAAAGGTGGCGGCTCACTTCATCAGAATTCAGCAAAAGGTGGGTGCATCTTGCGCGCATGTGTCGTGTGAAAGGAGCTGACCTCGAGTGGCACTTTGATGCCGGTTAGGCATCAGGATATTTCTCTTCCTGGGTTGAACTAGGGCAACCCATTCCAAAAATTAGGCTAGTTTAGGTTTCAGTTTTTGATGTTTTAGTTTCCCTTTTCCAGTTAACTTAGCTAGGGTATGTATGCTCATTTGGCCCCTTTTATTTCTGCCCCCTTTCTTTTTCTTTAAGTTTAATTCCTCAGCCGCAGGTAGGATGCGGGGCGCCTTTCGTTTCGCGTGAGTGTTTTCGTATTTGTTGTTGTGTCTGAATGAGTGCGTGTCAGTGTGTGTGCTTGGGATGGATGAATGTTCTATAATATTATAGTCCCGCATTGATTTCGGCCAGCGAACTGGTATTTCTGCCACATTTAGTTATTGTGGGGGTTTTATTTACTAATAACATTTTCTTTAGTTTCTTGTAAATATTTTGTATTCATTTGTATATACTCATTGGGGTTAATTTTTAAAATTGTTATTTTATCCCCCTCCCCCCCACAGACATTGAATTGTACATATGGGGACTAGTCAGTATTTTCATAGAGACAGTGAGGTATTATGGTGGTTGTAGTAAGAACGGTACGGATGAATGTGGTGTTTTGGTGTAAGGAATATTGTTCGTACGATTGGGTCAGTGTTTGCGGCTAGCTAAGTTATAGTTAAGACAGATAAAGACCGTCCTATTTTCCCCAATCCCCCCTTTGGCCATGTGCCGCATTTCTGTAGAGTATACAGAATAAATATCGCTCTTCATTGTTGTTATTTTATTCCCCTCCCCACAGACATGAATTGTATATATGGGGACTAGTTAGTATTTTCATAGAGACACTGAGGTATTATGGTGGATGTTGTAAGAATGGTAAGTAAGAATGTGTTGTTTTGGTGCAAAGAATATTGCGGTATGTTTCGGTCAGTGATCATGGCTAGCTAAGTTTAACTTTAAGACAGAAGACCGTCCTTTCCCCATTCCCCATTTTGGCCTTGTGCTACATTTTTAATTTTACGAATAAACAATGCTCTTCATTATGGTACCCAGAATCATGAATTTAAGATCAGTACTAGACTGGCGTCTAGATCACATCACTTGACAGTTGAGAGAGGTTAACTCTTTGCCCATAGCTGGGACCCTAACAGGTGCTACCACCCCGTGTCAGGGTGGACCTGGGAACACCAGCAATTAAGAAGTGGTTCCAGGCTCTTTAAAACCTCCTGATCAGAGGCCTTGCTGTCGGGCATAGTTTATCGTCATACCGAGGACGGGACGAATCTGGAAAGCTGAATAAAAAATGCATCTCACTATGGATAATGGCTTACAGGAAAAATAATAAAAGAAAATAAAACAGTATAAAAAACAGTAGGAATAAGATAAAACATGTCAATAATGATAAATAAGGATTACAGCTCATTCAAGGTCACGAGACCCGTAGCCTATTCAGGTCTTAGGATTTACCGCATATAGCCGCAATAGCAGTGGTGTTTCTTGGGCAAGATAGCCTGACAGAGCTCATTTCTCGCCAAGCTGGGAATCCTTCTCCTAGACTAGTCTCCAATGAAGGCTATAGTTACTATTTATCCATAGCCGGGTGGAGAGAGTCGATGTCCATACCTTTCCCAAAGGCATTACACGTAAATGAATGTAATGAACTCGACAGAAATTCGAAATACCAAATAAAAATTCAAAATTCAGGGGTCACACTATACATGAATTAGGCTTATACTCGAGTATTTACTGTAAACAATTTTAAATTTCCGTACCTACCTTTCTTTTCTCTATATCTCTTTCTCTCTCTCTCTCTTTCTCTGTATAAATATATATATATATATATATATATATATATATATATATATATATATATATATATACATATATATAACTCTCGCTCTCTCTTCAGCATATCGTAAGAAATTTAACTCTTTGTTAGAGGTCCTCTCAGAATCACTTTGACCTTAATAAGCCCCAATAGATACATACATCCCTATCACAAATTAGGATGCGTTGAAAAGTTCTCGTTTCTCGTTTCAACTCACTTCCCAATATCTGAACAAATCAGCAAAACTCAAATATATCTTTTTTTAATTAAATGTTCACCCAGTACAAGGCTCAAAATCTACTTATGTTAAAGGCCTAGTGAATGATGTTGTTTTATGGACGTTGGCGGTGGACGTAAGTGAAAATTGTGAGGGATAAAGGCTGACCTTAGACTTAAAATTTCAGTTCAGGTGGACATGTTACAAGTATAGATTTAGAGGGAACCGAAAGCCCAATCCTAAGCAGGAAACAAGGGATAAACATCTTCTCCTGTTCAAAATACCAGGAAGGATTGTGAACCGGGAGATAGGTTCACCTATCTACTCCCATTGAGAATAAAATCCCTCGTTTCTTATTTAGGGTTGGATTTCCGGTTCCTTGTTTCACTCACACTAGGCCCTTCCTTCTTAGTGGCATTATCGCCTGGCTTGGGGGAATTAATTAAAAAATCCCAATGATTCAACTCGGGAGAGCTAGGAGTCTCCATAATTCGAGTGACAAATCGTGAAAATATTCGGCCAGACATTCTTGGGCCATGTGCGAGAGATCAGAGTCCGGCTTAAATATGTACAGGCGACCCTTCAATTCAGCACCTCGAAGTTGGCTGTGGCGTTGGCCCTCCCTGCGTGAAGAAATGGGGCAGTATGACATAGTCCTTGTAGCTGACGACTCCCAGAACCATTACAGATGATGAGAACTTAGTGTGCCTCACCGTGGCAATATCTGTCGGGACAGTGCGGAGTCACCTGTCTTTTCTCCTGCTCACTTGGTCCCTTTTTCAAGAAGTTTCATGTTCGGGGCAAGGCGTGTCTTCTCATTTCCTGCGCCATATTAGAAACGGCTATATTAATGATTTCGACACGTCTGAAAGACAAAGAATAATGATTCAATTTAGAGGCATTGCATTACATGAGATCGTCTTT
>OZ038493.1:95897971-95905471 GCA_964036315.1 Acanthosepion esculentum | reverse complement strand
TTACTTCAAAACCGATTTTATATCATGATTTTTACTCACTTACCCTAAAGGGAAACCATTGTTTTGTTTTGTTTACTTTTCATCATGTGAACTCTTGCGAATACTGATTCTTCTTCTTCTTCTTTATCTAAACAGTTACAAACAGCTTGGTGTACTAATGGCCATTTACTTATACTTCATCGACCATCACAAAATACCGCTAATAACAGTACGATAACATCCTAAAAGTTTTAAATGCAACAACCGTAAAAGGGTTTTTATTCGAAAAATAAAAGTTGAAAGTAAACCTAAATTGCGTTATTATTTAACACCAAAGAGATAATAAATTTTAATGAGAAATGAATATTACCTGAACCTAAATGTTATTACTGCCGTAATTACCACTACCATGATGGTTATTGAACGTTTAGCGAAAGATGATGGTTTCTGTGAACGCTATCATAATTCGATGTTTACAATTTCTCAGCTGAGTTTGCATTGATACAAATTGATTTCATAGATATGAAATTATTCTTCAAATAGGCAATTTATTATGAAGCTATGCGTGTAATATTAGACGCAGAAACGGTCTTATTACTTTTTTTATCAGTTTATTTGATAATGTGAATATTTTCATGTACGTTATTGGTTATCGAACCGAGGCTTAGTTTAGACGCAACACTCAGAATTTAAGGTTTCTTTTTTAGAATTGTAGGGTGATTTTGAGGATTTAAAGTTCGTCTTATACGCGAAAATATACGGTATATATATATATATATATATATATATATATATATATATATATATATATATATATATATATAAAAGATCTGAAAAAATTCACACGCAACATTACTTGGGTTTCAACCTTACGGTCTCATCAGGCAGTTACTGGTAAATAATTAATTCGTAGCACTATTCATGACCTCTAATATAAATTAACTAATGTAATTAATTAATGTAATTAATTAATGTAACTTAACTAATCGCCACCAAGTAAAAATATCAGCAGGAGAATTATAAGGAAAGAGGTGGAAGAACCAGAAGAGAAAGTGAAAAAATCGTAAATGTAATCACCCGGGATCGTATTACGCTAGGGTATTTCTATTGGTGGGGTCTTCATTTTGACATTGCTTCAGACCATTGTTTCAGCAAGTTGTCACTATATGTCACTATAGCCAGCATTTCCTCCTGATACAGCCTACAAAACACTACCATTATAACTGCAAGTCTTAAGCTTCCTCAGAACATTCCATCTTCTGCTGGGGCTTCTATTACATCTCTTTTTGTGCCCCCAAACATTGCTTGGCAGTTTTGTACAATGGCTATAGCTCTCTAATTTAAATGAGGACATATGGTTGTACCATCTTTGCTTGAATATGTAGACTTTACTCTGCCCTGTGAATTCCTCCACCTCCGCCTTATAGACGACGCTCGCAGTATTACATCTACCGACCAAAGGGCACATGTCTTTGTCCCTGCAGCTGCAGTGGATAGTGTCGGTGTTGTTGCTATGTGCAACCGTCTTGAACTTTCTTGTGTTGTGTTTCTTTATAATACTATCTAGATTGTTGGTGCTGCAATTTACTTAATTTTACATTATTTCTTCTAAAGATTTTGTGTAGATTAAATCTTAAGTCTTTGTGAAATGCTTAGTGAGCAGATTGAAAAATATTCTCCATCTATTAGTTGTTACTTCTAAATTAAAAAGGGGTCGAACCAGATAATATCATAATTTTGTGCACCTCCTCTCTCACTACTGTTTCATACTCTGGTATGACATAGCACTTTTTATACTCATATATATATATATATATATATATATATATATATATATATACATATTTGGATTGATGTGAGTTTGTGACCCTGGGTTTCACGGTATTTGCGATATCAGCTGTATCACTGATATTGAGCGCTTTCCAATAAGTACTGCGCATATATAATATATAAATAATATATATATATATATATATATATATATATATATATATATATATATATATATCACTCATATATATATATATTAGTTCTTACTTCTAAATTAAAACGGGGTTGAACCAGATAATATCACTCTTCCTATTACTGTTCCTCACTTGACGATTGGGCTGAGGATTAAACTTCAATTTGTTTTTGTTCACCTCCTCTCTCACTACTATTTCATACTCTGGTATGACATAGAACTCTTTATACTTATATATATATATATATATATATATATATATATACATATATATATATAATTATGGATTGATGTGACCTTGGGTTTCACGCTATTTGCGATATCAGCTCTATCACTGATATTGAGCGCTTTCCAATAAGTACTGCGCATATATAATATATAAATAATATATTTAAAAAATTGCATATATATATATATATATATATATATATATATATATATATATATATATATATATATATACATTTTACACACGCATACACAAACACACACACACACCTACATATATATATATGTAAGCAAATATGTGGATGTAGATCCGACGGTATGATGAAAAAATATGGAAAAGACAAAACAAAATTAAAACAGTAAACTTGCATATTCGGATTTTGCTTTGTCTTTTCCATATTTTTTCATCATATAGATATATATATATATATACATATATATATATATATATATATATATATATATATATATATATATACATACATATATATATATATACATATATATATATATATATATATATATATATATATATATATGTGTGTGTGTGTGTGTGTGTGTATGTGTGTGTATTATCAGGTCACTTTTGACATTCATAGAACAAAATGACTGTGCTACCATCGGTTGAAATTTATAAAATATTTCTTCTTAAAACAATTTTTGAGGAAAATAGGTTTTCATAATTCCAGTAACTCTTATCGCTCTTTCCAGTACTGAATGGGTCATCCTTCGTCATCTTTTGTTTGATGAAATGTCGAACGTCAACATCTTCATTATACGTTCTCTTTGAGTTCCATGCGATATCCATTTTTGCTGAGGTTGCAGCTGTTGAGAGTCTGAAAGTGATGCGACTTCTGTTCTTTGTGATTCTGGAGATCCATTCGAGAATGTTCAAAGAAGATACATTTATAATACCCTTGCTTTTCTTCTCTCCCCCTTTCTTCTTTTTCTTCTTCTTCTTCTTCTGACCATTGACCTTTTATGTATTTTACATATATATATATATATATATATATATATATATATATATATATATATATATATATATATATATATATATATATATATATATATATATGTATATATATATGTATATGTATATATACTCGTGGCATGATTATGACGTTGCAGACTTTTACAAATAAAATGCTGACTTTTTCAGTTTTCATTACATTTAACTGAAAGCAGTATCCATGTTTTGTTTTCATACCAATACTGTACCTGTATGTATTTTAACATTTTAATCAAAACACGACATTGTTGGTAGAGACTGATGCCTTATCGAATTTTCTTTCTCACACTCACAGTGATGTCACTGATTATGTACCCTCTCTCTTGAGTTTCTCACACCTGATGTAGAAATATTGTTTAGTGTTGCATTTACATATTTTTTGTAAGTAGTGATCATGTATTTTTGTACAGGTACAGAAAGTACAAAACATTATTTATACGTGAATCTTAATTTCAACAATAAAATTCCGTGTGAGTATTACATGACTAGGATCATTACCTGTATTTGTATATACAGAAAATTTATTAGATTTTATATAAAACAACTTTCATGGTATATGTCATTTATATAAAACTATTTTCACGGTATATGTCATTTATATAAAACTACATTCAGGGTTTATGTCATTTACATAAAACTACTTTCACGGTATATAGCTGTTAAGAAATATAAAGGGATATCATGTTTATGCTTGGATTCCAATCCTCAGCTGAACCATTTTATAGATTCTATAGACAAATTTAATATGCCCATAATTCAAAATCCGAGTTGTGTAGCTCTACCTAGTGAAGATAGCTCTGGCTGACACCAAATTAGTTGTGTTTCAATCCTGGCTTGAGGCATTCGGAAGTCTAGTCGCACTGAGGAGCTGTGATACAGCGAAACAGTACTGTCTGTGAATGACATAATTTAGCTCTTGAAAATACATTTCAATTGAGCACTGTTGAGTGATAAGCTAATTCTATAAACAACAGCCACCTGCACTAATGCAAAGCTCTTCAATAAAATGAATGGAGCACTTTGGCTGATTGGCATTTGTTTACATTTGTAAAACCAATATGCTAGATTTAGTTGTGTAGCTCTACCGAGTGAAGATAGCTCTGGCTGACACCAAATTAGTTGTGTTTCAATCCTGGTTTGAGGCATTCGGAAGTCTAGTCGCACCGAGGTGCTGTGATACGGCGAAACAGTACTGTCTGTGAATGACATAATTTAGCTCTTGAAAATACATTTCAATTGAGCACTGTTGAGCACTGTTGAGTGATAAGCTAGTTCTATAAACAACATATATTACATATTGGAGGAAATTACGCATAGACTCATGGAAATTATCAACAAATCTGAAGCACAACACCGGTTTAAAATTGTTAAAAAACTGAATACATTATACAAAGGTAATATTACACTTCCTGACAAAACGGATAAATACATTAACCTTTCCAACTATGAACTAACCAAGCACCAAAAAGAATTACTTAATCTTGGACCTAACTGCCATATATACCGTAAGTACAATCGACTTTTTAAAAAAATAGAAATCGAAACCCTATACCAAAACATCGTTAAACTCCAGGATGAACAGCTAATAGAAACTACACCAGAATTCAAAGACTTACTTAAGGCTGAGGCACTCAAGGATCGGCATGATAAAAGCCGAAACTCCTCAAAAATACTTACTAAACAACTGAAAATTGCCGCACAAGAACTACGCAACCACCCTGACATAATCGTAAAAAAAGCTGACAAGACGAACATTTTCGTCCTTCTAAACAAATTAGATTATAACAAAAAACTTGACCACATACTCCATGATCACATAAAATTTAAAAAACTCAACAATAATCCGACCAACCAACTAAAATCAAAGCTTAATAAACTCATTAATGCTAATAATGCCGAACAGAACTCATTAAATCTCCCTAAGATTGTTGGTGATTATAGGCCTGGTTACATATACGGCAATATAAAAACACATAAACCTAACTATCCTCTCCGTCCTATCATATCACAAATTCCAACTCCTGTATATCAACTAACAAAATACATCAACCAACTCATTACTCCTTACCTTTCTAGTAAATATAGTGTTAAGTCAACATTAGAAGTAATCCAAATCCTAAAAAGTGAAAAACCCGACAATGAAATCATAGCTTCACTTGATGTTGAAAACTTATTTACCAATGTCCCTGTTAGTGAAACTATTGACATAATTATAAGAAATATATACAGTAACTCATCTTTACCCCCACTTAAAATTAATCCTAATATATTATAGAAACTACTATTAGCTTGTACTACCGAAGTCCCTTTCTTTGATCATAATAATAATATATATATACAATGTGATGGTGTCTCTATAGGTTCAGTACCGGGTCCGACATTTAGCAATTTTTATATGTCGAACCTGGAAAATAAGATATTTACAGACTTTAAAAAACCATCCATCTATGTAAGATACGTTGATGATATTCTTATGTTAGTTGAAAATACAGATGAAATACTTCAACTTCAAAAACATTTCCAAAATAATTCTTTCCTTAAAGTCACGTATGAACTCAATACTACTAATAAAATTCCTTTCCTTGACATATTGATAAACACAAATAATAACAAATTTACTATTTCGCCATATAAAAAACCTACTAGCATAAATTCATGTACACTTAACTACAAGAGCGACTCCCCATATTACTACAAAATAGCAATTATAAAAAATCTAATACACCGTGCAGAAACTAATTCATCCACAAAACAGATTTTTTACAGTGAACTAAAGAATATAAAACAAACACTTGTTAATAATAGTTTTCCAAACTATATAATTGATGAACAAATAAGATGCTTTCTTAGAAATCTCAATACTAAGCAAATAGTACATAATACTGCTTCTACTAATCTCAAACATATTAATCTCCTATATCGTAATCAAATGCATACTAATTATAAACAAGATGAAAATATACTAAAAAAATTAGTAAATACTAACATATCTACAACAGATCCTAGCAAAAAAATTAAGTTAATTATATACTACACTAAATCTAGTATATCCAACTCAATTATTCGCAATGATTCTTCTCCCTCGGTTAGCGATTTGAAAAAAACCAACATAGTTTACAAATTCAGGTGCCCTTTGGGAGATTGTATCTCCAACGAACTAAATAATATCTATGTTGGTCACACCACAAACTCGCTTTCACGACGCTTGACACTACATTTGAATGATAACTCTAACATTTTTAGGCATTTAAAACAACATGCCTGGCCGCATAGACAATTCCGGAAAATCCTCGTCGAAAACACAACTATACTTAAACATGAAAACAATAAACAAAAACTAAAAATTCTTGAAGCTACATACATAAAACAGTTTAAACCTAACCTGAACAAAATAAACTATGAAATCTCCAAAAATATCCTTAAATGCCTATAATTAGTAACAGAAGTCATTGGTTCATACCAACGGCTTTCCATACTCAATACTCATCGGATTCACTCTCGCGTGGTCATGTGTGACGTCATGAGCTGTTGTGCGATTTTCGCTTTCAGCGTTTTATATGCACGTGTTTATCGTTGCTTGGAAATCATCCATGTAAACAAATAAGACTATCATCAATTTCTTGTTCGTGTATTGCTTAAATATATTGTGTAATTGTCATCTTTGATAATGGCTTATGTAAGCCGAAAGCTTAGATTGGATTTAAAAAAATATGTATCAATATTGTGATTTTCTTTCATTGTTTAATGATAATGTTATTAAGCTTATCAGACTATATGAAAAAAACTTACATAAAATATATAGACAACACTTATCTATATTATTTAATGAAACATATATATATATATATATATATATATATATATATATATATATATATATATATATATATATATATATATGTATATATATATAAATGGCTCAAAAACTTATATTCCATGGTTATAATTTATTACATTGGAATCGTAATCACGATCCAATAACTTCGGGTTTATATATATATATATATATATATATATATATATATATATATATATATATATATATATATATATATATATATATATATATAAACATAAAACATTAGGCAGCATGTATTTTATATACAAAGAATTCTCACTTAAAAATTCTCACTTAAAATTTGAAAAGCCTAGCGTTCCGACTTTGCACGTTCCGATATTGTATACAACCGTCAATAATAGCACATTCTTAAAAAACATCATTCGGTCTACAAACAATTATTTCGTCTCCAAGTTTTAATTTTAAAGGAAAAAATATGCCTGAGGATGAATAAAGGATTATTCGAAAGTACTAGCATTT
>OZ038493.1:95867971-95890471 GCA_964036315.1 Acanthosepion esculentum | reverse complement strand
TCTATTATTTTATGGTTTCGTTGCAAAAACAAACATTTTTTTGTGCGAAATTTACTAAAAAATGTAATTTAAGTAACTTGGTCTTGTTACTTGGTAGTTAATTTAAGATTTTTTACTTAAAGTTAATATACTTCAGAATTAAATTTTTATTCATAAAAGCAAACTCACTAATTTATTTTCGTATTTCTGTTTTTGATTCTATAAACGTAATTTCCATTACTCTGTCATATGTGATCCTTGAGTTATGCCCGATCATTTTGTTTCAAAAATTCTGAAACATCCAGCACCACTAATTTAATGAAAAGTCATTTATTAAAAACATTGTTATGTAAAGTCAATGTAATTATCAAATTCAATAAATTCAATCTGATATTTTTCGATATTGTAAATGGGGTGTTTAAAAAGTTAGCATTAACCGTACTGGCTAAACCACGTATTTTTAGAATAAATTTTTCTACTTCCACTTTTCTACTTCTATAATCAGAAAAAGTATATTTGTGACGAAATAGTTCAGCATAACAGTAGTTACTTTATATCTAAACAATAAAATAAAACAAAGCAAAAAAGTTACTTTCATGTTTTTTTCTTTTTTTTCTTTCTTTTTTTTGTTCCATGTCATATTTTGGCCCAGAAAAGTTTGGTCGGAAAACGCCCTACGCTCGTTATTAGAAAAAAAAAATCTTCTCCTCCATAACAACGGAAAGCCATGTACAGCAAAAATACGAAAGAAAAACATTGACACTCGATTTTTCTGGTCTATGCCACCCGCTATATTCATCTGAACTTGCACCAACAGATTATTACTGTTTTTTGATTGCTGCAAAATACTTTGATAATAAAAACTTTATTGAATGAAAACCATGTTCAAGAGTTTGTCGAAAACCATTTCACAAAAAAAAACTACAGAATTTTACACAAAAAGATTACACAAAAAACTGCAGAATTTTACACAAAAGGTATTGATGAGTTGCCAGATAAGTGGCAATAAGACATTGCAAATAATGATGAATATATAATTGAATAAAATTTAATCGTATTTTATTTTTCGAAGAATAAATTTGATAAACATGAAGGGAAATGGCATTTAAAAAAAAAATAATCATAATTCGCATTAGACCCATTTAGTAAAAAAAAAAATCTAAGTTTGCAAAATATACCAAAAAATAAACCAATTATTGGATTTCAATAAAATGTTCGTTAATTATTTCATAAAGTAGTTTCCATTCAATATTTCAGATAAGAAACAAAGACAAAAGGAGCTTACAACACAAGTTATGAATCAACGAAGCACGAAGCGAACAATGCCCATAACAATGAGTGTTTAACGGAGACAAACGATGTCTGAAATGGCAGAAAAGCTGACACTAAGATACGCCATGACGTAATTTTATTCACAGGGATTCAACGAAGTGCTGGGCGGGCAGAATATTCAAATTTTGTTTTCTGAAATATTTTTCTCGGTTTAAAATATTTTCCTTTCGTCAGAAGGACGGTCTGATCGATTTAATATTGTTGACAGGAAACATCTTAAAATTCAATATCCCTTCAATATCCTCAATATCTCTTCAGTGCATAGGCGATTATGACTCTCCACGGCTTCTTTTTCTTTATTACGTTGCGGTCACTATTTCTAGCTTGATTGAAAACAATGGCAACCAAAATTTCCACATGTAATTGACATTCTGTTTTGTGGCCTCTGATCATGATGATCTTGATGTTTGATTGTTCTGTCTGTATTTACTGTAACGTCTCATAAATCGGTACAGGTCCTATGTCTGTAACAGGGTCTGTGTGGTGTTCATACCAGTTTCTTGCAGTTTCCTTTCCGTAAATGTTGCAGATTTTCTCGTGCAGATATCTTCCCACACTGCCGAGTTTTATATTCCGTTGATGCTTACACCGTGCAACCTAATACAAGATGGTCCATTGTTTCTTTGTCAATTTATAATCTGCTTTTCAGGTTAACATAATTTTTCAGTACGTGTGCCTTGTAATTTCTAGTTAGCATGCATTGGTCCTGCGCAAAAAGAATAAAACCTTCGGTTTCAGATTTTAACCCTGCACTACGTAACCACTGGTGGGTATGGGGTTTGTCTACATCATCTTGTTTGTCACGGGCAGAGTATTGACAATGAAGAGGCTTATCTTGTCATCGTTTCTTCTTCTTCTTCTTCTTCTTCTTCTTCTTCTTCTTCTTCTTATTATTATTATTATTATTATTATTATTATTATTATTATTATTATTATTATT
This sequence comes from Acanthosepion esculentum, assembly GCA_964036315.1. Lineage (NCBI taxonomy): Eukaryota > Metazoa > Mollusca > Cephalopoda > Sepiida > Sepiidae > Acanthosepion > Acanthosepion esculentum. Next base: position 95,888,220 of record OZ038493.1, on the reverse strand, counting down.
ATTATTATTATAATACTTACTTCTTCCGCACGGTTTTCCATTTTCAAGCCGATATCTTGCGCTAGGAATGTTCTCCATCAGGTCGTATGACCCCAGGCAGATAACATCTTTCCCGAAATATTTGTAGCGCCAAGCAACGTAGACTTCTAAAACGATGTCTTTATTCCGAATTTCTCAATGTAAGACTTTAAGTTGGGTGAGATAGACCCCAACACCCCAATGATAACTCTGACAATAGCGGCCTGAACCACCTACATTCTGATGACCTCAATATTCGTTGATTATTTCCCCCGCCATTCGTATCTTGAGGCTTTTACTGGAGACCAAGTGACAGCAAGTCTCATCAGTGTTATCGTTAACTTTCATAATGTTCTCAATTTATGAAATCTTTGGATTTATAGTTCCAACCGTTCTGAAATTTCTTCAAGACTAAATGAAGAAATGAAAAAACAAAGCCACTTCCAGAGTATGACGAGGTGTTTGTTAAAAATGCTATTTAGTATGACTATTTTATGAGTATTTAATCGCTGTTATTGTATTCTTAATCAAATTCAACCCATGCAAGTCACAAAGACACAAGGGCTTACTGGGTGTGAAAGAATAAAGTAAAAGAGAAATATTATTAAGGAGCGGGAACAATAGAAGAGTAATTGAAAAGACAATAGCTAACGATTTGCATTTAAATTTTTGATGATCAAATTTGACTAGAAAGCATGGAGTCGGAAGAGACTTCCACAGGCGAGAAGTGTGAGAAAAGAAACTGTTAGCATAGAACTTACATCTAGCGAATTCAACTATGAATTGAAGAGAACGTGTTGCCAATCAACATGTAGGTACCATAGCGAAGATTTCGTCCGAATAATTACCATCAAAGTATTTATGGAAAAGGCACAGAGAAGCAACTTTATGGCGGTAGGAAAGTAACTGAAGTCGAGATGTCAGGTCAGGATTGATAATATTGCTGATTCTTCTTTGGATTTTATCAAGAATCTCAAAATATATAGCAGGAGAATTGGACCATATGTGGCAGCAATATTCTAAGCATGGACGAATAGTAGAATTATAGGTATATCAGACAGATTCTGGATAAAAAAAAAAACTGTCTAGCACGACACAGCGAATAAACTTTTTTATCAGCTGACTTAGCAACGGATTCAATATAGTTTTTTTCCGCTTCATGTCAGCCGAGAATGTTAATTCGAAAGGCGTAACGAATCATTTTCGTCGAGGTTAGCATCAGCCATTGCGATAGAAGACAGAAAGACGTCTCTCAGATGTTTTATAGAGAGCAGTTTCGTTTTAGATGCGTTAAAATTGACAAGCCATTCTTTGCCTCCGATAACAAGAGACTCTACGTCGTTTTTTAGATCAGCAGCAGCCAATTTGACCTTATCGAACTCTGATCAAACTTACAACCGATGCAGCAGTAAATCGTTGTGTCATCGGCGGCATAAATACCAAGTTGAGAAATGATGTAATCAGGAAGGTCATTAACGATAATTAAAACGAAAACAGGACCAAGGATATAGCCTCGTGGCACACCTGCATTAGTATAAAACGGTCTAGAAGAGAAGCCATTCATGATAACTTTATTGTCACGATTTGATAAGAAAAACTGATATAGTTCAAAAATTCATCCGGAGAGCCATAACTTTTCAACTTGTAAAGACCGATATGCCAAACTCTGTCAAACGCTTTCGTGATGTCTAAATATATTTTTTATTATTACATAAATTATTTTAAAAACTTTAAACTTATATTTTAGAAAATAATTTCATCGTTAATCTAAAGTTCATAGAAGAAACCACAAATTATATTTATTCGGCAATAAAAGGATCATTTTTCCTTGGAGTATAAGAAGAGAGAACGTCGCTTCTCCTATCCGAATCTACATATAAAATGATGTGAATTCCGTTAGTCCGTCAGTCCGTCCGTCTGTCCGTCCGTCCGTCAGTCCGTCCGTCTGTCCGTCCGTCCGTCAGTCCATCCGTCAGTCCGTCCGTCCGTCTGTCCGTCCGTCCGTCAGTCCATCCGTCAGTCCGTCCGTCTGTCCGTCAGTCCATCCGTCCGTCAGTCCGTCCGTCAGTCCGTCCGTCTGTCCGTCCGTCCGTCCGTCAGTCCATCCGTCAGTCCGTCCGTGAGTCCATCCGTCAGTCCATCCGTCCGTCAGTCCGTCCGTGAGTCCATCCGTCAGTCCATCCGTCCGTCAGTCCGTCCGTCAGTCCATCCGTCTGTCCGTCCGTCCGTCAGTCCATCCGTCAGTCCATCCGTCAATCCGTCCGTCCGTCCGTCCGTCCGTCAGTCCGTCCGTCCGTCAGTCCATCCGTCAGACCGTCAACCGTCCGTCAGCCCATCCGTGAATCCATCCATCAGTCCGTCCGTGAGTCCATCCGTTAGTCCGTCCGTCCGTCCGTCCGTCCGTCCGTCAGTCCGTCCGTCCGTCCGTCAGTCCATCCGTCAGACCGTCAACCGTCCGTCAGCCCATCCGTGAATCCATCCATCAGTCCGTCCGTGAGTCCATCCGTTAGTCCGTCCGTCCGTCCATCCGTCCGTCCATCCGCCAGTCCATCCGTCACACCCTCTAAAATAACCATACAGTGACCGATCGAAACGAAATTTTGGGAAGAAGTGCAAACAGGTAAGGTGGTACAGTACAAAGTACAGTTGGTTTTACTAGTGTCATAACATACCTTTAACTTTTTTTAAATTAAAAGTTTTATTATTTAACATAAAATATACTTCTACTATTTTAAAAAACAATTTATTGATTAAAATGACAAATATATATTTAATAAAAAATGCAATATTATTTGTTGCATATATTTTCTTTAAGTTGTTTGTATATACAAGAATCCAGTTTCCAGTTCGCTCTGCGTTTGCGAGAACTATAACCAAATCACAAGACAAACATTTCAAAAAGTGGAAATTTGGCTCCAGAAAGAAATATTTGCGCATGACCAGTTGTGTGTTGCATGCTCAAAAGTAAGAAATCCTAAGAATTTATTATTTGCTGTTAAAAAGGAAAAAACAAAATTTTCTTAAATAAATATTATTTACCAAGAAGTCATATAAAATTAAATGAAAGAAATGATTAAACCGCGAAGTAATATTTTTGTCAAAGTATTTTTCCAAACAAATCAGTTTATTCAAATTTCATCGATTGGTTTGCGAAATTGAAAGAAACATAGAGTTTGTAAATCTCGAAAAAAATGTTAGCGATAATTTGACAAATACTAAATATTGTAAGGATTTCAACACGCCTTGGCATATTGCGAAAAGATTATAGTATTAAAAAAATAACCCAGACTCAAAACTACTACATGAATTTCGAAATGAACAAACATTTATTACATAGACATTAAAACAATATAACAAGATAAAATTTTTACAAAAATGCTTGCACTAAAATTTCATTTTGTGCGCCTTTTTAGTAATAAGGCAAGATAAAAGATCCAAATATATAAAGGTCCTTAAAAAGATTCACAATACAATCTTCAAATAATGGGAAAAAATCCTTCAGAAGGTAATACAAAAACTTTAAATGAGTTTGAAAATACTCTTTAAAAACGGTGAACCCAGCTAATCGAAAGACGATAAAGCAAAAGGGAGCTCTTGCAATTCGCTTGCGTCACTGGAACTTTTAAGAATTTTTTCTTCTTTAGAAACACAGTTTTATTCACAGGTTTCACTTTTCCGTAGCCTTCTTCTGTGGGAAACAGACCAGTTCTTCCACATGTGACTGACAAAAATAGCATTTCCTCCAAGAACATTATTTTACTGCGTTCGGGACGAAGTTTTGATGTCTCCCGGTCTTCTTCGAAATTATCGCTCTTTCCGGTCGAAAATGATTAATACCTTCTGGCTTGGTTTGGTTTATTTTGTTTTACGTCATATCAACCTCAATGGGTTATTTAATGCCGACAAAATTTTTAGGATATGTTAGTATGAATAGAATATGTATTCTTTGTGAGAAATCAGTTTATAGATCAGATTCCATTCACGTATTTTTGGTTCGGTTTGGTTTATTTTGTTTTACGTTATATCAACCTCAATGGGTTATTTAATGCCGACAAAATTTTTAAGATATGTTTGTATGAATAGAATATGTATTCTTTGTGAGAAATCAGTTTATAGATCAGATTCCATTCACGTATTTTTGGTTCGGTTTGGTTTATATTGTTTTACGTTATATCGACCTCAATGGGTTATTTAATGTCGACAAAATATTTAGGATATGTTTGTATGAATAGAATATGTATTCTTTTTAAGAAATCAGTTTATAGATCAGATTCCATTCACGTATTTTTGGTTCGGTTTGGTTTATTAGCTGGATGATATACCTAAGTCGAAACCTCTAAAATTATTTTAGTTATATTAGTTTACATGTGAACAGTTTTAAAATACAAGAAAGAGTAGAGAAAAGATGCTGATCGCAGTAACACGATAATGTTAAGGATTGGATTTAGGTTAATTTTGTTATACGGAATATCAAAACCTCAGTGGGTTATTTAATGCTGACAAAATTCTTAGGATAGGTTCGTATGAATATGTATTCTTTGTAAAAATCAGTTCGTAGATCAGGTTTCATTGGTGTATTTTTCTAATGTGGGTTTTTTGTCGAGAATCAAATGTATTGCTGGTAATATTTTTTTTTTCAAAAATGTATTGCTGCTATTTTTGCTATAAAAATTTATTTTTATATTTTCATAGTGTTTCGACCCCAGTATGGGGGGTCAACTATTTGCCCCTAGCTGGGATCCTAACAGGTGCTACCACCCCTGATTAGTGTGGGCTTGTAACCAACAATAACAATTAAGAGGTAGTTCTACACTCTTCAAAATCTCCCGATCAGAAGCCTTGCTGGCGGATGTAGTTTATCGTCATACCCAGAACAAACTACCTTCTGGTCAAATATTATATTACCTCCTGAAGTTAATCCACTGACTCGACTTGCTATATAACAATCACAGATGCTCCAGATGGATCTTAAGTTTAAATTTACGTGGGTGGAAGCCATCCTTTTGATTGGACAATAAATACAAAGAGTATATATTTTTCAAATTTGAAAAAATGACTTTTGAACCAGTCCGGCTTGACCGAATTATTTTCGGCCGTTCTTTTAGGTCAGTATTTCTCAATCTTTTTAAACAACGGCACACCTAGAAGCAAATCAAAATAAAACGGCACACTTTGCAAAATTTATAAAGGATATACACTTAACTGTTATGAAACAAAACCATAGATTTTTTTAAAAATACACTCACAAATATGAACTTACTTTATTTCAATGTTTCTATTCAACTGTTTGTGCAGCTTATTTAGTGTGAAACCTGTGCAAAGGGTGTTTTTGCGATTTCTTCAATGTTTGGTCGACTGTACGACAAGCATACCCCCATTTCTTCTTCAGTTGAGCGTAGTCTTTCTCGCTTCTTATTTTTTATGTTATTCAGAGTTGCGAAGCCTCATTCACGTAAGTAAAAAATAGTAAGTTGCAATAAAACTGATAAAGTCTTTTTAGCTAACCTGAAATTTTCCTTTTGTTTTGAAATCCAAAATATATCTATGGATACCGTCGAATGTTTTATTTTAAGCTCTCTATCACTAGAAACGGTGGCCAATTCTTCTTCTTCACATAACTGAAGTCCAATATTAAAAGGATCATTTATGAAGCGATTTCGAATCCAATCATACATTCGCGGCACACTTAAGTAGATCGCGCACCACACTAGCGTGCCGCGGCATGGCACACTAGCGTGCCGCGGCATGGCACACTAGCGTGCCGCGGCACGGCAATTGTGAGTCACTGTTTTAATGTCAATTGTAAATTTAGTAATTTTTACACATCAAATTTATTTTTTTATAATCTGTCTGGCTTACTTTTCGTTCACTTCTCCCAAAAGTAAGTGTAAAATACAAACTTAGACGATTATATTTATTTATTTACACATTATTAATCGTTATATTTATTTATTTATACTAACAAATAAAAAAATATATATTACAACCAGTCTAAAAGGACAGCTACTCACTCAAAACAGTAAAGAAACGTCATTACGTTTGCCAACAACAGCACTGGGAATTAATAGATATTTAAAAAAGGAAGCAGTGGAGAGCCATGATCGTTTAATTCCTGCAGAAACGTAGCATAAAAAAAAAATATATTTTATATATCACTCACACATATCTAAAGTTTATAAAATTGTGATGGTGGTCTTCTTTTAAATTTTTCTTAAATTTCTTCCCAATCTTTTTACAATACGCAGTGTTAATGTGTTACCCATTCAAAGCCTGCATTTTTAGAACGAGTTTAGTACAAATTTTGCCATCCCCCACTACTAACCTTAAGAAAGTGTAACCCCGAAGTGAGTCCGTTTGGTTCATGCGCCCACATCGGAGGATTAACAGAATTAAATTAATGTGTTGTAAGCACAAACAGAAGCTCAAACACATGTTTTGCCTTGAATTTGAGACGGACTCTAGATATAAATGCAGAACACGTGTTTCTATTCTGCCCGAGAAAAAAAAAGTAAACGAAAAAAAAGAAAAACAAGAAAAGAAAAGAAAAAAAGAACGAATCTGCTGAGTGCTCTGCAGTTGATTAAAATGACGTCACTCGACCCTCATCATTGAGCGTTCTGATTGGTCAAGTGCGGCTTCCTAGCCCTGTTAGCCTGTTCACTCCGCGCAATCAGCGACAAATATTTCATTGAAACAAATTTATATACGCAAGCTAGAGAGTTATTTTTACTGACGTAAAAATTAATTAAACCTATTGGTTTACATCATTTCAAGAGGTTGATGTTTAAAATCAGCAATAATTACCTTAATACTTTGATGTTTGCGCCTGTTCACAATCGGTTAATGGACTATTTTTTCGTGGAGTAGTTAGGTCGGTGTAGTGCGCTCACTGCTTGTATATAAACAGACACTGGCCGATAAAGCTCGCATATGATTGAGGCTGCTAGTTGCACGTTAGAAAACACCTTGCAAAAAGACATAATTCCACTGATCACGAGATTATTAACAATTACAAGTAAGACCAATTTTTTTATTTACATTTTTTAATTGCTTTATTTAAATCAGTTTATGTTAATTCGATGATCATTTAATTTAAAACCGGACAAGATTCGGTTTAAACTCCCAGATGGTTGAATTGTTCGTAACAATTAAAAAGCCATCTGGTAAATTCATACAGCAGACTTATTCACAAATGCATTCTTTTATGTAGATAATTGCTAAATATTTTTAGATATGGTTTGTTTAAATGGACTGCCTGACCTTATGAAAATCCTTAAAAGAAAAAGGGAAAATAATAACATGAAAATTAAAAGCGATTTTTTAAAAACTTATCATAGTTGGAAATAAGAAATTACGTGGCATATGTCTCTGTTTATATTGTTTACAATCTGGTATGTATGTTTATATATATATATATATATATTTTAGTTGATTTAATTACGGCTTAGGTCTTTTAGGGAGATTACGTGTGTAAAGGATATGACGCCTTTATTTTTCATGTGCCCGCAAATTTAGAAGAAAATAAAATTTCAATCGATGCCTGTCATTTATATATTTTGTCATCTAAGTTTTTTAGACATCTGAAAACAAAACGCAAACTGCATCTTTTTTACATGTGCTTTCATTGGAAGGGAAATGACTACAACATTCCATTTCCATATGTATATATATTGTGGGTATGGTTGGCGAACTACTGTATGTAATTGTAATTCTTTCCAAGAAAGATCCAAGAATGGTTTGCAAAAATCATTAATTCGGCTGTAAAAACAAACTCGATGTCGAAAACTTCAGTTCACCTAGTTACATATAATTTTAAAATCCCATCATTATTTCTTGACATATTGTAGTCCTCGGACATCAGGACATGAAAATCTTATTTTAAATTCAAAGGTGTTTCCCGAGTGCTTTTGTTGTAATTAATAGAGAATGATAATTAACATTTATTTTGATATTTTGTTGTCCCCTGTTATAGTCTTGTTTTCATTTTTTTTTAACTATGAGTTTAACAAAGTCAGACCGTTAAAGCTAAAAACCTGATCGCGTGTGTGTGTGTGTGTGTGTGTGGAATAACAAAAGTGCTCGATGTATAGCGTAGAGCTTTATTTTGTTTAATTCTAGTAATTAGTTTACTTACCCTTCCATGACTTAGTAAACAAAAATTGGTCACATATGATGCTTCTGAGGCCGATGAAAACATTCGATTCGAGAGATTAAAAAAATGGTAACAATATTGATAATAAAACCAATAATATTTATGGTATATTAATCGGCTTTTTGACCAAATTGAAGCATGATGAGTAAATTAAATCGGAATGTTCTCGTTGAAAAAAGACAGTGGAGTGTCCGTAAATCCCAATTTTAAAACATCTTATTCTTCATATTTATAAACATAGTGATTGCCACACATTCTAGCAGAAGGTCATCTCTGTAATCTTGATATAATTGTATGTGTGTGTGTGTGTGTGTGTGAAGATATTTGTAAATATAAGTTTCTATATAGGTGAAAAGTGGAGTCAGATCATTTTTAGACATTGTTTATAAAGAATTAATGGATTTATTTTTAATCGTAGTACACATGGTTTAATAAATAGAAATGAGGCGTTTATTCAAAATACGAAGTATCCACTATTAGTAACGTTTAAACTAAAAAGTTATTCATTTACTTTTTCATCAAAGATTCAAGCTCCGGTATTCAGTTTTTCTCATTTATATCGTTTAAAATAAAAACCAAAAAGCACAAGGAAAAATAATTTCAGTTTTATAACCGACATAGACACTAACTGGCTACTTACATGTCAGAGAAAATTATAAGAAAATTGTCTTTGATAAAAAAAAACAAATATAAAATAAATCGAGTCCGTATGACGGACTTCATAAAAAATATATATTTACTGAAAAAAGACATGTTGACATTATTTACGAAGCATTTATTAAAAAAATCGCTTAGTTTTTTAACATTTAACTTTTCTCCTTACTTTGTGTTAGCTTGCATATGTTCCACTTTTTAAAAAGCTTGCATTTTGTTTCTTTTTTCTTTCTTTTTTTTCTTCTTTCTTTTTAATTTTGTGGTCTCGAGAGAAGAAAATCATACGGATATTAATAATTGGCATGCTTATATATTTATATACAGTAGGTCGCAAAAGTAAATATACAGCGAATATTTACCAGTATTGCCAGTATTATACTGATATATTTGTTTTGTATAATCAATATTCAATACAATACGTTTTGTGCACTCGTTTCTTTTTCATTACTGTGATACCTACTTTTGCATCTCCAATTATTTTTAGATAATATATCTGTAAAGGAACAAAATGAATAAAAGACAAGAATTGCTAAAAGTAGTTTTTTGTCTTGTCTTTTAATCATATATATATACATATGTTTTTTAAAATAGGATACAAAATCCCGACAAAGTTTTAATAAATTTGACAAATGGAAAATGTTTCATTGAAAATAGATTTGATTACACGTTTCACCATTCAAGACTTCATCAGATTCAAAAACAAAAGATATAAATGTGTGTGTATGCTTAAATAATGAATCATATTACTTTTTACTTAAGCTGACGTTTCTCGTGATTTTATATATATATATATATATATATATATATATATATATATATATATATATATATATATATATATTATATAATAAATAAGATGGTGATTGTATGTTTCAAAAGAACGCTTTACTTTAAGAAAAATATTTTTCAGTTGGATTTTTTTTCTTTCTATTTCATTCTTTTTTTTTTTTTTTTTTTTTTTTTTTAAATTCTTTTGATTTTATTATCATAATAATTATAACTGAGACGTAATCCTCCACGGCATATGCTAACGTCAGTTGCTTCTTATTTGCATTGCAGCTGCTTGGTAGTCTGATTTTTTTTTTGTTCGTTCTCTCTCTCTCTTTCTCTCTCTCTCTCTCTCACCTGCCTCCACCCTCTTCTGTTTTCGTCTTCATATGTTTCCACTCTTTGTCGGGATGAGTGATGGAATTGACCCACTCATCAGAGCAACTTTACTGCTGCTGCTGCGTTCTATATACACACACACTTTATAATAATACCTGGAACCAACTTTGATCATCGCCCTGTATTATTCGGACCCCACTATTCACTTCACCGCTGACACGAATTTTTGTGGCACAAAAAAAATAAAAAACTCTATAAGTGACTTCTTTCTCTGTTTTAAACATCAGTAAATAACTCAGTCTCTTCTTTTAATCTTTTGCAAAAAAGAAAGAAAGAAAAAACAGATTTCGTGAAAATTTAGCAACAAGGGGAAAAATCATGTCTTACATGTTTTCTGTTGTTTTGTTTTCCAGTATTACGCTTATAATTTCAATAATAGTTTCTGTTTGCTGTTTGCACTTTGCTTAGGCAAATCGTAAAATTCAAAAATAGAAAAATAATTTAAATAACTGGAATATGACATATGTGTGATTTTATAAACGTTGCAGTTTTTTTATTATCATTTCGATATCTTTTTTTACTAAAGAATTTACAAAATATTTTTTTTATTATCAGTAAATGTTTAATTCATTCTGATTTTTTTTTAAATTTTAAATTATATTCCTTCAGTAACAAAATATACTTATCAATAATAGTAAAATTAAAATACCTATACTTCTTGTATTTTTAGCCTATATCGATTTGAGGCTGATGAGATTGCTTTATTTTCTAAAGGAAAAAATCCTAATGCATGATTAATAAAAAAAAAAGTAATATTTTACCAGGGCATTTTATTTTCTTACTATCCATTGAAAGAATTATGACATTATCTCCGCTCACACCATCAATATTAGCCTCGTATCTACGATACCGGTGCAGTGTCATATTTGATACGAGTTCGTCTTTATTGCCTAGCAAATGATAACATAGGCTTCCGTTCATTGCCTGTTGATTCAATGAAGCGGGCATAGAACGAACACAAGAGTTTGAATGTCTGACGAAAATCTTTCCAAGCGCCCTGTGGGTGGGCAACCTTTCGGCCATCTGGAAGTCATTTGTCAAATTGTGCCAGGGTAGGGCGCAAGGTGTGTACCTATTTTTTGTGTATGAGTGTGTGTGCGTATTTTGAGAGAATGGACTTTCTCTATCTCTTTGCTTCTGTCTCTTTCTTTCTCTCTTTTTTCTCTGATCTTACTTCTGTTTCTTTTTTTTCTCTCTTTACTCCTGTCTCTCTTTTACTCTCTTTACTCCTGTCTCTCTTTTACTCTCTTTACTCCTGTCTCTCTTTTACTCTCTTTACTCCTGTCTCTCTTTTATTCTCTCTTTACTCATGTCCCTCTTTTTTCTTCTCTCCCTTACCTCCTCTCTCTTTTTCTTCTCTCTTTACCCCTCTATCTCTTTTTCTTCTCTCTTTACCCCTCTATCTCTTTTTCTTCTCTCTTTACCCCTCTATCTCTTTTTCTTCTCTCTTTACCCCTCTATCTCTTTTTCTTCTCTCTTTACCCCTCTATCTCTTTTTCTTCTCTCTTTACCCCTCTATCTCTTTTTCTTCTCTCTTTACCCCTCTATCTCTTTTTCTTCTCTCTATCTCGCTATCTCTCTTTCTTTCTACCTTTCTTTTTATAACGAAAACGAGCGAATTATTAAAATTATCGTCTAAATCCAACCAGAATGGACCCATTATTTGCTGAATGCGTCGTTCGTGCAAAAAGAACTGATTTCCTTGCTTTGTAACTCGATGTACTTCATGATTTCAAGTGCACTATCGGAGTCGTGAACAAACAGCTTCCATATGTTTTAGATCAAATGTTTATCCCTGGTCTATGTTCCTCGCTTTGTCACTGTCGTAGAGATCTCTGGGTAATCTTTTTAAACAGTCAATAGCCTTCGTCTAAAAATATTTGTTGCTTTTTCTTCTTTTTTTTTTTTTTTAAAACTACATTTCTTCTGTTTCTCAGTAAGGATTTGGTTTTGTTCCTTTTTTTTTAAATACCTACCATTCTTTTCCTTCCTCCGAAAATAAAAAAAAATAAGAACTCGTTCTCTAGTTTATACCATATGTTTATCGAACAGTGAAACTGTTTTAATTGAATGTGTAAATGTGTAAGCTTTCTCTCACTAAGACGTTCGACTAGGGAATGTTTTGGGGGTCATCAGTGATTTACTGGGAACCTACCCCTACTTAATAACTTGTACATATTTCCTTTCTATACGATATTTGTAAACTGTGGATATGAATATTCATATCTTCCTTTAGTTTAAACAGACGCCTTCTTTTTTTCCGTCTCTTTCAACTTAAACTATAATTTTGGAAATTTCAAAATTATTTCCAATCGGTTTGTTTCTTACGGCTTATCAACCTTTTACAGGATATTTAAAGCCATAAAAATGTTTGGAATATAAGATTTTTTTTTTTTTTGGGGGGGGATATAATAATGATTTACTGATACAAGACCTTTTATTTAACCCATAGCTGGAGGGAAAAGAGGTGGATTCATACCTTTTCCAAGCGTATTTGAGCGTAAGTAATGGACCCGACTGGAATTGGAACTACGATTTTCAATTGAATTATTTCCAATCATTATATTAATTAGGGGGGATCAGTTTATTACTTAATAGCAATAGAAAATAGAACCCTCACTTTATGTTCCGGTCGATTTTACTGAGTTCTTAAGGCGATAATGCTACGAGACGCCAGGAGCTACAGGGAGTGAAAGAGAAGGAAAAGACTTTAGAAGGAACCGGAAACCCAATCCTAATACCAGGGAGGAGTGTGAGACAAGACATATACATCTACTCCAGTTCAAAAGATCGGGGAGGAGTGTGAACCGGACGATAGGCGAACCTAATTTTTGAAAGTGAAAATTTTTACTTTTTAATATGTTGGAACATTTCCAAGTTTACTTCTGCAATGAAGAAAACACTAAGTTTAAACAAAATGGTCACGATGGATGAGAAAAAAAAAGGAATCAGTTTAAACTGACTATATGGGTAAACACAACTCTTCCTTAAATGTTTGCTTTGATAGTAATTATTGTTAGGGTTGGACGATATGGGTAAAACTGTGACATTCTCTCCCCCTCTCTCTCTCTCTCCCCTCTCTACCCCCCTTCTCTTCTCTGTTTACGACACACCATTTTTTGTCTGGCCGTTTCTCTTGCCCGGTTAACTTAATGTTCGCGTCCTAGTTGGTATTAACAAGCCAGAACACGATTCCGCAGTTAAGCGGCACGTTGTTCGCACATTCAGTCTTGACTTGAACTGTTTAAACGAAACAGATAAGGCAGACGGTGTTTTTGCGTTTTGTATTTCCACCACAGCTGTGTCCCCCACCAAGAGACGTATCATATTTTCTCAGTCTTTTTCTTCACAATTTCGCCTATTATTCGGGACAAAACGTAACTGTGTCGCTGACTTGCTTTTTCCCTCAAACGTTCCTAACTTTTTTTTGTTGGAAATCTTTGGTTGAACTTCAGATTTGTCATACTTATTTGATCACCCGTTTTGTACTGAATATTTCTCTCATCTGTTCCGTGATCAATTATTTTCAGTACGTTAAATCAATTCCTGATGAAGAGAATAAAAAAGAAAGAAGAAAAAAACGCATACAAAGTTTATTTTTCCTGCTAATTGCACAAGAGGCAGAGAAAGCTGCCAATTAACCCCATTTTTATAAGACGATTTTATGGTTCATTTTGTTTGTTTGTTTTTATCAATACACCCCAAGCAAGGCGATAATGCCACTAAGACACAAGGGAGTGAAAGAGAACGGAAATGCCACCGCCATCTTTGAGGGGCTGGCTGTATATGATTTAAGTCGAACTCGGCTCTCTCCGACATGGCCCTGAAAAGATCGGGCGAAAATTTTCACGATCCCGTCACTTCAAACATGAAAACTCCTTGCTCTCCTGAGTTGAGTCATTGGGATTTTTTTAAAATCAATTCACCCCCAAGCAAAACGACAATGACATTAAAATACAAGGGGCTATTGGGAGTGAAAGAAAACCAAAAGACTTTAGAAGGAACCGGAAACAGGGACCAAGGGCTAAAACTTTGCCCCTGTTCAAAAGCCCGGGGAAGAGTGCTTTTAATATTTTAAAAGTAATATTTTATTTCTAAAAATAAATAAAAATAATAATTAACTCCTCAATTCCCCCTCTACCCAGTCTTTTCTCTCACTTTCACTTTCTGTAAACCCCTGCGTACTAGTTGTATTCACACCTTACTTGGGGTGAAATGATTAAAAAAATAAAAATAAAGAAACATTATATTGTTCATAGTATTTTTTTTTTTTCATCCTGGGAATAAAACTTAATTGTTTTTCTTTTCTTTTTTTCCTTTCCAGTATGATGATGGTAACAAATTCACAAAACCAATGTTCCAGCTCACAAAGGTTGGCTCGCAAACGAGTTCGCCTTCATCTTCGTAGACTCCGACACAAGGAATATTCAAAACTACGAACTCTGGTCCCTTCAGTAGCTCACAACAACAAAGTTTCAAAAGTAAGTTCATTATATTTCTTTATCCTAACATTCTCCAATTTTCCCATAAAAGATGCTTGCTTGGTTCATTTCCAAATACTTTTAAATTTGAAAAATGTATTTTTTTAAAAATCAATTCAATCATTAATTCTCATTGAGAATATAAAATAATTTACCTGGTTAATTTGTAGTACGTAGTAGGAAAAGTTTAATGAATAAATTTCGTTTCTGAAACCGGATAATTGGATAAGCATGAAAGATGAAAGATACTGTACCAAAGCGAAGGACAATCCAACTCGCACTACCTAACACCTTACCGGCCTTAATATAAACCTAGGAAAAGATGGCTTCGTAGTCAGGCTGGTCCACTCCTCACCAAAGAACTAACCGGGACCCACTCGCCCCCACCCCCGAAAAATACAGTTTGTATTTATTTAAAAAAAAAAAGAGACTTTCCAAAATAATGTTCGGCCAGCCTTAATTCATTTTGAATGAAAAAAAAAACAAGACTCTCACTCAATAACGTCCCATAGATTCCACTAGATGACTGGACTTTTCAGTCTTGATTAGCAACCAGGCTAGAGAAAGGACAACTCAATACTGCTTGGACATAGAGATTGCAACATCACCCATAAAAACCTACTTACTAGGGAAACCCTAACAACCACACCTTGCGTGTTGAGAGCTGTGGCCCCATAGTCCTGAAAAATATTGCCCACGTCTTATAAACGGATTTGTGGCATCTGATAGTTTACGAATATAAATAGATTGCCAACAACGTTTTCCGCATACATGTGGAAGGACTATAGTGAATCAATTGCTAGGTCTACTGTTAGGAAAGTTCGTTCCCTATGTCGAACTAGACAATTTTTCTTGCCCGAATCTATCTTAAACATTTATAAATCATTCGTCCATGCATTGAATATTGCTGTCACATCTGGTCTGGTGGTTCTTTTATTTATATAGAAATTTTTGATAAAATCTAAAGAATCTGCAATAATATTGGTTCTGACTTGGCGTCTTAGTTTCAGTCACTTTTCCACCGCTGTAGCATAGCTACCCCGTGCTTTTTCTATAAAAAATTTTCATGGTAATTGTTCTGCTGAATGTTCGTCTATGGAAACTAGACTCTATGAATTTAAGTGTAGTACTAGATTGGCAGCTAGGTCTAATCATTTTAGAGTTGAAATGGCTAGATGTAACCGTAAGTTCTATACCAAGAGTTTCTTCTCTCACAGCAACTTTTATCATCAGAAATTTAAATACAAGGTCAATCGTTATTTTCTTAATTCTTGTTCTTTTTTTTTTATCCATAATAATATATTTTTCTTTTTCTCGTGTTCTTTCACACCCAGTAATCCATTGCCTGTTAGCAAATTTATTGCCTTTCTTAGGGTGAAATGACTTTGAAAAGTATTTGTCTCGTGTTTAATTCTATTAAATATAAATGGAAAGCATGCTTTCAAATACGGTAGATCCCAACAAATATTGTATTGTAGGTACACATTCATTTTTTTTTCTTAGAATAATTAGGCACCAATTCTTTTGCTAAACAAGTTTCATTAAAAAGGATAGACATTTTATGTCTGTTAAATTTATAGCTCGTCTTTTTCAAAAATGCAAATCACCTTCCGCAAACTTGGCTGCTGCAAGTGCAAAAAATATCCGAAATCAAGACCGTGTCCAATGTTTTGAATCACATCAGTCATCTTCAGGATTAAAAAAAACAACAAAAAAAAAAACAAAACAAATAAAGTGAATTAAAGAAAATCAAAAGTAGTTCATTTTTTTTAAAGTATCGACATATTTTTGATTGAAATATGTCCGTTTATGCATTTAGACATTTTTTTAATTCATTTCACCCCAAGAGAGGCAATAAAACCACTAAGATGCCAGGAGTTATTGAGTGTTAGAGAATATGAGAAAAAAATACTACTAAGGAAAGAGAACAATAAAAGATGAAAAATTAAGAAGATAACGATTGACATTGCACTTTTGAAGATCAAAGTTCACTGGATAGCAAGAAGATGGAAGAAAGTTCTACAAGCGAAGAATGCCGGAGAAGAAACTGGTAGTAAAGAACTTATGGTTACATCCAGCCAATTCAACTGTAAAATGATGAGACCTTGTTGCCAGTATAGTAAATGGGCCGTCAGCTTCATTTGACAAATTAAGAGAAAGTTAGTAAACATGCCTTTACACTTTTCTATTAATCATTTCACCCCAAGCAAGGCAATAAAGCCGCTAAGACGCCACGGGTTACTAAGTGTTAAAGAATATGAGAAAAATACATTATTTAAGCGAGAGAACAATAAAAGAACAAGAATAAAGAAGAGAGAATGGCTGAGATTGCATTTAAAATGAAGCTGTCTGGGAACCAAGAAACTGAAAGCGTGTTCCATTTTTTTATTTACTAACACTATAAGTTTTTTGTGGAGTTATACACTAAGCAATATGTCCTGAAATAAACTTTTATTTTTTCAAAATCTTTTTTCATATTACTATAAATTATGCACTTAAGACTACGTGTATGATTTTTTTTTTTTTATATTATTAATTTTTATAAAGGTTAATAGGGGTCCAGTTTGCAATGTAAATTCATTGTAAATTGATTCCCCTACGTTAACGAAAACAAAACATACACATATCACATGATTTCTTAAACTTGGGAATGCCAGGTGCTGTAAGCTTGGATCTGCGGATGTTGTAAAAGATAATGAGTCGGAATTGTTAATAGGAGAGCCGAGTTCTCATTCCTCTTTGGGTTCGTTATATTTACTTACGCGCTAATATCCTTCGGAAAGGTATGAATCCACTGCTTAACCATCTATGAGTTAATTAGTAAGATTTGTATCACAAAAACCATCATTATCTCACAAATAAAATAAAATAAAATTGTGTACTAAATATTTAAATTTCGACATTAAATAAAACATAGAGGTTGATATGCCGCTAAACAACTACAAAATTTCTTAAAATGAAAAAAAATTGAAATATTGTAATCTGGAGTGATTTATCGATGGTAATACATAAAAAAATGAATTTCAAATTCATTTCATTTTTTTTTTAATTTTAAGAGATCACGTGGTATGAGCATCTTTTATTTTTGAATTACAAACAGGGATAAATTTACATAGCAAACTGGACCCCGATTATTATGCTTTAAAAATTGTAATTTATATACATATATATATACACACACATTTCACACACACACACACACACACACACACACACACACATTTATATATATCATCGACTCTCCCGTCGAATTCGACGTATGAGGGTCAAGCAGATCAGTTCCTAGAAACTGAGAGCCCGACGTCGACACATGAGATTTGATTATAGTGGTGAAGGTTTCGTGCAGGACCATCCACACTTTTTGAAGGGACGAATACAGAGACCTGGTGCCACAAGGTCCCCAAACGACCCTCTGCAGGTTTTGAATTCAGAGTTGTCTTTCTCCTAGACCAGTTGGCATCCAAGGCTATAGAACTCAGTCTGTCCTGCTATTTACCCATAGTTGGAGGGAGAAGAAGGGGTATTAGCACGTAAGTGAATGTAATGGATTCGACTGGAATTCGAACTCGGCTCTCCGATTCCTCAATCCAAGCCGTTATCCATTACTCCACCGTGCCTCTCTACCTTTCTTTCTTTCTTTCTCTTTCTCTCTCTCTCTCTCTCTCTCTCTCTCTCTCTATATATATATATATATATATATATATATATATATATATATATATATATATATATATATATATATATATATATATATAAAAATAAAATTCCATTTTTTCTTAGAAAATGCCATTGTCTAGCGTGTATAATTCATGTATCCATTAATATCCGCATCTGTTTAATGTTTGTCCTGCCGTTAGCTGCCAATCTACGGGTTATGACCCATTTATAAAAAAAAAATAATTTTTTAGTTTTTGCTTCTTTGCTTAGTTTAAATTTAACGTATGTCATATTTCATTAGTTGATCAGGGTAAAGGCCACAGACATTATACTCCCGTTCTTTTTCGTTGTATTTTGCCTTTAAATCTAAAAAAATCGTCAGTAATTTACAATTGCCTGATGAGATGCATTGATCCGCTTCGAAACACGACTGCAATTGCGTGGCGATTTTGACCTATTCTCGGTGTAATATCTTAATATATATATATATATATATATATATATATATATATATATATATATATATATATATATATATATTCGTGGTCTGGAGTGTTTAATCTATAATAATATAAGCTTAAGCGCAGTACTAGATTGGCAGTAAGGTCGCATCATTTTACAGTTGCGCTGGCGAGGTGTAACCGTAAGTTCTATGCTAACAGTTTCTTCTCTCGTACTCCTCACTTGTGGAACTTTCTTCCGGCTCCATACTTTCCGCTCAACTTTGATCTCTAAAAACTTTAAATGCAATGCAAATCGTTATCTACTGTATTCTTGATTACACTTCCTTTATTCTAGCTCCTTAAAAATGTTTACCTTTTTTCTCATTCTTTCACACTTAGTGACCCCCTTGTGTTTTAGTGGCTGTACTGCCTTGTCTGGGCTGATATGATTTAAAAGAAATATGAGATACTATTATGAAAAAAAATAATGTTTATTTCTGGTCACATTGTACAAGTCTACTGTATTTTATTTTCCTTTAGATGACGTGAATTTCTGCTTGTTTAAAATGGAAGCCCTTTTAATCACTAAATCATTCTCTCTTTTTAGGTGACGGTGATAGAAGAAGCTATAAAATACATCGATTCCTTGCACAAAGCTCTCGTGGAACGATTACAAAGCGTACAACGTGAGTCAGTTTTGATATTCATGATGAGATAAAAAAAAAATCGTATCACTAAAATTGGAGTTTGCTTGTTTTATTTTACTTTTTCCTTTCTTCTTATTTTTTTTTTAATCAACTTTACCCCAAGCAAAGCAATAAAGTCACTAAGGCACAAGAGGTTACTGGATGTGGAAGAATTAGAAAACAGAAACATTAATAATGAGCGGGAAGAGGAAAGAGTAATCAGGAGTACAATAGATAGCGATTGATATTGCATTTAAATTTTTGAAGAACAAAGTTGACTGGAAAACATGCAGCCGGAAGTGAGAAGTGCGAGAGATGAAACTTTTAGCATAGAACTTACGGTTACCCTTAGCCAATTCAACAGTAAGTTCATGAGACCTTATTGCCAATCTAGTACCGCTCTTAAATTCAAAAAGTCTAGATGCCATAGAGAAGCGCTCAGCCGAACAGTTACCATGAAAGTATTTATAAAAATGGCCACAAGGAAGCAACTTTACGGCGGTGGGAAATTGACTGAAACCCAGCTGCCAGGACCTGACCAATAATATTGCTGATTCTAATTAATAAAGGTTTACCTATTCTCAGATTTTACAACTATAACCCAACCGTCTTCATTATTGGTTGGTGTCGACTCCCGTGGAATACTAAGGCCCATCTAAGACTGCAGCAGCAGATTGATTTATTTTACGAGGTGGAGTTGCCAGTGTGCAGGGTGAAGAAATCTTTGACACGATTTCCATATGTTTGGTTACTAGGTTACAAAATGTTGGTTCTTTAATAATTGACACACATACATAAACATGTGTGTATGTATGCATATGCAGTCCTGTCGCCAGTGGGCTGAAGGTGGTAGATTCTTTTCCCTAATAGATTGTCATTTTTACCTAGCACCCCCGTAAACTTATTTTTTACTTGAGATTAAAAAAGGAGGATACATAACCGTGTGGATAAAAGAGCTGGTTGAAGTACTCCAAATGTGGATTGACCCAAA
>OZ038493.1:95800471-95855471 GCA_964036315.1 Acanthosepion esculentum | reverse complement strand
TCAGAATATAAAAGATTTCTCTTATAAAAACCCTTATCTATGATTTCTTATCCACTTCACATTCCAGTCCACTCTTGATAATTCTTATAAACACATTCCCATTGGAGTAATCTTGACTTACCTTCTCCTTGAGTAATCTTCAATCCACTTGCTAACCAAATTCTTCTATTTTATCAATATCGCTTTTCTTTTTAGTCCTATATCTCTCTTCAGGATGTAGGCAACCCCCCCTCTCTCTCTCTGTTTATATATATATATATATATATATATATATATATATATATATATATATATATAAAGATAAACCTAAGGAGCCAGGCAAACATAACTAGGTTTCACCTAAACGGATCGTCAGAGTAATGCTGGGCCAGCATTACCCTGACGATCCGTTTAGGTGAAAACTAGGTAGGTTTGCCCTACTTCATGTATTGAGCACTTTACGTAGTTGCCTTTACTCGTTTTGGAGTTTTTTTTTCTTTGGACTCTGAGCTTGAACTCTGGACGATTGTTTTCGCGTCAGTTTCATGTTTTTGGTTCTTTCTTTTTTTATTCCTCATTTTTCCTTGGGTACCGATTTGTTCTACTACAAGCCGAAATACCCAAGGTTTTTCCAAGCAAGTACCACCATTTATATATATATATATATATATATATATATATATATATATATATATATATACATATATATATATATATATATATATATATATTACTTGACTTCTTGAGCAAGGCAGTTGAGCAGTTTCCCTATTTCCTTCTCTGTGTTTTTGAGTTCAAAGTTGTCTATCTTAACACTAGCGCCTAATGCTAGAAAGCACAGTCTAATCAACTATTTAATCCATAGCTGGGGTTGTTATTAGAAAAAGTAAATTATGTATAATCAATAGCAGATTTACAGTTAGTTTCCATCTGGATTTTTGGGATGAGCAGTTATCATTACTTGTATTATTTACATGCAGACTATTGCTCTCATCTTTGTTATTATTATTATTATCACCTGATCACCATTTGTCTGGATTTCCGTGACGACATGTTATCATAATTTACATTACAAGCAAGCCATTATTTTTGTTCATAAATATATAATATATAATGTGTTGATCAGCAGCCTTGTTTTATACATGGAGTTTTGGCTTTTGCCCATTTCTCAGGCTAAAAATGGTGGCAGGGTCACCTTACATTCAGATCAACGTATATATGGCATGTAGCAAGTTGTTTATTTTACAAAATAGTGTATATGAGTATATGAACAGATCTTGCACTTTTATTTACCAAACACTGCTATGAAATCTACAGTAAATTTATATTATATATTAATTTTTTTTTTTAATTTAAAAAGTATTTTTCAAGTTTTAAATTATTTTGAAATCTTAAATTTTTTGTTTGAAGAATATTTTTTTCAAATTTAAAATATTTTTTAAGTTTTAAAAAAGATTTTTTAAGTTTTTTAATTTTTTTTTAAATCTTAAAAAATTTTAGATTTAAAACTTTAAGCTTTAAATATTAGATTTTTTCTTTTAAATATTTTTTTAAACATTTTTAACTTTTGAGGAATTCTCAAATTTTATTTTTTTTTAATTTAAAAAGTATTTTTCAAGTTTTAAATTTTTTTGAAATCTTAAATTTTTTGTTTTAAGTATTTTTTTTTCAAATTTTAAATATGTTTTAAGTTTTAAATTTTTTTGAAATCTTAAAAAAAATTTGAAGAAGATCTTTAAGCTTTAAATATTAGATTTTTTCATTTAAATATTTTTTTAAACTTTTTTAATTTTTGAGGAATTCTCAAATTTAAATTTTGTCAGATGTGTTTACACATAACCTAACTGATTTCATTTCAATTCCCTACACTTTTGTTTTGTTTTCATTAGTTTTGCTTAGTTTCCCACATTATTACAAGAGAAAATCTTCTAAGAAAGGTGAAATGTAAGAACCTCGTCAAAAATTTACCTGTAAAATGCTTGTAAAATCCAAGTAAAACAGTGTTTCATCATGACAGATATATATATATATATATATATATATATATATATATATATATATATATATATATATTTTACATAAATGTTAAAATTGATGAAAATTTGCAAAATATTGATCTGATATCATAGAAAACCTTTTTTTGCCTTCCATCAACATGGCTGATGCTAACCTTGAGGAAAGTGACTCTTTGCTCTTTTTGGGGCAGAAATTTTCAACTGACATGAAATGGAGAGATTATATTGAATCAATTGTTAAGCTAGGAAAGTTGGCTCATGTGTCATGATAGACAATTTTTCTTGTCAGAATCTACCTTACGCCTTTATAATGCTAACATTCCTCCTGAATATTGCTGCCACATATAGTCCAATGCTATGCATTTAGATATTCATGATGAAATCCTAAGAAGAATCTGCAATGTTATTGGTCCTGACATGGCATCATTGCTTCAGTCACTTTCTCACTACCATAATACAGATTCCCTGTGCCATTTCTGTAAATATTTTCATGTTAATTGTTCGGATGAGCTTTCCTCTTTCTTACTTCAATTTTAGTCATTACTAGATTGGCAGTGAGGTCTCATCGTTTCATAGTTGAAGCGTCTAGATGTCCCTCTAAGTTCTATGCTAACAGTTTCTTGTCTTGCACTTCTCACTTGCAGAACTCTCTTCTGGCTTCTTGATTTCCAATCAACGTAGATCTTCAAAAATTTAAAAACAATGTCATTTATCATATGTCTCCTTAATTTCTGTTCTTTTATAAGTCCTCTCTCCTTAATAATGTTTTTTCTCAGATTCTTTTACACTCAGTAACATCTTGTGTCTTAGTGGCTTTATCACCTTGTTTGGGGTGAAATAATTAAAAAGAGAATATGAAATTTTAAAAAAATGTCTACTGCTCTTAGAATTCTTTAGATTCTGCATAAATGTATGAGTTATATTTTTATTTTTTTTATTTTTTTTAAGCGTATCACCTCAAGCAAGGCTGGAGGCCACTATCACGCAAGGGGTTATAGAAGGGTTGGAGGAAGAGCAGATAGGAGTGGTAAAGGAGAGGATGTGGAGAAAGAGAAAGACAGTGGGTCGATCAAGGCAAGGGGGTTACAGAAGATTTGGAGCGAGAGCAGATAGGAATGAAAGGTGAAAGGATGTGGAGAAGGGAAGTGGATAGATCAAGGCAACTGGAGATGTCGATTGATGCTACACTTAAACCGTTGGAGATTGTATTTGTCATGGAAACAGTAATAGGGAAGGGAGTTCCATAGGCGAGATGTGCGAGACATGAAGCTATTGGAGTAGAAGAGACGTCTACATCTAACAGTTTCAACGGTGTAGGTGTGGGAACGGGATGCCAGCCTCGTAGGACGTTTAAATTCATGAGGCCTAGGGACAAGCGAAAGCAACTCCTCGGAGCAATTACCGTGAAAGTATTTGTAAAAAAGACAGAGCGAGGCAACATATTATTTTACTTTATTATTTCTTTCGGTTTGTTCACTAGTATTTTTCGTTCTGTCTTGAAACATGATACAGTTTCTATTTGATGTCTATATTCGAATCCAAGGGCACTTCAATGTGGTGTCATGGGTAGCAAGCTTGTCTCTCTAAATCAATTACAACTGAGTAATGAGTTCAATCCATATTGAGTGCTCCATACTTTTGGCCTTCTGTCACACTTAAGCTTGGCTTAGTAAATCACTATACAGGCAGATGAAAAAGTTGGTATACAGTAAGGAAGAACAAAATACTCACGCAAAATCTATTGTATTAATTTACAATATTTACATTGTTGTCCTCATCTTTACTGTCACATTCGAAGAAGTTTCAACTGTTGTATGCATCAAGCCTTCTTCAGGTGATATTTGTTGGAATTTCGAATTGTATCCTTAATTTGAATGTCACAGTAAAGGTTAGAAAAACAGTCTGGACAATGTAAATACTTACTGACCTCGCTTCCAAGGATGGAAAAAATGAATTCATTTTTTCATCCTTGGAAGTGAGGTCTGATGATCCAGGGAAAAAGAAACTTCCTGGGTAAATAAATTATAACCATGGACCCTTAAAGTTGTCAGTTTTAAAATTAAATTAAATTAAATCATATATATATATATATATATATATATATATATATATGGCAGCTCTCCACTGAATATGAAGATCATCGTCTTTGTTATAACTAGGTATCTTCTGTTGCCTTCTTAGACTATTAACATATTGACTCATGATTTTTATTATGACGTTAACTACAAGTTATCTCTCGTGCCGATTACAATCTTGTGCATGTCATTTTCTGATACATTTTCATCTGTGGGCACCAACAACCATTTTATCTGCTGTATGAAAACAATGTTATGACTTCAATTGAAACTATAAATAAACTCATAAACCTCCTTTTCATTGGTTATTATTATTTGGCATTTGAAGTCAGGTTTCATAAATGACCTTTGCCAATCTATGTATTAACATCATTGGACAATAATTAACTTGTTTTAATTTAATTTCCATCTGAATTTCTGAAAAATATGCCTGCACTGCCTTTCAAAGTTTATCCTGCCATAAACATATAATTTATTATATAAATAACACAATGATCTACATATATTTTATATTAACAAAAAAAAAAAAACTGATGATGGCCAGAGAGTACTTGGCTGAAACATCTATATCAACCATATGGGAACAATAGTTTGAAAATAATTAAAGAATATTGACAGTTCCTTATCTCAAAAATGAATAGCACAATATGAAAAAGTGTTCCAAACTCACCATGATAAGCATATACCGAAACCATTTGTGAGTGAATATAAAAGGCTCCAAAAATACATCACTGATGTGATAGTGGTATAATGAATATAGAAGTTTATTAAAGTATGTGTTATTGTCATTTCATTGTCCTGTTTACAATCCAAAAATACAGCTCTTTTGTGATGGTGGCGTTGTGGATATAAAAGTTGGTTACATGTGTGGTACTGTTATCTTGTTATTATAAGTCCAGTTTCTAAATCAGGTAGTGAAAATTTGGTTCAGCAGGAATGATCAGTACTTTGCATCACAGCAACAAAATAACACACTCAACAGTTATCCCATATTCACCAAACAGTAGTCACCTGATGATGACCAGAGTGTACTTGGTCGAAACATTGTGATTGTAATAACATCTATAATAAGCAAGATGAGAACAACAGTTTGAATAAAATAAAAGTGACACTTCATGTATTTTTTTTTTTTTTACTCGTTAGTAGACAGGTTTGCCTATAATCCAGTTCATACTCCTCACCGGTCTTTTGAACAAGAGTAGAGGTCTAACACTTGTTTCCTTTTGAGGATTGGGTTTCTGTCTCCTTCTAAAGTCTGCTTCAACTCTATATTTCTAACATCTCTGCTTAAAGTTTGAAATTTTATTTGATATTTATTAATTTATTTTTTTAATTTAATTTTCTTTCTTTTTTTTTCCTCAATAGGAATAGATAAGTTCACCAAGTGTCTGGTTCACACTCCCCACAGTCTTTTGAAAAGGAGTTAAGATTTATCTCTTTTTACCCGTTTAGGATTGGTTTTCCGGTTCCTTCTAAAGTTTTTTAGTTGTGGTAAAAGCCAGTTACCCTCCTTTCTATCATGAATAGACTGATCCATTCATGACAAGTAGTCTGAGATAATTGTCAATTGAAGAAGATCCCAGTGACGTGTCTAGCTAAGTATTGAATACTACTATCGTGTCTTGGTTTGGTTTGGTTTGCTTTGTTTTATGGCATATCAACCACAAAGGGTTATTTAATGCCAAATTTTTTTTCTCCATGCCATTATTTTCTTTTTTACTTACACATGCTATCCATTTTAGTTGTTGCTGATGTTGGATGTCCTCAAGTGTTATGTTTTCTCTTATTTGGTACAATTCTTTGTGATTCTATGGCACTGGTCCATGAGATTTGAAGAAAGATGGTCCTTTCTAAGGCCTACAGGCCTCATTTGCTCAAAGCCATCTTTAATCCTCAATCTGAGAAAGCAGTCGTATAGAGCTGAGTTTAGATATTTCTGAATGGTTTGAGCACCATGCTTGATATCCAATATGCAAGTTTCGATATGATGAAGCTATTTAAGAACATGACTAATCTTTAATATTTGGTTTTGTAGCAACTTGTAGTGTTGTGTGACACTAAGCAGATCCTATTGCATGTTCAATATCCTATTCACCTATATTAAATTAGACATATCTAGTTTCCTTTTTATTTCCATTTTCTCCAAAACTTTGTTGTCCATATTTGGTCCATGGTATCCTCAGCATCCTTCTGTAAAACCAAATTACTCTTGCTTCAAGTCACCTCTTCATCTTTGAGGAGATAATGTCACTCACTGATATATGGGAAGACAGATATCATGTAGCAGTTCAGCACTCTTTTCCTTATTTGAATATCAGATATCAGTCATTTCATATATTTTGATTTGTATATCAGCCATATTATTTATGGCTAGTTGTATATCCTCCATATTATTTATTGCTACCTGCATATCGGCCATTTTATTTTTTGTTAGCTGTATATCAGCTATTTTATATAATATTTTTATGTATATATCAGCCATTTTATTTATAGTCTGTTCTATATCAGCCATTTTTATTGTAAATATTTTGCTGTCTTTTCAGCTGCTGGTGTGCAGGCTGTAACAGAAGAAAATGTCAAAGAAGTAGTGTGCCAAATGATGGCTTTCAATGCTTCCACCCACCAACATTCACAACAGAAAGCAACATTAAATTTTCATAGTTTAGAAAAACGCAGAAAGATTCCCAGTTTTGCTCAGATACAACCCAGACGAAACAAATCTCTCTAAGGTGAGTGTGATGATAATTAGCTTTGAATTTTATTTGAAACACTCTTGCTCACTCTCTCTTTTGTTTTCTCTCTCTCTCTCTCTCTCTCTCTCTCTCTGTCTTTCATTTGCTTACATCATGTACTGATACTCCCACTCAGACACACACACACACACACATTCTGAAAAGCAAAATTCTGGAAATTTGTGCAAATTGATCAACCTGCCTAGTGTTTCAGTTTTTTCTATGATCTTAATGGATATTTCTCTCTCTCCCCCTCTATCTCTCTCCCCCTCTATCTCTATCACTCTCACTCCCTCTTTCACTCTCTCTCACTCACTTTTTCTCACTCTATCACTCTCTCTCTATCGCTCACTCTTTCACTCTCTCTCACTCACTCTCACTCACTCTCTCACTCACTCTTTCACTCTCTCTATCACTCTTTCACTCTCTCTATCACTCACTCTTTCACTCTCTCTATCACTCACTCTTTCACTCTCTCTATCACTCACTCTCTCTATCACTCACTCTTTCACTCTCTCTATCACTCACTCTTTCACTCTCTCTATCACTCACTCTTTCACTCTATCACTTTCACTCTCTCTATCACTCTATCACTTTCACTCTCTCTATCACTCTATCACTTTCACTCACTCAATTAATCTCACTCTCTCACTCACTCACTCTACTATCTATCTATCTATCTATCTATATATATATATATATATATATATATATATATATATATATATATATATATAATGCATATTTGGGCAGTAATCTTTCTTTCAAACATCTTTCATTAAATAGGGCTGACAAGGAAGATTTGATTAATCTTTTATTAAGTCCTTCCTGCATCCTTACTTTTTTCAGTTTTGTAAGAGTGAGTGAGTCCAAAAATTTTCATTGATTTATATTGTCTGAAGTGCTTTCGGTCACTTATATACCCATTTTCAAGGGTGTTTTATTTCTGGTGTTGTTAATTTGTAATAATTATTAATTAGGTCTTTCTTGGCAGCTGTATTTAATGAACGAGATATATATATATATATATATATATATATATATATATATATATATATATATATATATATATCAATTATGTAGTGCGTATTCAATTTATGTAACGTAAATCATTCAAATGAAAAACAAATACTGAAGCTAATTATATGGCAAGAATCACTCTCGCAAACAATATTTAATAATAAAATACAATCAACTTCGAATCCGTTAATGAATGGTATGATCCTTGTTTATAAATTCCTGTTTTATCAGGTCTTATTTTTTCTACTAGCCGGGCTTTCAGTCGTTTTGAACGACCATCATCAGGTAGACATTTCAGTGTGTTTTTGTTAAATTCCAGGTAGTAATGCGACATCGAAAGATAATGCGGACCGAAAGAGTGTTTTTTTAGCAATGAGATATTGTTAAATGTAAGAATAATTTTGGAGCGTGCAGTAGCGACGCTGAGGTTGAAATTTTTTAAATTTGTAAATTGTGCGTTCTTGTACTGAAGAAAGGTGGCATGAACTAAATTGAATACGCACTACATAATTGATATAATAGATAGATAGTTGTGTGAAGTCTGTGCTAATTAATTTCCCCCTGAAAGCATTTTTATAGCTGTTTCCTTATAAGGAAACATTTGACATTCATTGACCATGCAGCCAATGCTACTGAAGTTATGCTTTTCTTCAATCCCTCCCTGGCTATCAGGCTGGGATAAATGTGTAGTATCTGTTTTCATCATCTCTTATAGTAATGGTAATATTAGACGTTTCCTCATAAAGCACCAGTAGCACCAGTCCACAATGTTCGAAGAAATATGGTCCTTGCTAAGACCAACATTCTTCACTCTCTTAACCATTGATCTGAGAAATCATTTGAGAGTTTACATATTTCTGAACGAGTCTGGTGTCATTAATGAAATCTATATGAAAGTCTCAATTTGATGAGGTTAAGGACATGACTCGAGTTTTTAAAAGCATTATTAATTCTAAAGAAAGAGTCAAATGAGTGTGAGTTCAATACCTGGTTAAGGCGGTGGAGAACTTGGAGAGGGGAATTAACAGGAGATAACTGATAACTGACATCCATTAGACATGGCACGTGGAACTAGAACAGTCTACCCCAGTGAGCGAAATAAAGGGTTCAGCCACCTGATGAAAGCCAAAGCATACAATGGCCGAAACATTGTAATAAATATGGCGACAAAGATGAGGACAATAGTCCGAATAATGTAAATAGTATATGTAATACCTCATCTCATAAATATGAACAGATACTCAAATTTAATTGTTGAAAATTAATACAATTTTTTTAATTATTTATTTCAGACATGAACACGGTTTTAAAAATTAAAGAAGATTATTGTTCCTGGTTGGTTCTATAATTCTACAGATCATCTGACACCATTTGGCATTCATCGTCTACTAAACCGAGATTGACTAGCTGGTTACTTCTACCTACCACTCATCTTGCCCACACAGATCTTTAATACACTTATGAAACACCTGTACAAATATCTGCATTTGACCAAATTTTTTGTTGTTGTTTGTTTCTAAAAGGAACAGTTTTTGCATACAACTGCAGAATCTGTAGTTGTTGGTTCAAAAGATTTCAAACCAATGAACACAATGAAAACAGCAATGATAAATCATTTCGTTGTATTTTATACGACATTTGTACTTATACAAAGTAAGTTTTGTATTTATTGATTAATTTTCATTAATCTACTTATTATCTACCACATTTGGAGTCTTTCTTCGTCAATTTATTTAATTACATCTTAGATGAAACTTAATCTGATATTTTTTTTTCCTCCTGAAAATGTTCTTTGGATGAAATGTTACCAGTGCATTTTAGTTTGTTTTTTAGCAATCTTTAAAACAAGAACTGAAATACACAATTAGCTATTTTTAGGAATATACTACAGAAAGTCATATAATTTCTTAAATTAAAAAAAATGACTGAAAAAATTTAATGCAATAGTAATCATATGTCATTTCTATAGTAATCATGTCATTTCTATAGTAATCATATGTCATTTCTATAGTAATCATATGTCATTTCTATAGTAATCATATGTCATTTCTATAGTAATCATATGTCATTTCTATAGTAATCATATGTCAATTCTATAGTAATTATGTGTCATTGTTATCTGAATAAGCTCTTTGGTATCATCAATATGCTTTTTCTTCTGAAAATATTCTTTGGATGAATTATTACCTATACATTTCAGTTTGAAGTCAAACTGAAAATCCAAAATTAGCCATTTTTAAGAATATGCTAAAGAATGTCATATGATTTCTTAATGATAAAAATGACTGAAAAAAAGTTAGTTATAGTAATATGTTAGTTAATGCGATGGTAATCATGCCATTTCTATAGTAATCATACATCAGTTAATCCTATAGTAATTATATGTCAATTCTATAGTAATCATATGCCACTTTTATAATAATCATGTTAGTGCTATGGTAATCAGATGTCATTACTATAGTAATTATGTCATTATAATAATAATGTCATTCCTATAATAATCATATTCCCTCACTATAGTAATAAAATATCAGTTAATGCTATAGTAATCAGATGCCATTTCTATACTAATTATGTAATTTTTATAGTAATCATATGTTAGCTAATTATATGTCATTCTATAGTAATCATATGTCAATTAATGCTATAGTAGTCATATGTCATTTCTATAGTAGTCATATGTCATTACTATAGTTGTCACATGTCATTACTATAGTAACCATATGTCAGTTCTATCTGGATAAGCTCTTTGGTATCATGGAATTTTCTTGACCAGTGAATTTCTGAAAGATTAATTCATTCCAAGTTTTACTTCCATTTATTTTTTATGTCATTCAGTAAAAAAAAAAAACAATTTTCTGAACATTTTTTTTTAATGTTAAATCTAAATTTTATATGTTTTGATAAGTGTGAATATCTTATTGTTTAAGCCTGGAAACAATTACATGACTTTGAGAATTGGGACTTACTTTTGTAAAAGACACTTTTCTTAATTCAAGACTCTTCAGCCTTGAATGATATTTCTGTGATAGCTGGACACTATAAAACATTACGACTTGAATTTTAACCTGAATATAGTACTTAATAAACGAAGAAGAAAAAAAATCAACCACCTGCACACAATTTTTTTTTTTTTTAAACTTCAGTAAGATTTCTTCTTTGTCATATCCATTGAGTTATAAAAGACTTTTTTTTTTTTATCAGCTTTATTCCTCAAAATGATACAACTGGTTCCCAGAAACGGAAATTATTAGGTTGGTGCAAAAATAATGTCGTTTTCTCACATGAAGTTGAACGTCAAAAAACAAGATTATTTTTGCACCAACCTAATAATTATGACTCAATTATTTTTTTTTTTCAATTATAGTAAATTTCTTTTCTGTATCTATTAGATTGAGCCATAAATATTTTCCGCTTTTGTTTATAAACTTTATTTTTCAAAATAATACAACTGGTTCCCAAAAATGGAAATTACTTATAACTCAATTTTTTCCAATTTCTTGCTTAAACATTATTTTTAATGGATATCCATATTTGTGTACATACTCTGTTTATTTATTATTTAAGACATTTTTTATTATGTTTACACGCTCATTTTATAGATACAAATATTTAAGTAAATGCTCAGTTTATAATAACATAAATAATTTCTCGGATATTCAAGCTGGTAAATGTTGTTAATACTGTTTATTATAAACATAGCATTTACTTAAATATTTGTATCTATAAAAAGAACGTATAAGCATAAAAAATTTATTAAATACATACATATATATATATATATATATATATATATATATATATATATATATATATATTTACAAGACTGAATATTCCAGACATCTTATTAGAAAACTATGCGTTCTCCAGCAGAAGTCGAACTTATCATTAGATCTGATGTGCTTTTGACCTCTCGGCCATAAAGTACTTACCGGCCAAAGCAAAGCCTGAATAGTTCTTTTTAATACAGACCTTTTCCAATTCTCGAAATATACCTCTCAGTTCAGTTTCATATCCTAACGCAAACAAAGACAATTTTTAGGAATGGATTTTTCATTTACTAATCATATTTTAATTTATTGCTTGAACGTTATTTTCAGTGGATAGGATACAAAACTGAGCAAAGATGTACATTTTAAGAATTGGGAACGATATGCCTTCAAAAGGACATCAGATCTAATAACTGTTTCTCCCAGTGGAACGCAGGTTTGAATCCTGCTGGAGAACGCATATTTTTCTAATAAAAAATTCTCAAATATTCAGGCCAGTAGATGGAAATAAATAAATATACCTTTTAACAAATGAATATACTCAATTATGGGTGTCCTTTAAAAATAACGTTTGTTATATAACTCAATCTAATATTTGTTATAAGACATTTTATGTGTTTTTTTTTGTTTCCTTATTGTACACGATCATTTTTTTTAATTGCTCATTTTGTGCTTTCCGAACTGCTCAGTTTGTAACTCATTCGTCTCTGTAACACTCAACTCAGTTATATGGCCGTGTGCCATACTAAGCTAAACGACTCAACTCAAAGTTTAATTGTTTTCATTCGAGGCGTGATTGAAATGTCATTTCTTGTATCCCATCATATAAAACATAATCTGATAATCGAATTGCACGTGTCATTTGTAATTAAACGTGAAAAGAGTTCAATTAACAGTTAATTAAAAATGTAGATATTTTATGTGTGTGTGTGTGACTGTGTGTACATACACACAAACACACACGCACCCACATGTTTGTATGGCCGGCTACTCGTTTTCAAAGCACACCCGTCTGCTAGGGTGGCAAGCCAATCCCTGTTACAGACACCAGCTCAGGCACATTTTAGTTAAACACCCACGGAACCTACCCGTGGTTTTTATACTGCAGCTAAGCTGAGCAGACATTAGTTACAGTTTCTGGGAGAGAGAGCGCATAATATTTCATGAACAATGCCCGTATGCTCACACCCTCGGTCACGATGACTTGTGACTTTGTGCTAGCACAACCATCGACGACTTCTGAACAGTTCAGTCTACCCAATTCTGCTCACAAGGCTTGAGTCAACCGTGGTATATTCCAAAGGTACCGCATTCTGGGATCCCCTTCCCAGACCGATAGGATCTAGAAGTCACCTTCCTGACATATCTACCCTGGCGAGATCCAAACCCAGGTTTCATAGTCGGAAAGCAAAACACATTCTAACCACTCGGCCATGCAGACACATGTTTGTATGTGTATGTATATATATATATATATATATATACTTGTATACATGTATATATATTTTTCCATGTGCGTATGTCTTATATACATCTGTATAAATCTTTACTGCCTTTTATTTAAGACAAATTGTGTACATTTGTATAATAAATATTTTTAAAAATGATTATGTTTGTCTTTTTTTCTTTCTTTTTTGTTTTGCCTTTTAATTTTGCTTTCCCTGCCGAGGAGAGCTATGCTGATGACATAGGTATACATAGTTGGAGTCAAAAAGATCTAAAACAAGAAAATCAACATACTTCGTCAAGTGTTCAAAAAATGGGTCTCAAGTTAAATCTTTCCAAAAACTGAAACTATGATTTGGAAATGGAACGAAATCAGTTATTGCAGCTACCCTGAACCCCTCATAAAAATTTAAAATCTGGAATTAGTAATTTTTTTCTAATCATTTAACACCAAGCAAGACAATGTTACTGGGTGTGATAGAATAAGAAAAAAACATTATTGAGGAGCAAGAACAATAAAAGAAGAATCAAGAAGACAGTAGATAACGATTAGCATTGCATTTAAACTTTTGAAGATTAAGATAAACTGCGAAGCAAGAACCCAGAAGAGATTTTCACAAGTAAGAAGTGCGACAAAAGAAACTGTTAGCACAGAATTTATGGTTAAATCTAGTCATTTCAACTGTAAAATGATGACAACTTGACACCAATCTAGTACTGCACTTAAATTCATAAAGTCTATGTACCATAGTGAAAAGAAGAATTAGCATGAAATTATTTAAAGGAAAGGCACAGGAAAGCTACATTATGGTGGTAGGAAAGTGACTGAAGCCGAAGCGCCGATAAGTGAATCTTATGCAAGAGAAGAAACTGTTAGCACTGAACTTATGGTTACATCTAGCCATTTCAATAGTAAAATGATGAGACCTAGCTGCCAATCTAGTACCGCGCTTACATACATAAAGTCTATATACCATAGAGGAAAGGTCATCGGAACAATTACAATGGAAGTATTTAGAGCAGTAGTTCTCAAACTTTTTGAAGTCGGGACACACTTAAAATCTTACCAATAATTTTAGGAGCACTATGTACAAATTTCGGAAAAATCTATTATAATAAAGTAAAATATTGTAGAAAAGAAATAATGCAATAAAAATGAAACATACCTTAACTTTATTCATTCTTGTGTTTATGAGAAACATGAGCCTGATGAGTCTTAGAGATTTCTTTAATGTTTGGACGTATATTTGATAGACAAACTCTCATTTTCTCCTCAATACATTGAAGAGTTCCTCTCTTTTTGCAATTAATTGTGATGAGAGCAGAAAAGCTTAATTCACATAATTATGTGAGAGACGGGTACCGCAATATAATGAAGTAAATATATTTATTTTTTATATCTGGACACATATTTCTCTGGAATGCCGGGGCGCACCTAGACATCTTTCAGGGCTCTCCAGTGATTTATAGAGAAGGCAAAGGGAAGCTACATTACGGTGACGGAAAAGTGACAGAAACCGAGATGCTAGCTTGGGATCAATAACATTACAGATTCTTTTTATTTTATCAAGAATCTCTTAGTATATAGCAGAATCACCACGCCATACATGGCAGCAAAATTCGAAGCACGGACACACTAAACACTTCAAATATCTCGGCAACATAGCGAAGACAACAATTTTAATGAAAGTACATTATGGCGGCGGGAAAGTGACAGAAACCGAGATGCTAGCTTGGGATCAATAACATTACAGATTCTTCCTTTGATTTTATCAATGATTTATAAATATATACTAGGAGTACTGGACCATATGTGACGGCAATATGCCGAGAATGAATGACTGGTAGACTAATAAATATGTTAGATAATTTCGGGAGAGAAAAATTAATAAAATAAAAATAAAATAAAATGACATGAAAAATAAAAATAAAAACATAAAAATGTAAGATAGATTAAAAATAAAACAGGGCCAATAGTATCACTGATTCTTCTTTGAATTTTATCAAGAATCTCTAAATAAAGGGTGTCCCAAAAAATTTGACATCATTTCGCACGCCAATAATTTTGGCAATTCTTGTTGAAATAATCTCAAATTTTCACAGAATGTATAGAAACATATATATATATATATATATATATATATATATATATATATTGATGTTTTATTTTTGTTATCTCAATTAGAATCTGCCAGAGAGATGGATCAGGCGTGGTGGAGATGAAGGCAGTTTTCTGATGAAATGGCTGCCGCGGTCACCTGGCTTGTCACCGTGTGGTTTCTTTTTATAATGATATGTGAAGAGACTGGTCTATGCCCCCTCTCCTCTTATTGCGAGCATTGATGAACTCAAGCAGAGAATCATTTCCACGCTGGATAATGTTACTGCAGACATGCTACAGCGTATTTGGCAAGAGTTTAACTACCGACTTGACGTGTGCCATATCATAGTCGGTGCACATATTAACACTTATTAAATCGGTCCCATACTAAACTTATGATGTTTAATACCAAAACTGTTCAATTTCATTGAGCTAGAATTAGTAGTTTTCAAGATAATTGCTTTTAAAATGATGTCAAATTTTGGGGGACACCCTGTATTCATATTTTGTTATGTGGCAACAATATTCGAAGCATGAACACACTAAACAATTCAAATATATGGATCAGTTATAACCATTTTAGTATAGGAGATAAGGAAGTTAAAGTTAGAATAGACTGTGTTAGGGATAGTCTCTCTCAACACCACCAGTTGCTACAAAACGATAATCTAGAAATATGACTCATATTCTTAAAGAGACTCAGCAGACCATGATTTTATATGGATGTTATGCATGATGCCATATTCGTTGGGAAATATTTAAACTGTCAGCTGTATAAAACAACTTCCTCAGAACGATGTTTAAAGGTGGCTTTGACTAAATGAAGCCCGTAGGTCTTAGCAAGAACTATTTTTCTTCAAATCAAATGCCGCAGAATGGCAAACAAACAATTATACCAAATAACAGAAACTAGATTGCTTAAAGACTTTCAACAGCAGCAACAGCTAAAATGGATAGCACATGTAACGCAAAAAGAAAATAATGACATGATCAAGATGTTAACGTTCCACACAACTTTAAAAAAGGTTAGGAAGGAAACCGTCATCAATACTGAAAAGAGCAATAACTTTTTACAAGAGATTTTATATATTTATAAATTTCAAAGTAGCTTTGCTAGTTCAGTGATGAATGTTTCCTTATAAGGAAACGGTTAATATTAATATAACCATTGACATTTTATCATTTAAAACTTTAAATAACTTCTTTTGAAAATACGTTCTCAGTGACAAAATATTTCTTAGTATACCGTATTTGCCGGTTTATTGGACGTGGATGTTTTCAAAAACAATGCACCAAAAATTACCCTGAGTTCAATACATCAGTACCCTATATGAGGGGGACGCGAAGACTGTTTTTTTAGCGTTTCACCCCAAGCAAAGCGGGAAGCCACTAGCACTGAAGGGGTTACAAGGGGTTACAGAGAGTTGGAGCTCGAGCGAATAGGAGTGATAGAGGAAGGATGAAGAGAAAGAGAGGGGATAGAGCAAGGCATTTGAATAGTTGGAGATTATAGCTATCAGGGAAAAAGAAAACATGAGACATGAAGCTATTGGAGTAGAAGAGACGGCTACATTTAACAGTTTCGACAGTGAAAGGATGAGAGCGAGATGCCAGCCTAGTAGAACACTTAAATTCATGAAGTCTGAGAACCAGCGAAAGCTGCTCATCGGAGCAGTTACCATGAAAGTATTTGTTAAAAAGACAGAGGGAGGCAACGGTACGTCTGTGAGAAAGCGACTGCAGACAAGATGCCAGTTCAATTACATTGCATATCCGTCTCTGGATTTTATCAAGAACCTTGCGACAAGCAGAAGGGGCTCCAGACGATAGGTGGCAGCAATACTCCATGCAAGGGCGAAAGGTTGATTTGAATGATCGATTTCCTGGCGCGGCACAAGGAGCCAACTTTCCTTGTGGTGGACGAAGCTATTGACTCAATGTATTCGTTCCATCTCATGCCAGCGGAAAATGTGAGACCGAGCAGTCGCAATGAGGTGATCTCGTGGAGTTGAGCGTCAGACATTCTAATGGGAGTGGGTGGGGCAGGGATGGTTCTTTGAGGTGAGTACTAGAGAGCAGTTTTGTTTTTGAGGCGTTAAAGTTAACCAGCCAATTCCTGCCCCAGTTCACAACCGATTGGAGGTCCTTTTCGAGACAGACAGTCAGGTTACGAAAAAAGCGGGATTCACCAGGCACCAGTGCGCGCATGGAGCCTCTAGGAAACTAGGACCCATGAAAGTGAGCAAACATGATTATCAAAAAAAAAAATCCCTGAAAAATTCACCCAGGAAAAAGAAATTCAGAAATTGTATAATATTTTGCTACTTTTACAGATTTTACAGAAATATTTGTTTTAACTGGTATATTGCTGCGTGCTTGTGTGTGTGTGTGTGTGTGTGTGTGTATGTGTGTGTGTGTGTGTCTGTCTGTCTGTCTGTCTGTCTGTTTTGATATACAGATATTGGAATTTGCTTTTCTGCATGTATGGTATGGGACTTCACTTACCAGCAAGTACTATATTTCTGATTTTTTGCCTAGTACCCTATGTACCAGTGTTCACTGATGTGCCGCTAGATTTCTTTGTAGTTATGATGGATTTACTGTATGTGCGGATGTTGCTTCCCTGAAAAACGACTAAAAGAATTTTCAATAAATGCATGATGAAATGCACTAGATTTCTTCTTTTCCAAGAAATATCCTGGTAATTAAAAAGAGTACCAGAAATATATTAGGTTGGTGCAAAAATAATGTCGTTTTTTGACGTTCAACTTCATGTGAGAAAACGACATTATTTTTGCACCAACCTAATAATTTATACTAATACTGTAAATGTTTCTTCATGGTTAGTGAGAATATCACATAAATGTAAGGTTATTTTTTTGGGGGGGGGGGTTAATGTGTTAATTTTTTTTTCCGAAATATCCCATGCCAAAATCTGGGTGCGCCCAATGCGTGGGTGCGTCCACTAGGCTGACAAATACGGTTTTTTATTTTAATTTTCTTTTTCTTTTAGACTCCACCAAGAAAAAATGGCTTTAAATTGTTAGTAGTTTTTAATAATTTTTCAATTTCTCTCAAGCCAGGTGGGCGTCTTCAATAATATCAAATCTGAATAGTTTTTTTGTTTTTTTTTAATATTAATTTATTTTTCTCTCAGTTACCTCGATGGTCAAGGTAAGGGAGAAATTTACTTTATACCTTTTTTTTCTTTACCAATATTTTTTCTTTACCAATATTCTGAACAAGGTTGAATAAGGACTATAGCCAAAAAAAAAAAAAGAAAAAAAAGAAGAAAGGTTTCTAAGAAATACAAAGGATACAGCTACTATCAAACCAGCCTCATTCCCTCCGTATTACTTCCCGCGAAGCACTGCTCTGTGGAACCGACTCCCAAGAGGATGCTTTCCCGATTACTACAATCTTAACCTTTTCAAGTCTAGAGTAAACAATTATCTTCCATTTCTATCCGCATAAATTGCTTTCTCACGTAACCCTCTAGCTCGAGTGGCCTCCGAGCCTTGAAAAGGGTGAACCTTACTGTAAAAAACAAAAAAAAAATGTCAATACAAATGCGTTCTCAATCCGCTTTTTATCCAATCAAAATCAGGAAGAAATGGATTGTCATTGGTCAGTGTTTACGGTCACATCACGTTGAAACACTATTTCCCGTACGGTCACCGAAGTTAAGCAATGTCAAGCCTGGGCAGTATCGAGATGGGTGACCGCTTGGGAATACCAGGTGCTATAAGCTTGAATATGCAGATGATGTAATGGATAATGGCTGAGAATTGTCAATCAGGGAGCCGAGTTCCAGTTCTAGTTGCGTTCGTTATATTCACTTACGCGCAAATAGCATTGGGAAACATATAAATCCACCTCTCCTCCCCCAGCTATGGGTTAATTAGTAAGCTTCAAATCACTAAATCATTATTATCACCAAAAAAATTCTAAGAATATTTCTTGCTTTTAAATAACCTTCAAATGGTTGATAAGCCGTGAAAAATCGAATCCTTCAGCCAGTCATTGGTCAGGAATTAACGTGAGCATTATTAGCAGAAAAGTGCAATAGTCTTTATAGTATAAATGCATTCATAACAATTTTTGCTACAGAAATACATTGAAAATTAGGAAGAAAAGGATTGTTATTGGCCAGGAATTAAGGCCATTATTCCTGAAAGAAGACTTAGATGAAGGTACTAAAAGTTCGCAGCCTGACCAAAAGATGATTCAAAAATACATTCTAATACACTTACAGGTGTAAGATTTAATGGTTACCGGAACAATTGTCAAACCGAGCTGAAATGTTACACAATCTAACTTTTTTGAGAAAGGTATACATCCAACATTTCTCGTGATCTGTACGACCACTAAAGATTTTAGCTATATCCTTGTCCCCAATATGTCATTTCAGTCATTAGAAAGTCAATACATACTTAAGTAAATCAGTATCCCAAAATGACCTTAGCTGTAAAACGAAATAGAAGCAAATATATATAGTACTGTTCTATGAAAGGCAATAGTATTCGTAGCAGACAAAAAAGAGACGAATATATATATTACTGTTCTATGAAAGGCAATAGTACTTGTAGCAAACGAAATAGAAGCAAATATATATAGTACTGTTCTATGAAAGGCAATAGTATTCGTAGCAGACAAAAAAGAGACGAATATATATATTACTGTTCTATGAAAGGCAATAGTACTTGTAGCAAACGAAATAGAAGCAAATATATATAGTACTGTTCTATGAAAGGCAATAGTATTCGTAGCAGACAAAAAAGAGACGAATATATATATTACTGTTCTATGAAAGGCAATAGTATTTGTAGCAAACGAAATAGAAGCAAATATATATAGTACTATTCTATGAAAGGCAATAGTATTCGTAGCAGACAAAACAGAGACGAATATATATATTACTGTTCTATGAAAGGCAATAGTATTTGTAGCAAACGAAATAGAAGCAAATATATATAGTACTGTTCTATGAAAGGCAATAGTATTCGTAGCAGACAAAAAAGAGACGAATATATATATTACTGTTCTATGAAAGGCAATGGTATTTGTAGCAAACGAAATAGAAGCAAATATATATAGTACTATTCTATTCTATGAAAATGAAAGCCTTGCCTTCACAGAGATTGACCACCGAGCAGAAAAGAAGACGGAAATAAATTCGCGAGCCTATGTGAAATTGTTTTGGGACAATGAAAACTTTGTCTCCACAGAAAATATCCGTTGAGCCAACAAGAAGAAAGAAAAGAAAGTAGCGAGCCTATGGGAAATCCCTTTTGATATAAACTGAGGAGAAACATTGAACTAATAACGGAAGAGTATCTGAAGTCATGTAAAAGGTTTCGTTTCAGATCCTTGCGACCAGCAACCAACGTTCATGTTCTTGCCAGTTTCAAATTATTCGGCAATTCAAAGCACTTCAAAGCATTTTCTCTCAACAATCCAAGAAAGCTAAGTATTTCAAACTATCTCCTTTTGTCTTGTTTTGAATGTATGCAACCGTATGTCCCTTCTGTGAGCAACAAACTCACTTACCTTTGATTTAAACATTTTTAAATATTATTTTGTGGCACATCATTTAATCTATTCATTGTATAAACATTTCCGTTTCATGGCAATTCATTAAAACTACAGAATTTTAAAATTTCTGAAGTATTTTCCTGAAACGAGCTACTGACACAAATTCAAACGTGTAAATTCGTAAACAAATTCCTTATCTTGTTTTTGTTAAAATTACCCGTGTGTTTTCTCATTACCATACTCCATTAATTTTCTTGGGGTGGGTAAATCAACTGCACATTTTAACACCGAAGCCCCACGCCTGTCTAGAACTATATATATATATATATATATATATATATATATATATATATATATATATATATATATATTTGGTATGTAAATATGGCGACAAATATGAGGACAATAGTCCGAATAATGTAAATAATGTATATATATATATATATATATATATATATGTATATATATATATATATAAAACGGAGTATGTCTGTGTGTCAGTGTGTCAGTTTGTCTGTCTTTTTCTCTGTGCGATACCTTTTCACTCGATATCCATCCAACCGATTTTTACCAAACTTGGCACATACATTGTACAATGTAAGAGATAGGTTCTTAGCGCAAAAATCTATCATTTTTAGAAAGTCAATAATCGATAAAGCCGATCAAAAATCGATGAATTCAACTTTTTTCCTCCGATTTCGATCAAACTCGGTAGGTAGGTTAATTACATCACGTCAAGCTCAACGATACCTTATTTTTATTCCTACACAACTGCGTTTAGTAAAAAACCGCGAAAAACGAAAAATCGTTTTCAACACAAATCCATTTCAAGGTAAATTTTAAACTAAAAACTCCCTCAATTTTCAAGCAATCTAATACAAACTTTACTCAATTGTAGCCAACAATAAGTTGATTGTTTAACAGTCATTTAACTTGATAATTGAGTCCACCCATATCGTGAAAACCCGCGTAAATTGCGAAAAATGGCGATTTTGACTGGTTTCTTTCTTTTTTTCCGTGATCTTTCAACCAATTTTCATCAAACTTAACAATTGATTTATAACTGTATCATCTTTTACATCCCTAGTAGCACACTGACAAACTAAATTTCAAAAATCTCAGGATAATAATAGTCTGAAGTGCGTTTTCATGTTGCCTGTTTTACCCCGTCATGCCCTCGGCTAACTATGATTGAATGAATACAGACTACTTCTGTTATATCAGTGACTGCATTAATTCAAAATATTTTTTTAATGAAAGTACTTTAAAGTAATTAAAGAAAATAGACTCTGTTACATGTAAACATGATGCTGTTTTTGCTCCATTCTAATTGAACGATTTTTCTGATCGAGCTGGGTATGATTGCTAGTATATATATATATTACTGTTCCATGAAAGTCAATAGTATTCATAGTAAACGAAAAAGAGTAACAACAATACATAATATTGTTCGACGAAAGAAATAGTCTTAGCATAAGACATTAAAAGACAAGAATAATCATTAATGTTTGATAAACGACAATAGTCTTCCTAGCCAACGAAAAAGAACCATATATATATATATATATTATATATATATATATATATATATATATATATATATATATATATATATATAATTTTTCGATGTAAGGCAATAATATTCGCAAAGAACGAAAACAAGGCAACAACAATCAACACCGTTTCATGATATGCATTGTATTTACAGTAAACTAAAAAAACAAGAACTATTTACTACAATATAGTTAAATTAGTTACAGTGAATGAAAAAGAGGCATCAATACATATTTCTTCTTCTTTATGCGCCGTGTCCCTTTAGGACTTAGGCGGTCATGGCTCTCCACAACTTCCTATCCCTTGTAGCTCTTAATAAACGTTGTCCTTCTGTTATTTCTCTCAGGCCCTGTTCTTACTTAAGCTCCTAGAGTATGTCACGCGTTTTTCTCCTCTCACTTTTGCCTTCTATAAAGCAGTACTGATACTACATAACAGTTCATCACTCTTTTCTTTGTTTCCAACGATATTTTCCCGTTTCTAGTATTGCTGTGGTGTCTTCCCTCTAATGATTCTATTGTGGATTCTTCCACATTATAAAGTAGTAGGCAAGTAAGCCTCGGGGGAACGATGATATAGACTGTTCTACTGAGGCTGTTTCACAGCTCCTGTCGAACTCGCTGCTTTTGGCAGAGAGGAACCCGGACGAGGCTGTGCCGAAAGGCAGAGTTTCGTCCTGGGAGGTAGACAGAACCGAACCCGTTTATGCGGGTTCTACGGGGATTTTTTGGCCGAGCCTACGGACTCGGATGACCCACGTTAAATTCGGCCTTGTGCCACATGTGCCCTCGTGGTGGGGTCACTGAATGTAACAGTGATATAGACTGAACGCTAGTCAACCGACGCACTCTCCCAAGTCGTGTAACACTCTTCTGTTGCATTTACTGTTCAATACACTATTTATCTGCAACCTCTTGTTTTGTTATTTCTCAACCATTACTTGGTCACTACACGTATATTGCTCAGCTTCTTTTTTTCTTAATCATTTCACCCAAGCAAAGGCGGGAATGTCACTGGTTCGGGAGTGGGGGGACAGAGATTGAAGGTGAGAGAAAAAACTGGGTATAGGGGGATCGAGGAAAGGATAAAAGCTGAACGGGGTTCAAGAAGATAGAAGATGGCAATTGACATTACATTTAAATTTTTCAAGTTTGTAGTTATCAGAGAAGCAAGGAAAGGGTGGGAGCTAGATGTCAATCTAGTAGCACGCTTAAACTTACGTAGTCCTGGCACCAGGAAGAAAAGCTCGCCAGAGCAGTTACTATGAAAATATTTGTAGAAAAGACAGAGGGAAGCCACCTCACAGACGGGAAGTGCGAGAAAAGAAAAAACTGTTGGAGTAGAAGTAGCGGTTATACTTAACCATTTCAACAGTAAAAGATTGGGACCTAGATGCCAATCTAGTAGCACGCTTACATTCATGTAGTATGGGCACTCGGAAAAACAGTTCTTCAAAGAAATTGCCATGGAAATATTTGTAAAAAAGACAGAGGGAAGATGACTTATGTCGAGATACCAAGTCAAGATCGATTACATTACAAACCCTTCTTTGGATTTTGTCAAGAATTTCGAGATGGATAGCAAAAGCACCAGACCTGATATGGCAACAGTATTCAATGCACAGGCGAATTTGCAACTGTGCAAAATGGACTCTGACGAGGAAAACTTACTGGCACAACACAGTGACCTAACATTCCTTGCAGTAGATGCAGCTATTGATTCATTGTTATCGTTCCACTTCAAGTCAGTAGAAAACTTGACTCAAAGAAGGCGCAGAGTGTTGCTTTGCATCAGCCTAGCATCAGCCATGGTGGTTAAATGAGAGCAGTTTTGGTTTGACATTTCCTGTCCCAGTTAACCACTGACTGAAGGTCCTTTTCAAGAGCAGCGGCCAGGTTAA
This sequence comes from Acanthosepion esculentum, assembly GCA_964036315.1. Lineage (NCBI taxonomy): Eukaryota > Metazoa > Mollusca > Cephalopoda > Sepiida > Sepiidae > Acanthosepion > Acanthosepion esculentum. The sequence goes on along the minus strand of OZ038493.1, from coordinate 95,831,344 downwards.
CTTTGTCAGCTCTGACAGATTTGCTATTGAGACAGGTGTAAATAGTAGTGTCATCAATATGAATGCTTACTTGGGAATTGATGACATCAGGATGATCATTGTCGAAGAGCAGAAACATTGTAGGACCCAGGATAGAGCCTTGGAGACACCCGCATTCGTGTGAAAAGATCTGGAAGCGAGCCTGTTGATTTGATAGAAACGATTGAATCAGTTAAAATTATCGTCTTGTTATATCGTAGCCCTGGAGCTTATGTAGAAGACCAATGTGCCAAACCCTGTCAAACAAGTTCGACTTAAATAGAGCCACAACTCGAGCTTGATATACGTATAGAGTGATGGCCGTTATCTGGAAAAACGGAAGCCGTATTTTTTGTCGGAGAGTAGGTCGTGAGAAGTAAAATGCTTAGCTACTTCAGCATTGATGAAAGCCTCGAATATATTGCCGTACAGCGGTAGGAGACAAATAGGACGATACTTAAAGGGGTCAGTAAGTTCTCCGGAGTTCTTAATAACAGGAACTACAAAGGAGAACTTACAAAAAGCTGAAAAGCAGGAAACAGCGAGGCAATAGTTATAGTGTTTTAGTGAGAAATGGAGCCAGCTAGGGAGTACATTTCTTTAGGACGATGGCTGCGATCCCGTCACCTCCGCTTGCTTTATGGGAGTTTAATTTAGTAATGACATCGGAGACCAGTGACGGAGATATGCGCATTTCACCTAGTAGAACCTCTGTCCTATTAGAGAAATCATGTATGGGGAATTCAAATGAATCGCGTGTTGACTTAGAAGAGAATTTCCGAGCAAAACATTCCACTTTATCTGATGTAAATTTCAGGATTTCGAATTGATTTAATGAAGGAGGGATTGAGTACTTACTGTTGTTTAGCACACACTTGCGGGGCCGCCAATAACCTCGAGAACCGAACTTGCGAGATGCTATACGTTGGTTTATCCTATCAGCATCTTCGCTTCTTTGATGACGCACTTGCACTCATTACTAGCAGAGACAAAAAGATGTCTGTTACAATCAGACGTGTCTCTCTGCTACAGCCGAAAGATTCTTGTGGGCTATAGCGACCGAGTATGCAAGTGAGAACGAAGGAAATGAACGCGATTTAATTTGTTATTTCTTTGCTGGAATGAAAATTAATGCCAATTTTCACATAGGAAGAGACATCAAACGCGTATTTTTGTACAGGAAGATTAAAAACTTCATTCTAATGGACGTCACGAAGGAAATCAGGAAACGAGTCCCAATCAGCTCGTTGATAGCAGAAAGATATTCTCTTCGTAGAAGGTTCTTGGTTGATGTGGGAGTCGGAAGAGATGTTTACAGATACTACCGCATGATCAGAGTTGAATGGTACAACTCGTATCAGGATAGAGGTAAAAAGAGATCTAGAAGAGAAGCGTGTCCATCAGGGTTACTGAAGAAACGCGTAGTGAAGTCCACTGCTTGCGTGAGAGATTGAGTGGTTGAGATTTCAGAGTTTGGATGTCAGCAAGGTCAGTGACGGAGTGCTTAAGCCACCTGGCATGTTGGACATTAAAGTTACCTAACACAAATATATTTGCTAACGGATGTAGGAAGTAGGCCTTGTCTATATTATCAGAAATATTATCTTGCACGCAACAGTTATGAGAGGAAGGGGAACGGTATAGAAAAAGTGATAGCTGACTGAGTCTAGTAGAGAGAGACGGAAACACGTGTAAGGATGATCCGGAGATTCAAGAGAGAACTCCCTAGCCAGCGAGAGATGTTCGCAAACATAAACTCCCAGGCCATGCATGTGGACATTAGAGCCCTTCCCAAAGAGCGGAAGATAGCCAAGAATCGAGAAAGCAGTGGAGGGATTGAAAGGTTAAGATTAGTTTCGCAGAGAGCTAGGATGTCTGAAGACTTTTCGAAGAGGAAAGATTCCACACTGCAGAAGTTGGTGCGAATAACACGAGTGTTGGAGAAAGAAAGATTGAGGGGATTTAGGTGTTTTTCTTGAGCTGGTTTAGTTTTATATATTTAGTTACTTATATTCATGGTGTGTTATTTTGGTAAGGAAAGGCCTAGGTTAGTAGTAGTAGTAGTCATTCGTCTAATGTAACATGTGCCGGAGGGAACATAGTGTGGTCTCGGGGGTGCCCAACGGAGATGCTTGCAGGGACACCCTCCATGCGCGACATGGCACCGCAAGAACCCCGATATTATGCGACTGTTGATAAGAGCAGCCTCTCAAGACGCTACGCAGGAGTTTGGGCTCCTAACTACGAGTCGGGAGCAGCAACCAGGAAACTATCAACCCGGTCTCCTCAGAATGAAGAGACGTTGCCACTATCCACATATATCACAAAACAAAAAAAATCATGACAGCACCACTATTAAGTCCTGAGAAAAGAAAAGGAACCGGAATCCCGTTCCTAAACAGGAAACAAAGAATGAGCCCCTACTCCTGTTCAAGGGAAAGGGGAGGGGTATGAACCGGGCGATAGGAAAGCCTATCTTTTGGAGGGCATCTATCGCTATTCCGATGCAGCTTCGGATTTCCGTGTCTCTTTCCGTCCTCTGTTAATGCACTTCCCAGAAGTTTAAATTGTTGCACCTGTTTGATTTTGGCATCTCCAATCTGTAATTTGCAGGCTGGACCCTTTTGTTAACAACCAATAATTCAGTGTTCTAACAATTGATGCTTAGTTCTTTCTTCTCGCTTTCCTTAAATAAATTTTGTAGTAATTATTGTAGTTTCCTTTCTGATCTGCTATCAACACTGAGCCATCAGCATATTTTACGTTGTTAAGATTTTGACCGCCAATAATGAATCCTGATAGGACTTTTTTATTTCCTGAACTCATTTCCTATCCTATCCTTATCCAGGCGGTTTGCTGCCGCTATAGATTCTGTATTGTTCTAATGTGTTAAGGTTATCAAGCAGTTCTAACAGTTCTTTGTGACATTTGCATAATCTTTAAAATTGTTGTAGCATACTTACGTACGATAATGGGCATGTCCCCATTCACATAAATATAGTAGTAAAAACTGTATGTTGGTCTGCAGTTGAAGATTCGTCTCCAGCTGTGCTGGTCAAACTCTCTGCCTCCGGCCAGAGAGTATCTCCAAAAGAGGCTATGTCGAAGGGCAGAGTCTCGTCTCGGGAAACAGCTACCCGACTCCGTTTTATACGGGGTATACGTGGAAATTTTGGCCGAGCCTATGGGATCGGATACCCCACATTAAATTCGTGCCACATCTGATTGGTTGGTAAATATCCTATAGTTGAAGATTCGTCGCCAGTTGTGCTGGTCAAACTCTCTGCCTCCGAAGGACAAAGTCTCGTCTCGGGAAACACACACACACACAGATATATATATATATATATATATATATATATATATATATTATTATTATTATTATTATTATTATTACTTAACCGTTATTTTGAGTGGATACCCATATTTGAGTAGACGCTCCGTTTATTTATTAAGCAGTATATTAATTCACGTCTACTGAACCGAATATTTTAGAAATCTTAAGATTCTCTCTCCTGGGCTGGCTAACCAGTCGTTACATACGTCATTCTTTAGACCGTATCTATTCCGAGCAAAGTTAAATAATGCCTTTTAAACGCAAATCTTTCTCAGGAATTCGAAACATTTATATCTGCCCAGTTTCATATCCTAACGTAAAATATGGATACCCACAAAAAGTAACATTTAAGTAATAAAATCACTCGGATTATTAAAAAATTATCAACGATTTACACACACACACACATACACACACACAATCATATATATATATATATATATATATATATATATATATATATATATATATATATATATATACTCGACTCTCCTGTCGAATTCAACGTATGAGGGTCAAGCAGCTCAGGTCCTAGGAACCGAAAGCCCGACACAAGCATATGAGATTTGATTATAGTGGTGAAGGTTTTATGCAGAAACATTCAATTTTTGATGAGGGCCGAATACAGAGACATGGTGCACTACGTGCCACAATGTCCTCAAACGATCATCCGCAGGTTTTGAATTCAGAGTTGTCCTTCTCCTAGATCAATTGCCATCCAAGGCTATAGAACCCAGTCTGTCCTGCTATTTGCCCAAAGCTGGAATATATATATATATATATATATATATATATATATATATATATATATATATATATATATATATATGCTCTTGCGTACACGCGTGAATAACTGAAAGAAAAGAATGCCAAATATGCATTGTGATAAAAACACAGAGAATCAAATAAAGAAAACAAAGGCGTGTGACGGACAAAACTCGAAAGGATCTAACAGGTTGGGTAATGATTTTTATGTTCCTTATTTGCGCAATGTAGCTTCCATTGCTTCTCCTTGTTTCAGTAGGCTATCACGCCTACTTTCCTCGCTGTCTACATGGTAAGATAAGTCCATCACACCCAGGCTGACGTCACTGATCGGGCGTCACTTGATCCTCGTGAATTCACCCTACCAATTCAGACAAAAGAGAGATATCGCCCTCTGCATACCTACATTGTCATGATTTTCTCTTCCAGATAGAAGAGCTATCGATTTCAGTTAGTGTTGTTAAAAGTCCTCAAATGATGGGGTTTCTGTTGTTCTTTGTTAGTTATTCTGTGGTGCCAATCCACGAGGTTCGAAGAAGAACGGTCTTCTACAAGACCGACAGGCTTCATTCGCTCGAAATCATTTTTAAGCTATTTTAATTATAATCAATAACATATATATATATATATACACACACACACACACACACACACACACACACACACACACACACACACATATATATATATATATATATATATATATATATATATATATATATATATATATATATATATATATTATCCTTGTATATCTCATTCCGTTCCATTTCTTAAAAATATTCGACCTGAAGAGATGAATATAACAATATTCATGAAATAACTTATAACCGAGATGGATTTTAAAGCGTTTTCTTAATTTATAATTATATATATATATGTATATATATATATATATATATATATATATATATATATGTGTGTGTGTGTGTGTGTGTGTGTGTGTTTGTGCGCGCGCGTACGCGCGTGTACGCGCGTGTATGTGTATATATATATATACACACATGCACGCACATAATAAAATATAATAATTATATATATATGTGTGTGTATATATATATATATATATATATATATATATATATATATATATATATATACGCAAAAGATATTTTCTGTTATTTTTATAGATACAAATATTTAAGTAAATGGTCTGTTTATAGTAAACATTATTAACAACATTTACCGACCTAAGGAAATTTCATAGAAAATATGTCATCCGACAGGAATCAAACCTGTATCCTACACGGAACCATTATTTGCCCTGACGTTTTACAATTTAATTACAGAGGAATTGTATGGTTAGCAAGTCAAATTACTGTTTTTAAACAACAAATTTTTCATAACTTTTCTCGAACGACCATATCTCCTCGAAGCGTATCTTAATGTAAACAAATGATAACATATATTATTTCATAATACATACACACACACACACACACACACACATATATATATATATATATATATATATATATATATATATATATATATATATATATCCCTACAGTGTATTTGCTTTTATTTTGACAAAAATGTACTTAACAATAAAACATTATCATACAACAGCATCATATTTTATTTTCGTCAATAAAACCACCATCTGCTTTAATTACTTCTTTACAAATTCTTGATATTCTTTTCAAAAGTTTTGGAAGAAATGTATATGGCAGACCTTCCCAAACATTTTTCAAGCACTGAAAAACTCACTTTCATTCTTTAGGTATGCTCTTCCAAATCTCCTATCCGTTTCATCCCATACTGATTTTGTTCCTTTTTTTTGATTCGATATAATTCTAATAAAATGTAGATGAATGTTTTTGATCGTTATATTGTTGGAAGATTAATTTTTTCCAACTATGCGCAAACCAGATGGTATAGCAAGTCTTTGCAAAATTGAATGATATTTATTCTTTATTCGTGATACCCTTACCGGAATCTAGTCTCCAGCTCACTTGGTGACCTCAAAAAGTTTACTGAGAGGTTCAAGGTGAAAACATATAAAATATCCATAATTTATCAAAATGGATTGTGGAAAGGCGAATACAAATCCTGTAGAGTCGGGTAAACAACATTTTACCCGTGCTGTATATATATATATATATATATATATATATATATATATATATATATATTTATTATAATTTTATCATATAGAAAAAAACATTTTACTCACTAAAATTCAACTTTAGAAATCTTATAGAAAAAACAAAAAATAACATTCCCAATTACTACTAAAGCTAACTCTACAATTTTTACCTACTCAAATGTAATATTATCCCCTATCTCTATCTTCCCTCCCCTACCTCTCAATCGTAGGGCGCTTGTGAGATGATGTGCCTAAACTCTTGACCGATGTTTATCAGCGAAAGAATTTCCACAGACCAATCAACATTAAACACCCGGTCCATCCATCACCAAACTGCTATCAACAACCACTATTGTTTCACTCAGATACTTATATACATTTTTTGTATGTATATTTTTCTTCTCAAACAAATGGAAAATTTCACATCCGGCTTGCCCACAAGCAGGATTGTTCATAACCATTTTCGACCCTCACCCGTAGATGTGCAGTTGAAATGCACTGAAACCAAGTTGCATCTTTGTAGTGAGTAAAATGGTTTTGTCTATATGATAAAATTATAATAAATAAATAATTATCGCTCTACTATCTGTATCGAGCTCTTTTTTTAATTAACGCTGCGAACGTTGGAATTTATATATTAATTAACGCTGCGAACGTTGGAATTTATATATTACTTTCGTTCTCATCGCACCGGATATATATATATATATATATATATATATATATATATATATATATATATATATATATATATATATATATATATATATATATATATATATATATATATATATGAATAAAAAGACAAGACGAAAATCTATTTATTAGCCGACACGTTTCCTCCTCTGAGAGATTTTATAAAAGGCAAAACAAATTTTATTCATTTTGTTCCTTTACAGATACAGTATATCTGAAAATAATTTACACACACCCACACACACACACACACACACACACACACACACATATATATATATATATGTATAAGTCTAGGATTGGTGTATACGGAATAAAAAATAAATTGAATTCCCGTGTACTTGTATTTTGATTGGTCATTCCTGCTTATGTAACAGCGTTTCCCCTTACGAAGGATCGTTAATTAATTTGAAACTTTTAAAACCCTTTATTCTACATTCAACATCATCACTTGATAAGACAATGGAGGTGTTGAAACAAAATGGCTATTTTTGTAGTGATTTTATAACATATTTATGTTATAATTTTTAAATAAACAATTATATACAAACACTTCCATTTACTCCTGTCTCAATAGAAAATCCATCAGAGCTGACAAATCTAACCTGGTTGCTGCACTTGAAAAGGACCTCAATCCGTGGTTAACTGCGGCAGGAAATGGCTTGTAAATTATAATGCCTCCAAAACGAAATTTCTCTAGTTTTTACCATCATAGAGAAACTTTCCTGCCCATCATCAGCATGGCTGATGCTAGACTCTCCTACAGAGCAACGCACTACGCTTTCTTGGCCTCACATTTTCAACTGACTTGAAGTGGAACGACTACATTGAATGAATAGCTGCATCTACTGCAAGGAAAATTGGGTCACTGTGTCGTACCAGAAATTTTTTCGCGTCAGAGTCCATCTTGCAAATTTACAAACCTGCCATTCTTCCGTGCATTGAATACTATTGCCATATCTGGTGTTCCTGCTATACATCTCGAGGTTCTTGACAAAATTCAATGGAATCGATCCCCACTTGGCATCACGACATCAGTCATTTTCTCACCGTCGTTACGTAGCTTCCCTCTTTATTTTCTACAAATATTTTTATCACAACTGCTCTGGCGAATTTTTTTCCCTAGTTCCCCGATTACATGAATTTAAGCGTGCTACTAGATTGGCATCTAGGTCCCACCCTTTTACTGTTGAAATGGTTAAATATAACCGCCACTTCTACTCCAACAGTTTATTTTCTCACACTTCTCACCCGTGGAACTCCCTTCTGTTTACTTTCTTCCCTGATAGATACAATCTTCAAATATTTAAATGCAACGTCAGTCAGCATTTTGTGTCATCATAAATCCCGTTCATCTTTTATCCTTTCCGTAATTCCCTTCTATACCCAGTCTTTTCAGTCAGTTTGTCCCTGTAACCCATCCTGCGTATTAGTGTCCTTTTCGCCTTGCTTGGGGTGAAATGAAAAGAGGGGGAATCGGGTGGCAGGCTAGTAATTCCCTAAACAAGCCCCATGTATATCCTGTGCTCACTATATATATCTACTGATATAGTCAGTCCACATAGGAGATACGGTGTGTGAGACATTCCATTGCAACAATATATATATATATATGGAAGAGGAAAAAACAAATAGACTTTTCGGTGGAAAGATCTACCAATTGAATTCCAACTGAAAACGCCGACAACAAACGCAAGCAAGTGTGTGTGTGTGAAGATGTCTAACTGCGATAAAACAGCAAACGAATTCAAAATGTGAAAAAATAAATTTATATATATACGAATAAAGTAAAGAAAATTTATTATAATACTAGCAAACCTAAGACGATATTCAAAACCTTGTAAATTTAATTTATTTTCCCTAAAGTAGACAATGTTAGCAAATAGGCTTCGATTATTTTTAAAGCAGTAATAACTGTCAACGGTAAAGAATGCTGTTTAGTTTCAAGACCTAAACGATTTTCAAGTAATAAAATGACGAAGCAAATTCTTACCTAAAGACCTCAGCGAATTTTTACATAAAAACCGCAGCAATTTTTTTTAAGTGACTAACGACCTAGCCGAATTTTTTACGCAAAGACCTCAGCGAATTTTTATTTTTTAAGACCGAAGCGAATTTTTACATAAAGACCTAAGCGAATTTGTTTTAAGACGTAGGCGCATGTTTAGTAAAGAAAAGAAGGGAAGAAGAGAGAGGGGAAGAGGAAAGATTGACTTGACAGGGATAACAGACGTATTATTTTCCGATTTAGGCAAGGGGCGGAACTTCTGCGTGTGGTTGACATGTGTTGCAGAGAACCTCCAGAAGAACTGGCCAAATGTAGAACTTATTTACATGTTTATGGATAGATCACAAAAGCTTTCACTGTGTCGAACTGCAGTATCTTCCGATTGGCCGAAAGTTCTTAATGCTTTGTCACGTGAACTGCTCACCAGTACTCCCCATCAGTCAACAACCCCGTATTACGGCCCACTGCCGTTCTATTTTTGTATTGTGATGAGAATTTTTATATGAAAAAGTGACGTTTAAAAAATATCGAAAAATGTTTTGTTTTTTCTGGAAAAACAATTTTTGTAGTTTCTTATTTATTAGACATTCCTCGTGCCGTGAAATTTTAAGACTCGAAATATATTGATTTTTTTAAATTTTTATCATTTTAAATAGGTGCCTCCACGAAAACGCGACAAATGACGTTTAAAAAGCAATTTTAATAATGAAAAATCTTTCTTGAATCTTTTATCGTAGTTTTAATTTCAAGCAGAGAAATTGAATTTATTTACTCTAAACAAAATTCTATGCTCTATTTCAAAACTAATTTAAATTGATTGGAAGGAATTTTTTAAAATTTTTAATTTCTTTTAATTTAGCGCCATTTTTAGCAAACTGTTATAAAAATGTAAATCTCTTTATTAAAAAATCTTCCAAAAATAAAACATACTTAAATAATAATCAATCTGATTTGAAAAAAACTATTTTTTTAAAAATATCACAGAAATTAATTTTTCAACACGACGGTAGTTTATGTTGACAGCTTTTTAACACCCAAATTCACAAAATTGAATTTTCTTAAATCTGTCATAGAGCTGTGACAGCTCTATGACAGATTTAAGAAAATTCAATTTTGGTGAATTTTGGTGTTCTAAATTTACTATAGTCGTCGCTCTTATTTTTTGATAGTGTCGTGTATGGACCACCGTATCTTTTAAATTCGGCACGTTTTTAATTTTACACGTACAAAAACAATTCAAAATTCTTTTTAAAATATTCAAGGGTGTCAGACTGTAATAAATAATATTTCACAATATAAATATAACTAAATAATATTTCTTAAATGTAATGTCAAATTGATCTATTAATATTATCATTTATATTCCATATTTTGTTTGCGCCGATTTCGTCTTCATAGTCTTGATACAAATACCAAAACATTTCGACCGATCCATTCTTCAGGCTTCGTCATGAAAAAATGGAAGCATCTAGCTCCAATTTTTTTTTTTTTTTAATCCGAGAAGAGTTTTTTGTTTGTCTGGATTTCTAGTTTGAGGAGTTATCATTATTTACATTATTTAGGCACTACTTAAATTAACTGGTCCGCACGTAAAAAAAAATAAAAATAGGGGAGTTTTTTTCGGCTTTTCTTTTTTTAACGATTTTTATAGTTTTGTATAGGTACCTCCGAAAAAAACGCGATACCTAAAGTTTAAAATGAAATTTTTTCAATAAAAAAGAAAACTTTCTTGAAGCTTTTATTTTAGTTTTAATTTCAAGATAATAGGTTTTATTGCCAATAATCCATACATTGCTGCATTTCTAAACCAATTTAAATTGACTGAAAGGACTTTTTGTTTGGTTAAAAATAACTGATTTTAGCACCATTTTTATCCATCTGTCTGCACGATATAAATCTATTTATTAAAAAATCTTTCAAAAATGAAATAAACTTTTCTGAAACTTCAGTTGAGAAATATTAGTTGATTTAAAGTTTAATTTGTCTGATTTGAAATAGATATTACTTTTAGTTTAAAATATCGCAGAAATGTATACGGAGATAGGTGCTCATTTAAGAGGTTGACAGGTTGACGGAAGTTTATCTAATTTTTTTTCTATGGGGGTAAAATTTACTTGAGGAATATAACGTGAGCGCCTTTTTATATACTTTTTAACTACCACGTAATCTTAAAAAACTAAGAAAAGATTCTTCGTAATCTAATATTTTATTGAATTTCACATACTTTGGCATTGCATTTACTATAGTTGTCGTTCTTATTTTCGGATAATGTCTTGTATGGACGTTTGTGTTTACAAAAATCGGCATGTTTATAGAGACAAAAGAAATTCAAAATTCCTTTTAAAATATTGGTGGATGATTAGTAAATATAGTTTTTACTTAATAACAATATCACCTAACCGCTACAAATAAATAAAGAAATTTAAAAGATTTAAAGCGTTATAAATTTTTCTAATTAAAATTTTAAAAAATGAAAACAATTCTTGTAAAAATTCCTTATTTATCAAAAAGTTCTTTCTGAAGACAATAGTATACATAATATTTCTTATTCATAAAGAAATTAAAAACTTTTCTAATTAAATAATGTCTTAGTTTTATTGCCTTTTTTTATTTTACGATTCAGAGTAAATTTACGGTTACTGGGGGTCCTGTTTTATAAAAAAAATATGATGATTTAAATTCTTCAAGGAGTTCTGCGTAAAACTGATACAGACATTAAAGTAAAAATATAATAATATAGACAAAAATTAATATCTGTAAATTTCATAAAATTAAATAAGTAAGGGGTAACAGATGTAAAAAAAAAATGTTTTTCCAAAATATTCTAAAAAAGAAATATTTTTGAAATAATTTCCTTCATTTGTGAATAAGTCTTGAAAGTTTTATTAAAACCCGGCATTTATTTGATTTCTGCAGGAATTTCCAAATTTTTCACCGTAAGAAAAGACGCTAAAAATCTATGCTAATCTTTGTCCTCATACCACTCCACCACCACCGCTGATGCAAGAAAATGTTAACCAAAATTCGAACATACTAAAAAGATTTTTAAAAATATAATTTAATAATCAAAAAATCGTTTGGTCTTTCCTCTTCATAATAACAAAGATTCTGACGATAAAACTTTGTTATTATTTTAAGTCTGGGGCATTTTTTCAACATATGCCATTTTTTTTACCTAACCTCTACGCACTACATTTGTCAGAATCGAAAAAATATTGATTGTTTAATCATTTTAGAAGTGGGGGTTCTGTTCATAATAAAAATACCGCATCAAATCGATCCCTAACTTCTTGAACAGTATTGATAACTACATGCCACTGATGTTATGCTTTTATCCAATTTAAGCAGTTATCAATGACGTAAGCATAGATTCATGCTTGAGATTTGTAAAGTGCAATTCCTTATGAACTCAGGGATCGATTTCACACAGTATTCATATTATAAACTGGGCACCCTTCTAAAATGATTTTTAAAAAATCAATATTTTTTGATTTGGACAAATATTGTAGGTCGAGGAAGGTTTAATGAATACTAAATAAAAATCATTCCCTCTCTCCAAAAAAAACAAAAAATCTCTATTTTTTTTTTTTTTTTTTTTACCAGTTGACCAATTCAATTAAGTAGTAGCCGGATTATGAATCATGACAAGATTTAAATATTATTTCAAATGTAACAAAGCCGAAGCGAATTTATTTTTTAAGAGACTTCACAAACTAAGACCGCAGATGTTTATACCGTTAGCAAAACAATCTCTCCTCGCTACTATTGGTGGTAAATGTTGTTTACGTCAGAGTTAAGCAATGCGAAACGGATTCGCTCCACATAACTGCTTATATACCAACGTCAAACAGATAAAATGTATCACTCAGAAACAAAGATTTAAATTTTTTCCCCGCGCAATTATCCTTTACACCGCACGCACATCCAAATATACATCACCTGGTATACCATAGCATTCACCCATCTAGGTAATGCCTAAGCTTGATATTGCTTAACTTCAGTGATCGTATGGGAACCGGTGTTTTAATGTGATATGGCCGTAAGCCTGACAGGGTTTAACGTTAGACAAAATGTAGTGAAAGATAAAAACCTATATCCTCTTGGTTTAAACTGACAACCTTTTTTTTTCATTTTTATTTTCCATTAAGCTTGTATTTTCTTGATTTCGAATGAAACACAAAACATTTTTTATGTCAATGCATTAATTCTTCATGTCAACTATTTTCATGTCCAAAAATCTCTGTGTTATTTTATAATATAAAATTTATATTAAAAAAAGAACGTTCATTTCATATTTCTATTTTCTTATTTGCATAATTTACATGCAGACTATTGTCCTCATCTTTGTTGTTGTCATCACAACATTTCGACAATTGTATCCTTCTGCCTTCATCAGGGTCAATCCAGGTAACCTTTCATTTTCTTATTTGTCTTATTGCTCTGCAACTTCTAGGAGTGGGTAGGTTCGCCTATAATCCGGTTCACACTCCACTGGCTCACAGTGCTCCCTGGTCTTTTGAACAGGAGAAGCAGTTTATCCCTTGTCTCCTGTTTTCGGTTGGGTTTCCGGTTCCATCTAAAGCCTTTTCCTTCTCTTTCACTTCCTTGCATCTTGGTGGTATTATCTGATTGTTTGGAGAGCCGCTTACTCTTTAACCCCCTACTTCGAGTGGCACTTGGGCCTTGTACAGGGTGAACATCATTGTAAGACAAAAAAAAAGTTATCCATAAACCTACGTCCTATGATGTATTTGAAGTGTCTAGAATTGATTAATTCCACATTCAGGGTACGTACCCTCGCTACTCTCATTCCAATTCCAGGACATCGTTTTCTGTTTTGGAAACGTTCATCGTAAATCCTACATCATCATCATCATCATCCTTTTAACTTTTGTAGGCGGGGATCCGAATGCAGAAGCCACACTGAATCTCGTCCACAGCGGTCTATCAACGGCAGCCATCAGCAGTTCTGCTATAGTCACTCATGTTTTCATTATATACATTCGTACAAATATCCACATCTTTTTTGATATTATCACAACCTTTTTTTCTATGCTAAATTTATTTCAACTATGACCGCAAGCCTGACCAGAACGGTAGACAAAATGTAGCGAAAGGCAAAAACTTGGCATCAGTTATTTAATAGTTAGATAAGTTCACTTATTGTCCGGTTCACACCCTCCGGTTCACACTGTTCCCTGTTATTTTGAAGAGGAGTAGAGGTTTCCTTGTTTCCTGTTTAGGGTTGGGTTTCCGGTTCCTTCAAAAGCATTTCGCTTCTCTTTCACTTCCAGCGGCCCCATTGAGTCTTGGTGGCTTTATCTCCTTGCTTGAGTGGTGTCACTTACACTGCAACCCTCTATCTCTAGAGGCTCTTAGGCCCTGTACAGGGTGTAACATCATTGTAGAAGAAAACTCTTATTTGAGTTCTGACAATTGGTATAGGAATTAATTGAACTGAAAAGACAAGGGATTCAGTAACTCTGCTTAAATATGAGGAGGCGGAAGAGAATGCATGATTTGAAAGAGGGACGGGAAGAGTGATAATTGCTCGCAGTGCTGCCTCTTACACTATACCCTTTATCTCGAGCCGCCTTATACTTATCGCCTTTATTTACACATGTCATACTAGTGTCAGTAATGACGCAGCTAAGTTAGTTATTAACAGAATTAGCTCTGAGTCGATTCACCATACAACCCGAGTGCGTTTCCTCAGACACAAAGTTGTAAACTTTTCGCTACTCTATCGTTATGGCAAATGTTCAGATGAGCGCTCCATTCTTTAGTTCTGCCACTGCAGACCTTTACTACTAGGAAACGCATTGCTACTACCACAGATCCGTGTTTCAAATATAACAACGTTTCACTCAGACAGCTTTCTGCCCAAGAACTTCTACTTTGTGGAACTACCTTCCGCGTGGTTGCTTCCCTGGATAATTGAACCATGACCTTTTCAAGGTTAATCATTATCTATCCTCCTTATCCTCACAACCTTCATTTTCTACCACCTTCATATCATTTACCATTCATCATTACCATTTCGACTGTCGCCCGGTACTGAGTGAAATTTAGTAAGCAAAAAAAGAGGTATTTGCTGTCCCAAGGGAAGAGTTTGGTTGATATATCACAGATAAATATGCTGAACGATAAAATAACCGACCAGAAAAACATTAACAATAATTAGTAGCGAAAAGTGACTCTTTTCAAAATTTACCGATAACAGGAAGTGAAAAGATTATATTGAATCAATGACAAGATCACCTGCTAGGAAAGTTGGTTCACTGTTTCGGGCTAGGCAATTTTTCTCGACAATATCTATCTTAGATTTTTATAAGTCTTCCATTCTTTTATGCATTGAATATTGCTGTCACATCTGGTCTGGTGCTTCGGCTATGTTTTTAGATATTCTTGATAAAATCCAAAGAAGTGTCTGCAATGTTATTGGTACTTATCTGGCATTTCACCTCAGTTTCTTTCCCGCTGCTGTAACATAGCCTCCCAGTGCCTTTCCTATAAATATGTTAATGATAATTGCCTTGATGAGTTTTCCTCTTTAGGACACAGACTTAATTAAGTTAAGCGTACTAACAAGAGGATTTCTTTGGTAACAAAGAAAAGAGTACCGAGCAGTTACACGACATCTGTCCTCCTTTACAGCAGCGAATGTTGGACGGTCTCCTCAAAGATGAAGAAGACGGAGATATGGTTCTACAGAAGGATGCTGAGGATATCATGGACCGAGGGAATGAGCAACGACGAGGTCTTGGAGAGAATGAACACGAGGAGGAGGCTTATACTTAACATCAGGAAGAAGCAGCTGAAGTTTCTGGAACACGTAATGAGAAAGGAAGGTATGGAAAATCTGATACTCACAGGTCGAATAGAAATAAAAGAAAGCAACCCATGACATACCTGTCGCGCTTAAGCCAGTGGGTGACAGAATGTGGTCTGGGGGAGGTGGCAGAGGGACGAAACTTAGTGAGAGGATAGGTGGATGTGAAGAGCCATGATCGCCAACGTTCTGAAGGGACACGGCACATGAAAAGAAAGAACTAGATTGGTGAGATCCGGCTTCTTGCTTTTTAAGCGCAGCACTAGATTGGCAGATAGGTCTCATAATATCACTGTTAAAATTGCTAGTTTTAACAATAAATTATATGCTTCTTGCTTGTGGAATTCGCTTCCGACTTCCTGCTTTTTCCAATCAACTTTGATCTATAAAAATTTAAATGCAATGTCAATCGTTATCTTCTGTCTTTTTAATTCCTATTCTTCTATTGTTCTCGATCCTTAATAATGTTTTATTTTCCTTCTAATCTATCACAATCAGTAACGCCTTTTGTCTTGATGACCTTTACTGCCTTGTTTGAGATGAAATTATTTTTACACCAACGTGAAATAAATTAAGTTAATAAACAATTGTTTTACATTCTATTGTTAATTAAAAATTTTTGTTATTATTTATGCGCATCACATTTTCATTGAGTAGCCGAAAATTGAAACAAAATAGACTTCATTTGTCCGTAATAAGTTTCTATAAAGAAATGCTATGAAAAGTATAAAATATATATGTGGTCAAAAATCTTTCTGTGAAATTGCTTTTTCAAAGCGCATTTTTTTTCTTCTGGATATTAACAATGATAGAGAAATTATTGCACAAAACTGAACGGTTGCAAACGGTAATTGTTACGATAAAACTTAAACGCATATAAAAGAAAAAAAGTTGTGCAGATGACTTAATGGATGGTGGTTTGGAATAAGAAATCGGACAGCTGCGTTCGAATGCCAGTTTGATTCGTCGCATCCACTTTTTTTTAGCATATCTCCTCAAGCAAGGGGGAAGTGCCACTTGCACGCAAGGGGTTGCAGAGAGTGAGAGCGAGAGTAAAGGGGAGGTGTTTGAGGCAAGGATAAAGAGAAGGACGGGGATCAAGATCATGGCATCAGAAGATGTCAATTGACATTAAATTTGAATATTTGAAGATTATAGTTATCAGGGAAGCAGGCAAGAGGAAGGGAGTTCCACTGTTGGGAAGTGCGAAATAAAAAGCTACATTTAACCGTTTCGACAGTGAAAGGTTGGGACTGAGATGCCAACTTAGTAGCACGCTTAAATTCCAGTGAAAGTAGCTCGTCAAAGCAGTTGCCATGAAAATATTTGTAGAAAAGACGGAGGGAAGCCGCAGGATGTCTGTCAGAAAGTGAGTGCAGACGAGATGCCAAATCAGGACCTATCACATTGCATATCCATCTCTGGATTTTGTCGAGGATCTCGAGATGAACAGGGAGGGCACCAGGCAATGTATGGTAACAGTATTCAATGCAAGGACGAATGGTTGATTTGTAGCTTTGAATGATGGACTCAAGCGAATTTATAAACCTTCTGGCGCCTGACAGAAAACCAACTTTCCTTGCGGTAGATGAAGCTATTGATTCGTTGTAGTTGTTCCACCTCATGTCAGGGGTAAGCGTAAGACCAATCAGGCGCAGAGAGACGCTCTCGTGGAGTTGGGCATCAGTCATTCTGATAGTAGGCAGGGAGGTTTCTCTATGGTGGGTAAATGAGTGCAGTTTCGTTTTGGAGACATTAAAGTTTACAAGCCACTTCCTGTCGCAGTCAACCACAGATCGGAGGTCTTTTCGAGACTAGCCGCTTACGCATAAATACGCTTAGCGAAGGTATAAATTCATTTATTCTCCCCAGCTATAAGTTAAATAGTAAGACTTGCCGATAGAAAAATCAGTTATTCGCAAAACATTGTTAATGAAATATAAAAAATTGCAAAATAAGAATATGCTTCGGCTTTAAATAACCCACAAGGTAAGACGTAGAAAACAAATCAATCTTCAGTACATCCATACGATGCTCGGGAGAGTTTACACGTAGGTCAAAGCGAACAGAGGTCCACTAGATGTCGTATTTTATTTCTTTTAAAATTCGAGATCTGATCAAAAAGTATCGGGACGGTTGCTAAAGCGTGAAGTCGCTTGGCACAGATTGACGTTGAACTCTGTCGCGAATGCTTTAAATTTTCCACGCCTTCCTTCCTCATTTGTGTCCAAGAAATTTCAGCTGTCTTTTTCTGATTCTGAATATAAGTGTTTCTTGTTGCTTAATCGCTACATCTATAGAATTCCTAGTATCCTTCTGTAAAACCACTGATCTAAGTCGATGGTATTGTTCACAGTAATTACTGCGTACTTACATTTTTAAACACGTCATGTATGTAGTGTTTATATATGTACATTATATATGTTCCAAAGTTTGTCATAGCCGGAGGTGATAGTGGGGAGAAGCTCCCACTGTCTGCCTGACAAGTAAGTCCAACTCCAAGACGTGTTGTGGGCGAAGGCGGAAAACTTGCGCTTCATAACCAGTTGCACAACAACCCAGGAAGGTAATCCGTTTAGGGGAAAGAAAACGTTGATTTTTAAATTCGCTGCCTTGCGGCGATATCCAAACACGGAAAAGGCTATGGAAGAAAACCCAGACAGAAAACCTGGAGTGGAGCTCCGAAAGCGGTTGGCTGTCAACAATGACGACTTTCCAGCAATTTCTGCAGCTAAGCCGTTCCCAAATGTCATGGTCTATATTCATTCTGATAGGAGGCATGAAGAGTTCTCTATGGTGGGTAAATGAGTGCAGTTTCGTTTTGGAGATATTAAAGTTTACAAGCCATTTCCTTTCCCAGCCAGCCACAGATTGGCGGTCTTTTCGAGACTAGCCGCTTACGCATAAATACGCTTAGCGAAGGTATAAATTCATTTCTTCTCCCCAGCTATAAGTTAAATAGTAAGACATGCCGGTAGAAAAATCAGTTATTCGCAAAACATAGAGAGGCGGAGGGATGTAGTCTGGGCAGCGTATGGCCTCCATATGTTATCGCCCAGGCCTACGCCCTGGAGAGGTCACTCCAGTTTGACAACCAAATGACTGAACTTTGACCAAACAGGACGCTACCTTTATCTCGAGAGATAAACGAATGTCTACTATATATTTCTAGAGCAACCATAAGCTTACATGATATTCGTTATTCATACATTGTTTTTTTGACCACGAGATATTTTTGACCCCTTTAACACAAACTGACGAATCCTATAAAACATCGACAACGTTATTCTCCATATCTTTGTTCAAATCATTACAACGACTGCAGAAGACAGCATGTGTTGCGTGCACGCAACAGCGGATTTTGAAGCCCGCTTGAGAAAATTCACTTAAACCGGTTAATGAATATTTGATTCCACCTTGCGCCCACATTATTCAAGCTTGATATTCGTAAGGCTGTCTGAAGGTAAATACTAAAGGGTCATCAATAGTTCATGCTATTAAATCATTTTCAACGATAAATGTCCCCCATTGATGTCGTTATTCACGTGCATTAATCGTGTTTTTAAAAGACGGAACAACAAATATTTCAGAAGGCATTGTTTAATTGTTAGTTTCATGTTGCCAGATAAAATATCCAATTGCTGGTCTTCACGAATAATTAAGCATTATTATAAATCCTTAGGTGTCATGCGCGGTGCACGCTTAGGCGATCATGTCTCTTGTCGATTCATGATAGAATTAGCAAAAGAATTCCCGCAATAAGCTGTCATAACTTTCTGCTGTAGACTGGTTGCCAACCAAGGTTATAGGAGCCACTCGGTCCTGCTATTTAATCTATAGTTTTTATAATAGTGACCAATAAAATAAGTCGTATACCCTGTTCTTCTGACTAATTCGATTGGTTTGAATTGAGAGAGGCTTGCGTGGTGATCAGAAATTTTACATGATTTTTAGGGAACTTTTTCGCCTCAGCTTAAGTTAGACTTTCGAAATTAGCACACCAATCCTTGTTTTTTTTTCTCTCAATGTATCGCGTGTCTCTTTAGAGATCATGGCTCTCTACAACTTCCTATCCTTTATGGCTCTTAGAAAGAATTGTCTTTTCACCCTCCTTCCCGCCATTTCAGATGAAATCCTGAAAATATTCGAACTTATTTCACTTTCCAAATCTATTGTTTCTAATAATAGTTTAGATGTATGGAAAACAGTAGATACCAGTTTTAAAAGGTCATTTCTTTTTTTTATTACTTTTGCTCACTCAATACAAGGCCTAAGTGCCACTCAAGGTAGAGGGTTACTAAATGAATATGTTATAAAGAAGTATATAGAAGGTGCAAGGGTTGCATATTATAAGGATATGGAGAGTGGATAACTGCTTATCAGGAAAGCATCATTTCGAGACTCCGTTCCACATTGCAACAGTTCTCGGGGAGAAGTTATTAAAGTCTTAAACACAACTCATTCTCTGTCTGAATTACTAGGATGAGGAGTTATCATTATTTACACTACTTATATTCGTATTTTTGTCCTAATCTTTGTTGTTGTCATCACAACGTTTCGGCCGCTGTGCCCCCGGCCTTCCTCAGGTGTATATCGATCTGGGTAACTTACACTGAACTGTACCCTTTATTCAATCTATAGAGGTAAACTGTTCTCTTTCCACTGCTCATGCCTAGAGACATCATATCCTGTTGTTCGTATTTTATTTAGTTCAGTTCAGTTCAGTTATTCCCGACTACCTCCATTAGAGTATCACATCGGGTCCGTACCGATTCGATAATTTTTGTCTGAATTTCTCGGATGAAGAGTTATCATTATTTACACTATTTGTCATCATTATCAGTCTATATTTCGGAGATGAGATATAATGTACACTATTTACATCGTTCGGACTATCGTCCTCATCTTTGTTGCTATATTTATCACAACGTTTCGGCCGTTGTACGCTCCGGCCTTCTTCAGGTGGTTGGAATGTCGTACTGAACCCTTTATTTCGCTCGATGGGTAGACTGTTCTAGTTTGTCATCATCTATTACGGAATGTAGACGCTGAATATTAACAGGCTTACGGCTACGTTACTTTGAAACACAGGTTCCTATGTGATCACCGAAGTAAGCAACGTCGAGCGTGGTCCGTACATGTATGAGTGACCACTTGGGAATATTAGGTGTAAGTTTGGATGTGTGGGGATGTAATGGATAACAGGTTGTTAATCGTAGAGTCAAGTTCCATTTCCTGTTCGTTATATTCACTTACTTAAGAAAGGCATGAATCCACATCTTCTCCACCCAGCTATGGGTTAATTAGCAATTATTTGTATCATTATACCATTATTAGCTCAATTTTTTTTATTCTAAAAAAAATATTTTCTGGCTTTAGATAACATGCAAATGGTTGATAATCCGTAAAAAAGGAATCAATCATTCATTAAAAAAAATGAGTACTATCAACAAAGTTGAAGATAATAATCCGAATATAAATAACTATTTTATTTTATTTTATTTTTTATTAGAAAAAATAATTTTATATCTGCAAGTCTGGGTGTATCAAAAATACTTTCCCAAACTTTGGGGATGGGTTCCTCAAAAGTTCAAATAAACACATGTCCGCTAATCCTTCATTTTTGAGTTATTTAAATTTACGGGAGCTACCAATATAGTACTTCGCTTAAATTCATGAAGTCGAGATACCATAGAAGAAAGTTCATCAGAACTATGAAAGTAATTTTATCAAGAATCTTTAAATATATAGCAGGAGAACCACACCATATGTGGCAGCAATATTCGAAGCCTGAACGAATTTTATATATATATATATATATATATATATACATATATAAATATATATATATATATATATATATATATATATATATATATATATATATATATATATATATATATATATAGGTAACTATACTCGTGTCGAAAAACCTTCGAATTCTTGATTTAACAATAGCCAAATCAATCTCGAAGGGAAAAAAGGTTTTAAAAAAGAAAGAGCCAGAAACATGGAAGTCTGTCGAAAATAATCGCACAGATACAGGTTCAAGGCCCAAAGAAAAAAACCCGACACGAGTAAACAACTAACTAAAGAGCTCGATACAAACGTAGAGCCAACCTAGTCAAAACTTAATGAGCCAGACAAACCTACCAAGGTTTTCACTTAGGCAGATCTGCCTAAGTGAAACCTTGGTAGGTTTGTCTGGCTCATTAGGTTTGACTATATATATATATATATATATATATATATATATATATATAAAGAAATATAGTCTTATAGTGTGCTATATTTATGGGAAAAAGTGCTCAATATCAGAGATAGAGCGTGTGTAAATATAAAAGTGAACATAGAAGTCAACACTGAGAGGCGACAGTCTGTTTCATGCTAGTGCAATCGTCAGGCAACTAGTGCTGTTATTTTTCTCGGCTATTTATATATAAGGGTCAGTGGTGCATTGTGGGTAATCTATTTTGGCGGTTACTTTTACCGGAAGTCGCTTATTTGTTTATTTATTTATTTATGTCAAATTATTTTGCTTGTTTTTTTCTTTTGTTTTTTTTATCTTATATATTTATTTATTTATTTTTTGTTTTAAGAAACTGCAACAAACAAAACACAGATAAAACTAGAAAAGCAATAATTAAAATTTTCAAAAATAACGGATTCGAGATAGATATAAAAACTAACCTAAATGAAGTAGATTTTCTAGATGTTACCTTCAACCTAAGAAAAGTTACACACAAACCACACAGAAAACCCAATGATAAACCACAGTACATACACACATCCTCCAACCACCCGCCTTCTATAATCAAACAGATACCAAAATCAATTAACCGCAGGCTTTCCGACAATTCGTCCAATGTATCTATATTTAACAAAGCTAAGAAAGACTACGAAACAGCCCTAAAAGGATTCCCAACAACACTCACATACTCACCACAGAACACAAAAAAGGCCAACAGGAAAAGAAATATCATATGGTTCAACCCACCGTACAGCAAAAACGTAAAAACAAACATAGGAAAAACATAGGAAAAACATTCTTCAAACTTTTATACAAACACTTCCCGGAATCAAGCAGCCTACACAAAATATTCAACAGAAACACAGTAAAAATCAGCTACAGTTGCACCGAGAACATGGCACAAATAATAAAAAAGCACAACAGGAAAATTATTAACAAACCACACGAACAAATTAAACCCCCGTGCAACTGCAGAATAAAAAACGAATGTCCCTTAAACGGTAATTGTTTACAAAACAACGTAATCTACCAAGCCACGACAAAATCAGCAGTTAATGAAGAAAAGGTATACATAGGAGTAACCGAAGGACACTGGAAACAAAGAAATTATGTACACAAAATGTCTTTCACAAATAGTAAATATGCGAACAGCACAATGCTTTCTAAGAATATCTGGGAAATAAAAAAAAACAAAACGCACACCACAACAAAAATATCTTGGAAAATAAGGAAAAAATCATGAGCCGACAACAACCTATCAAAAACTTGCAAACTTTGCTTGGAGGAAAAAATAGCTACCATTACTTTCCCAGACCAAAATAAATTATTAAACAAAAGACCCGAGCTAATCTCAAAATGTAGACATGAAAACAAATTTTTACTACGTAACTTAAAATAGAAAAATAAATAAATATATAAACAAACAAAATGACAATAAAATACGTAAATTAATCCAAACAAATTAGCAAACCACACCTGTTAGAATAGGCGAAATAGAATAATAAAATAAGGAACAAAATCAATGAAGTAAATAATGAACAAATTATCAAACTATTATGAACAAAAAATTAAACTACAAAAATCAAAACAAAAAATCGGACGGAAAATAGTTATAACTGTTATATAACGATAAAAAAATTAATAAAAAATAATATACTGCGTTACTTAAAAATCGAAAACCAAAAAGAGAAATATACAGCGTAACAAATAAATAACAAGTATAATAAATCGATCTAAATACATCCAGATATATAAATAAACTAACAACCTATACCGACAAACTAGCCGTTTAGAAAAAACAAATAAAGATAATCAACCCAAATAAATAAATTAAAAACTGTTCCCACCAAAATAATAGTCAGAACAAACCACAACATTCAACCCCAAAATACAACAAATAGCTTTAATCAATGACAAATAAACAAATATATAAGATAAAAAATAAAAATGAAAAATAAATAAAAACAAGCAAAATGATTTGACCCAAATAAATAAGCAAATAATCGACTTCCGGTAAATGACCGCCATAATAGACTACCAACAATAAGCTATATAAACAAATTTTTACTACGTTAATAAAAAAACACCGATCAAAACAAAAAATAAATAAATAAATATATAAGATAAAAAAAAAACAAAAAAAACAAGCAAAATAATTTGACATAAATAAATAAATAAACAAATAAGCGACTTCCGGTAAAAGTAACCGCCAAAATAGATTACGCACAATGCACCACTGACCCTTATATATAAATAGCCGAGAAAAATAACATCACTAGTTGCCTGACGATTGCACTAGCATGAAACAGACTGTCGCCTCTAAGTGTTGACTTCTATGTTCACTTTTATATATATATATATATATATATATATATATATATATATATATATATATATATATTACATAGTTTTCAGAGAAAAAAAAACTGTCTAGCTTGACACGGAAGAAACTTTCCTAGCAGCAGACCTAGCGATTGATTCAATACAGGAATTCCGCGATTAGTGCTGCTAATTTTGATATCGGTAAGGTTGAGATAATAATGTTTTAATCAATTTCAATTACTATGGTTTAACTAAAAAAGGCTTAACCGGACTAATCGAGTATTATGGATTCACTAATCGAATTTTGGTATATCAAAATTTTAGTGCACTCATGGTAAACGCACTAATCGAATGCGCATTAATCGAGGGATGCCTGCATAATCTTCCGACTTCATGTCAGCAGAGAACATTAGCCCGAGAAGGCGCAATGAGGCGCTCTGCAGGAGCTTAGCATCGGGACATAATGGTGGGAATCGTTGCGTTTAAAGTTTTCGAGATCAAAATTATGCAATATAAAAATAGACATAACTTCACAAGAATGGATAAAATGTGTTTTCAAATAAAAAAAAAAACAAATTCAAATATCATTACCGGCACGATTGATGCCACCATATGTTCTATCGATGGAATAATTGCACGAAGGAGTTGATTGTTATAGACGTCGACGAATTTATATAAACGAACTGCAAGGCATCATCAAATGATACATGAGCCTCAGACATACTATTTAAATCGCCTTGTCATGTGCACGGCTAGTTGCCTAACCAGATGGCGATATAGAAATCTAGCTAAAGGTACGTGGGTAAGCTGACGGCAAAATCATCCCACAATCGCTAACGACCTCGCCATCCATTTCTCTCTGGTCCGAATCTGAGAGTACGCACGTGACGATCAATAGCAGTACGTCTACAAAAAAAAACTATTTTTTTTAAGTATGTTTAGGATGGCTGAACCACCGTAATTACGTACTTCATATATCTGTGTGAGTACGTTTGTGTGTGTGTGTGTGTGTGTGTGTGTGTGTGTGTGTGTGTGTGTGTGTGTGTGTATGTGTACGCAGGTCGTTCAAAAAATTTTTAAGCGTCACGCAGAAGTTGGAGAAACAAGACAGTTTTTCACTATTTTTCAAAACAGTCTCCCTTGACATCAACACATTTGGTTCAACGATATTTAAGCATCGATTGCAGTCGGATTACGGAAGAAGGTGGCGTCCTGGTTCTCCAAATCTCCCCTCCCCAGCACATATGACCTCATCACGGTTTCCAAAGTGGCGACTACACAGGTGGAATTAGGAAACAGGAAGAAATCAGATGGAGCTAAGTCTGGCGAGTAAGGGGGGTTGGGTAGCAATTCGAAGCCACAGATGACTGCTTCAGTTACTGGAACCTGAGCAATGCGAACGGGCGCGTTATCCCGGAGAAAGAGAAGACACGTCCTTAGCTTTCCTCAACGTTTCGACTTGATTGCTCCCTTCAGTTGTCTTCATTCTGATACTTAGTACTGTCCATTAATAGATTTCTTTCTTTTTCCACGTAGTCTATTGATTACGCATTCAGAATCAAAAAGAAAACAGAAGCCATCACCTTGCCAACAGATGCTTTCTGCTTGAACTTCTTCGGGGTTGAGAACTAGAATGTTTCCACTGTATCTTTTAAATTTTTGATTCAGATTTCATCTCAGGTTATTCAGATTATTATTTCTCGGGAATCTTATTTCAGGATCAGCCTGGAAGCGAGTCAAATATGTCCTGGAAATGTCAACCCTTTTCAGTTTCTGCTCTGGTTTCAGCATTTTTATGAACATTTGTGCAAACAGATTTCTCATTCGCAAGATCTCAATTCAAACAATATGGACCGAACCAGGACTAATGCCTATAGACTTAGTTACCTACTGGACAGTAAGACGTCTGTCATCCAAATCATAAGGTGAATGGCATCAACTTGTTTATCAGAAGTTTTCGGACGACCTGACTGAGGGTCAACTTCTGTGCTGTCCCTGCCCCGCTTGAATCCCGCAGTCCACTTTTTCACAGTTGCTTAGGAGAGGGGGTCCTCCCCAAGTGTCTGTGACATGTTCTCATGGATTTCCTTGGGTGTCATACATTTCTTTGGCAGATAGTTTATCAACGATCGAGCATCTGTTTTGTCTATTTTAAATTTCTAACACACCTCTCTCACCTTATCGTGGGCCTCACCTGCGCGGAAATTGTGACAAAAATTTGAATTAGTCTTTCCTAGTTTTATTAGAAGTGTTGCCACCTCAAAAACAAAAAAGCGTCCGTACATTATTGACTATATCAGAATGCTTGGTCGAAATGCATACGCGTTGCTGACTGGTCTCTGAGTGTGCGCACCTGTGCGTCAACACGCTTGTACGCACTGACACCCTCACATATGTGAAAATGAAGTGAGCTTACCGACCGTTTGTGCTAACGAAAACCCCAGGCATGTGCAAAATATCGCCACGTCTATCTCAACAGCAAATAAACATATATGTGTGTCTGTGCGCGATACAGCTATTAACTCTGAACAAAATGATAAAGCAATAAAATAGTGCTTTTTTGTTAATCATTTTTAAAAAAGACAAGTGAAGCAAAGCGAGAAGAAAGAACGAAATATCAATTGCAAGAAGACCAAGTGCATGGTTGTTAGCAAATAGAATATCCCAACATTCAAATTACAGATTGGAGATACCGAAATCGAACAGGTGCAAAAATTTAAATATCTGAGAAGCGTATCAACAGAGGACGTGAAGTACGACACTGCAATCCGAAGCCGTATCGGGATAGCGGAAGATGCCTTCTAAAAGCTGAGCAAAGGAATAAGAAATAGAAAAATACCGTTACAAAAAAAAAAGAAGAGTACTGGATTGTTATGTAGTATCAGTCCTCCTTTATGGCTGTGAATGCTAGAAAATCTCCTCACCAGCAAAGAAGCGGTCTGTAGCAACAGAAATGAGGTTCTACAGAAGGATGCTGAGAATACCATGGGCCGAACATGTGAGCAACGACGAAGTTCTAGAAACATTGACAATAAAAAGGACGCTTATACTTAGGAGGCACGGTGGAGTAATGGATTGAGGAATCGGAGAGCCGAGTTCGAATTCCAGTCGAATCCATTACATTTACTTACGTGCTAAAACCATTCGGAAAGGAATGAATCCTCTTCTTCTCCCCCAGCTATGGGTAAATAGCAGGACAGACCGTGTTCTTGCCTTGGATGGCACCTGGTCTACCGCAGAAAGAAATGGCAACGTACTGCGGGAAAAATCGAAAGATACATGATCGCCTACGTGTGTATCACGCATGGCACATAACTGGCTGACAGATACTTAGCAGAGACAGTTGGAATTTCTGGGTCTATGATGAAGAAAGTTTGATACTGACAGTACAGATTGGAGGTAAGATAGACAGAGGAAACAACCTGCATAGCAAGCTTGAGTGAATTGATGGCAGACGAGGGTTTGGGAGATATGGCAAAGTTATTAAGAGCTACAAAGAGCAGAAATCTTTTTTCGAGCCATGATCGCCAAAGTCCTGAAGGGACACAACGCATAGAAGAAGATATGAATTGAACAATTACACAAAAATAGAAAGATGTTTAAGACAAGGATGCGCCTTCTCACCGGATTTATTCTATGCAACAAGCCGATCCTAAGAGAACTAGAAGTCCGACAAGGGTTTATTATTGTCGGACACAATATTAACATGATACGCAGATAATACCGTTCAGATGGCAGACACAGAAAGAAAACTACAGGACCTCACAGTAGTAAAGGAAAGCGCGAAGAAAGGACTAATCCTCAATTGTAAGAAGACAGAATGCATGAATTTTAGCAAAAGTGATACCCGAAATGCTAACTACAAATTGGAGACGTCAAAATCTAGCAATTTTTTTAAAGGCAATTCACCCCAAGTAAGGCGAGAGTGCCACTAGCACGCAAGGAGTTACAAAGGATTGAGAACAAGAGTAAAGAGGCGTTTATGAGGAAAGAATACAGAGATGGACGGGGAATAAGCTCAGGGTGTCAGATGTCGATTGACTTTACACTTGAATATTTGAAGATTATAGCTATCGGGGAAGCAAGTAAGGGTAAGGGAGTTCCACAGACGTGAATTGCGAGATAATAATCTGTTTCAGTAGAAGAGACGCTAACATTTAACCGTTTTGACAGTGGAAGGGTGTGACCGAGATGCCAGCCTGGTAGCTCGTTTAAATTCATGCCGTCTGGGAACCCGCGAAAGTAGCTCGTCGGAACAGTTGCCGTGAAAATATTTGTAGGACAGACAGAGGGAGGCCACGGCACGTCTGTGGGATAGCGATTGTAGACTAGAAGCCAAATCAGGAGCTATCATCTTGCTTATTCTGGATTTTGTCAAGGACCTCAAGACATACAATATTTCATGCAAGGAGGGATGGTTTGACTGTTCAGGAAGGGTTATAGCAGACGATGGACAATGTGTCATAGAAATCCGAAAGCAGTTTGGAATAGGGAAAGATGACTTCTAAAAACTAAACAAAATATTATGAAACAAGAAAATGTTAGAAACAAAGAAAAGAATGCTGAACTACTGTGTAATGTAAATTTTCCTCTACGGTAGTGAATGATGAAGAATGATGAAGAAGATGGTGAAGGCAACAAGGATGTGGCTCAACAAAAGGATGTTGAGAATACCATTGAGCAACGAGAAAGTTTTTTAAGAAAATGGAAACAAAAGGAATAATTGTAGTTAAAATTTAAAAAAAAAAGAAACAGTTGAAATCTCTGAGGCACTTAACGAAGAAAGAAGGTTTGGAGAAATTTCTATTCACAGGACATACTGAAGGCACCATGATACCTTAAAGTCTCTAGGTAGTTCTAACTATTTCCGATATGTACAATTTGTCTGGGTTGGGGGCGGTAATAAAAATAACAACAGAAGCGGAAAGCTCGTTAGTATAATTAGCAGGAAAATATTTATAGAAAAGGCACAGGAAATTTACGTTACTGCGTTATAAAAATAATTGAAGCCGAAATGCCAGGTCGGGCCAATAACATTGCAGATTCTTCTTTGGATTTTGTCAAAAATTTCGAGAGTCATGATACGGCTTTACTCAAACTGAATTAGGATAGCGGTCAGGATATAAAGTGACATTAGCGACTAGTGTATTTTACTAACCCAGCTATTAGCGCTAACCACATCTTTAGAATATGCCCTATTTGCCATCTGTAGAATTCCGACAAATGGGGTTGGCATCACGTTCGCCCGACATGGACCCAATCGAGCATTTATGGAACGTGATGGAGAGGCGTATTCTTATACAAGATTCTGCAATTACTGATAACAAGAAAATTTTCAAGGCTATCGCGCGTATAGAAAATTGAAGAATAGGGCGACATTGAAAAAAATAGGCAACTCAACAATTTTAGAACTCAGAATGCGAACTTATTGAAACGTTTAAAAATTTAATCGGAGACAACTATGGTTAATTTTTTTTTAGAATATAAAATTTTTTTATCTAATTGCTCACCACAATTAAGCTACACTTAAGGAAAGGGTATTATTTTAGAAAAACTGTATTCTCAAAGCCACTGTATCTGTCCAAAGTCTACGGAAAACCGGCATAAATTAAACAATATCTATCCAACGAGGAAAGTGGAATTGTCGACTTGAGTCCAAATTCAGGCCTTGCCTGTTGCGTTCACTTTCGCTGTAATGTCTTTGTGAATCACATGAAAGCATATCTTCTTCCCCATCATGATATTAGTTAATTAGCCTTGGTTGGTAACCAGCTTGGGAGAAGGCAGCAGAAAACCACACCACTATACTTCCTAAGAAGTCATGATAATTCACGGATAATAAAGAAAAGGAAGATACGATGAGCCATGACCGCGTATATCCAGAAAAGAGACGGCATTAAGAGGAAGGCTCTTAATGCCATCTCTCTTCTGGATATAAATAGACAGAGAGAACTTAGTATGGCTCCAGGTAAGATTATAAGAGATATGTGATCGCCGGAAGATGATAGTATTGTACCACAGAAGATGAGTATGCCTGTTTATTTACCTGCCTTAAAAATCATGATCCGAAATCTTGATCCTTGACCTGGGCTCGAACTTCAACTTCAGAACTCCTGTTATTCCGAAGCAGTCACCCATTATAGTTCTGTTTACGTTCTTGTGGCGGTTGGAGAACGCACGTCTTCATATAGAGAGAAGCAAAAACATTCACCTGCCCAAACATGACAGACCTTTAGAAAATTAGGGTCACATATGAAGATTACATTTGGTAATTGGATTAGGAACGTGTGCCCTACAGATGGTAGAGGCCATTTTATGTACGCTGTTCAACTTTCAATAAATGCAAACGGTCGAGAACATAGCTTGGACAATAATGGAACTACATAGATAGATATCTAGATAAATAGATAATTAACAGGTTGTGAGAGATTTGAACAAATTGTGGTAGAGAAAGAGGGGAAGGGAGAGTAATAAAAAAAGACTGAGATAGATAGATAGATAGATAGATAGATAGATAGATAGATAGATAATGAACAGACGTGAATAGATATGAAAA
>OZ038493.1:95472971-95797971 GCA_964036315.1 Acanthosepion esculentum | reverse complement strand
GAAGGTCAGTTTTTCCTAATAGAACCATTTTGAAAATATAGATTCAAAATAGAGTTCGTCTCCCGCTTTACGACGACAAACACTTACGACCGTCAGGCGATGTGTACTAAAGACATTACACGATTTGATGACGCAAAATTTAAGTATAGCATGAAGATTGGAAGATATGTTGAAAATTATTCTCGAAAAGGAAAAAAAAAGGTCGTGTAAGTTCTATTAAGTGGCCAGATTTTCGATCAATCCTCTATCAAAGAGGATAGTTTAAATATCTAGGAAATTAAATATAACGGATTTTTATTTTTAATCCAACATATTTTTATTGGGTTTGGTACGTTTCGGCGTAGACCATTTGGCGTAGCTGATTCATTGCGTCTGATTCGGCGTTTAGAAAAATAATTGGACTATTCGGCACTGCCGTTCAGGCGCCAGACTGTTTCGACGTTACTGTCTTTGAGCGGAGGCAACCCCCAGCCCCCCAAAAGGATAAAAGCATTCAAAACACCCAACTTTCAATATGACTTTTTATTTATTTAGGGAATTAAAGATCCAATTAAAACACTAATGGAATAATCTAAATAATTGTATTAAAAAAACTTAAAAAAACTTAGTAAAGCTATTTAATTTTAGAAATTACTTCTTGCTCGTTGCGTCAACAATAAAAAAAAATATCCATCGTGTATATTTATTTATTGAATTAAGGATCCAATTAAAACATTCATGGAATAATGTAAATTGAAAACTTAAATGAAAAATATTGTATTTAAAAAAATATCCATAGTGTATGACTTTGTTTCGTCCACGTTTTGATCATATATTTGTTTCAATTTGGAATAAAAAGGCTTTGACAACTGAAAGATATGAAACTGCACTGAAGATAATATAATATAAAAAATACCTCCAACTACTCTTTTTCTTAAATTGGACTATTCGAGAATATAAAGACAAAGTACTAATGTGACTACTAAACGAGAGAGGGAGAGAGAACATATTTAACTATAACGACGAAGTAGTAATCTGACGCCTAATCGTCCCTTTGCCGAAAAATTATGCCGAATCGGCGCCGCCGAATAGGATACGCCGGAACGTCCCATTCCCTGAAAAAACATAATCCTACTTGACCCAAGCCTTGGCAATGAAATTGAGCACAATGAACAAGAGAGAGAGAGAGAGAGAGAGAGAGAGAGAGAGAGAGAGAGAGAGAGAGAGAGAGGGAGGGAGAGGGGAAGAGAGAGAGAGAGAGAGAGAGAGCAAATTTTACTGTAACGACGAAGTAGTAATCTGACGCCTAATCGTCCCTCTGCCGAAAAATTCTGCCGAATGAGCGACGCGAAATGGGCTACGCCGGAACGTCCCATTCCCTGAAAAAACATAATCCTACTTGACCCAAGCCTTGGCAATGAAATTGAGCACAATGAACAAGAGAGAGAGAGAGAGGGAGGGAGAGAGAGAGAGGGAGGGAGAGAGAGAGATAGGGATGGAGAGAGAGAGAGGGAGGGAGAGAGAGATGGAGAGAGGGAGAGAGAAAGAGAGCAAATTTGACTGTAACGACGAAGTAGTAATCTGACGCTGAATCGTCCCTCTGCCGAAAACTTCCTATGTCGAATCGGCCACGCCGAACCAGCGACGCCGGAACGTCCCATTTCCATTTTATTTACATTAAGCCTTTTTTTTCTCCCTTTTAAGTGGATGTCCGTATTTCAAACAGTGTTTTTTTCATTTACCGGCCTACGCATTTGAGAAAAAGTTAATATAGAAAATGTGACCTCCAGCAATATTCAAACCTACATCCCCCTTCGTAGAAGAAACCACCGTCTGATCTAGCTTGCTTCAGACCACTAGAATCACCTCACAGTCAAACAAGGTTCAATTTGCCTTAAAGCAACATCACCTCGTTCCGAGTTTTATTTTTCTCGAAAGCTAAATCAGCTGAGTTTCATCTGTGAAACGTAAAGAAAGCAATTTCTAAAGGATCAATGGCTTTTTTGAAACCGATATTTTTATTACTTCAGACGGTCATGGTAAAAATTCTAAAAGTAATTGTTATCTCTCAACTCAAAGAATTAAAGATTTTGTTTTTAAAAATCGGTTTCACTCCATGCAAGGCAGTAAAGTCACTAAGACACAAGAGGTTACAGAGTATGGAATAATTAGGAACAGAAACATTAATAATGAGTGGAAAGAGAAAATAGTAATCAGGAGAACAGGAGATAGCGATTGACATTGCATTTAAACTTTTGAAGATTAAAGTTGGCTGGAAAACGAGAAGTGCGAGAAAAGAAACTGTTAGTCTAGAACTTATGGGAAGAACTTGTAGCGGCTTCAGTTGGTGTAACTTTGCACTTGGGCGCTCTAACCAGTCAGTTACGCATCTAATATGAACAACAAAGTTTTCTTATACATGTTATATGTTGGTATCAAATCCAGGACCATTGTCTGTCAACAAACTATTCAATTAATAATGAGCAAGATGAAAGGGTATTCAATAGATAGCGATTGACATCGCAATTAAATTTTGGCTGGAAATCATGGAGCTAGAATGGAGTTCCACAAGCGAGGAGTGCGAGAACAAAAACTGTTAGCATAGAACTTACGGAAAGAACTTGTAGCGGCTTCAGTTTGTGTAATTTTGCTCAATTAATAATGAGCAAGAAAATGAAAGTGACTAACAATGAAAGGGTCTTTTTTGCTTGTTTTTTAATTGGTATCACTCCATACAAGGTAATAAAGCCACTAAGGCACAGGGGGGTTACAGAGTGTGGAAGAATTAGAAGCAGAAACATTAATAATGAGCGGCAAAAGAAAATAGTAATCAGGACAGTAGATGATGATTGGCATTGCATTTAAATTTTGCAGATTAAAGTTAGCGGGAAAGCCTAAAGCCGGAAGAAAATCCGCAAGCGAGATTTGCGAAGAAAAGAAACTGTTAGCATAGAACTTACGGCACATCTAGCCAGCTCAACTGTAAATGGATGAGATTTTGGCTCCAGTCTAGTAATGCACTTAAATTCGAAAAGTCTTTGTACTATAGCGACGAGCTGACCCGAACAATTTCCATGGACGTATTTATGGAAAAGATAGAGAAAGGCAACCTTACGGTAGTGGGAAAGTGACTGAAGACGTGGCTCCAGATCATGAACAATAATATTGCTGCTTCTTCTTTGGATTTTATCAAGGAGCTCAAGGTAAATAGCAGATACACTGGACTATATGTGGCAGAAATATTCTAAGCATGGACGAATGGTGGACTTATAGACATGTATGATAGATTCTGGAGTCAAAAACTGTCTCGCACGGCATAGTGAGCTAACTTTCTAAGCAGCTGACCTAGCAATGCATTCGATGTAGTCTTTCCACTTCATGTCAGCTGAGAAAGTTAGCCCAAGAAGGGGCAACGTGTCTCTTTCCCGGAGGTTAGCATCAGCCCTACTGATGGAAGGCAGGTGATTAATGGATAAGAATGAAATTATCTTCAAATAAAATGACGATTTTGTAACATTTAGAATTTTGAAACAACAATAAAAGGAATCTCTCTGAGAATCTGACAATGTCATACAACCCGCTGTCAAAAATTATGGAATTGGTACACTTTTATTTTGCTGCACTTTACAAGTGATGCAACGGATAGAGGCTCGGAATGAAAAATCGTAGAGGCGAGTTCTAATTCCACTCGAGTTCACTATATTCGCTCTCGCGCAAATATCCCAAGGTATGACTCGATCTTTTCCCCCGCCCACATCTATGAGTTAAATAGTAGGACAGACTGGGCCCTTTAACTTTGGTGGGCAACCGATTTCAAAAGAAGGAAAAAATCAAAACCTGAAAAGAGCTGTTTGATGACCTCGCGGCACACTGCGCGCTGGTTCTGTGTACGAAGTTCTGCCGAAAAGTGTGGATGGCTCTGCCCAAGCCCTCGCCATGTCATAACACATTCAATTAAGCAAATCATATGTACAGGTAAGTCTGACTGTTCAGTTCTAGGAGTTTAACTGTTGAACCCTTCTACTTCAAAGACGATAACTGAGCCCATCATTTGCTAAAAAAATGTAAAACTTAAGTGTAAGTGTGCTAACTCTATACTTTTAACCAGGAATATTCCTAATCCAAAATGGAACATGCCTCTTAAAGCTATACTCAGTATTGTCATACAGATGAGGAAACTGCATGATAACGGGTGTGTGTTCGATTCACACGGATATCGGGGATTCCTGGCCTTATCTCAGCTTGCTTCGTGCAACAGCCGCTGAATAACAATCTTGTGTAAATAATTCTGAAGTCAGCTTTTATATCTTTATGCCTGGCAGCTTTTTACGTATAAAATATCAGCATGTCCCTTCGCGCAATTTTCACAAGGCGACATGTGTTGTTAAACACACACACACACACACACACACATATATATATATATATATATATATATATATATATATATATATATATATATATATATATATATATGTTTGTGTGTATGTATGTATTGTTGCTGATACTGCTTGATCCTCAAAAATAAAGACAAAACACATTTTAAAGAGATTTATGCTAAATGACATTAGTCCTACAAATACCCTGCAGGAGGTAGTCGGCTTCAGTCAGAACCGATTTACGATGGAGTTGTCGGAACGGAACCCCGTCGGGGACTACTTGTCCTGATTTTCATGTTAGGAAGGCAGACGGCTCCTCTTGAAAAGTTGACACAATACGCTCTTCCTACCTTAATTTCAATCTCTTGTACTGAACAAATCGAAGGTTATAAGCATCTGGAATAAACAATATATCCAACATTAAAATGTCAAGACTTTCGTACATGCTGGGTGATTGTCGGAAGTCGGCCCCGTGAAGAGTTTTTGACGGTAATGGGACAACAAATGCTTCTTTTTCTTCTATGTGCTGTTTCCCTTCAGGACGGTGAAGATCATGACTCTCCACAATTTCCTGTCATTTGTAGTTCTTAAGAAATTTTATCTTTTTCTCATCTCTCCTAAACACTGTTCCAGCACCCATTTACTCAAGCTCGCTAGATAGGTTATGCCTTGCTTTCCTCTGTCCCTCTTGCCTTCAATCTGTCCTTCAAGTTCAAATTTTCCGAGCCGTCTTTCCTTATAATGTGCCCTAGATATTTCAGCTATCTCTTCCTGGTGTTAGGTATAAGTGTCCTTTTTGTTTTCATTTTCTCTAAAACTTCAGGTATATATATATATATATATATATATATATATATATATATATATATATATATATATATATATATATATATATATATAAGTGAAAATAGAAGTCAACACTTAGAGGCGACAGTCTGTTTCATGCTAGATGCAAAGGGTTGCCTGACGATTGCATCTAGCATGAAACAGACTGTCGCCTCTAAGTGTTGACTTCTATGTTCACTTTTATATTTACACACGCTCTATCTCTGATATTGAGCATTTTATCCCATAAATATAGCACACTTTAAGACTATATTTCTTCATATATATATATATATATGTGTGTGTGCATATATATATATATATATATATATATATATATATATATATATATATATATATATATATATAGTGTGTGTGTGTGTATGTGTGTGTGTGTGTGTGTGCGTGTTTTGAACAATAAAAAATATTAAAAAATTAAAATTTTCATACACACCGGGTTGTATATTAATATTTTTTTATTTTTTTTTATTTCAGTTAGGTTCCTCGATTGGTTTCGTCCAGCATGGCCATCATCAGGGTGAAAAAATCCCTGCTTGTTAATAGCAGTGAATTACAGGAGTGAATGACTGTTTCTGAAGAAAGTGAACTTTATCTGTAGTTTTCATTTCCTTTGTATTTTTTTCATCGTTAATTTTGGTCACTCCTTGTTTTGGTCAAACGGCCTTCAAGTTGTTTTTAAGATAGAGGAAGAGAGATTCCTGACTTTAAGAATTTCTTCATTGGTCATTTTGACAGTTTTATTGGTTGCTGGGAATGTGATCTGGGTTATATATATATATATATATATATATATATATATATATATATATATATATATATATATATATATATGGTATTCTCAGCATCCTTCTGCATAACTGCATTTCTGTGATTGTTGAGCATTCACTGCCATTTAGATGGATTGTTATTACGTAACAGTTCATTAATCTCATTTTTTGTTTCTAACGAAATTTTCCTGTTTCTTAATACTTTGCTTAGCTTATGGAAGACATCTTTCGCTCTACAAATCTGCCTTCGGATTTCGTCCCCAGTTAAAAAAACTTCTCATCTATTTAAATTGTTTTATTTGTTTGATTTTGGTGGCTCTAATTTGTAATTTGAATGTTGGGCTGTCCTTTTTTTTTGCTGACAATCATGCATTCTGTCTTCTTATAGTTGATGGTTTTACTTTTCTTCTCGCTTTCCTTGACTACATTCTGTAGGATTTCTTGTAGTTTCCTTTCTGTGTCTGCTATCAACACTGTGTCATTTGCATGTCTTATGTTGTTAAGATTGTGGCCGTCAATAATGAATGCTGGTAGGACGTCTAATTCTCTCAGAATCGCCTGTCTAGTTTGAATAAGTCTCGTGAGAAAACACATATTGCATATAAAACACATAGATAGCAACTGTCACTTTACGAGATGGAATGAAAAAGTTCTTGGACATTTTTAAATTAAAGGCTCGAGAATCACTCAATGTAGATTCTTACAGTGGAAATAGAAATGATGAATGAGATTCGTGACATGAATGAAAGCGGTAGAAAATGAAGATTATGAGGATGAAGGAATATTATTATTATTATTATTATTATTATTATTATTATAAATAAATTAGAATAAAATATAAAATAATAATAATAACAATAATAATAATAATGACAATTATAAATAAAATAAAATATGTAAGTTAATTTCATACAATTTATTTATATTTTTGTGTGTATTAATGTATGTCTCTTTTAAGTTACAGTTGTTTTATGATACATAAAGGGATAATTTACTCCTTAGCATTACAAGACATAACACAGAGAGAAGTTGGACACGTGTTGCCCGTGCTAAGGTTCGTGGCAAAGAAATTGAATTTAACGTCTTTTGGTGGGGATGTCCGTATTTGCGACAGGAACAGTATTTGTTGCATGCAAGGAGTATTTTTATTATCTTTATTTTTATTTAATTTATTTTTGAAATAGTTTAAATATTGTTTTATTTTATTTATAATTTTCATTATTATTATTATTATTATTATTATTATTATTATTATTATTATTATTATTATTATTATTATTTTATATTTACTTATTTATAAGAATAAGAATAATGTCCCTACACGCATAAGGTGAATTGATAACGACTCATTTGAAGAGGTTACAATTACAGACATAAATCTATACCTAAAAGTAAAACATTTTTGTTGCCTCAAGTTTTTCTTCATCTAAATAGACTTTGAAGGATTCACTGTAATATAGGGAGACTGATATTACATAACAGATCAGTAATCTTGTCTGTTTCTAAACTGATTCATATTTCCTGTCGTCTGTTATGACACTACCCAGTAGGGAAGGTTGATTTTTCACTTTTTTTTTCTTTTTTTTTTTAGAAAATCAACATTACACTCGATACAAAAACTGGGATTTGATGTGATAAGTAGTGACACCTAAAATTAGATTCCAATTTTTGAACATTTAGGTTTAAAGATCGCCTGAAAAAATCTACATAAATACCTAATTTCCGCAGATTTTTGCTTACTAACTGACTATAAAAATTTTCCATTTCAAGTTGATATTTTTTCTATGAGATACATTGAATGAAAAATATATTCGAACAGAATTCTGATTATGAATCACCACAAGCAAAATATGCAGATTTATACTGTATTCGAAACTGTAAAAATTCTAAAAAGATTACAAAAAAAGGTAATCAATAAGATCTTTCACCATTTATTAGGCTATAATTAATAAAAACAAAAAATAAAAGTGTGTATAACAACCTAATATTACTGAGCACAAATTATAAGACAAAATGATTTAAATTTACATTGTTTATTGAAAATCATATTAATACTACAGGGCTTTATAACATATTACATCATAATATTGCTAAATTGTCCATTATAATTTCCCTTTGAAATTAATGAAGGTCTTATTTGATGGCACAATGGTTTAGTAATAATGTGGTTGTGCATTGCTTTTTGACCATATACAATTTGTGAAGCTTCAATAGTTAATTTAACTGCTCTTTCCACACCTTGCGAATGTGCAGGTAAATTCGGCAACTCAAATGTTGTTCTATTCATGAAAACCTCTTGCAGTTCATTATTTGAAATACCTTTTGCAAGTGCAGGTTCACAACCTCCATTTTATGAGAGGTTATCAAATTTGACCCGAGTTGAATCTCTTCTCTGGTGGCTCGCTACATCTGAAACAAAAATATGTTTTTGATGTAAATGTTTTAATGCAAACATTCTATATTTCAGTTGATTTGCCCCTGAAGTAAGATATAACTTATCTAGAGAGCCATGGTAGTGTTAAATTCTCCCAGGAACAAATCCTACTAGACATTTCCGCAAAGTTTCCCTAGAGGACCATTTAAAGTAATAGAGTTTCTTGTATCTGTCTATATTTCTGAGATGAGGTATTATGTACACTATTTACATTGTTAAGACTATCATTCTCATCTTTGTTTCCATATTTATCACAACGTTTCAGGCCTCAAGAATACATGGCACAGCGGATAAAGGCGTTAGTTAGATCCAGTGAAAGGAGCCAAAGAGTGTGAGTTCAATACCTGGTTAAGGCAGTGGAGAACTTGGAGACTTTGAAGGATTCACTCTCTATAGGGGGACTGATACTACATAACAGATCAGTACTCTTGTCTGTTTCTAAACTGATTCATATTTCCCGTCGTCTATTATGACACTACCCAGTAGGACAGGTTGATTTTTCAATTTTTTTTTTAGAAAATCAACATTATACTCGATGCGAAAGCTGGGATTTGATGTGATAACAGAAGATAACTGATAACTGACATCCATTAGACATGGCACGTGGAACTAGAACAGTATACCCCAGCGAGCGAAATAAAGGGTTCAGTTCGACGTTCCAAACCACCTAAAGAAGGCCGGAGCGTACAACGACCGAAACGTTGTGATAAATGTGGCCACAAAGATGAGAATGATAGTCCGAACAATGTAAATAGAGTTTTTTTTTGTAGTTTTCTAAATGAAAGTTCATTTTGATGAAGTGAATAGCCAATGGTGTGTAACTTGCTTTTAAGTACTTTTTCTCCAGAGTTGTAATAAGTCGTGCATCGCTACCAGTGTTTGTACTGGTATTGTACATAAGAACTTCTGTTAGAACAACACCAGTTATACCAATGTTAGGGTTAACACTGTGGGTGAAATATCTACTTTCCATGTCCATCTCTGGTGAATGTCAAATGGGGTTCTGGTCCTTTGATTGTCTTATTTTTATCGACGTTTTTTTCTGTAATTTCTTTATCTTGCAAGTGTCCTTATCAACTCTATGATTATTGTAGATATCTTCTATGAATATGCTTCTTATAGGAAGCCACTTGTACACTAGCCAATTCCTTGTCTATTTTTGACATATCAATGATAATGTCCTTTAAGCTAAGGTTTGGATGAAGAAAATCTAAATCTAATTAAAAGGTATTAGCAAGTCATTCCCCAAGGTCGGAAAATACATGACCCTTAATAAGTTCCATGTCATATCTGGAGACTGTAAGTTTCCTCATACCGTTCCTTGGCTCAAAATTCAAAATCAGTTATTTCTTCACTGTAAAACACCGGTGGAAAATATCTGCTATTGCTATCGTTCAATCTGCCGGTCTAATCTCTCTGCTTCAGATGAACTTTTTTGATATTTTTGACAGCATCTTTGCAGGCAGCTTTAAGTTGGAAACTGCTTTTAGTCCTGTTTTCTCTCTCTCTCTGATCTTTTAAATGATCCCTTTCTTCAATGGTAACCTGATATTTCGAATATCTATGAGCTTACAAAGAGATTTAGCAGACATGATAAATATGAAGAAATATTCCCAATATGACTAGGATTAAAGTGTAGTATCTGTTTCAGCAGAGCCGAACGCCTGTCCACTGCTCACGGCCATCCGCAACAGCTCCAGCTACCCAGCCATAATCATCCCCAGCTTGCTATCGATTACCTTTCCAGTCATCTCCAATTCCAGCCATTCTCGCCAACGATATGCAATAAACTGTCCTTTTCAGGACAACGCTCTCTAGCGACCACGAAACTGACCTTCTCAGGACATCTACTTTCTAGCGAACATGAAATTGTTCTTTTCAAGACACCCACTTTCTAGCGACCAGGAAACTATCCTTTTTAGGACAACACTCTCTAGCGACCGCAAAACTGTAATTCTCAGGACATCCGCTTTTTAGCGACCATGAAACTGTCCTTTTCAGGACAACGCTCTCTAGCGACTGCAAAACTGTCCTACTCAGCACAACGCTATTTCTCACCCTCTACAGGAGCCTGCCTAGTTAACATTATTATTGTTTATGTATTTTACTTTAACAAAAGTAAACTTGGCAATATTTATTTTCACTCAAGTCTTCTTTTTGTTTGTGGTAGTCTTCTGTCATTCGATATCTGTTTGCAGGCAAATATACCAATTGCTATAGATTCTTCCACGGAAATAAACAGACTCAACGTTTTAAATAAACGCCAGTCACTTCGAAAATACAAAATTATGTAGAATAAAGAAAATGTTTACTTTCTGTTTCAAATAATTAAGTTTGTTGTATAAAAATACAAATATAAAATACAAAAGAACTAATTAATTTTACAGCGACAAACGAACATTGGTCGAGATTTTAATAGGGAATGTAATAAAAATGGCGGCAAATGTTAAGTACGGTGAGAACTTAAATAATAGCCTATCAAAAGAAAGTTCTAGGACACGATTCATAAACGAAATATATTTATTTTACTCCTGTTGATTAAAATGAAGAAATTTATTTTTTATGAGGTTTTATGTTGTGTGCGCGTGTTTTTGTTTTTTTTGTGAAAATTAGTCTAATTTTTTCCACTAAAACATAGTCAGTCAGTTATGTGCCTTGCGTGATACACGCTTAGGCGGTCATGTATCTTTCGATACATAAATGACGAGGCATATTTTTTCCCGCAGTAGGTCGCTATTTCATTCTGCGGTAGACCAGTTGCCATCCAAGGCTATAGAACCCAGTCTGTCCTGCTATTTTCCCATAGCTGGGGGAGAAGAAGGGGGTTCATACCTTTCCAAAGGGTATTATAACGTAAGTGAATTTAATGGATTCAACTGGAATTTGAACTCGGCTCTCCGCTTCCTCAATCCTAGCCGCTGTCCTTTACTTCACCGTAAATAACAAAGCTTAAATTCCGTATGGAATCAGTTTTCATCGCTGGCCACAGCCTATGTATTTAATCTCCATTTTGACTTTGTAAAATGAATATTTTTATATTATTCATAATTCTGAATTATTTTTCTTTGATGTATTGATAACGTGGTAAATGTTGCAATTGGAAAACAGTTTAAATGACATTGACAATTTTTTTTTTTCCATAAAGGTACGGAATTTTTGACAGGGTTGAATTTTTCACTGTCACTGGAATAAAATTCCAATGCTAAAGTTAATCTTTAAACTCGCTTTCACAAAAGACGGTAACGATTTGGGAAAAGATGTTTTCATGTCGAACCCCAACTTTCAAATTGAGTGCATTAGCAAGGTTCCAAAATCGACCTGCCGTACGACCCAGATAATTCCATTTCTATACTTACATCGATTCCAACACCTCTAATTCGTAACGCAGACATCACTACCTGTTCCTCTTTTTGGCGATCATATATTCTCTATTCTTGCACTTGACAGTCCTTTATTCTTGCCTTCCTTTATTAATTTGTCTCGGAGTTAAGTAACGTCGAGCCTGGCCAGTACCTAGATGGGTGACCGCTTGGGAATAGCAGGTGCTGTATGCTTGGTTGTACGAGTGGTATAATTTATAAAGGCTTGGAAATATTACTCGAAGAGTCGAGTTCCAATTCCGTATATTCACTTACGCGCAAATACCCTTGAGAAAGGTATGAATCCACCTCTTCTTCCCCCGGTTATGAGTTAATTACAAAACTTTCATCACTAAAAAATTATTATCTCGAGAAAAGTTTTTACAATTTATATATGTTTTCTGGCTTTAAATAACCTGCAATGGGTTGGTAAGTTGTAAAAAAAAACAAATCAATCACTTCCTTTATGAGTCTACCATCAATACAGTGTTATTATACTGATTAATGAATGTATATTCCTGTACGAATAGGCCTGATTTAGATCCGTACGAATATATTTACATCCACCGTAGGTACCGATCAGGTAGATTCTGAAATGATTTATTTAAAAGAGTTTTATCTTTATCTATACATTTGCCAAAATTTTAGCTAATTAATAATGTGTATCTTCTCCCTTAGCCTTGTCGGGATGCAAAAGGGGATTGTCTCCCTGTCGTTGCGATAGTCACGATGGTTCCGTGACTGCCGTTAGTTGACGTCAGGGGGTAGAGTGGCGAAGGCTAGTTCCGATGGAAAGCCTGGAGAAGAAGGACGTCCGTGGCCCACAGCGGTAGGTCTTACAGGAAAAAACTACATGACCTCAACAGATTCATAGAGAAACAGCTGTAACTCCTTCGGGAAATATTACAAGTAGATTTCCCCCTTTTTACACATTGTTTGTTGTTGTATATATGTTATAATTTCTCAGCGTAGGGCACGTATATATATATATATATATATATATATATATATATATATTGTGTACGACGTAGCATTATGAAATATCTTTCCGAGAACAAAGCATGTTTCTCATTCCTTTTCCATTCAGCTATTCCGTTCCGTCTGTGAAGTATGGGGCTATTATCTCACGGATATAATAATGCTCATAATGGGGGAAATGTAAATGATAGGATAAACTTTTTTTCCATAGCTCTCTCACATTATAACCTGAATAACGACAGCTACGCGACGTTGCGTGGAGTCTATGAAGTGCTGGAATCATTGCTTGAGTATAACTGTTGAATTACTTTCAGGACTGTCCATAAGTAACTTTTTTCTTTTCTTTTTTTTTTTGGTTTGTGGGTTTTTTCGTGTA
Source organism: Acanthosepion esculentum (assembly GCA_964036315.1). Taxonomy (NCBI): domain Eukaryota; kingdom Metazoa; phylum Mollusca; class Cephalopoda; order Sepiida; family Sepiidae; genus Acanthosepion; species Acanthosepion esculentum. The sequence continues at coordinate 95,784,853 of OZ038493.1, read as the reverse complement.
AATAAAGACTTTAAAAGGTTCGTAATGTATCCATATATTCTCAGTAATGTTTAAATCCGTAAGTGAGAGACATACGGTGTCCTTGGGGTCTACCTGGAACTAGTTTCGTTTCGCCTGCACGAAGGAAGTTTGCATTATCTCTGGTCCCGTCCATGTTGTTTTAACTGAGATGAGTAAGATGGGTCCCAAGAATGCTGACAGCAGAGCAGAAGCTCAAAAGGGTTGACATTTTCAGGACACTTCAGACTCGCTTCCAGGCAGACACCGAGAATTTCCACCGCAGATTAGTAACTCAGGGTGAAACTCAAGATTCACCACTTAGAACCTGAATCAAAGATTCAAAGCAAACAGCAGAAACACTCTAGTTCTACACCCCCGAAGAAGTTAAGCAAGCAGCGTCTGTTGACAAGTTAATGGGTTTTGTTTTTTTTTTATTCTGAAGGCGTAATCATGATAAACTACCTGGAAAGGGGAAAAACAAATAATGGGCAGTATTATGCATCAGAATTAATTCATCTGAAGGAAGCAATCAAGTCGAAACGCAGAGTAAAGCTGAGGGAATGTCTTCTCTTTCTCTGGGATAACGCACCCGTTCACACTGCTCAGGTTTCAGTAGCTGAAGCAGTTATCTGTGGCTTTGAATTGCTACCCAACCCCCCTTACTCTCCAGATTTAGCTCCATCTGATTTCTTCCTGTTTCCTAAACTCAAATCCCGCCTGTTTGGGGAGAACAATAGAAAATGAGATAATCCAGATGAAGATAAAAAATATATATTCATCAATGTTAAAAATGAGAAGAGGAGCTGTCCAGAGATTGCTTATATAAACCGGTGAAGCATTTGACTTCGAGGGTCACCGGAAAGTTCTGAGAACGATATATGAAAAAAATCCCCATTTCTTAGAGAAAAGAGCAAACATGCTTCGTGTGGGCGGATGGAACACACAGATAAAAATTAACGTAATGCTGTAGGGTCACTGGGGTAGACTGTTCTTGTTCCACGGGCCATGTTAAATGGATGTCAGTTTTCAGTTATCTCCTGTTAATTCCCCTCTCCAAGTTCTCCACTGCCTTAACCGGGTATTGAACTCACACTCTTTGGGTCCTGTCACTGGATCTAACCAACGCCTTTATCTACTGTGCCATGTGTCCTTGAGGAGTGTGAGTTCAATACCCGATTAAGGCAGTGGAGAGGAAATAACAGAAGATAACTGATAACTGACATCCATTAAACATGGCACGTGGCACTTGAACAATCTACACTATTGAGCGAAATAAAGGGTTCAATTCGACATTCCAACCAACTGAAGAAGGCCGGAGTGTACAACGACCGAAACGTTGTAATAAATATGGCGACAAAGATGAGGACAATAGTCCGAATAATGTAAATAGTTTACATAATACCTCATCTCAGAAATATAGACAGATACTGAAAGTCCGAAACGTTGTAATAAATATGGCGACAAAGATGAGGACAATAGTCCGAATAATGTAAGTAGTGTACATAATACCTCATCTCAGAAATATAGACAGATACTGAAAGGCCGAAATGTTGTAATAAATATGGCGACAAAGATGAGAACAATAATCCGAATAATGTAAATAGTGTACATAATACCTCATCTCAGAAATATAGACAGATACTGAAAGTCCGAAACGTTGTAATAAATATGGCGACAATGATGAGGACAATAGTCCGAATAATGTAAGTAGTGTACATAATACCTCATCTCAGAAATATAGACAGATACTGAAGGGCCGAAACGTTGTAATAAATATGGCGACAAAGATGAGGACAATAGTCCGAATAATGTAAATAGTTTACATAATACCTCATCTCAGAAATATAGACAGATACTGAAAGGCCGCAACGTTGTAATAAATATGGCGACAAAGATGAGGACAATAGTCCGAATAATGTAAGTAGTGTACATAATACCTCATCTCAGAAATATCGACAGATACTGAAAGGCCGAAACGTTGTAATAAATATGTCGACAAAGATGAGGACAATAGTCCGAATAATGTAAATAGTGTACATAATACCTCATCTCAGAAATATAGACAGATACTGAAGGGCCGAAACGTTGTAATAAATATGTGGACAAAGATGAGGACAATAGTCAAAATAATGTAAATAGTGTACATAATACCTGATCTCAGAAATAACGACAGATACTAGTTAAATAACTCTTTTTCATGTTACTCTCTGCATCCGTCTACAGAACTACTTTATCTGTGTCGTTTCAGATATTAGTTCATCTCTATTTTCTTTGTTTCGAATGACACATCATCTATCTCTTTGTACCTTTTAACGATTGATTTTAGTGTAAGCATTTGGCGCGCGCGCCGAAACATATTCCCCCCCCCCCCAATAAAAACAATACAAATGTTTTGATAATATACTCACGTTTTAATTACAGCAAATAATATAATCCGTCCCCATCTGTTAAGCAGTCTTGTGGCACACTTCTTGTAGGCTTCGTATATACTGAATTCAATCCCCACTGGAACATATGTATCATTCAGTTAAGAGCCATAAGTTATACACGCATGGGCGATCATCTATCTTTCGTCCATGACTGATTAGACATAATATTATCTACAGTACGTTGCCATTTCTTTCTACGGTAGACTGGTTGGCAACCAAAACTATAGAAGCCAGCCTGTCCGACTATTTAACCCATAGCGGGAAGAAGAAGAGATGGATTCTTGTCTTTCCTGAAGGTATTTGTGCGTAAGTGAATATAACGAACCCAGCTGGAATTCCAACTCGGCTCTCCGACTTCACATTTCGTGCCAATATGCATGACACAAGCAACAGTATGCATTACCTAAAAATATCTATTCAATACAACATTAATTGTGTGCGCTTGTCCATGTATTGAAAACATCCTAACTAAACGCGGAAAAAGGAAACACAGACGCGAAGCAGGAACAAAGAAAGAAATCCGAAACAGAAAATTTAATGGGCTGATTATGAAGGAATGATGATAGAGATATGAAATATTGCGTGCATTAGTTTCAACACTTCTTATTAATAACTGCATTGTTTCTTTCCGGGTAGGACGGTTGGCTGAAAAGTTCGTAGGTTACCTATGAAGGATTCATGCCAGGACTGTGAAAACTTGCATGGATTAATTTTAACTCTTCTTATTAATAACTACATTGTTTCTTTCCAGATACGAGAGTGGGCTGAAAGGTTCATTGGCTGACCATAATGCAGTGATGCTAGAACTGTGAAATCTTGCATGGATTTATTTCAAGTCTTCTGCATTGTTTCTTTCCGGGTACGACGGTTGGCTGAAAAGTTCATAGGTTGACTATGAAGGATTGATACTAGAACTGTGAAACCTTGCATGCATTCATTTCAACTGTTCTGGTTTTGTCAAGTACCTGCAGAAAAAAGGGTTTATCCCGCAATAACATTCATGAATATGAGATGCCAGATTTATCATTTATCATTGGTTGACTATGTAGCAGTGATGCTAGAACTGTGAAATCTTGTACGGATAACTCTCCTTATTGATAACTCCATTATTTATTTCCAGGTAAACTGATATCTGACTCTTCAAAGAAAAATTCAAAAGTACATAGTAGCGACTTCTCTTGAAAATGGACAAAATACGGCATCGTGATGTTATCAAATATCTGCAGAAAGTGTTTCGCTCCCAAAGGAATTCAAGCTGACATGGTTGCCACATTAGGGGAAGACTCTCCAGCTTTATCGACAGTGCAAAAGTAGGGAGATGAATGTAGAAGGGAAAGGGCGTTTTAAAGATGATCCAAGGTCTGGACGTCTTGCAACTGCTACCACCGAGAAAAAAACACTGATTGTGTTCACCACATGGCGGTGGATGAAAAGTAATTGACTGTAGATCAAATAGCCAAAGCTATTATCATATCCCGTGAGAGAGCTGAGAATATTCTGCACAACGAACTTGACATGACGAAGGTTTCTGTTCGGTGGGGTGCCATGTCTTCTGAAACCTGAACTAAAGCGCACAAGGCTGATCACATCATGGTAAGATCTGACACTGAAACAGACCCAGCTGGTTTCCTTGAACAATTCCTAACCCAGAATGGGTGTTGCGACAGGAAGGGGGTTGATAAATTTGATAATAATTAGAAACACGGGTGATTTACATTTATATATTTATACACAGAGCAACATAATTCAAGGGGAGATAAGTATACATATATTCAAGCTTAGCTGTTACATTCACGGCTTTTCGGTGACTGTTCCTACCTGCCTTCTTTAGGTATATGTGGTATTCGATAACTTTCTTGGACAATAGAAACTGCTCTAATTTAACCGCCATCAAGAACCTTTTCTGCCTGCCATCAGTATGGCTGGTGATTGACTCCTGAAGAGTAACACGATGCGTCTTCTTAGCCTCACGCTGCCTCATACTGCTGCCATATGTGGTCTGGTGCTTCTGCTATCCATTCCGAGGTTCTTGACAAAATCCAAAGGATCTATAATATAATCGATCCTGACTTGGCATCTTGACATGAGTCATTTTCTCACTGACGTGACGTGACTTCCTTTTCTCTTTTCTACAAATATTTTCATGACAATTACTCTGACGAATTGTTTTCCTGAGTGCCCCGACCATATGAACTTAAGCGTGCTACTAGATGTGCATCTAGGTCCCACCCATTTACTGTTAAAATAACTAAATGCAACAATCACTTCTATTATAATAGTTTCTTTTCTCGACCTTCCCGCCTTCTGTTTACTCGCTTCCCTGATAAGTACAATGTTCAAAAATTTAAATGCAACCTCATATCTTCTTGAATCCCGTTCATCTTTTGTCATTTCCTAAATCCTCCTTATACTCAGTCTTTTCTCTCACTTTCTCTCCCTGTAATCCCCAGCGTATTAGTGGCATTCCTGCCTTGCTTGGGGTGAAATGAGCAAAAATAGGACAATAAAAGACCAGTTTTAAACAAGACAGATGACGACGATTGATGTTCAGAAATTTCTGAACATCTTAGTTGACAGAATATCATGAAACCGGTAGAGAATTTCACATGCAAGTACTTAGAGAGATTAAACTATTATCATAGTGTTTACGGTTACATCCAGCAACTTCAATGTATGGGACCTAGCTACCGATCTAGTACTGCGCTTAAATTGATGAAGTCATGATACCAAAGAGGAAAGCACACCAGAACAATTGCCATTAAACTATTTATAGAAAAGACACGAGAAAGCTACATTACGGCAGTAGAAAAATGAGTGAAATCGAAATACCAAGTCAGGATCGATGACATTGCAAAATTCCTCTTTGGATTGTCTCAAAAATCTCTCGATACATAGCCGAAAATAGACCAGATATGGCAGGAATATTCAATGCACAGACGAATGCGAGGATTAAATATGCAAGACAGATTGTGACGAGAAAAATTGTCTAACATAACATAGTGAACCAGCTTTCTTAACAAGCAGACCTTTGTGCAATTATCACCCTTGGGGGAATTTTTGTGTTTCTCTGGGGGGGACAATGACAACAGAATGAGAGATTGAGACTATTAGATTATTGGCCTTTCTGCAAAATAATTCTACAATGTACCTTTTGGGTGACACAGTCTTTGAAGTGGATAATACCTTCTATATAAATAAAGCGCAGTGTACGTGTGTCCGTCCGTCCGTCCGTTTTTCGATCTCGGCAAATCATAAACAACCTGAAGTAACAGGTATTATCTACTTTAGTTACACGAGTTTAAAAATTAAATAAATAACTCATTTAAAGTTAGGTTTAAATATCGAACAGGTTTAAAATCAATTCTTTCTCAAACGTTTAACTTTAATTTCGCTTTTCGTCGCTACTGCAGTTGATATCGTCTCATTAAACCGTAATTAAAACTTGCATTAAAATTAAAACGGTGCACGTTACGCTACTCATATTCTTTCATTTTTATTTTTCTATCAAACGTAATGTGACGTATTCGAAATATTACATAGTTTTGGTTCCCTAATGTCTTTTAATAGTGACTTTATGTCAAGGGATCATAAAGAATGGTGATTTTAAAATAAAATAAAAAGTGTGCTTAAAATAAATGTAAACAAACTACGGATATTGGTTGCGTATACGAAGAAAGATTATGCCGAATTAAGATGCATAACTTGATAACTTGATCTGAAATTCACCTGAGAGTATGGACAGCCACCAGTATCGGAATAGATGGGCTCAGGAAACATTCGGGAAATCCGTAATAAGTGCAAATCTGGAATCCCAGATTCCTTCTATGACATTTTTCCGTGTCGCAAGTAAACGCTTGCGAATGAACCCTACAAGTTGCAGCTCTTTCAGGCCTTAAAGATAGGTGCAAAGCAAAAGTGCAAACAATTCTGTGTTGATATGCAAGGGAACTTGAAGAAGACGAGTTCGAGAACGTCTTATTTTCGGTGATAGTGCCATATTTCATACAAACTGCAAATACAGCAAACATAATATTCGCGTTTGAAGCAAAGAAAATCCCTCGTGCTACAGTTGAGCGCATGGGGGACTCGCCTAAAGTGAATGCGTTACAAATGGGGCGCATGTTGAAACATTGTGAAATCTTTCATCAGATCCTCATAAATATTAATTTCTCATTCAAATTTTGCCGAATAAATCTCATTCTTCTCAACAATAAGCCTGTTTAGTTTCATTTCCTATTCGTATCTCAAATGATATGAAATATTTTTAAACATCCTGTGTATTCAAATTGAATCAATTTCTTTAACAGGTTTTACATACTTTCGTAGCTGTGCGTCTTAATAGATTTAGACTCTCTTAAAAGATCAATTTATTTATTATTTAATTTATTTATTAGCAATGTTCAAAATGATGACATACTATTTTTTTGAATAGATCATGGAACCATTTTTCAGATTGACTTCCATCTGATACCTCACGTTTTTTGCACATCGATTTTCCGGAACATTTTGTCTGTAACAAAGGATATAAAGAGCAACATTATCAACAAACGATATAAAGAGCACCATTATCAACAAACGATATAAAGAGCAACATTATCAACAAAGGATATAAAGAGCAACATTATCAACAAACGATATAAAGAGCAACATTATCAACAAAGGATATAAAGAGCAACATTATCAGCAAACGATATAAAGACCAACATTATCAACAAAGGATATAAAGAGCAACATTATCAACAAACGATATAAAGAGCAACATTATCAACAAAGGATATAAAGAGCAACATTATCAGCAAACGATATAAAGAGCAACATTATCAACAAAGGATATAAAGAGCAACATTATCAACAAACGATATAAAGAGCAACATTATCAACAAAGGATATAAAGAGCAACATTATCAGCAAACGATATAAAGAGCAACATTATCAACAAACGATATAAAGAGCAACATTATCAACAAAGGAAAATCTACCCAAAATCTATGTAACATCTGTAACCACATTTGTAGCATATATGATGAAAGACCGATCAAAGTGAGCTTTCTGAGCTTCCGTACTCTCCTAATCACCAATAGACTCATCCAACTCTTTCCTCATCCTCTGCACTGTCCTCAGATTGACATCAAGCAATCTGAAATGTTCGTATTGGAGATTCCAGTGCAAATGCCAAGCAGTACAGAATGCCGTTTCCAAATTTCTGGTGGAGTGAATTGCGTCATTGCATTCTTTTTGTCACAGACGGTGCCCATCTGACTATACTATACTGTGGAGTCGATAAAATCAAAGACAAACGCCGCGCATGCGCGAAATTAAAATTATAAAATGGTGACAATTTACCCATCGCACCCTGTAGTTAGATAGATAGATAGATAGATAGATTCTAAACGTGGTTTAATTACGGACAAAAGCAAAATAGGATAGATTTATTATGTAGAACTCGTCCTCCATGGACGGATAATATACGAGGGTCATTCAATTAATAATGTGAATTTTTCGGTATAAGGACTTCTAATACAGATAGAAGCTTACTTTTTTTTTTTTCAACGTAGTCACCCAGCACTGTCACACACTTTTCCCATCTGTGCACAAGCTTCCGTATTCCCTCAGCGTAAAAATCTTTGGACTGATATCTCAGCCAGTCGCTCACAACACTTTTGACTTCATCGTCACTTTTAAACCTCGTGAACCTCGCGAACGCTTTCAAGGGACCAAACAGGTGAAAGTCTGAAGGGGCACGGTCTGGGCTGTAAGGGGGATGAGGGAGCAGTTCCCAGCCCAGCTTGTTGATGGTCTGCACCGTTTGGGCTGCTGTGTCAGGCCTTGCGTTGTCATGATGCAAGATGACTGCTTCTGACTGATGACCCCTGCGTTTGTCCCAACAGATAATCTCAAAGTCCTTGCAATGTCATCCACTGTCACCCTTCTGTCAGACTGAATGAGGTCATTGACTGATTCGATCACCTCAGGAGAGCTCACTTCTGTAGGCCTCCCAGGCCTGTCTTCATCCTCAACACTGCTCCGTCCTTCTTTAAACAATTTAGCCCACTTATAGACATTTGTTTGGCTGAAACATGTGGCACCATACTCAGTTGATATTCTCCTATGAATTTCAACTGGTTTGTACCCTTCGGCAACCAAAAACTTGATAACTGACCGCTGTTCAATCCTGGAGCATGGAGTCTTGGTGGGCCATCTGTGTTAATCGCCAAAACTCTCAAAGTTTTTTTTTAATCTGCAAAAGAAATTAAATCCATGTGAAAAAGCAAAAAAAAAATAAATAAAAAAGAGTAAACTTCTATCTGTATTAGAAATCCTTATACCGAAAAATTCACCTTATTTATTGAATGACCCTCGTACATGTATTTAGAAAACAGAATTCGAAATTACGTTTCTATTTGTGCTCGAACACCGATCAACGGTGCCGCTGGTAAATACACAACATTCCAAACGAACCATTCTTTTTTTTTCAACTTAGATTGTCTGTCTTCGTGTAAGACAAGAGTATTGGTGTATTAAACTCACTGAAGTAGCGAACTGGACTGGAAGACGAAAGGAGCTTGTTAACCCTCACACCAACGAAAGGCACTCCGGAGATTTATTAGAAAGTCCTCAAGCTTGTTTGATTCTTCGTTTATGAGTAATAGACCAGCTAATCAACTACCGAACGGATGAATTGAACCGACGATGCCCACATCTTGATCGACATGCTAACAACGATAACCAACCATTTCGTTTCAACTGCAAACGATGACCAGGTTGCTTCGGCAAATGATAATGGTCAAACAAGCTAATTTGTTTGACTACTGAGCAATTACATCGATCTTTATTTAGTAACCAATACTTCAAGTTTCTTATCAAATATCCTAAGCAACACAAATGCTTGACTATTTGTAATAAGCAGTGAGTCGATTCTCACCAAACGCTACATACATTTGGCCTTGTGCCAAACTTGTCAACCGCAATAATATAATCATGTTTATATGCTCGTTTGTCTCAGCTGCAGGGGGCGTCGCCCGAAGGAGTTCTCCAACTCTGACTAAAAGAAGTAGGGTCAGGGCTAATCTCTGGCACCTGAGGTATCCCAGAGGGGGATTACTAAGGGAGACTAAAAATAATTTGACTCTAACCACATGTAAGCGTTGGGAACAGTACTTTAAACCGACTTTGTGGCAAATTTGCCTTCGTGAGAAAGAAGAGAAAAAAAGATTTTTAAAAAAAGACATAAACGTTAACGGACAATTCCCAGTTATGCAAATGCAGGTAATGTACGTTTTGATTAGATTACTAGAGCACAAGGTTACCGATAATGAGTGCTTTTTGAGTATCAAATTCGTTTTTTGACTAAACCAAGAGATTGATTTCTTTTTTTTAATTTGTGAAACTTGGTTATATTTTGGGAAGTTTGTCGGTCCAAAATAATCAACAGAGCAATTTCGGCTTAAAGGTCCGTCCTGGGTATGACGATAAACTACATCCGGCATGAAGGCCACTGATCGGGAGATTGTAGGTTCTGAGGATCGTGAAACCGCTTTTTAACTGCTGTTGTTACCAGATCCACCCTGACGCGGTGGTAGCACCTGTTAATGTCCCAGTTATGGGCAAATAGTATCCCCAACCCCCCAAAGCCAGTCAACAGTACATTTTTATAATACAACAATTTTTGTAGTGAAATTATTAAAAACAATTACCAACAATACATTTTATCTATAAACTATGTATGTAAAAAATATACGGCTGCCCTGAAAGTATAAAACTATGTACAAAATATCTGTATTTGAAGGCATAAAACTGCGTAAAAACATTCAGATTTCGGAATTAAATAACCCTTAGAGATGTTGAGATACGACTAATCAAGATCAACCAACCAAATCAACATAAAGGTACACTGCACATTTTCAGCATGGTTACTCGTTTTAGTGCAAGCTAGTCCGTTCAAGCTCATTTGTCTTTCTTCAGCACCCGCAAAGCTAATATGTGTCTTATACCGTAACTATGCCGAGAACGTGCCCCGCCAGGATCAAATAGAGTTTTGAATGCAGAGTTGTCAACAACACCGGCCAGTTCAGTCTGTCCTGCAATTTAACTTACAGCTAGGGTGAGCAGAGATGGATTCATACCATTCTTTATTTGTGTGAAAGTAAATGTAACGATTGTGGCCAGTTTTCGAACGCGTCTCGCCGATTTCTCGTTTCGAGTATAACACGGTGGAAGATTATCCAGGCGATTATACCACGATGGAAGATTATCCAGGCGAGTATACCACGATGGAAGATTATCCAGGATAACACAACAATTGCACCTCGAAAGACCTGGATTACCAAAACCTGGCAATTGATCCCTCCTCTGACCTAATGGTCCAAGGGGATAAGAACTTTTAAAATTCAATACGCCCGAAACGAAACTAGTATACGTTCCACTTTCACGTATCACGATGGGTTGGTGTTCTCTGAAAGTGGCCCCTTGCCCTGAACGTCTACTGAGACTCAGGCTCACCCCAGATCTCAAGAGGAACTCATATATACCATCAGTTGCTAATGATGCCGCAAAAAAATGGAGTATTGCTTCCATATCTGGGCTGGAGCTGCCTAGTTGTCACGGGCTGTCTATCTTCAAAAACGTTTATGTGACTTTGTGAGTTATTTTCCATTCTACCAACCGTTTCCAAAGGCGAAACGTCGCAAGCATCTTCACCCTGCTATCGTTGTTACATTGGTAAGTGTCCTGATGAGCTACATTCTTTGGTTCCACGAGCTCTGGCCTTTGTAGCTGAGACCTAGCATGCTATGTACACAAGGATGAAACATCCTTATTCCTTTCATAATCTTTTTAATCATTTCACTCCAAGCCAGTTAATAATACCTCTAGGACGCAGAGTGTTACAGGAAGTGAAAGAGAATGAGAATATTTTAATGAGGAAACAGGACAATAAAGGAACATGATTCAGGAATCTAGAAGATGGCGATTGACGATGCAGGCGGCAGGGAAGCAAGAAATTGGAAAGGAGCTCTACAGGCAAGAAGGATAAGAAAAGAAATCATTAGAATAGAACTGCTAGTTGCTTCTAATTAGTGCAACAGTAAACTGATGAGACTTAATTGTCAATTCCATTAGTAAGAAGTTCCACCAGGACACCGTATTCCCAAGAACTTCTAATTTGCGGCACATCATCCCACCAGAATGTTTACCAGATCACTACAATCTTGGCCTCTTCAAGTCTATGTTTAACCGATCTATTTCCTGCATAGCCATACAAACATCACTTCTTGGCTTTTTTTCTTTTCTTTTACTCATAAAACATCAGACAGTAACCTTCTACTTTGAGCGGCTCTTGGGCCTAATATTTGCTGAACATTAGTAAAAAAAACTTTTTTTTTCTATTTTGATCATTATTCATATTTTAAGGTGAAAGTTCGTCTCTTAAATTTGAAGATTTCATAGATGCTTATAATCTTAATAGTGTTTGCCGTAGATTGATGGTCACGAATGTAGTCTTGACGATAATGAAATCATTAAATGCTCCAGTATTGTCCTCTTAGCTGGAGTCAACTAAACGTGTCAAACTTGCCTTCGTCAGATGATCTACAATGACTTGCGCACCTACAGAAATAACGAGTTTTAACGAGATATTCTGTACTTTTGCTTTCTGGAATGTGTTCGATCAACACTGGATATATGAGATGCTAGATCGGGTTACTTTTGAAAGCGCATATCTACTAAATGTTGTAGTTCGCTACTTGAAACTTTTTAGGCTACTTTAAAAAAACATAATAAGCTCATCTATTAACGAAAAGAAAGCTAATTCAAATTTTAGTACGGCTGGGCTTTCAAATGATTGCTATTTGCATTCCATTCATGCAAATTTGCTGGATATCCCACGTCTGTGACTTTGAGTCGAACAAAACAAATATGGTGGTAGGGATATTGTTTGTTGGCTGAAGTAGTTTGATCTTTTCTCTTTTCCACTGGTGCTAGCTTTCGGAGTTCAAGACTAGTTTTTTTATGAAATTAGTATTTTGAATGTTGTTTTCCAAAGTAGGCAATTTTTTCTCACTTGTCAGCATTTCGTCTTTTTTCTATCAATAAACCTCAATGAAGCTAATCATTAAAATGTTCTTAACTAAATTCACAATATCGTTTGTAATTTAATCCTGGGAAAAATAATTTTTATGGTGAAAATCTCTAATTTCAGTTCAAATTAATATATGCAGAATGATTTAAATAAAATTTATTTAAGATTATTTAAAGAAAAATACTTATGCAAGATTATTCAAATAAAAAATCTGAAAGATTATTATTCAAATGAAAAATAAAAAAATATGAAAGATTATTCAAATAAAAATTTATGCATGATTGTTTAAATAAAAATGTGCATGAGAATATTTTAATAAAACATTATGCAAGATTATTTTAAAAAGATGTATTTATGACTCTTTAATATAAAATTCATACGGAGTGCGGCAGAAATATCTCCCATATATACCTCTCACATATCTCCCATATATCCTCTCACATCATGGTAAGACATTAGCTAGATGAAGACACCATTGTATTCCTGGGAAGTACAGGGGTTGGACAAAATAATTGAAACACTTGTTAAATTGAAAGAAAATTATTTAATATGGAGTTGGTCCTCCTTTAGCCTCACATACAGATTTAATACGTCTAGGAATGGAATCATACAGCTTCCCGACTTCACCCAGAGGAATTTTCAGCCATTCTTCCATTAATATCTGCTCCAGCTCTTTAAGACACGACGGTGGAGGATAACGGCTCCTAACTTGTTGCTCCAAATTCCAACACAAATGTTCAATAATATTGATATCTGGAGATTGGGGAGGCCGCTCCATGAGTTCTAGCTCACTTTCATGCTCTTCATACTAATTCTTAACCATTTGAGCGGTTTGCATTGGAGCATTATCATCTTGGAAGATACAGTCGCCATCAGGGAATAAAGTCTGGGCCATTTGATGAACATGATCTCCCAAAATGTTCAGGTAATCTTTGCTGTTGATTCTACCATGCAGGGCAACTATTGAACCGAGACATTTCCATGATATGGCGGCCCAAACTATCACTGATCCACCTCCATACTTCACTGTTGGAAGGAGGCAGTAGGGGTTGTAAGCTTCTTTGGGCTGCCTCCACACATAAACTTGCCCTGAAGTTGGGAAAAGAGAAAAACTAGACTCGGCTGAGAATATGACTTGCTTCCATTGGTCTGCAGACCAGGCATTGTGATCTCTGTACCACTTCAACCTCTTCTGAATGTTGCGAGTGGAGAAAAGAGGTTTCCTTACGGCGGCTCTTCCATAATATCCAGCCGTATGGAGCTCACGACGAACAATTTTCGTAGAAACTGGACTATTCAGATGATTATTCAACTTAGCAGTCACTTTGGCCGCAGTAGTCCAATGATTTTTTGCCATATTGCATTTCAATGAACGTCGCTCCCTGTCAGTAAGTTTGCAAGTCCGACCCGAATTGCTACGGTTGCTTGAGGTTTTGCCCTGTTTCTCAAATTGCATCATAGTTCTTGATATGGTAGCTCTTGAAAAACCAAACATTTCAGCAACCTTATTGATCGAGGCTCCTGCCATGCGAGCTCCAATAATTTGCCCTTTTTCGAACTCGGAGAGGTCACGCATTTAGCTAAAATTTTACTAAATTCTAAAAATAAAAGACAGACAAAGACAGTAAATTAGATAAATAAATGTATTCACAACAGATATAAACTGTAATTACGAAGTTTTAGTTAAAGTTCTTAATATAAGTCTTTGAAACATAAGAGTGGATATTGCACCTGTTCCAATTATTTTGTCCAACTCCTGCATATGCGGGAGATATTTCTGCCATACCCTCTATAATATTATTTCAAGAAAAAATTATGCAAGGATATTTAAAGTAAAAGTTATGCAAGTTTATTTAAAGAAATAATTATGCAAGGTTATTTAAAAACATATGAAGTTTATTTAAAGAAAAAAAGTATGCAAGGTTATTTTAAAAATATATGCAAGGTTAAAATAAAAATTATGTAAGGTTATTTAAAGAAATAATTATTCATGGTTATTAAAAAAAATATGCAAGTTTATTTAAAGCAAAAAGTATGCAAGGTTATTTTAAAAATATATGAAAGGTTAAAGTAAAAATTATGTAAGATTATTTAAAGAAATAATTATGCAAGGTTATTTAAAAAAATATGCAAATTTATTTTTTTTTTAAATCTATGCAAGGTTATTTTAAAAATATATGCATGGTTAAAGTAAAAATTATGTAAGGTTATTTAAAGAAATAATTATGCAAGTTTATTTAAAAAAATATGCAAGTTTATTTAAAGAAAAAAGTATGCAAGGTTATTTTTAAAATATATGCAAGGTTATTTAAAGAAAAATTATGCATGATTATTTAAAGAAAACAAAAATTATGCAAGTTTATTTAAAGTAAAAATTATGCAAGGTTATTTTAAAAATATATGCAAGGATATTTAAAGTAAAAGTTATGTAAGGTTATTTAAAGAAAAAAAATTATGCAATGTTATTAAAAAAATATGCAAGTTTATTTTTAAAAAAATTATGCAAAGTTATTTTTAAAAATTATGCAAGTTTATTTAAAGAGAACAAAAATTATACAAGTTTAAAGAAGATAATAAGCTAAAATCAAATCAAAAATTAAAATAAAAGCTATTTATTAAACACCTTGTGTTTTTATTTATTTCTTACTAAGCTCTAGGTAAACCGAAGTAAGAAAAATTAAAGGCAGCTACTTAATCACATAAAGGTCTTCACTTGACCTGAATAACGGAATCTTCGCAAGGTGGCATAATATCTACCAAAGTACCGAATTTGTTTCATATGTATGTATCCCTAGTTGCTGATTTTTTGCTTGGGCATATCTATCCCAGCATGTTTCAGGACGACCCAAAATGAGTTCTGTTGATCCACAGGGAATTTAGAGAAATCTATAAAAAGTCCTTTTCATACTCAGTCAGCAACCTTGACATATTTTGGAAGGATATTAGAATAATCAAGAATATATACTGACAATAAACCGCCGACATACGGATTAAAAATGAGTTCAGCTGATATACAAGAATAGAAAGGGGTGTAAGACAAGGATATGTCGTCTCACCGGACTTATTCAACCTATACAGCGAAGCGATTTTGAGAGAATTACAAAACGGTTTAAGTGTAGCGTCAATCGACATCTCCAGTTGCCTTGATCTATCCACTTCCCTTCTCCACATCCTTTCATTTTTCATTCCTATCTGCTCTCGCTCCAAATCTTCTGTAACCCCCTTGCCTTGATCGACTCACTGCTTTTCTTTTTCTCCACATCCTCTCCTTTACCACTCCTATCTGCTCTTCCTCCAACCCTTCTATAACCCCTTGCGTGATAGTGGCCTCCAGCCTTGCTTGGGGTGATACGCTTAAAAAAAGAAAAGAAAAAAAGTCTTACCATGAGACATTACTAGTGGTCACAATTTTAACCACACGAGATATGCAGATGACAGTGTTGATAGCAGACACGGACAGAAAACGCAGTAAAGGAAAGTGAGAAGAAAGTACTAAACATTAACTGCAAGAAGACAGGCTGCATGGTTGTTAGCAAAAGGATGAGTTCAAAGTTCAACTCAGAGATATCAAAATCAAACAAATACAAAAATATCTAGGAAATGTTTTAACAGAGGGTGGAAAGTGCGGCACTGAAATCCGAAGGCGCATGGGGATAGCGAAAGATGCCTTTCAAAAGCTAAGCAGAGTCAGTCATATATATGTGCCATGCATGATACACACTTAGGCGATCATGTATCTTTCGATACATGACAGACGAGGCAGATTTTTTCCCCGCAGTAGGTTGCCATTTCTTTCTGCAGTAGACCAGTTGCCATCTAAAACTATAGAACCCGATCTGTCCTGCTATTTACCCATAGCTGGGGGATAAGAAGAGAATTCATACCTCTCCCAAGGGTATTAGCACGTAAGTGAATGTAATGGATTCGACTGGAATTCGAACTCGGCTCTCCAACCCGAGGCTCTATCCATTACTCCACCGTATTAAGAAATAAAGAAAAAATTCGCAAGAAACAAGGAAAAGAGTACTAAACTGTTACGTGATATCTCTCCTCCTGGGCGATCGACTCACAGATGAAGAAGAGAATTAAAGCAACAGAAATGTGGCTATACAGGAGGATGCTTAGGATACTATGGACCGAACATATGAGCAACGACGAAATTTTAGTGAAAATGGGAACACAAATGAAAGTTATACATAACATCAGGAAGAGACAGTTGAAATTTCTTGGTCACATCATGAGGAAAGTGGGCTTGGAATATCTGATACTCACAGGAGAGATTGACGGCAAGAAGGACAGATGCCGCTTAAGATAGAGCTTTACTGAATAAGGTGTGAGTGATGTGAACGTAAGGGGCGGAAATAGGAAGTGACGATTACGAGGATATGACGGAAAGATAACGATTGATCCTAGACTTGAAATGGTAAAGATTTTAGTTTTCAGGCTCTCCGATAAAAAAAAAAAAAAATTCCGGGCCGTTATCAATTACACCAACCCAACATCCAAGCTTGGTATTCCGAAACGGTCACCCATCTAAGTACTGATCAGGCTCGACGTTGCTTAACTTCGCTGATCGCACGAGAACAAGTGTTTCAAATGGTTTGTTCCATAAAGTAGCGGTTCTTGTGAAGAAGCTTTCTGGGTGCAGCATCCTCCTTACCCAAAGAAACACGTTAGGTACGTTGGCGTTTCAACTCTGTGGACGTAGCAAGGTGGGTTTTGCCTGAAAAGGTCTGATATGATGGAACTAAGAGGCACGTTGACGTAATGGACAGCGACTCGGATTGAGGAATACGTGCTAATACCCTTGGGAAAGGTACTAATCGTCTTCTTCTCCCTGCAGCTATGGGTAAATAGCAGAACAGATAGGGTTCTATTGCCTTGGATGGCAACTGGTCTCCCGCAGGAAGAAATGGCAAACTACTGCGGGAAAAATTCTGCCTCGTCAGTTATGTACCGAAAGATACATGATCGCCTAAGCGTGTATCACGAATGGCACATAACTGACTGATGATGGAACTAAAGAAAGGAGCTTGTCAGATCCATTGCCATTGAAATAACGATCGAGTAACTACAGGCTTGCGATATTGCGTCTGTGGAGATAAGTCTGTAGGGTGTAAATTAAGTTACCCCCAACAAAATTACACGAACGATATTGAACTCTGTCAAGGCTAGAAAGTGAGGATTGAGCAGCACCAGCCCGGCAGTACGCCACTTTTGGTCTGATCCTATTCTTGCAAAGCTAAAACCTGGCAGAGAATGTCAGTTACTTTCTGGAACGAGACAAGGAGCCGGCCATTTTCCCAACATCTTTATCGCTGGCTCGTATATATAAGTTATGGGATGAAGACAGGGAGCCTCCTTCAGAGTGCATCTACTCAGTGATGGTGAAACGTTACTAGTTTCGTTTTGGAAACAAAAAGAGGAAAGAGAGCTTGGAAAATTTGATATTCACAGGACGGATTGAAAGCAAGAGTGACAGAGGAAAAGAACGCGTAGCCTACCTAGCGAGCTTACGTAAATGGATAACATAAAAGTGTTTAAGAGAGATAACGAAAATATAAAATTTATTAAGAGCTACAAAGGACAGGAAATTGTGGAGAGCCATGATCGTCGACGTTATGAAAGGACACGGCACAGAGAAGGACAACTAAATATCTCGATTCACAGAGACAAGCAGTTCGGAAAAGTCACATCAATTCGTTTGCGTTCTGGACCGAACTGGATATTACAGTGTAACCCGGATATAAGAGAGTTGCCGGGATTGGAGGATAAGTCTCTTATATCCGGGTTTCTCTTATATCAGGGTTTGGACTATTATATATACATTAACACAGGCTCTAATTTGGGACCAGATAAAATCTATCTTATATCCGGGTTTCTCTTATATCCGGGTCTCTTATATCCGGGTTACACTGTATTTGGAGACTCTCAGCCAAAATTCAGATATATTTCTACCAGTTTATTCATTTGCTAAGATTTTTTTTATCAAACAACGACGCGATTTCGAACCCACTTGTAATCCAGCGTTGGATTTTTTTTTTAAATATATCACGTCATGTAATACAGTAAAGCCACTAACACACGAGGGGTTACTGACTGTGAAATAATAATTAAAAAAAAGATAAATTATTATGAAGCAAGAATAGTGATTAAGGAGACAAGCGAGACGTTGGAGGATAGAATCTCTTAACATAGAACTTACGATTACATCTAGCCAATTCAACTGTAAATTGATGATACCTTGCAGCCAATCTAGTATTTTGCTTAAATTCATAAAGTCTAGGTACTATTGTGAAGAGTTCATTCAAACAGTTACCATGGAAGTATTTATAGAAAAGACACAGGGAAGCTACATTACAGTGGTGGGAATGTGATTGAAACCAAGACGTCAGGTCAGGACCGATAAAATTGCTGATTCTTCTTTGGATTTTATAAAGAATATCTAGATACACAGCAGAAGGACCTGACCCGATGTGATAGCAATATTCAAGGTATCCTAGGTAAGCTACTTTATTGTGGCGGGAAAGTGACGGAAGCAGAGACGTCAGGTCAGGGCCGATAAAATTGCTGATTCTTCTTTGGATTTTATCAAGAATCTCTAAATATATAGCTGGAACACCGGACCATATGTGGCAGCAATATTCGAAGCATGAGTGTATTGTAGACTTATAAATATGTAAGATAGATTCAGGGGATAAAAAAAAAAACTCTACGTTGGTAACAGCAGGTGGGAGTCCCACAGAGAACCAACTTTCTTAGCAGCAGAAGTAGCAATCTGAAAGAAAATAATCAACAAATCGAATAGAAAATTACTGCTGCAGCAAGCAATACCACATTCAGCAAAATTAAAGTAAATTATACCTTCCACAATTACCTCCGAAAAATACCTCCCACATAATGATAAGACATTAGCTAGATGAAGATACCTTTATTTATTCTCCCGCTCAATCCATTCTGATCAACACAAAATATAAAAGAGCAAAGTGTGTCAATTTAAATGCCACAATAGTTGCAGTGTTTCGCTGGTATAATGTTTCAGGCTCCTTACCAAAGAAATACGTTAGGAACGTTGGTGTTTCAACTCTGTGGACGTAGCAAGGTGGGTTTTGCCTGAAAAGGTCTGATATGATGGAACTAGGAGGCACGTTGACGTAATGGACAGCGGCTCGGATTGAGGAATACGGGCTAATACGCTTGGGAAAAATCGTATTTGTACCCGAGCATATTGAGACTTTTGCTTCCTTTTGACGCAGACCAGATGAGTTATTCGTTGCTGAACATTAGAGGAAGCTGTATGTGTTCATGTTATACTGTTGGTGAAAAATGAATGAGAGAAACCTGGATAGGCAGATTAATATCAAGTTGTGTGTGAAGATTGGTAAAAGTGATATTGACATGGCTTATGTTGAACACGCTATGAAGAAGTGGAGAATTTTTGAGAGGCATGAACGGTTCAAGGAAGGGATAGAAAATATATACGATGAGGTAAGATGGGAGTAGCAAAAAAAGATGCAAGTGCGAACGTTGGTGCTCTCGGGCCGAATACTATACGTGCGACTGATAACAGGATTGAATATTAAATGAAAAACAGTACGACAGGTTATAACAGACAATTTGAGAATTAGAAAAGTGATGCGTTGGGAGGTCGCATAGTTAAGAAACGAGCCACCACCATATTTAATAGATTTAGAACCCGCTGTGATTTTTTTCTCCAAAATCGAAAAATGCCCTGAAAAGACAAAGATTTGCTGATGTTCATGATATCTGCCAACATGTGACTGCATTACTGACAGATAACTATTTAATCATTTCATCCCCAAGGAAGGTGAGAATGTCACTAAGACGCAAGGGAGTTACTGGGAGTGGAAGAGAATGGGAAAGCTATAGTGAGGAGAAATAACAATAAAAAGGGTTCAGGAAGACAGAAAATGGCGATTTAAAGATTGCAGGTGGAAGGGAAGAAAGAAATTGGAAGGGAGTCCCACAAGCGAGAAGTGCAAGAAAAGAAACAATTAAAATAGTACGTAACATTGCATCTAGCTAGTTCAACAGTATAACGGTGAGACCTAGTTACTTAAAATTATGCGGTCGAGGTACAAAGGCGGAAACCTCATCAGAACAATTACCATGAAAATATTTGTAGAAAAGACAGAGGGGAACCACGTCCCGTCGATCGGAATGTGACTGAAGTTGAGATACCAGGTCAGGATCGATTGCATTACAAACCTTTTGTCAAGAATCTCGAGATATATACAGCAGGAATACCAGGCCATATATGGCAACAATATATATAAATGTGCAAGATGGATTCTGATGCGAAAAATTGACTGGCACATCATAAACAAGCATTCCTAGCAGTAGACCTAGCAACTGATTCAATACGATCACTACACTTCATGTTAGTAGAAAAAGTGTACCCAAGATGGCACAAAGAGTTCTTAAAACCGAGTTCTAAGAATCCGGCAATGGCACAATCAGGTCACTACTACATTTCTTTTTTTAATTTTCACCCCAAGCAAGGCGGGAGTGCCACTAGCACGCAAGGGGTTACAGAAAGTGAGAGCAAGAGTAAAAAGGCGTGAAAGAGGAAAGAATGAAGAGAAGGATGGGGAATAGATCAAGGTATATGGAGATGTCGATTGACATTGCATTTGAATAGTTTGAGATTATAACTATCAAGGAAACAAGTAAGAGGAAAGGAGTTCCACAGACGGGAACTGCGAGGCATGAAGCTATTGGAGTAGAAGAGACGGCTACATTTAACCGTTTCGACAGTGAAAGGGTGGAAACGAGATGCCGACCTAGTGGCACATTTAAATTCATGCAGTTTAGAAACTAGCGAAGGTAGCTCGTCGGAGCAGTTATCGTGAAAGTATTTGTAGAAAAGACAGAGGAAGGCGATGGCATAACTTCAGAAGTAGAGTACTTTGACGGTAACAGCAGCTAGTATTGACCACGTAAGTAAATTTACCTTTCACAGGGCCATTTTGTGTATTACATCTTCACGCATTGTGCTCAATACAAAGACACGTATTACACAGACACTTTTACATACTACAGATCAGTGTAAACGAGACAAGCCATAACTGAGTCGTACTAAATAAGAACTAGACGGGTTATCTTCCCTGTGCATGTGAACAGTCTACCCCATAGATTAAATAGATTTTTCGGTTCGAATTTCCCTGAAGGTTACTCGGATCGACAGACACCTGATGAAGGCCGGAGAGCACAACAGCCGTAGCTTTGTAATAAGAACAATAAAGATGAGGAGAGTAGTCCTAGTTTGAATAAGGTAAATAGAAATCAGAAAACATATGTTTATATTCTAAGTAGGGAAGATTTGATTAAAATTGCATAAGAATAGAAGAGGCGATATCAATGATACTTTATTTTGATTGAAATATAACAATTTTCAAAGATCCTTCAAGAGATTTAATCTTTCGATCATTAAGATCAATTCTCTTATATCGGATGTTTAAAAAGGTTTATTTATATTTTCCAGAAAACGTTATTTTTTTATTTACAAATGATTTAATAAAGTGAACTATTAAAGTTTATTGCGATTTAATCGTGAGTTTACCATTTTTGTTAATAAAATATTTTCTTGGCAGAAAGATGGTTGATTTTGTTTAAAGGTATATCAACACCCATATGGGTTATTTAATGCCGAAATCAAAATATTTTGAACACAACTTTATGGCTTCTACTAAATATATTTTGTGTATAATTTTATCCTTTTAGGATAAAGGTATGTTTTTTTAGATATATAGTTTGTAGATCATAAAATGTATTGTTGGTAATTTCACGACAAAAACTGTATTACTTGTAATTTTACTATAAAAATTTATTTTTATATTTTTTAGTGTTGCATTTATTTCATTTTGCTATAAAAAAATGTATTGTTGCTCATTTTGTTATAAATATACATTGTTGATTTTTGTCTTTGGGGTTCAATATTTGCCCATAGCTTGGAACGTAGCAGGTGATACCACCTGGGCTCAGGATGGCCCTTGGAAGAACAGCAGTTAAATGGTAATTCCACGCTCCTCCGAAACTTCCAATTTCCTGATCAGAGGCCTTGTTGCCGGATGCAGAACAATACAGGAAGAGAGAAAAATATACTTGTACGTGTACATAGATTAAAAAGAAGAAGAAAATGATTATATTCTTTATTGTTAGAAAATGTACGTACGTGTGTGAGATGCACCATGTAACTGGATGACTAAGTCTCCAACGACTTATCGCACGAGAGAGAGAGAGCGAGAGAGAGAGTGAGAGTGAGAGAGAGTTTATATCCTTTCTTTTATAGTCTTAGGCAGAAATGAAAATGTCCTGCACAAACATTGATGCTTTCAACTAAAAATACCTAGGACATAATTTTATACTTTTAGAGTAAAGGTATGATTTTTAGATATATAGTTTGTAGCTCATAAAATGTATTGTTGGTAATTTCACGACAAAAACTGTATTACTTTTGTAATTTTACTATAAAAATGTATTTTTATATTTGTTTAGCGTTGCATTGATTATCAATTTACTATAAAAATGTACTGTTGGGTAATGACTATTTTCCCATAGCTGGGACCCTAACAGGCGCTACCACCTCGGGTCAGGGTGGACCTGGGAACAACAGTAGTTAAGAGGTTGTTCCACTCCTCTCAAAACCCCCAGTCTCCTGATCAGACGCCTTGCTGCCGGATGTAGTTTATCGTCATACCTAGGATAACTTGGGAGAAAGTTGAAATGAGTATTTTTCTGATATGTGATGATTGTACTTCGTTCTGTTTAGTAGGTAAATTTAGATAATACAAAAAAATGAAAGAAAGAAAGAAAGAAAAGGCGATAACAAAAAAGAAAGGGAAGTGGTAAGAAAAGACATAAAAAGTTATGACAAAAGAAAGAACGAAAGAAAAAGTCATGACAAAAGAAAGAAAAAAACGAAAGAAAGAGAGAGCGAAAGAGACAAAGACAGAATGAATGTATATACGCTAAAAAGCAAGAAAAGAAAACAAGGAGAAATGCAAGAAACAGAAATGAAAAAAGGAAAAGAAAACGAGAAAAGAAAAAAAGAAAAGGAATGACACAGAAAGGCCACAAAAGTAAGGAGACACAAAAGAACATGTAGAAAGAAAGAAAGAAAGAAAGAACGAAAGAAAGAAAGAATGAAAGAAAATGCATAAATAGATAAGAAAATGGCGTAGGAAAAAAGAAAAAAGAAAAAGCAAGAAAAGAAATGGAGATGAAAGAAAAACACGCAAAGAGAAAACAATTTCTAAAAGAAAGAAAACACGTAAAAAAAAAAAAAAATGGAGAAATAGAGGAAGAAAGAATAAAACACGTAAAAAGGATAGATAAAAGCATAGAGAAAAAAGAACGTATGACATAATCATGTAAAAAGTCAGAAAGAAAGACGTAAATAAGAGGAAGAAGGAAAATTGAAAAGGAGAGAGAACAGAGAAAAGTAAAGAAAGAAGAAATTGGAAAAGAAGGAAACCTAAAAATAAATAAATACGGAAAGAAATAAACACATAAAGAAAGGAAAAAAGAATGTAAGAAAAAAAGAAAAATTGAAGGAAGGAGAGAAAGAAAGCAAAAGAAAAAAACAAGTAGATCGAAGAAGAAAGAATAAAAAACTGAAAAACTCGTAGAAATTTTAAAAAAAAGATAGAATGAAACAAAATAGCTTTAAGAGAGAGGAAAAGATAAGCTATATGTGGGAGTGTATATATAAAGAGTTTATGAAGCTTTCAAGGAATGGTAAAGAAAGAAAGAAAGAAAGAAAAAAAAGAAAGAAAGAAAGGACAGAAAATACACGTAAATAGAAAGAACGAATAAAAGACTAAAAACGAAAGGAAACACGTAGAAAGAAAGAAACAAACAAAGAGAGAATGTCGACAGTAATAGAAAAAGAAAGAAAGAAAGAATAACTTTAAGTCATTTAAAGAGGAAAGTGAAACTAGAAAGCAACGTTTTCCTCGTTTTTCTTTACAAGAAAGGCGTTTGGACGAATACGCCACTTGTATTAGCCCGAGCTAAACACCCTCTCTCTATTCCTTCCTTTCCGTTCTTTTCTCCTTTATTCGCCCTCTCTCACTCTCTTTCCACTTTCCCCTTTCCAATTCATTTGCAACACATGAATTTCTTATTATTTGAAAAATCAACGACAAGAGAATTTATGTCACTGTCGCTGATACTTCTTCACCTCCGTCTAACTTTCATCCCCGTTTGTATCTACCTTCAGTCTACCTCATCTCACCCACCTACCTGCTTCACTTATCTCCACCCCGCACGCCTGTTAGTATTAGGAATAGACCCGTGGGAGAGTAACTAAACGGACATTCTCATACACCAACCTTATCGCCCGGTAGCCACTGGAGCAACAAAGGGCTTCTGTTTGTCTTCCACCTGTCGCCATACGCTTGTGCTTACCTGTGCAGAGGTGCGAGAGACAAGGTGCCAACCACCCCCCGATCTATTCACCTCATCTTCCTTCCCAGGTGCGTAGCGAACCACCTAACTACCTACCGTGAGGAGAAACGGGGTGGGTGGCGTTTTGGGGGGAAGGGGATGCAAGCAGCAACTGTAAACTTTTATTTGTAAAAATAAAGTGAAAACAAAATAACATTTTCAAATAATCGCATATATGGGGTTTTGACGGGGGCAGGTTTCCACATAAATAACTGATCAAATATATATATATATATATATATATATATATATATATATATATATATATATATGTGTGTGTGTGTGTGTGTGTGTGTGTGTACACATATGACTAACGTATGCAGTTAACGAGTAAAAAGATACATTCTTTTATACTGACGACTCAAAAAAATAATGCACGCTTTTGGACGTGTGTACACATGATCGACACGTGTGTGCGTATTCATATGAACACTTGTGGTAGTGTGTTGTTCAGATGAGGTATTACAGTAGATTCATAATAAATTCGTATTCATCGGAAGAATATTTTGACATAAGCCAAAGGTACGTTGAAGTATTTTCTGAGATTTTACGACTTATAGTTTCTGGCTTATAAATAAAACATTAAAAAATATGATCTCTGACGCCAATTTTGAAATGTTAGATCACGACTACCATTGCTTAAAAGTTTGTTTTAAAAATGTATTTCAAATGTTGTTACTCTCGCTTCTCCAGTAATGTGTAAAATAGCAAGGCAATTTTGTTTCTTTAGTCTGGGTTGGCAACAAATCTAATAGACGAACAACAACGGTTCCAAACAAGGTGGTAGACACTCTCTTAGAGACAACCAACAGCTCTTTGTGGAGCGCAAAGACTTCAGTGTGACACGTAAAGCGCACTAGTCATACATTGAATCCCGGTCCGACTATAGACACCGGCATTGTCCATATATTAACTATCGGTTTGTCTCCAGACGTCAGCTCTGACTCGGACACTGAATTCTGTATTGTCTCCAAGCGTCTTCTTTGCTCATATATTGAAGCAGGATGTATTTCAGAAACGCCTGCCTTGCCCATACATTGAATCCAAGTTTGTCTCCATACATCTGCTCCGTCATACACTGAATACCAGTCTGTCTCTGAACGTCAGCATTGTCCATACCCTGGATCCAGGTCAGTCTCCAGAAGTCAACCTTGCTCATGCACTGAATCTGGGTATGTCCCCAGACCTCGCCTCTTGTCGAATACTGAATCCAGATCTGTGTCCAAGCGTCGTCTCATACTCTGAATCTGGGTATATGTCCAGACCTCTGCTCTGGTCAAACTCTGAATCATGATATGTCTCTAGACGTCTGCTCTGTCCAAGCACTGTATCCGGATGTATCTCCAGATGTTTGTTCTGGTTAGTCACCGCGATCCCGGTGTGTCCCCAGATGTCTTTCCCAATGTTCTGCTTCCGGTTCCAGGTTGACAGGGATGAGAGAATGAGGTTGACGATGTACACAAATCTCCGTCTCCCCAAAAAGATGAGTCAACAGCAAGTCATGATTTCTAATGAAGCTGTAGTCATCAAAAGATGGATCTTTTTGTTCAATTCAATGATTTTCCAGCATTATATTTTTTCTTTTGAAAAATAACATCCGCAGTTTTAAATATATCAATCTCAATTTCAAGTATTGTTTCTTTCTTTAAATACCGTGTAACTTCAAAGACGAGGAGGCCCTTTGAGACTGTATTGAGAATGAAAAGTGAAAATTTGGTAGCTCATGCCCTTATATGGCAGCAGTAGACAATTTTCGTCCAGATCTGGCTTCTGTAAAGATAGAGGTTAGTATGGAGAGTCAAGTACTTACTGAAGCGGTACAGACAAAAGTATATGACGAAAACCATATAGTCATTTATGATGTGCGACTTGTCTATTGTGAATTTGGTTAGAGATTTTCCAGAACTCCCGAGATGGAATACTGCTGGCATATATGGTCTGGAGCTCCCGCTATTCATCTCGAGGTCCTCGAGAAAATCTGCATATGGAACGTGGTTGGTTCTGATCTGGCATCTCGTCTGCAGTCGCTATCTCAAATTCACAATAGAGACAAGTCGCCAATCATAAATGACCCTAAGTCATCTGGTCTTCGTCAGATAAGGTAATGCTCTTCACTACGATCTGTGCCTCTGACTGTACCTTTAGAAGACAAAAGCCATCCCCTTCCCGACTTCCCCCATTTCATAGAGCATAATTTCAGTAATATTTTTTATCACAACCCTGAAGTTCAAAACTTATCAAAGTCTATATTCTAAGAAGGCTACCGGTTCGTATAAAATCTTAGTGGTTGTCATTAAAAACATTAACCTTGTGTTAACCCCGAACTTAGCAAAACCGGTGCTTAAAAGAGAAATCCTTCCCAAATCTGTGGAAAGTGTCAAGTGTTTGCCCTGTTTCCAAGAATGCGGGTGAACGATCATCTTTGGCTCAGTATAGACCCATCAACCTCCAAAGTTCCATTAGCAAACTTTTTGAAGCTATAATAAACAAGAAGGCATTTGTCACGTCACTAGGAACCTTTTGAGAGACAAGCAATACGGATTTCGACCGACACGGCCCACTGCTGATATCCTGACTGTCATGACTAACAGAATCAGTAAAGCACTAGACACTATATACATCTCAAGGAAGATCGCATTAGATATTTCGAAGGCCTTTGACAAGGTGCGTCATACAGGGTTGCTGCACGAGCTCTCTAGCTATATAATCACTTGAAGAATCTTCTGAATTATCAAGTCTTTCCTAATGGTCCCTGGGGATCGTGGTTAACCAAGTGATCAACACGGGCGTCCTTCAAGGCACGATTCTTGACCCAAAACTTTTTCAACTTTACATAAACGATCGGTCTGACAGTATATGCCGATCTTTTGTGAATATCTGTCCTGATTATGCAACGGTATATGGGTGCACCTCCAAAACTCTATCTGATCAGAACCTGGCAGTTGATCACTGCTCTGAATTAGATCTAACAGCTCCGTGGAGGGAAATCTGGCTGCTCACTTTACTCCAGTGACGTTTAATCATCATCGAGCGAAACTTGAATTTTCGCCTATCGCGATGAACCGGTGTTCTCTCAGGGAGATTCCCGTCCCTTGACCGCCTATTGGGATTTAAGTTCACCTCAGACCTCAAGTGGAACTCGTACATACGATCCATCGCTGCAAAAATTGTCGGTTCTCTGTACCGCTCCAGTAAGTACTTGACTCTCCATACTAACCTCTATCTCTACAGAAGCCAGATCTGGACGAAAATTGTCTACTGCTGCCATATATGGGCATGAGCTGCCAAGTCTTCACTCTTCATTCTTAATACAGTCTCAAAGCGTCTCCTCGTCCTTGTAGGTGATGAATTATTTTCCACCCTACAATCTCTTTCCCGCAGACGAAACGTTATAAGCTGCTTACTGCTTCTATGAAAATTGTTCTAATGAGATACATTCCTTAAGTCCATCAGTTCTGAGTTGTTTCCATATTTCTACATAAACCGCTGTTTTGTGGAACCGATTTTCAAGAGGATGTTTCACAGACACCATAATCTTAACCTACTTATGTCTAGGATAACCGTTATCTTCCCCACATAGCCTTAAAATATGTGCCTCTTACCTCTTACTCTGTAACCCTCTACCTCAAATGGCTATTAGACATGAGACCAAATCCAGTTATCATAGCCAAAGAGACGAAGAGTGGTTAGTTGGTGTTTGTTTTAAGGTTGACCACAAAGTGAAAGTGAAAGTGAAAGTAAATAACAAGTTGGAAGATATTTAATCCTTGCAAACATAGGGTACCTCGTACCTATCAATACTTGAACGCTTAGAATAGTTCCAAAGAACTTAGAATTGAAAATGTTAGGAATCATTGAAACTATCCAGATGACATTAGTACTAAAACCATATGGAATACTGAGGAGAATGTTGAAGTATTGAGAATACTTGTGGTAACTTGAACTATTATGTCGTATTACTACTATTAGATTTAATTACGCAATATAAATAAAGACAAGACAAAGATGAATAATAATGACAATGCTTCATCTAAGAAAGGCAGATAAAGTCTTATTACTACTGCTAGATTTAATTACGCAATATAAATAAAGTAAAATAAATACAAGGCAAAGATAAATAACAATGACAATGCTTCATCTAAGAAATTCAGGCAACTTTAACTACTACGTATTATTACTACTACTAGGTGTAAACAAGCAATAGAAATAAGATAAAAGAAAGATAAATTACACATGAATAATAATGGCAATGCTTCATCTAAAAAAATCAGACAACTTAAAACTGTTACGTCTTATTATTATTGGGTGTAAACGAGCAATAGAAATAAGATAAAAGACGAGTCAAAAATTAATAATAATAATAATAATAATAATAATAACGTGTCATCTAAGAGATTATGTATTGAATGTTATTCGAGTAGTCCATTATAAAGTCAATGTTAAAAAATAAAAAATATATAGAGTTTACCAGCAAAGTTTTAGAATTCTCTCACATGAAGGTGATAATTGTTTTTATTATTATTGGTCCCAGCAAAACAGCTTTGTGAAGAGGTGTAAAGAATTGGAAACACAAAAACAAACCTAAAATCAACTTGAATACCGAGCAGAATGCTGGGATATTACTTGGTGTCACTTGACCTTTAGTCGGAGCCACAATTTACTCCTGGTGTAAAAATTCAAACGAGTCCAGATAATATGTTTTTTATAAATTTTTAACATAAAAAATATCTTTTTATTTACTAAATGTTCACTCAATACAAGATCCCCTGAAAGTAAAGGCTTGCTTAATAAGTTTTTTGCATCAATGTTAGCGAAGGAAGTATGTGATGTTTATGAGGATATATAGGATAGAGGTTAAGATCGTAGTGGTCTGGAAAGCATCCACTCGGGAGTCTGTTCCACAAAGTGACAGTTCAGAAAAAGAACTCAATACAATGCCTAAGAAAAACTCAAGGTTACTGAGTATGGTTGTCTTATGGACGTAAGAGGAGGAATTTCAGATTATGAGGATATGTAGGAAAGATAAAGGTTGGCCCTAAACTTGAAAAAGTTAAGATCGTCGTGATTAGGAAGCCCTTATCTCGCTGGTCTGTTCCACAAAATAACAGTTTTCTCTTTCTTGGTCGACCTTCCTTGTTTGAAATGGAATACGTTATGGATGAGGATGTTCGTTTACTGTGTATGAATCATAGCGGGTCCTAGCTCTAAGGCTCTAAACTGGTATAACAAAGGATTGTATTACATCAGAACATTTGCCACGAAAATAACGATAAAGAAGCGATAGGTCCAGACAGTTCCAGCCCAGATATACCAGCAATACTCCATTTGTGGTCTGATTTGACTCTTGTGAAGCCAGAACATGCTAGGAAGAGTCATGGACTTTCTGGGGCGGCACAATTAACCAACTACTTTTCTAGATTATTTAGAAATGGATCGTATATATAAGTTCCACTTGAAATCTGAAGTGAACTTGAGTTCGAGTAGATATTCAAGACAATGAGCCTCATTGAGAATACAGGAGATGGCATTTCTTGATTGTTATCTCTTAGAATTAAGTTCTTAAGTATAACTGTAGTTCGCTTCAGGAAGACATTAGTACGACGTGGATTATGTGTACATTGTTCGAAAATAATTATTCGAAAAACATTTATTCGAATTGTAAATTGTTTGAATGAAAATTAATGGAAAGGACAATTATACTAAATGATAATTATGCGAAATACCGATGTTTGAAATACGTATCTGGTCTTGTATTGAGAGAGTCAATGCTGATTTATCAAGAACACTCTTGAAGGATGGCATAGGGATTTTTTGCAGCAAGTATTATCTCATCATCCAACAATATGGAAATTCTTAGACGCTCTTAAAAAAGAAGAGAACTTGAAAGAAATTCATATTGCAAAAGTAAGAGCAGGTTGCCAAAATATCAAGAGCGCCAAGAAATACAACGACATAAATGGAAAACTTAAAAAATTAGTGACATTCATTAACGTGTATTCTTCAGTAGTCGTCTGTTTGCGTGCAGTATCTTATAACTTAAAGTTATAATGATTTTTTTTTACTAAATTGTTTTATTATCGATATTGGTATTGTGAATAATTATCATTTGTGTATTACTTCATTTCATTTTTATATTTTTATTGCAATAAAGAATTTTGCATTGTGAATAATTATTATTTAGTAGAATTGTCTTTTTGATTAATTTTGATTCAAACAATTTACAATTTGAATAAATCTTTTTTCGAATAATTGTTTTCGAATAATTTTCTTGATACAATCTCTAGGTGTCCGATCAAGGGTTAGGGTAAGGAAGAGGAAAAGTAAGCCAGATTGAAATTTAATCTGAAACAGTACTGAGACCATCCCAAAACCATTAACGATGGCACGAATCCAATTCGTCTCGTCTCTCAGCCTTGACAGAGTTCAAAATCATTTACGCGGAGAATAAATCTTTAAACGGAAGTACAATCGCTTTCTTCGCAGACTTTCGCTAACCTATCGCTATTTCCATGGCAAATGTTCAGGTGAGCTTCATTCTTCAGTTCCACCAATTCATACCTTTATAGATAGGACATTTACCTTATTAGGGAAGACTTGTTCTCAAATCCACAGCTTCTCTCACATAGGCGCAACATCGCAAGACTTTCGCTAAACTATCGCTATTTCCATGGGAAACGTTCAGGTGAGCTTCATTCTTCAGTTCCACCAATTCATACCTTTATAGATAGGACATTTACCTTATTAGGGAAGACTTATTCTCAAATCCACAGCTTCTCTCACATAGGCGCAACATCGCAAGACTTTCGCTAACCTATCGCTATTTCCATGGGAAACGTTCAGGTGAGCTTCATTCACCAGTTCCACCAATTCATACCTTTATAGATAGGACATTTAACTTATTAGGGAAGACTTATTCTCAAATCCACAGCTTCTCTCACATAGGCGCAACATCGCAAGACTTTCGCTAACCTATCGCTATTTCCATGGGAAATGTTCAGGTGAGCTTCATTCTTCAGTTCCACCTATTCTGACTTTTATAGGTAGGACATTTATCTTGTTATTCTCTAATCCACAGCATCTCTCACATAGGCGCAACATTGCAAACCTTTCGCTAAACTATCACTATTTAAATGGCAAATGTTCAGGTGTGTTTCATTCTTCGGTTCCGCTAATTCATACTTTTATATCTAGGTCATTTATCTTGTTAGGGAAGACTTATTCGCCAACCCACAGCCTCTCAAATATAGGCACAACATTGCAAACCTTTCGCTAAACTATCTCTATTTACATGGCAAATGTTCAGGTCAGCTTCAGTATTTAGTTCCACAAATTCATACCTTTCAAAATTGTTACATATATTCGTGCGTTTTTTTTTCTTGGTGCTCTGCGAACGATCTCGAAGAATAATCTTTCGTAGCATTTTCCGCTTGTAAGCTGGTTCGTTGATTTTGTTTGACGGCATATCAACATCTATGTGTTATTTAATGCCGAAATCTAAATATTTTGAACGCAATTTTATGGTTTCAACTACAGACAAAATGTATCGTTTGTCATTTTGCTATAAAAAGTTATTGTTGCCAATTATACGAGTCATTGCACTCAGAGGACATAATGAAGATACAAGGTGGGGGGACATCGATTAACCTACATAACAAGCTTGTGTAAATTCTGGTAAAACAGGGACTAGGAGGGATAGTAAGAAAACAAATATTGCTTAAAGCTACAAAGGATAGGAAATTGTGGAGAGCCGTGATCAACCTACTTAGTGAGCTTGTTTAAATGGATGGCAGAACATGGAATGGGAGGGCTAGTAAGAGGACAAATATTGATCAGATCTACAAAGAATAGGACGTTGTGAAGAGTTAGAATCGTCCACGTCCTGAAAAATAAAGGAGTGGCTAGCTTTATTCATGAACAGATTGGAATATTTAGTATACTTGGATAAAGAAAAAACGATAGCAAGTATTTACAAACAATATATATATCGATTCTGGTAGTAATAGTTTTATCAAATGAGCAATGTCCTGATATGTCGACAATCTATGGAAATAAGTAATCAAAGATCTTATTACAGGTATAAAGTTTTACCACAGCAATAAAAATGGACATACTTAAATGAGTCAAAAACGAAAAAAAATAAACATAACTATTGTTCCAGAAAAGATTGCTCGTCAGAATCCATCTTGCACATTTACAAATCTGCGATTCGTCCGTGCATTGAATACTGTTGCCATGTTTGACCTGGTCTGGTGCTCCTGCTATTCATGACAATATCCAAAGAAGGATCTGCAATGTAATCGACCCTGACCAGGCATCTCGACATCAGTCACTTTCACACCGACGTGACGTGGCTTCCTTCTGTCTTTTCTACAAATATTTTCATGGCAACTGTTCTGACGAGTGATTTTCCCTGGTGCCCAGACTACATAAATTTAAACGTGTCACTAGATTAGCAACTAGGTTCCACCCTTCTTAATGTTGAAATAGTTAAATGCAACTGCAAATTCTACTCCAACAGTTTTTCTCGCACTTCCCACCTGTCGAAATTAAAAATAATTGTTCACACCACGCAAAAAGGAAATTCGAGAAATGCTATATTTCAATAACTAGATCATATTCAGTCTCAACAACCAGTACTTCTGTTTACTCAGGGATGTTTGTTTTGATTTAATTAAACTAGCTTCAAGGATTTCTAGGATGTTGTCAGAATTCGATGTAAATAATCATAGAATACAGTAGATATGTATTTCAAAGGTAGTGTAAATAATTAATTCTTTATCATAACCCAATATATTTTGAAAAATAAAATCTGTTGAAGAAAGATGTTTTGTTTTAACCAGGATTCACGAGACAAAACCGACATGAAGTTCTTTGACTTCCCATCACAAACATCCTTTTATTTACCGTAGGGGAACATGTAAAATCAACTTCAAAACATGAAGATACTAAACAGAAGACCGGTGGATAATGGCTTTGTACGAAACTTACGCCTGTTTTAAAACGATGTCAAAAATGTATCGATTTCTGAAATAAATAATTGGGAAGGCTGTGCTGGAGATTTAGAGAAAAGGCACAGTGAAGCTACGTTACGCCGACTGACTGAAGGCAAGATCTCACGTCAGGGTTAATAACATTGCAGATTCTTCTTTATATTTTGATGAAAATCTCTAAATACATAGGAAGAGCAGAAGATCAGATACATGGACGAATGGTAAATTTATAAATATGCAAAAATAGATTCTGGCGAGTAAAATTGTCTAGAATGACACAGTGAACCAACTTTCTTGGCAGCAGACCTAACAATTAATTCAATATAATCTTTCGACTTCATGTCAGTGGAAAACGTTAATTCTATGGATATGTGTTATAATCGCGGTGCAGATGCTGAATCCATTATCATAGCCAAATATATTTTGTTTGATAAATTATCAGATTAAGATCTTTTTTTTTCTTTTACCAGGGTTGTAATCACGAGAAAAAACCAACATGAAGTTCTTTGACTTTCCATCACAAAACGCCTGATATTTACCGTAGAGAAGCATGTAAAGTCTGGTTTAAAACATGAAGATACTAAATAGAAGACCGGTGGATAATGGCTTTGTTCGAAACGTATGCCTGTTTTAAAATGATGCTAAAAATGTATCGATTTCTGAAATAAACGATTGGGATAAGTGTGCTGAGTTTTCGACGACTCTAGCAAGCTGGAAGTGTATCAAGTGAATTTGCCAACTTAAAACGCAAAGATCAAGAGAAGAAGAAAAAGAAAACAAGTTTCTTAAAATGTGCCTACTCTTGTATTTGTTTCTCGCTACTAAAGAACTTTAATAATTCCGTGGTAACAAAAAACAAATCTGATTTTGCTAAATATTAGTTAATGTACGTTGTCGTGTCGTGGATATTGGCTCGAAATGAGAAACTGGAGTGCCGAGTTCGAATTTCATTCATGCTTCGTTAGATTTGCTTACGTGCTAATATCCTTGGGAAAGGTATGAATCCATCTCTTCCCCCATCTGTGGGTTAACTAGCCTTGGTTGGCAACCAGTATTCTGCAGCATGAAACGGAAAATTATTGCGGGAAAATTTTCTGCCTAGTCATTCATAAATCGAAATTCATATGATCGCCAAAGTGTGTATCACGTATGGCACTTTTATAGAAATTAGATTACCAAGTTCAATATTCAAATTTTCCATTTCTATTGTCTTTATCAATTTGACATCAGCATCCCTCTGCGTTTCGACTTGATTGCTTCTTTCAGTTGAATTAATTCTGATGCATGGTACTGTCCATTAATAGTTTTCTCCTTTTCCAGGCAGTCTATCATTATTACGCCTTCAGAATCCAGAAAAGCAGAAGCTATCACTTTGCCAACAGACGCCGCCTGCTTGAGGTTCTTCGATGGTTGACAACCAGTGTTTCCACTGTTTGCTTCGAATCTTTGATTCAGGTTCGAAGTGGCGAACCCAGGTTTAGTCTTGATTTACTAATCAGCAGTGGAAATTCCCGGGTTCAGCCTGGACGCAAGTGGTCTGGAAATGTCAACTTTTTTCAGCTTCTACTCTGGTGTTAGCATTCTTGGGATCCATCTTTCAGACAGCTTGCTCATCCCCAAGAGCTCAGTTAAAACAGCCTTGACCCAAGCAGAACTAATGCCTATGAAATTTGGTATCTATTCGACAGCAAAACGTCTGTCATCCAAAATCATGAATGACATCATCTTGTTCGTCAGTAGTTGAGGTTTCTGGACGACCTGACCGAGGGTCTTCTGTGCTATCCCTGCCCCACTTGAAGTCCGCAGCCCACAGAAAGTAAGTGTTTGCGCCATCTCATGGTATATTTCTCTGGGTGTCATACCTTTAGTTTGCATATGCTTTATGACTACTCGGGTCTTTAGATTTGTAGTACACCACTCACCTTTGTATGGGACTCACCTGCACAAAAATCTGAATTGGTTTTTCTTGTTAATGTTAGTGTTGTTTGTTAGTGATAGTGCGTTGCCACAACAGAAATGTTCATCTACGACTCTTCTTTCTTGGTGGGGCTTAGAACTTTCTTTAGAAGTTTTGTACCTTATATAAGCGTATAAAGCCAACTTTAAAACACTGAACACTTAGAGAATAATAATCGCTTTGTTCGAAACTTGTGCCAGTTCAAGTTGACGTAAAAAAAATATCGAGTCTTAAAATAAACGACCGAGGCAGCTTTGGTGAGTTTTCGACGACTCTAAAAGGAAAAAACAAGAAATAAACAAATTAGATAGAAAGAAAGAATAGAAAAAGTAAAAAGAATTAAAAGATAAAGAAAAATGATACTTTTCATGCGCCATTCACCTTCAATACTTTGATGATCATAGCTCTCTACAACTTTCTATCCTTTGTAACTCAAAGTTATATTTATCTATTTACTATCCTTGCCAGTTCCTGTTTAGCCATCCATATACACAAGTTCGTTAAGTAGCTTACTCGGTGTTTTCCTGTACCAAGCTTGCATGTTCTATGAGTGTCGAATTCGCCAAACCTTCTTTCTTCGTTATGTGCCGCAAGAATTTCAACTGTCTTTTTCTGATTTTAAGAAAACGTGTTTTTTTTTCCGTTTCTGTTTTCCTTAAAATGTCCTCGTTATTCATATGGCATTGAGGCCCAGTGGATTAATTCTTATTAGCCCGGATTGAAGAATCGGAGAGCCGATTTCGAATTCCAATCGAGTTCATTACATTCATACCTCGAAAAATGTATGCATCCATCTTTTCTTCCAGTTATCAGTAAAATAGCAGGACAGACTACGTCCTTGCATTATATACATTTATCGGACTGTTATCTTCATCTTCATCGTCATTCTCACAACGTTTCGGCCGTTATACGCTCCGGCCT
Organism: Acanthosepion esculentum; assembly: GCA_964036315.1. Classification (NCBI taxonomy): domain Eukaryota; kingdom Metazoa; phylum Mollusca; class Cephalopoda; order Sepiida; family Sepiidae; genus Acanthosepion; species Acanthosepion esculentum. The sequence continues at coordinate 95,748,010 of OZ038493.1, read as the reverse complement.
TCTTCAGGTGATTGGAATTTCGAACCGAACACTTTATTTCATACACCGGGTAGATTGTCCTTATTACATGTTCCATGCCTCTTCTGGATGTCTCAGTTATTTCCCTTTGGGTTTAGTCACTGGTGGACGAAATAAATGGTTCGGTTAGAAAGTCCAATCACCTGAAGAAGGCCGGAGCGCACAACAGCCGAAGCGTTGTGAAAATGACAATGAAGATGAGGATAACAGTCCGATAAACGTAAATAATGCAAGTAATCATGATACCTTATCTCAGAGATATAGACAGACTGAGTCCTATAGCCTTCGTTGAGAACCAGTCTAGGAAAAGGAAACTCTGAATTCAAACCTGATCTCGCTATCCTAAAAGTTTGTATACGTGCGGCTGGGGACGGCGTATGAATCGAAATTCCCATTGAAACTCTGATTATGGATTTGCTAGTCCGAATAAACAATTGGTCAGCTTTCGTTCAGATGCGTCGGGTTCGTTTGACGGAGCTGGATCTACCGACCAAGTGAATGCCGCAACAGGTACAGCCACAGGTATCCATGTGCTCCGTCCATGGTATTCTCAACATCCTCCTGCAGAACTGCATCTATGTTACTCAGTGTTTCCTCTTTATCTCTAAGGAAATTGACCAGCATTCACTGTCATAGAAAAGGACTGATATTACATAGCAGTTCAGCTACCTTTTGTTTCTTTCTTTCTTTGACTTTCCCTCAAAAACAACTTGATATTTACCGTGTGTATGCGTGTAAGGCCGAGTTTGAAACACCGAACACTTGAACCATAAATAAATGGCCGATGGATAATTGCTTCAATAGATTGAAATCAGAGCAAAGGTTAAACGACTACGATCAACTCTTAACATTCAAATAGGAAAAGGATTCGCCATTTATCTGTTAAGCGATAGAACACCTTTTATTACTTGAACTCCACCATAAGAAAGTCTTTATTCTAATTTCAATCCCGTTTTTAATTTTATTTATTTATTTTTCTCCTTTTTCTTCGTTTTTTTTTATCTGCCGTGTCCCTTCATGGCGTAGGCGACCATGGCTCTCCACAATTTCCTGTCCTACAGTCCTGTTGTTATTTCTCCTAAACCCTGTTCCGTCATGCATTTACTAAAGCTCAGTATATTATGCATTGTTTTCCTCTGCCCCTCTTGCTTTCAGTCTGTCCTGTGAGTATCAGATTTTCCAAACTGTCTTTCCTCATTATGCACCCTAGAAATTTCATTTCTCATCTTTTGATGTTAAGTATAAGTTTCCTTTTTGTTTCTATTTTCTCTAAAACTTCCTCGTTGCTCACATATTCATTCCCTGGCATCCTCAGCATCCTTCTGCAGAACCACATTTCTGTTGCTTCAAGTCTCTTCTTCATCTTTGAGGAGTTTATCTATCACTCACTGCCATACAAGGGGAACAGATATCACATGACAGTTCAGTACTCTTTTCTTTGTTTCTAATGAATTTTTTTTTCTGTTTCTTAATATCTTGCTTAGCTTTTAGAAGGCCTCTTTGGGTATCCCAATACACCTTCGGATTTAAGTGTTGCACTCTCCGTCCTCTGTTAAAACACTTCCAAGATCTTTAAAATTCAGTACTTGTTTGATCTTGGTGTCCCCGATATGCAATTCATATTTTGGGCTCGTCTTTTTGCATTCTGTCTTCTTGCAGTTGATGTTTATACTTTCTTCTCTCAAAATCGCCGTATCATTTGAATAGGTTCAGTGAGAAAACACATCCTTGTCTTACAACCTTTTCTGTATTTGTATATATGCTGCTCATTTTCTCCCGTGTGCAGGCGGTTTGCTGCCAGTATTGATTTTTGATTATTCTAATGTCCAAATATATCAAGATTACTGAGCAGTTCCAATGGATGTTTTAAAAAAACGTTTTTGAAAAGCGATGATGAATGGATTGTAGAATGAATACGGTGCCAGGGAAAACGAGATAAGCCACTTTTAACCAATCCCAAAGCCGGTCTGCATTCGGAGAAAGCGATGTTTTATATCTGGTGGGATTGGTAAGGCATTATTTATTAGGAGATCCTTCCGCAAAATTAGATCTTAGTACTGTTTTCAGTTGGACCAATTAGAAGCAGCAGTTGATGAAAAGCGTCTGGAATTAGCCAATCAGAAGGCTGCCATCTTCCATCAGGACAACGGCAGACATCATGTCTTTTGTCAACTAGGCAGAAATTGGCACAACTTGGTTGGTATGTTTATACTACACCAACTTTACTCACCTGACATTACACTTTCGGATTACCACTGATTTCGATCCCTACCAAATTCTCTTAAGAGAAAGAACTTCAACCTCTGGTTATCGGTCCTGATCTGAGATCTGACTTCAGTCCCACCGCCTTGATGTGGCTTCCCTATGTTTTTCTAAAATATTTTCATGGTAGTTCTTCTAATAAGCTCTCCTTTTTGGTGCCTTGAACGCGTGAATTTAAGCCTACAACGAAATAGTCAACAATGTATCATCGTTTTACTGTTAGAATAGTTAGATGTAACCGTAAGTTCTATTCTAATAGTTTCTTTCCTTGACCTTTTCGCCTGTGGTTTCTTGCTTCCCTGCCAACTACAATCTTCAAAAATTTTAATGCAATATCAATCGCCATCTTCTGTCTTCCTGAATCCTGTTTTTTTTTTTAATTTTCTCCTCACTAAGGTTTTATTCTCTTTCACTCCCAGTAATCACTTGCATCTTAGTGGCATTGTCGCCCTGAAGAAGCCTGTCAAAACAACTTAGACAAGTTCCTCACTCAAAAAGATGCAAAGATCTGGGAGGATAAAATCATGAAATTGCTTCAAAGATTGCGAAGATTTGTGGGGTAATATAGCACTTGCGTGACTGAATAAATCTGTGTACAAATATTTAAATATTGTCATCGAAATTCATTTAAAAACGTTACGAATTTTTTTCCCGACTCATCTATATATATAAAACAGAGAATGTCTGTGTGTCTTTGTGATACCTTTTCACTCGAGATCCATCCAACCGATTTTGATCAAACTGGGCACTTACATTGTATAATGTAAGAGATAGGTTCTTAGCGTAAAAAATCGATAATTTTTTTAAAAATTAATAAAGCCGACCAAAAATCGATAAATTCAACTTTTTCCTCCGATTTCGTTTAAACTCGCTATGTAGGTTAATTACATCATGACGAGCTCAACGATACCTCATTTTTATTTCTATGGCACTGCGAAAAACCGCGCAAAACAAAAAATCGATTTCAACACGAATCGATTTCAGCACAAATTCTAAACTAAAAACTCCCTCAATTTTGAAGCAATCTATTTTTCAAATTTCACTCAAATTGTAGCTAACAATAAATTGATTGTTTAACAGTCATTTAACTAGATAACTGATTCCACCCATATAGTGAAAACCAGCGTAAATAGCGAAAAATGTCGATTTTTACTGGTTTCTTTTTTATTTTTATTTTACCTTTCAACTAATTTTCATAAAACTTAATTGCTTTATAAATGTACCCTTCTTTTACACCCCTGATAGCACACTGACAAATTGAATTTCAAAAACTCCAAAATAATTGTGATCTGAAGTGGATCTTCATGTTGCCTGTTTTACCACTTCATGTCCTCGGCTAACTTCGATTGAATAAATACAGACTACAACTGTTATATAACTACATTAATTCAAAATGTTTTTAATGAAAGTACTTTAAAGTAATTGAAAAAGACATGTTATATCTAAACATGATGCTATTTTTGCTCTATTCTAATTGAACGCTTTTTCTGATCGACCAGCTGGATATGGCTATATATATATATATATATATATATATATATATATATATATATATATATCCGATGCGATGAGAACGAAAGTAATATATAAATTCCAACGTTCGCAGCGTTAATTCAAAAAAGAGCTCGATACAATCGCTGCTGGTTATATAATAATGGAGAACAAAAAAAGCCAGAAAGCATAGATCAAAATACCAGACATCTTAAAATGGGATGTGCGATGTGCACATTCCTCTCTTTCTGGTCTTGAGAGAGTTAAAACCGGTTTACGTGGCCTTGTTGGCGATTAATTATTTCTCGATTTACCAATCTATATCCATATATATATATATATATATATATATATATATATATATATATATATATATATATATAGTTGAGTTGGTTAGACGTAACCGTAAGTTCTAAGCTAACAGTTTATTTTCCCGAACTTCTTTCTTCTAGAACACTTTGCCGGCTCCATGATTTCCGGACAAATTTGATCTTCAAAAATTTTAATGCAATGTCAATCATTATCTACTCTATTCCTGATTACTCTTCATTTGTTCTTGCTCCTTAATAATGTTTGTTTTCTAATTCTTCCAAAACCAGTAACCCCTTGTGTCTTAATTGGTTTACTGCCTTGCTTGAGGTGAATTCGATTAAAAAACGGTGGACTCGGGTGCATTCTGGAGCAGTGGAAGGAATCGGTCGTTTTCCAAACATCCTCAGCAATTGGACATTTTTCCAGTCTCTTTTGCGATCATGTATAGGCGCTCAATTTACTGTTACAGGGTGAACTTGACTCTCAACAGACCCTAAAAGCAATGAACCTCGTTGAGAGCGCAGAATATTGAATATTGCAAACTAGTTTTTCTCCCATTGGCTGTAAGATGAGCGATCGGCTGCCAGGCTTTGGTCATTTACATTTTGGGAGGTGCACCCATGCACTGATGTATAATCCGCATAGATACCGGGTGTAACAGCAAAATTGTTCAAACCGTGTAACAGCATGGGACAATTTCCCATCCCACAATATGTTTAATATTTAAAATCCACTAAACTAATTGAGTTCATTTTTTCCAGGTTTTCAGATAACACGTTTAGCCATCTTGACACCATGTATCGTAGGAATCACTGAAAGTCCTTTGAGTTATTCATCTAGAAAGAGAACAGGTTAAAATCATTTTCTGTCAGCCCCACTATGTCTTCCCCTGGTAAGACGAAAAAGATCATTCAGGTCTTCAGTAATGATACCAACATTCATACTCTAACTTCAAAGTCTATTCAAGAACCGTCAAGAGAACTGTGAATAAGTTTTAAAAAGACGGAACAGTAGAGAGGAATACTGGATCAGGAGGTCACACCATCAAGAGGGATTATCATTTCAACTTAGAACCAAATACATACTTATTACTCAAAGTCCAATAGTTTTATAAAAAACCTCGGAGAATAGCAGTAAGATAACTTTAATCATTTCTAGGATACAACGGTTCAAAGCTTAATCTAACAATTGGATAATTTTGCTGTTACACGATTTGGACAATTTTGCTGTTACACACGATATTTACTAAAGATCTTTGGATATCCTTAGGTTGTCCCTTAATATAAATAAAAAAGACGGTAGGATCGAGTAATAAACCCTGTGGAGGTCTTTACTGATTCCATAGGCTTCAGAAGCCTGACGAAAATAATATAATAAAAATCTATTACAAATACGAACGGATTTATATTTTAGCATAGAATAAAAAAAAACAGTGGATGAAAAAGAGAAAGTTAAATAGAAAATCCATCGAGTAACTTACAACATGAAATTTTATACTTTTTTTAAACTACATATTAACCATACATAAAAAAGCAGGTTTTGGCCGCAAATACAGTTTGTGTTTAAAATGTCTTTTCTTTCCCATTTTTCAAGCTTGAAGTAACATGATGTCGTGTTTAAAAACACGTAACTGGTAATTCTGCAATGTATTGAATAGGTACAAAATAAACAAATGGATAATGCTAAGAAGACACGTAAATGAAATAGAAAAATTCTCTTTCTGACTGAAGAGGTTACGCTTGAAGTTTCCACCTCAAGAATATTTAATCAGAAAAAGGTAATAGCTGGCAAACTCAAAAATGATATAAAACATAATTTGGTATTATAAATGTTACTGTGTTTCTCATTTCTAAGAAAAAAAGAATTAAACTGTAGTCTGTATTTACCGACAGAGAAGAAAGAAAGAAAGAAAGAAAGAAATGAGAAGAAAATAAGTAAATATGTAGAAGAAAAAATGAAAAAGAAACAAAAAAGGAAAAAAGAAAGATAGAAATGAGAAGTTAACAAATAGGAAGTGGACGAAAAACTGAAAAAGAAAGAAAACAAGAAAGAAAGAAAGAAAGAAAGAAAGAAATGGGAAGAAAACATGTATATAGAAAGAAGAAAAATCTGTAGGGAATAAACACGTAAAAGAAAGAAAGAAAGAAAGAAAGAAAGAAAGAAAGAAAGAAAGAAAGAAAGAAATACTGGTTTGGTTTGGTTTGTTTTACGGCATATCAACCTTAATGGGACATTTAATGCCGACAACTTTTTTTCTCCCCCTGGTAATATTTTTTTGTCAAAAATCTCTTTCTGTCAATATTTTTTCCTCAAAAACGTATAGCTGATGATATTATTTTTCCAAAAACGTATAGTTGGCAACACCATTCTTAAAAAAAACTAAACAAAAAAAACATATAGCTGGTAATATTATTTTTTTCAAAAACGTACAGCTGGCATTCAAAAACATATTATCAGAGGCCTTGCTGTTGGACGTAGTTTATTGTCATACCCAGGACGCGGATGTAGTTTTTCGTCATACCCAGGACGCGGATGTAGTTTATCGTCATACCCAGGACGCGAATGTAATATGATATGAGTGTTAACTATTCGCCCATAGCTGGGACTCTAACAGGTTCTACCAGTCCGTGTCAGGGTGGACCTGGGAACACCAGCAATTAAGAGGTGGTTCCACACTCCTCAAAACCTCCTGATCAGAGGTCTTGTTGTGGGATGTAGTTTATCGTCATACCCAAGACGCGGATGTAGTTTATCGTCATACCCAGGACGCGGATGTAGTTTATCGTCATACCCAAGAAATACTGGAAAGATATGAAGACAAAATTAAAAAAATGGGATCTTTAAAGGAAAAAACTGAAAAGATTAAAAAAATAAAGAGATTTAAAGAAAGAAAAACATAAAGAAAGAAATGTAGAAATAATGTGGATGTTTCGTAATAGTTATCTTCACAGAAAATGAATTTCGGATAAGAGCACTCCGCAACGAGGCTCTGAATAAATGCATGGGTCCACTTCAGCCCATCACCAAAACCAAAAACATTAACCTAAGAACTCAAATCATGATCTTAAATACCCTCGTCAGATCGAAATTTTCATATGGGTGTCATTTATGACACCAGACTCGTTCAGGAATATTTAAACTTTCAGTTGTGTACAGCCGCTTTTTGAGATCAATGGTTAAAAATGTCTACTAGCGAAAGAAGCATTTAGATTTAGCGATGTCAATCCTTCTATGAACTGTGTCGACTGGCGCTACAGAATAAAAAAAATTGCATCAAAATAACTGAAATCGCATCTTTTATGGACCTTCAACAGCAGCAACAGGTAAAATGGATTGCACATGTGACTCGAAGTGAAAATAATGGCATAATCGAAGACATAGGTATTCCACACTACTTCGAATAAAAGGTTCGAAAAAAAGCCTCTATCAATACTAGAAATAACGATAACTTGAAAAAATTATTTTCCTGAAGAAAATATTTTAATAGAAAGATTTTATAAGTTTTAACCGACAGTAGTACTGGCTGTTCAGTTAACCCCTTCCCGACAAATTATTTAGGGAAAAATATTTCATTTTCAGACGATTTTTTTTTTATAGTAACTAAGTAACTGAGGCACCATGAATTCGCCGAGGGTTGGCTAAAACCTCTACCAGATGTATGAGTTGACATTTTCAAACTCAGAAGGACATAAAAAGAATCAGGTTAGACGTGTTTATTCGTCCATGTCTGAAAAATACTTTCGGTAAAACCGTATATACGCGTCTACGCCGGGGAAGGGGTTAATGATGAATGTTTTTAAATAATAAAATCATTAACATTACCGTTACCATACCAGCCCTGTTGGAGAGCAATGGTTACATTACTACTATAGAATGACAGGCATAGATAGATAGATAGATAGATAGATAGATAGATAGATAGATAGATAGATAGTGTGAAGCTTTCAGTTAGCGGGAAACTAGAGAGAAAAGACATTTAAAGGAATAAAGTGCTCAATATCAGAGATAGTGGATTAATAGAATTAATACAAGTAAAAGGTTTGTTTCTTAACTGATTGATGTTACATTTAGCATCACGACTCCAGAATTTCGTAGACGGATCCTGCTAGAATCACTCCGTCCACTCGTCAGTGGGTATCAGAATTGACTGTTTATACTTCTCGATTTTGCTTTTTAATTACACTTTTCATGGGTGCAAGTTTTTTTTCATAGTGTTTGTGCGCGTGCGTGTGCGTGTGCGTTGCGAGTGTGTGCGCGCGTTCTCGCGCGTGCACCCATGCGCCCGTCTTCGCGTATGTGCATACTTTTAGAATGTGAGTATTTGTCCTTTTCGTCGTTTCTTTTTCTTTTTTTTCACTTTACGCTCACTACTTAAGCTTTTCTCTATTTTCCTCCTTTTCTTCTTTTTTTTATTTCAATTCTTGCCATTTTGACTTCCGGTTTTCTAGACATATATAATATTATATATGTCATACATAAGTGCATTGCTGTCTGACAATGGTTACGAAGCAAATCTAACAGACTTTTATTACCTTCAGGGTTACGTGCTTTACTGAGGATGAAAATAAAATTAAAAAAGTAATATTTAATAATGAACAGTTAGAGTTTATATGTTTTTCGTTTCTCGGGCCTTAATTTCTGTCATGCTAAAAGAGGCAGATATGTAAAATTAACAAGTGAACTATGCACCGATTCGAACGTCCAACATGGAGGTAATTACGCCTCTGTTTCTTTGCAGCGAAAGCTTAGTACAATTAACTTACACATACTGATTGATGGATTCGTTTTCTACGGTTTGTCAACCTTTAGCAGGTTATTTAAAGGCAGAAAGTATTTTAAGTGGTAAGAATTATTTTTCATATAATAATGATTTAGTGATACAATTTTTATTAATTAACCTATAGCTGGGGGCCAAGAAGTGAATTTATATCTTTCGCAAGAGTATTCGGGCATAAGTGAATATAACGAACCCGACTGGAATTGGAACTCTGCTCTCTGATTAACAATTCCGAGCCATTATCTATTACACCATCTGCACATCCAAGTTTACAGCACCTGGTATTCTCAAGCGGCCACCCATCTAGGTCCTGACCAGGCTCGATGTTGCTTAACTTCGGTGATCGTACGAGACTACACGCATACTTGTCAGAGAATCGGGCAACAACATTTCGACCCTCAGCAGAGCGCACATTGACTGAAACTGAGATGCCAGGTCTGGACCGATAGCATTGCAGATTCTTCTTTGGGTTCTGTCAAGAATCTTTAGACACATCGCAGAAGCACCAGACCAGAAATGTGAGTACGGAAGAATGGTAGACTTATAAAGATGCCAAAAAATACTTTGCTTCTTTAATAAGACTTTGGAGTCTGTTTCGATTTCGCCAAAAGTGTATTGTTCTTCGCATCTGTAAGTCGTCTGGAAACGGCAGAGTCTTTTGTTAAAGGCAGAGTCGTTTCGAATCTTGAACAAATTCTCTTACATCTGGAAAATGTATGCAAGAAATTAATAGCATTTGCGAATGGGGAAATATCGTCCGATTATAGTGGTCATTGTCTTTGAGATTAGCATCCTAGACATTTTTAATAAAGAATTCTTCTTCTTCTTCTTCTTCTTCTTCTTCTTCTTCTTCTTCTTCTTCTTCTTCTTCTGTGCTGTGTCCCTCCCAGACGTGGGTGATCATGTCTCTTCACAGCTACCTTTCATATGTAGCTCTGAGTATGCTTTATCTTTCCACTATCTCTCCTAATCCCTGTTCTGCCAACTATTTACACAAGTCCCTTTCTTTCTCTTTTGTCTTCAATAGGTTCAATGGGTACCAAATTTCCCAGGCCCTCTTTCCTCATAATGTATACAAGCGATTTCAACTGTGTCTTTCTTATACTTATTTTATAAATGTCCATTTTTCTCTAAAATTTCGTCGTTTCTGACATGTTCAGTGCATGGTATACTCAAATCATAATCCATCTATAGAACCGCATTTCTGTTGCTTTAAGTCTCTTCATCTGTTAGACGATTGTCCAGCATTCACTGCCATATAGGGACACATATATTACATGAGAGTTCAGTACTCTTTTCTTTGATTCTAACGAAATTATTCTGTCAGACTACTAGCTGCTTTCGCCTTTCTCTCTTGCCTTCAAAATGTCCAGTGTATATTAAATTTTGCAAGCCCTCTTTCCTCAGTATGCGCCAAGAAATATCAATTACCTCTTTTGTTTACATTTTCCATAAAACTTGATCGTTGCTCACATGTTCAGTCCAAGATATTCACAGCACCCTTCTGTAGAACCACATTTCTGTTGCTTCAAGTCTCTTCAACTTCGAGGAGATTCTTCAGCATTCACTGCTATATAGAATGACTGATATTACATTTTATTTCTATTTACATCATTCAGACTGTTGTCCTCATCTTTACTGCCATTATTGCCTCTTTGTTTCTAACGAGATTTTCCTGTTTCTTAATACTATGTTTAACTTTTGGAAGACATCTTTTGCTATTACCAATACGCCTTTTCATAAACTATATTCATCGAGATGTGATATGAGAGGTCACCCTATATGAGGTGACATCTGTTAGAGGTGTCCTCTCTACTTTCAGAGACCGATAAAATTACTCACAATTAAGTGAGTCATAACTGCTTCACTCCATCTGTGTGTTGTCGAATTGTTTACTTTAAGCTGTTTACAACAAAACTTTATATGACACGGATCGCGCAACACAGATCCCATTGATCATCATCGTCATCATCAGTCCATGACCGAATGGTCGTAGGGTTGATGCGCAGTTGAGCTCCTGACCAGTTCCCGCCACATAACCGGGTTAAGAGCCGATAAGGTATCCATTCATGCGTGGCGTGGTACTCATTTTGAATCTTCATATTAATTGTTTCTTTTCTTCTTTCATAATTTCCAAGTAAACCTTGAACTCTGTACAGTTAAAGAACATTTCTTTCTTTCTTATGTGCCGTGTCCCTTCAGGACGTAGGCAATCACGGCTCTCCAGAATTTCCTGTCCTTTGATATTAATTATAATTTTTTTGCTTTTTTGTTGTTTCTCCAGAATCTTGTACCGGAATTGATTTACTCAAGCTCACTAAGTACTATATTTTCCGGATTACACGACGATGCGGCTTGGAAGACGCAATATTGTAAAGGAATTTCTAAGAAAAAAAAAGTTCATTCTCGTACAACAACACATTCACCATATGTCCCTCACATACTGGTGCCACGTATTGTTTACATTAATCACTCGTCCGATTTTGTTTGTATGGCAGTGTTTAAGCTTGTGGCTCGGCTCCAGGAAGGTTTATACTCTTGGAAATACTCGCAACAGCTAAATACTGAGGTTACATCAAATAAAAGGCTAAATTAGATAGCTAGCTAACATTATACACCCGTGTGCAAATTAATTGAAACAAGACGAATAATTCCGTTATTATTTACTTTTTTCGTATTTTTCCAATGAAACATGACCCAGTGTACATGATAGTACTTCGTATGTCCATTCCACTAAGTCTTTCCTTGCAGACTGACCACAGATTCTCGATTGGATTTAAATCAGGAGAGTTTCCGAGCCAGTCGATAGTACTTTCATTTGCTCACTGGTAAGGCTTGCCATTGTGTTCGTGCAGCATTAGAAATTTAGTATCCCTCCTTGGAGTAACATCCATCGCAGCCAATACCCGTAGGACAACTAATCGACAGATGAGACTATAGTGTATGGGCGTGATGAAAATCTGATGCATTCACGGATGATGCAACATTTTTCAAAGCCGAACAAATTTCACAATGCACCCTGAAAATAGATTCATATTACTGTACATCACTGCAAATGACGTAATCTAAGGAAAAAATAAAAATCGATTCCACCCTGTCACCCCAGTGGGTCTAAAACTGGCCGTATGGTGAAAGAAAGGAAACTAAAGCGGTTGTTCCAATTAATTTGCACAAGGGTGTAGTGTAATGACTCAACATATAAATCCACGTCCCTATCAGTCAAGCCAATTAGGCGACTGTCCAAGCTTACTTGAGCCTTTCATTCGTCTTGGAAGAAGCACACGTATTTTTCATGGTAAGCTGGAAAATACGATATGTTATGTTGTTTTTGTTGTTGTTTTTAAATCGGATTCACCCCAAGCAAGCCATAAAGCTACTAAGAGGTTACTGGGTGAAAAAGAATTAAAAAACAAAAATATTATTATGGTGCGATAACAATAGAAGAGTAATAAGGAAGACAGTAGATAATGATTGACATTGCCTTTAAATTTTTAAAGATCAAAGTTGACTAGAATACATGGAGCCGGAAGCATTTAACGAATTCAATTGTAATTGAGGAGACCTTGTTACTAATCTATTACCACGCTTAAATACATAAAGTACAGGCAGCATAGCAAAGAGCTTATCCGAACAATTACCGTGAACGTATTTATAGATGAGGCACAGGGAAGCAACTTTACGGCGGTGGTGACTGAAGCCGAGCCGGCAAATCAGGACAAATAACATTGCTGGGTCGTCTTTGGATTTTATCAAGAATCGCTATATATGTAGCAGGAGCACCGAACTATATGTGGCAGCAATATTCTAGCCACGGACGAATGGTTGATATATATATATGTAAGATAGATTTGGGAGAAAAAAATAGTCTAGCATGACACAGTGAACCAACTTTTTTAGCAGCAAACCTAGCAATAGATCCAATAGAGTCTTTCCACCATAGCCTTCATTATGTCCTCCTTTTTGTCCAACTTTGCTATCCATTTAGACAAATTCATTATGTAGGTTGCTCGATGTTTACCCTTACCCAAGTGCTTTCAGTATGCCTTGTGGGTGTTAACATTTCTCATCTTTGTTTCTTTCTCATGTGTTTCAGAAATGAATACACTGACGCTTTCTGATTGTAAGTCTACGTTTTCTTGTAATACTTATTTTTCCTTAAATCTTCCCCGTTTCTCACATTTTCTAGCCATATCATCAGTATCCTTCTGTAGAACCACATCTCTGTCGACCTCAAATCTCTTCTTCATCTGTGAGAATATTATCCAGCATTTAATGTCATATAGAAGATATGATAATACAGATAATTTCAGAACTCTTTTCTTTGTTTCATTTATTTTTTTAAATTCAACCCAAGAAAAGCGATAATGCCATTAAAACGCAGGAGGTTAGAGGGAGTGAAAAAGAATTGAGAATTTAGTGAGGAGAAGAGAGAAAAGAACAATAAAGGAACAGGTTTCAAAAAGACAGAAGATGGCGATTGACATTGCATATAAAAGTTTGAAGATTGTAGGCGGCAGGGGAGCCAGATGTCGGAGAGGAGATCCACAGGCGATAAATGCAAGAAAACCGTTTAAATCTATGTGTCAGTTGCACCTAGCTAGTTCAACAGTAAAGCAGTGAGACCTAATTACCATTCTAGTAGTGAGCTTAAATGTATGTAGTCGAGTCACCGGGGAACATTCTAAGAACATTTTCCTATCTCTTAATATTTTGTTTAGTTTCTGAAAGGCATATTTAGCTATTCTTATGTATCATAGTTTTTGTCTGTTAGTTTTTGATCCAAGCGCACATTATTCGCACTTGTATCTTTGTTTTTTGGCTAACAACATCTTATGTTCGTGCCTCTCAACAACTCTCCACTTATTCATAGCATGTTCACCATAAGCTATGTCGATACCACTTTTACCAATCTTCACAGAAAACTTGTGAATATTCTAAGAATTGTTTAGTTTCTGAAAGGCGTATTTAGCTAATCTTCCGAGTCACAATTTTTGCCTCGGTTACTACACTACCCAGATAGTTCAATTTCTATGGATGTTTGAATTTACCATCTGCAGTATGTAACAAATGCTTTTGGCTCTGTCTTTTGCTAACAACCTTCCATTCTATTTTGTGAGTCCGTTCATCTTGCTTTTCTTTAAGGTTATATTAATTGCATATTAGTTCCTGCTTCATTTCGGCTTATCACTATATCACGTCGAAACACGGATTCTCGTACGATCACTGAAGTTAAGCAACGCCGGACCTGGTCAGTAACTAGAATGGTAACCACTTGGGAATACCAAGTCCTGGGAGCTTGAAGACATACAACAACAACTACTACAGTGAATATCACATGTAACTTGAGGAGAAAAAAAATGCCATAATCAAGATATCAACGTTCCACACTACTTCCAGTAAAAGGTTAGGAAGGAAACAACTAACAATAGTGTAAAGATCAATAACAACCACTGGACCTGGCTGAAAAAGGTGTCAAGAAGATTTTATAAATTTCAAACGACTGGCTGCTCGATCAATGAATGCCGAATGTTTCCTTACAAGGAAACGGCTAATAAAACATATTGAACATAAATAGACTATTTTTTATGCCTCTTGATTCCTTGGGGAACACCTCCTCTCCAACGGACGCGGTTCCGAGCGATCCTTCTTCAGGTCGGCCCATGTCGTGCCGGTTGCCTTTACCTCTGCATCAACACTTTTCGCCTCCATTGTGAATTCAAGTCAAGGTCCTGCCTGGTGACACTAGAAGCAAGCTTGCGAAGTGTGTGGCCGATCTATCCCCATTTCCGTGATGTGGTTGCAGAAATTTCCTGACCGCCATGACTGGGTTCTCCTGCTTGTCTGGCATGGTGAAGATTCCTGTTGCCAGACATAGGGTCATCCAGCAGCTACCCTCTTGACCCAGGGCAGCACTACATCCCCTAAACACTTGACGTATGCCTCCGTGTTGAGTCTGAGGCCCCCACAAACGAATTTGGGAGTTCCTTTTTTATCAAAACGATCAGAGTGAGTTTTCTGAGGTGTCATACCTTCGTGATCAAACTAATTTAACTTATTCAACTCTTTCCGAATCCTCTGCACTGTCCTCGGCGGCGTCAATTGCGTCATGGTGCTCTTTTCCCCACAGACGGTGCCCAACTGACCCTAGTATACTCTGCTGTCGATAAAATAAAAAACAAACAATACGCATGCGGGAAATTAAAAATATAAAATGGCGGCAATTTACCCATCGCACTCTGTAAATATGGTTGCTGCATATCTAAAAAACTTATATGTAAGGACTCTTCTGGATATAGATTCAGAATTAGCGTACTCGATCTAATTGAGGGAAGCATCATTTGTAGGAATAGCAATATATTTTTTAAGCCAGTGGAATTTATATAAGACAAGATCTCTCAATAACATGTCTGTCAGTTATGTGTCATATGTGATACACGTTTAGGTGATCATGTATCTTTCGATACATGACTGATGAGGCAGATTTTTCTCGCAGTAGGTTGCCATTTCTTTCTGTGGTAGACCAGTTGCCATCCAAGGCTATAAAAACAGGTCTGGCCTGCTATTTACCCATAGCTGGGGAGAGAAGGGGATTCATACCTTTCCCAAGGGTATTAGCACGTAAGTGAATGTAATGGATTCGACTGGAATTTGAACTCGTCTCTCCGATTCCCCAGTCCGCTATCCATTACTCCACTGTGCCTCCCTTACTCCCTTACTCTGCTATTCTGGGTACGGATTCGTTATCAGTGTACTCGATTTATTCTTTTCCGAACAGCAGTCTACAGGGTATTTTTGTTGTCCTATGCATGCTGAGACACCTCGTGTCGTAATCACGAAGACCTTTACTCTATAAAGAGTTCGATCCTCAATGTTAGTTCTTTGCAATTATTGATCTTGTACAAGAGAACAATAAATTTACCAGAGGATTATAAATTTACCCAGAGCTGTCTGGTACTTGAGAAAATTACTGGTGAAAAAAAATCAATGTTTGATTCCAGATAAGATCTAGAATTTCAAATTAGTAAGGAAGAATGGCGCAACATTGTCTTCATTCTCTTCTCTTCGTCAGAGAAATTCTGCCTGATACAAAAATAAACTGTTAAAAGAAATTAGATAATTTCCCCTTTTTTCCCTTTTCTTTTTTGTTTAAAAATCAATAATTGAGATTGAAGAACACTCATGCGCACACTCGTATTTCCCCCTCCTCCTATTGCCCTCTCTCTTTTATATACTCTCTACCCTTTCTCGCCTTTTATGCCCTCCTTCCTCTTTCTTTTAGTAACATTCTCTCTTTCATTACTCATGTCTCTTCTTCCTTTACTTCTTCCCTCACGCTGCCTTTCTCCTTTTCTTTCTCTTTTCCTTTTCCTGCTATTTTCTTTTAATTTTTCTGTTTCTTTCTCTTTCTTTTCTCACGTTCTCCTCTCTTTCTTTCATTCTCTCTCTAATCTTCCTCCCTTTCTATGTCATTCTCACCTTTTCTCTCCCTCCTCCCTCTTTCTGTCTCTATTTTATCAACACCTTCTGCTCTCTTATTCTCTTTTTACTAATCCCCTCCCACATTTTATTTTCCTCATCCACTCACACACCCATTCTCATTTTCATTTTCTTCTTTTTATTCCTTTCTCTTTCTTGTCTCTCTTCCTCCTCTCTCTTTCACTTATTCTCTTTTTTCCTCTCTCTTTTCCCCTCATTATCACTTTCATCCCCTCCTCTCTGTTTCTCTTTCACGCTTTCTTTTTTATCACTATTATTTTCTTTTAATTCTCTTTCTTTTTTCTATTTCCTCCTCCTCTTTTCCTCTTTCTCTCTTTTCTACTCTTCTTCTTCCCTTTTCTCCTTCTCTCGGTTTCACTTTATATCCATATTCTTTTTCTCTGTCATCACACTCATCCGTCCTTCCTTTCCTCATTCCATCATACTATCTTCCTCTTTTCCTTTTTCTTTTCCTCTTCCTGATATTTATTTTAACTTTCTATCCCTGTCCCTTCCTCTCCTCGCCATCTTCCTCCCATCATCTTTATATCTGCTACCCCCAGAATTATTTTCATGCCTTCTTTTCTTTCTACGTGTCTTCTATCCAGCCTCGCCTTTACCAGGATACCTTTCCCTCTTCTTTTTGATTTCTTATTTTCCCCTCTTTTCGCTTTTTCTTACACATGCCAGTTCCCCTTCTACACTTGTTCAATGACACGCTTGTTTCGCTTAAAGTCTCTTTTTGTTTGCCGTTCTTAAACTAAAAAGAAATGAAACTTTTTAGGTCCGAAGAAGGTTAGTCATCCCCACCTTTACCAATTGTTTATCTGTGGCTTTGTTACTATTTATCTATTTCTTTTTCTTTGACTGTAGATGCTAGTGATTAGTCAGTGTTAGTTAAACAAGTCTATGAAAAGTTCAACTGCGATCATCAGTCAGGTGGATTAGTTACGGACATGTGTGGAACATTAAGTAGAGGTGGGAATGATAATAGCGTAAGGTTCAGGTTAGCGACTTTCCGTTTAGGCATTGAAATACGCTCAATATGATTCAGTACAAACAAGGAACACATTCTAAGGAGATAATCTGAAAACAGAATTAAGTATGGTTGAAAGCATTAAATGGTGCGAATGATTACCAAAGACCTTCCACGCGTAACAGCTGGCGTATAAGAATTTTTTACTGTAAGAGACTATGACGTTTCTCACGGTATAGCGGTTTGTGGATGCGTTGGGACAAAATAAAAAATAAAAAGACAAGAATATGCAATATTAACAAAATAAACCTAAATCGTGAGAAAAAAGAGAACACTGAAGGAAGAACCGAAACTTCTTACTCAAATTCGAGTTATTATATTCTTTTCCACCCGGACCAGCCTAGGCTTACATCACGTTGATCACCGAACTTAAGCAACGTCGAGCCTGATCAGTATCTAGATGGGTGACCGTTTCGAAATACCATGTGCTGTAAGCTTGGATTTGCGGGTGGTGCAATGGGTAATGGCTCGGAATTGTTAAACCGAGTTCCAATTCCAGTTGAGTTCGTTGTATTCACACGCGCAAATACACTTAGGAAAGGGGTGAATCCACATCTTCTCCCCCACCTATGGGTTAATTAGTAAGACTTGTATCAGTAATTTCATTATTATCTCCAAAAATAAAATAAGATTGCATACAAAATATTTAGATTTCGGCATTAAATAACTCATAGAGATGTTGATTTGCCGCTAAAGAAAAAACGACCAAGCCCAGAAAAAGAGAAGAAAATTGAAGGAAGAACGAAATTTTCTTACTCAAATGCAAGTTATTATGTTTTTCAATCGAACCAGTCTCCTCATCTTGATTGTCACGTTTCAGCCGTTTTACATGTCGACCTTCTTCAGATGTCTGTAGTATTCGATGATCGCTTCGAAATTTTGAGCCGGACACTTTATTCCATACAAGAGGGTAGATTAGTTTCATTCCACTTTCCATGCTGAGGAAATTACTTAATTTTCTCTCGGCTATTCGCTCTTTGTGCCGCTTCTTGTGTTACTTTGAACTAACTAGGTATTTATCATGCGACTATCAGGAAACACTACACATTTCTTGTAAGGAATTTATTTGTTCTGGAACAGCTGACGTGGTATCTCACAATAAATATTAATTGGGGGTGATAATACGTCACATCGGAGTGACCAATCAATGTGTATTAAGACTAACATATCACTTCAGGTACGTCACCAGGTGATTGATGGAAGAAAGTGAATATTCTCCCATCCAAATTTCCCCCATGATGGGCATTATAATATATCCATAATAATATAACACTTTATTTCACGGACGGAACGGAATAGCTGAAAGAAAAGGAATGACAAATATGCTTAGTTCTCAGAGAGAGTTTTATAACCCTATGCCATTCGAAAAATAATATATACATATTTATACGTGTTCCACGCAAATAAACTATAGCATGTAGGCAACAACAAGTAGAGTGAAAGGGTACGAAAAGAGATAGACTTACTTCTGGAGAAACCATATTTAGGATTCCAGATTCAAACAAACCTGGTCTATCTCCCAAGTGGCCAGCGAGAATATATTCCGCAAACAGGAAAACGACGAGTCTTGCTTTTTTGCTGTAAGGTTCACTCTGTACAAAGCCAGGGGGACACTCGAGGTAGAGGGTTACGTTCAGGAACAGTTTATATGAATATGAGGAGAAGATAACGGTTGACTCAAGACTTGAACAGATTAAGATTGTAGTGATCAGAGAAAGATCTTCTTGAGAATTGGTTCCACAGATCAGTGGTTCGCAGGAAGAAGCTGTTCATGCGGAACTTACTTCTCACCGATGGAATACGGAGGGAATGTCGGTGGTTTGCTACTATGTAAGTGGTATGGGGGATACTAACCGTGAAAGTTAGACCCCCGCCTGTGAGAGAGAGATTGAAAGGTGGAATATAATTCCTCTCCAACAAGGAATCAGAGACACTTTTGAACTATTAATACAAGAAAGTGTGGACTGGGTAGCACCCGCCCAAATATGACAACATTACTCCATTTTCGGTCTGATATGGATCTTATAAAGGAAGAGGATAGCATGAGGAGTCAGGTACTTACTGGAGCGGTATAGGGAGCCGATCATTTTACCTGCATCTTTAGCGATGGATCGTATATAGGAATTCAACTTAAGGTCGGGTGTGAGTTTGAGGCCCAATATTCTCTCAAAGCACAATGCCTCCTCGAGAGGACATTTGTTCATCGTGGTTAGTGGCAGTTTGATGTCTGTAGTGCATGACTTCTTCACCACCTCTTCGCTTAAATTGTACCACGAAGTCATAAGGATGTCTTTCCGGTCTGACACTGGTAGTGAACTGAATAGAGATTCAAAACAGTTAATGAAGAATAATGAAGACAGTGAAAGCTGACGAAATCTCTCAAGAGAAAAACAAGACTATATAAGCGTTATTTAAACGACACCCGGGAAATGTCTATCGCTAGAGCATCTTTGTGATCTGATATTTTAGTATCTCCCCAATCTATTTTTCTTTTTTGTTGTAATATATCCAATGTTCGTTAAACATCTCCTTGGTTTGTGGATAGAAAATATGTTGGGTTTATACTTTTATATCCAAGTAACTACACATACTTGAATCAATAAATAATATAATGGTTAAGATTATGGGAAAGTAAATATTGGTCGTTAATATTTGGCATGTAAGTATTTACTTAGCACGATGATAGTTAAATATTGGTTGTTTATATTTGAGTCTGCAAGCACTTACTTGTGTCAGGAACAGGTAAAAATTGGTAAATTATATTTGAGTCTATAAACATTTACTTGGTTCAAGAATAGGTAAACATTTATTGTTTATATTTGAGTTTATAAACATCTGTTTGGTTTGGAGAAAGTTAATATTGGATATTTATATTTGAGTCCATTGGCGTTTACTTAGTTCGGTGATAGAAAAGCACTGATTACTTATATTCTATCTTTAAGCAACGTCGAGCCTGGTTAGTAATTTGATGAGTGACCTTTTGGGAATACCATGTGCTGTAAGCTTGAATGTGCGTGTGGTGTAATGGATAACGGCTCGGAATTGGAATCCGAAGAGCCAGGTTCCAATTTCAGTCGGGTGTGTTATATTCACTTTAGGGGTGACCACTTGAGAATACCAGGTGCTGTAAGCTTTGTAAGCTTGGATGTGTGGGTGGTATAATAGCTCAGAATTCAGAGAGCCGAGTTCTAATTTCACTAGAGTTCATTATATTCACTTACGCGCAAAACCCTTGGGAAAGGTATGAACTGTCTCTTCTCCCCCCAAATATGGGTTAATTAGTAAGATTTGTATCACTAAATCATTATTATGTAAACAAATTTTTACAGCCTAAAAATATTTGTTTGTCCTATTATTCAACTCGTAACTGGTGGAAAAGAAGAGGCGGATTCATGCCTTTCCCAAGGTTATTTGCGTGTAAGTGAATATAACGAACCCAACTGGAATTGGAACTCGGCTCTTCTTTCTTTCTAATTCCTATCCGTTATTCGTTACAACACATCAATAAAGCATATGCAAAATTAAATTAAAATAAAGCCAACAGATGTTATTGATGATAGTATTAAGCATTTTCTTTAGTTATTCATAATTTGTTTTCTTCTGTGATCCAAATGGTTAATGGCATTGGTAATGGAGAAATGAGAAGTTTCCTTACATGAAACATTCAACATTCATTGCTCGAGCAATTACTATTACCGTTGGTTAAAATTTCTAAAATATGTTTCTTAAAAAAGTTTATAAAATTACAAGTCCACTGTCATCGTTCTTTCTAATGTTAATGGAAGTTACTTCCATCTGTTTTGTTTTGGAAAGTTAACAGTCGATTATATCATTGTACTCCTTTCTAGTTACTATCCATTTTAGTTGTTGCTGTTGTTGGAGGACTTCAAGTTATTATCTTGTTTGTGTTATTTGGTATAGTTCTTTATTTGTGATGTTATAGCGCCAGTCAGTAACGTTTGATGAGGTATTGTATTCTTGAAGACCTAAACGATCCATTCGCCTGAAGCCATTTTAAATCACAGATCTGAGAAAGCGGTTATATATAGATGATAGTTAAGATGTTTATGAACGAGTTGGACACCATGCATGACATCCATATGCAAGATGAGATGTGATGAAGCTATTAAAGATATTACTCGGCTTCTTAGGTCCATTTTTTGGGGGGTGGGGGGGTTGTAACATCATGCGGTGTTGCGCAAAACTACCCCTGGCATAAAATATCCTATGTTCAATGCCTTTATCTTCTCTACTAAGTTTCTTATAACTGATAAGACGTATTTTAACGGTCGACCTCGAATGTGTAATAAAAAGCAATGATAAAGACGATTGACAAACTTGGAAGCCCACAAAAATTAGAATGTCAAAAGGACGGTTTTTCTCGCTATTGTTTTAACTACCCCCACTCCTCAGCAATGTTGCTTGTTTTAAAAAGAGATGATTAGAAATGTAATAAAACCTATGCATATGATGAAAATTAATTTAGACATTTTCTTTGTTCTTGAAAATTGACAACAAAAATAATAAACACTATTTATTCATTATATTGTTTATTTACACAATTTATTTATTGGAATGGTTGGCAATACATTGGCTAATTGCCATTTGATTCAAACTTTATAAAATGGTAAATAATAAGGATTTCCTTATAGTTGGTTCGCATATTTTAATAATTTACAAATTTATGAATTTATAAATATAAAAAAATGTTTTCATATTTATTTATTTATAAATTGGTAAATGATAAATATTGCTTTGCATTAGTTTTAAAACGATTGTATTAGTTTTTAGAATGTTGTTAATATGAGATTATTCTTGAAAATAAGCAATCTAATAAATAAATAATGTTTAATATATTGTTATAAATTCTCACGAGCCCAAAAATGTATAAATTCACTTTCATCGTTGTTGAGTCTTGACTCACTGTTGAATCTCGCCTAATGCATGGAATAATAATGCAACACAAAATGTACTTAGAACAAGAATGTATTATAACAAGAAAGTGTACACAATAAGTACATATAGTATTTCTGTATATTTCTGGGAAGACGTTCCTGGAGAATGTGTTGACCAGTCGCAGTCGATCAGAGTCTCTAGTTGGATCTCGTGATTCCTCTTCCTCGTCTCCCGGTACCAACCATTATTTATATAGTTGGTAGTCACCTATGCAGCTTAGGTGGATCCTACACAACAATCGTATGTTTAGG
Organism: Acanthosepion esculentum; assembly: GCA_964036315.1. Taxonomy (NCBI): domain Eukaryota; kingdom Metazoa; phylum Mollusca; class Cephalopoda; order Sepiida; family Sepiidae; genus Acanthosepion; species Acanthosepion esculentum. The sequence goes on along the minus strand of OZ038493.1, from coordinate 95,725,431 downwards.
TTTTATTCTAAAACAATCATCACTTGTTAAAACAACAAACATTGATGAGGAGTGAAGGTAGTTAAAATAACAGTGGTGTCAGGGAAAAAACACCTTTTGACACTTATTTGTCGGCACTAAGGACCATGTTTACCAGAACATTCTTATGCGCGATCTACTTTTAAAACCTACGAAACCTTAAAACCAAGAATTAAATTTGTGTATTTTAAAAATATATTTATTAAAAAAAGATAAAGAGATGCATTCCCGTTTTTCCCATATATAATATTAATATTATATAATATAATTTTTATAATATATAATAATATAATATATATGTATATATATAATATAATATAATATAATAATATACAATATATATATTTTATATATATTTATATTTATATATATTTATATATATATTTATATATATATTTTTTTATATATATAATGTTTATATATAATATATATTATAATTATTTTTTTTTAAATAATTATAATTTAGGTTCTGCTTTTGTATCGAGCACTGTTTTTTAAAAATAAAAACAAAAATACTAAAGAACTTCGGATTATTTACCTAACGAGTTCTTTCCTATTTTTCTATATATTTGCACACATAATATAATATATATTTATATATATAATATATATATAATACATAATAATAATATATAATAATAACCTCTGGGTTTGCTTATACCCTACTTGTCAACTTTTCTGCTTTCGGGTGGAGAGGAACTCAGACGAGGCTATGCCACCCGACTTCGTGTTTGCGAGGTCTAAGGGAATGTTTGCCCGAGCGTACGCGCTTAAAAGACCAGCGTTAAACCTGCCTTGTGCGACATCCTGCTCTGTAGGGAACTCGTGTAAATAGCGGGTAATACAGTAACATCCATGTCGTATCCGCGTGTATTAAAATTAGCCACTTTGTTAAAATTTCGTCGGTAAAGGATTACATTTTGATACCGTAAGAAAAACTATGAAACACCCAGGAATTCTAACCGGACATACTAATATTGATACTGAGTTTAGATCAGTGGTGGTGGGGGGGGATAAATAAATTACTCATTACTTTTTATTATTTATTTATCATTTAAAAAAACTGCGATCAATAAAATAATTTAAAAAATCTTTTACATAAAACCAGATTTGTTTAGAATATTTCGACGAACAAAGCAAGAGTAGTTTTTGTCACAAGATAATTCCTTACAGATGAAGAAAAGACCACAATTGATAGAGCTGTGGTTCTACAGAACGAGGCTGCGAATACCATTAACTGAACATGTGAACAACGAGGAATTATGAAAGAAAATGAGTATTGGAAAGATACTAACAATTGAAATCAGAAAGTGACAGTAATAAATTACTAGGAAATATAATGAGGAAGGACGGCTTGGAAAAATTAATACTAACAGAATGTACTAAGAGAAAAAGGCATAACGACAAACAACGAGAAACTGATTTAATGAGTTTTTTGTCAACAGCTTGAAAAGCAGATACAATGGTAATAGTGGCAAAATATTAGCAGTCAGTGGGACTTTCGCTTGAAATTTATAAAATATTTCCTTTGAAACAATACTTCGTTTTTTAAAGTCCATTAACACTTATCGCTGTTTCCAGTATCTATGGGTGTTTCAGGGCCATACCAGCCGGGCTGGGGGAAATGCTTATGTCCCTTCAAATTTTTACTAATTGTAATATTTTTTTGCAGAGTTTTATTTTAACAAAATACAAGAAAAGAAAAAAACTATCAAACAAGGAAGAATAAAATAGTTTTTTTCCTTCATTAATGAATCTATACTTTCCCTGTTGACGTTAAAGAACAAAAACAAAAAAAAGAAAAGAGAAGAAATAAAGTTCTTTTATTTACAACACAGACGGTTCTCTATTATTTCAAAGATGATTTCTGTCAATCTCGAGGTACTAGAGATTTTTAATGTTCTTGCCGCTAAATATATTGGCGGCCTTTCATAAAAAGTCTAAATTTTTTGGCCTACCCGCCAAAAATACAAAATAAAACATTTGTCTCTGTTACGGCCTTGTGTCTCCTTCCTAACCTTTTAGCCGGGGTGGTATTACCTTTTAGGGTCCCAGCTATGAGCAAATAGTTAACCCCCAAACTGGGGTCAAAACGTGTAAAAATAGGTTTTAATACCAGAAATACATTTTTGTAAAAATAAAATACTACCGACAATAAATATTTGAAGAAAAAATTATTACCAGCAATAAATAATTACCAGCAATAAATAATTACCAGCAATACTTTTTTTGAAAAAATATTAACAGTCGTACTTTTAGAAAAAATATTACCAGCAATAAAAATCTTGCCGGGATTAAGTAACCCATTGAGGTTGATAAGCCGTAAAACAAGCCAAACCAGAAAGCGTAGTCATTTACTCGTTATTTAAACATACGAGGGTCATTCACTAAATAAGGTGAATTTTTCGGTATAAGGACTTCCAATACAGATAGAAGCTTACTTTTTTTTATTTTTCAACGTAGTCTCCCAGCACTGTCACACACTTTTCCCATCTGTGCACAAGCTTCCGTATTCCCTCAGCGTAAAAATCTTTGGACTGATGTCTCATCCAGTCTCTCACAACACTTTTGAATTCATCGTCACTTTTAAACCTCGTGCCTCTCGTGAACGCTTTCAAGGGACCAAACAGGTGAAAGTCTAAAGCGGCAAGGTCTGCGCTGTAAGGGGGATGAGGTAGCAGTTCCCAGCCCAGCCCGTTGATGGTCTGCACCGTTTGGGCTGCTGTGTGAGGCCTTGCGTTGTCATGATGCAAGATGACTCCTTCTGACTGATTTGTCCCAACAGATAAGCTCAAAGTCCTTGCAATGTCATCCACGGTCACCCTTCTGTCAGACTGAATGAGGTCATTGACTGATTCGATCACCTCAGGAGACCTCACTTCTGTAGGCCTCCCTTCATCTTCAACACTGCTCCGTCCTTCTTTAAACAATTTAGCCCACTTGTAGACATTTATTTTTCGCTGAAACATGTGGCACCATACACAGTTGACATTCTCCTATGAATTTCAACTGGTTTGCACCCTTCAGCAACCAAAAACTTGATAACTGACCGCTGTTCAATCCTGGAGCATGCTTCTTGGTCGGCCATCTTTGTTAATCGCCAAAACTCTCAAAGTTTTTTTATGAATCTGCAAAAGAAATTAAATCCGTGTGAAAAAGAAGTAAAACAAAAAAAATAAAAAAGAGTAAGCTTCTATCTGTATTGGAAGTCCTTATACCGAAAAATTCACCTGGTTTATTAAATGACCCTCGTACATTAAAAGGTAGACATTAGTGAGAAATAGTTTCAAGTTATGTATAAGGCTTTCTGGCGTTCTTTTGTTTTATTCTTTACACCTTAATTAACTATGGTAGCTAAAAACAAATTGTTAGGTAATAAAACAGTTCAATGTTCGCCGAAAAACATTTTTTAATGTATGAAAAAGTGTCATGAGGAGCCAAGAACCTCACCACATCCAACCCCAGGAAGAAACCGTTTAGTTTGTATTAGGAGAGTCACTGAACTCGTCAAGAAGAGGGTGAAGAGAAATCCACCGAGAAACATGTGGAAGATGGCAATATAGCTGAATATTTTCTGTCTCTTAATACTCTGCTTAGCTTTCGGAATGCATCTTTGGCCATCCCAATACGTCTTCGGATCTCAGTATCGCACTTTCCGTCCTTTTCACAGATATTTCAATTTTTGTACTTGTTTGATTTTAGTATCTCCGATTTGTAATTTGCATTTTGGTCTCATCCTTTTACTGGTAACCATGCATTCTGTCTTCTTGTAGTTTATACTTTGTCCTTTCTTCTAGCTTTCCTTCACTACCTTCTGTAGGAGCTTTTGTTGTTTCCTTTCGATGTCTGCTATCAACACTGTGTCATCTGAATCGGATTTTTTTTTCTTCTGTTATTTACCATAGTGAAAAAAAATGAAACAGAAAACTTAATTACATTGAATATTTTTGCATGTCAAAGTGTTCTGCTAATTTTCATGTCTGATTGTGAACAGTCGATTGAGTAGCTGACTTTACGAGCCTTTCCTCATTAATTGAATAAAAACTTCGTAATTAATAAAGAGGTTAATTAACAACGTCTTTTATAAAAACGAAATTGACATGCTTGAGCTACTTTATAATTTTAAGTGGGTACATGTAGATCTGTGTGTACGTGTAAATTTGTGTGTGTGTGTGTGTGTGTGTGTGTGTGTGTGTATGTGAATGAGAGGAAAATGAAAGATTTCTTATGAGAGAGAAAGAGAGAAAGAAAAAGCATGCTTATGTGAGAGGATTTTTGCATGTAAGTGAATGATTTAAGAGAGAGGGCAAATGGACATGTGAGTTTGTGTGTGAAAGACAGGGAAACAAAAGACTTTGTGAGAGAGAGAGAGATAAAGAAAAGGTATGTGAATGTGAGAGAGTAGTTTTGTATGTGAGTGAGTGCTTTAAGAGAGAGTGTATGCGAATGAGAGAATTTTTAAGAGAGTACAAGTGTGTGTGTGTGTGTGTGTGTGTGTGTGTGATGGTTTGTGGCAGAGATAGAGAGAAGGGCAAGATTGTGTGGTGAGAGAAAAAGGGAGACTGAAAGGACATGTGCGAAATGTTGTGAGTGTTTTAAGAGAGGGATAATGCCTGTATGTGTGTGTGTGTGTGTGTGTGTGTGTGTGAGTGTGTGTGTTTGTGTTATTTTGCCTGTGTTTTTGTGTGTGTGTTTGTGTGTGTGTTTGTATGTATTTACTAGTGTGTGTGTGTGTGTGTGTGTGTGTTTGTGTGTGTGTGTGTTTGCGTATGTATGTGTGTGTGCATGCGAGTCTATGAAAGAGCGGGAAGGGAGAGTTTTCTTGTAAGAGCGAAAGAGAGAAAAATGCATGTGCTAAAAAAGAATTTTGTATGAGAATGTTGTATAGTGTGAGGCAAGTGTTTGTGTGCGTTTACGTGTTTGTGTGCGTTTACGTGTTTGTGTGTGTTTACGTGTTTGTGTGTGTTTACGTGTTTGTGTGCGTTTACGTGTGAGTGCGCGTGTGTGCGCAAAAGAGAGTGAATGTGCATGTGTGAAAAAGAGAATTTTTGCATATGAGTGTTTTAAGACAGAGGGCAAGTGTGTGTGTGTGTGTGTGTGTGTGTGTGTGTGTGTGTGTGTGTGTGTGCATATCCATGAGAGGGTTTGTGTGTGTGTGCGTATAATAGAGTGGCGTTTTTATGTATACGATTTTTTTCTCCCTTCCAAGAAGAAACTGCCCACCCGTCCAGCTGCCGTGGCCATTTATTTCACACACACCTACATACGCACGCATGCGCACACGCAGCCTCGCTTCCGAGCTTTTAAAAATCTTTTCTTCTCTCTTTTTTTTTTTTTTTTTTTTTGCATCCATTGAGGACGCCAGCCGATAAAAGTTATCGGCAGCTGTTATCATTCATAAAAACACAACTCAATGAAAATGATTCTTACGTTACATAAAAAGCGAAGAAGAGTGAAGTGCTTATTTCGGCCCAAGCAAGGCAGCTGAAAACGACAGAAAAAGCTGAAAACAATTGAAAAGTAACCCGAAACCCTGCAAATGAAGGAAAGCGTAAAAAAAATCACGATTGAAAAAAAAAATGTTGGGGTGGCAAGAGGATAAACCGACCACTGCAATGAAAACAATGGATAAAAATTTAAAAAAAAGATTTAATCAACAGAACGTCGTTTCTCTGTGGATGCGTCTATTTAAGAACCAGTATAGATTTGTGTATAAGTCGAGTTTTTCAAATCTAAATTCATAAGGGAAACAAGGGTCGAACTATAGATATGTAAGATGACATGCTGGAATTTATGCACAATAACAAGAGCGAGGAAAACATCTTAGACTTAGGCATGAAATATTTTCATAAAAACAGCTTGTAGATTGTAGTAGTAGTAGTAGTAGTAGTAGTAGTAGTAGTGGACATCCATTTATTTCACGATATAATGATAGCGCACTCTTTGGTCAAGCGTTCAGTCCTTTTGCGAGCAGTGTTAGGCCAGTCTTTGAATGGCGCTCTCTTCTGCAGGTGAAAGACGAAGCTGGGACGTAGAACGAAGGTCTATCATTACTCTCTCTGCTTCCTTCGTTGTCTTCTGAACAGTTGGGTTCGCCTCTTCAAGACCTTTGTGTCTCCTTCTTGATCAGCCGCTACGATCGTCTGCTAGCTGTTCCCAGATACCAGAGTCGATGCCTGTGATGTCTCTTGCAAACGTCGGTGAAAAGTAGTGTAGGGCGGCCTACCAGCTCACCGTATATGATGTCTTTTGGTATACGACCGTCATTCATTCGATGGACTTGACCCAGACATCACGTACATTTTGTACTGCAATTATATATTGGATGACGTGAATTGATCTTTGGAGGAAACTATAGAAGATTTTTTCCTGAAACTTCAAGCGTTTCGTTGTGAAAAGGCATAATAAAAGATCTTTTAAGGATTCTCTCTTTGTTTTCGGTTTGGTTCGTTTTAAGGCATATCAACATCAATTGGGTTATTTAATGCCGACAAGATTTTTATTGCTGGTAATGTTTTTTCCAAAAAATTATTGCTGGTAATGATTTTTTATCGAAAATTTATTGCTGGTAATAATTTTTTTACAAAAATGTATTTTTGGTATTAAAAGCTATTTTTTTTATACACATTTTGACCACAGTTTGGGGGTTAATTATTTGCCCACAGCTGGGACCCTAACAGGTGTTACCACCCCAGGTCAAGGTGGACCTGCTAACACCAGCAATTAAGAGGTGGTTCCACGCTCCTCAAAACCTCCTCATCAACGGCCTTGCTGATCAAGTCCATCGAATGAATGACGGTCGTATACTAAAAGACATCATATGCGGTGAGCTGGTAGGCCGCCCTACACTACTTTTCCCCGACGTTTGCAAGCGACATAACAGGTATCGACTCTGGTACCTGGGAACAGCTAGCAGACGATCGTAGCGGCTGATCAAGAAGGAGTCATTTTAACCATTGATCTGAGAAAGTCGTTGTATACAGCTGATATTTTAGATATTTCTGAACGGATTTTGTCCCAAGGCATGACATCCATATGAAAGTCTCGATCTGGCGGGGCTTATTTCAGAACACGATTCAAGTTTTTAGTTAATGCTTTGGTTTTGTGGTAGATTGCCCTGTTGGGTGAAGCTTACTCTATCATAGATTATTGTTCTATGTTCAGCTTTCTTAATATCCTATACTAAATTCGTTACAATTGATCCAGACACCGATGTGTTCGAAGCTTTTATTATTTACTAACTCCACATCCTGAATTATAGATACAGGATAATTATCATCACGGCTTTCATAATCGTGAAATATTCCTAATACAGGTTCAATGATAAATATATGAACAATCCTAATGCATTTCAATCAGTTTATATTGAAGACTTATACACGGGGTCGACAATTGTCTGATTCAATCGCAGAGTATTAACACGTAATTGAATGTAATGAATTTGACTGGAATTCGAACTCGGTTCGCCGATTCCTCAATCTGAGCCGTAATCTTTTCTGCCATTGTTGTCGTCTTGGTTTTGAATTTAACACTTGACACCTTTGAAAGTAGTTACATTTTTTTTTCATGAGAATAAGTATTTGCTGGTGGTGTAATAGCGTCTCAGTGTATGAAATTAGCCGGCCAAGTTCGATTTCAAGCCGAGTTCGTCACATTCACTTTGGCAATTCCTACTCAATTACCTCCCCTAGTTGTGTGTTAAATAGTAGAGTAGACTGCTCTCTATCCGTGAAAGGACAACTCTGAATGTAGCACTGTTATTTCAGACTTCTACTTTGGCCGTCTTCATTTTTAAATTTATAAATGTTTGAAACACCGAATCACATCAATGTCGCCCAACAAATATTTGGTAACGGCACAAGATGAAAATGTTTACGGGGACAACCAGTTTTCGCAGGTGTTTTCATTTTCTTTATTTATCTATTTATTGACTTGCTTGCTCGTTTTATCGGTGAGCATAGGCGATTACGTTTCGTTCGTTTTCTTTTCTGACAACGCTCAAAACAGAACAGCTGCGCTGAATTGAAAGAAACTCTTTAAAAGAAATTGGCTCAGACATTGACAATGGCTCAACTCGTTTATTTTGAATGTGCCTGAATATGTTGTGCACTAAAAGACCCTTAAAAATAGTCATCTGTCTAATTGACAAATACCTCCGAATATTTCAGAGACTGTATTTGTAAGTGGGCAAAAATTTGAAACACACTTTTTAGCTGAACTTCATTTGAGATATGGATTTCAATGGAATTCAGTAGAATTATATATACTACAGTTCAAAATGTTAAAACTACCTCCAGAATTAGCATGGGATAAACTTAACAGAAGTGTGTGGGGGGGGGGGAAGAAAAAGAGTTCTTAGTGATTGAAAAAGAATGGAATCAATTATCAAACTTATACTTTGAAAAACTTTTCAAACGAATGCCTAAAATTTGTGCTGCATTAATTAAGACTAAATGAGGATATTTTGACGAGAACAAAATTTAATCACAAAATGTTTTTTCTTTATGTCATAATTACATTTCTAATAAAAATCATGTCTCACTTATTTAACCATGTTTAATAATTTTCTCTTATTTAAAGTACAAAACAACTACTTTTGTGCCAATTTAAAAAATTACCAGAGGTGGCCTCAAACTTTTGAACTGTAGTGGATAGATAGATAGATAGATAGATAGATAGATCAAGTGGCAACACGCCGTAATCCGATAAGCATGTAAACACTACCAAACAAACATTCGAATAGGTACACAGCGAAACCGGTAAAATAAAACATTATAATATATTTTTTCTAAAAAGCTACAGGCATCAAAAATATTGCATATAAATATATAAATCATCAGGTGTATTTTCAAATATATATATATATATATATATATATATATATATATATATATATATATATACATACACGTTTTATCAGTTTGTGATTGGAAGGGATAATTCCGAGTAGGATATAAATCCAGGGAGAGCTCAATGTAGACTACAGAGCATTATTAGATGTGTGGAGAAGGTTTCGTTCTGATGAGTTGAACACCTCTGTGTTCACGAAATAAAAATTATAAACGGAATGGATTAAAGTCTCCGTCTTCTTATTATCATATATATATATATATATATATATATATATATATATATATATATATATATAATTGTGTATTTGGGCAGCATCCCTCTTTTCTACGTATTTCATTAAAGAAAAAAGACAAGGTACTGTGATTAAGCTTTTTATTGACTTTTTCTTTTATTCGTTCTAAGTATTTTCTTGTCTAGACATAAACTATGTAAAAATTGTCCAAATGTTTTGTATATCCAACCGCTTTCGGGCTATTTTTTTAGCTATTATCAAGGGCAATTTTTGTTTGTTTTTTTTATTTTTGTTGTTTGTTTTTAACTGAATGTATGGGATTTTAATGAATGTTTTATGTTCCAAACACCGTCAGCACATTATGGCCGTGCTCATAGTTGATGTTATCCAGTGTAGGCTTTTTCTTTTAATTATTAGTGCTTCCAATATTTTGAGTATTTTCTGCATGTGGATATTATACTTGTATTTTCTACAAGTATATTGCGGATAGAGTCTTATAGGTTTATGTGTGTGTTTAAATGTGTCATAAGTGAGTTATGGTCATATATATATATATATATATATATATATATATATATATATATATATATATTTGAATTGGACAAAGTCCAACAATTTATTTAAAGACATTTATGATATGTTTAACGTTCTTTTTATAGATACAAGTATTTAAGCAAATGCCCTGTTTTATAATAAACAGTATTAAATAACGGTAAATGTTTTTTAATACTGTTTATTATAAAACAGAGCATTTGCTTAAATACTTGTATCTATAAACAGAACGTTAAACATATCATAAATGTCTTTAAATATATATATATATATATATATATATATATATATATATAAACAAAGATTTGTACCCAAAGAACTGATATATAGCCTTGAACAGAACAGACGTCATACCTTAGGTAACCTTTCGGCCAACACTTTTTCAAAGATATTCGTTAGCACTATTAATTATAAATGAATACAAAGACAATATATGAAGCAAATATATATATATATTTGCTTCATATAGTGTCCTTGTATGACGTCTGTTCTGTTCAAGGCTATATATATATATATATATTCTGCACAATATGTCCCAATAGTGGATATATTGGTGAATCTGGAAATAATTTTAGATTTCGCTTCAACAACCATAAACTAACCATACGCCAAAACAATCCTTATTCCCCCATAGCTGAACATATTAATCAACCAGGACACTCATTAGAAAACTGTAAATGTTTATTGATAGATTCTGATTTCAGTTCCACATACACACGCAGAAAAAAAGAAAAATACTGGATTTTAAAATTAAACACATATAAACTAGGGTTAAATAAAGACTTGGGTATTTTAAATCTTTATAAATATTTCAATAGTTAAACAAAAAAATTTTTGTTAGACATAGTTAAAAAAAAATTTTTAAACAACATCTAAAATATTACTACAGTTAGATTTACGTTAGAAATATTCAAACACAGTTGCATTCCATATCACGTGACGTCACGGGGCCGATCGGAAATATCAAATATATATATATATAAAAAAATACAAATAAATACTTTCACAAAAAAAACATTCAGTTTTTTTTAATTTGCAACTTTTCAGTTGTTTTTTCTATATTATATATATATATATATATATATATATATATATATATATATATATATATATATAGAGAGAGAGAGAGAGAGAGTCTCAAAAAATGTATACACATTATAAACCTTTCCCCCAAAATTATTCAAGCAACTATATCTAATTTAAATATGAAGACAGTATTTAATTTATTACAAATGCATGCTCTTAAGATTTTGTCATCGCGTATTTTCAAATTGTTAGAATTGTCTGTATCTTTATGATCCAGGCATTATTGACAACGTAGCGAAATACAAGCAGTAATCAACATTTCGATAGGTTTCTTGGACTTCTGTGACAACTTTCCATCAATCTTTCTTACTTCACAGGACTTCTTGATATTCTTGATCTTCCGGGGCGTTTCTTGTGCAAATCGTCTACAGTACCATCAGCCTCAAACTTAACTCTAATTCGTGAAATTCTAAGCCACATGGGTGGATCTGTGTATTTGCGTATTTGGGCAGCCATCCCCCTTTTATCCAAGATTCATAAAAAAAGACTGAGTTTAGATAAATTCTTTTCGATTCTTTTGTTTCACATATAACTTAATAAACTTCTATTCTAATCGCAACAACAACAAAAAATCCGGAATGATCATTGGATTCTATTTAAGAGCACTCAGAATTTGCAGCCCTCAATATTTACAGAAAAAATATATTGAAAATAAATCCAAGACACTTCAATACCCTATTTCCTTTTCAATGCGAAACAGAAGGCTCATAAAATATTCCAAAATAGAAGAGCTCTCTCCCTGACAAACCAAACGAATCAAAAAATATATTTTTCTACCCAATAACTCTATACAACTACAACTGAAAAGAATTTATTTAAACTCAACATAAAATTTTTCATCACTAAATCCAAAACAATCACGGACTTAATCAATAAAAAACAAAACAACCAGTCAAAATTTGAAGGGGGAATTTACTGAATCAAATGTACGAATTGCCAGAATGAGTACATTGGAGAAATCTCAAAAAGACGATATGAACACAAAAGGGAAATTTTCAATAACAACACACAAAACGCATTGGTTGTTCACCATACCAAAATAGACCACAATTTTGACATAGGGAATGCTACTTTGATTATAAGAGAAAATAATACACTGAGACAAAAATATCTGGAAAGTGCATTGATTACTAGTTCAGCCATGGCAAATTTGTGTCCAGGCTCTTACAATATATCACCAGTCTTGATAGGTTTTATATAGTCACAGTGTTGGATATTCAAAGACAAAGGTGATAGAGAAAAAATGAAAAAGAATACAGATGAATTTCGCTAAATTGAAACAAAAAATATTCTTTAAAAATATTCTTTAAAAAAAATTTTGAAAGTATCAGCGTCTCTCGTAAAATTATACAAAATTATATATCGTTATATCATATATATATATATATATATATATATATAGCATAATGAGAAGCCACGTAAAACTTCTGTAAACAGCCATTTCCGATGAAAGATCGGGGCCGATCTGAAATATCAAATATACATATATATATATATATATATATATATATATATATATATATAAAAATATAAATAAATACTTTCACAAAAAACATTCAATTTTTTTAATTTGCAACTTTTCAGTTGTTTTTTCTATATTATATATATATATATATATATATAAAGAAAAGTTTTCATTTTGTCTTATATATATATATATAAAGATAAAATGAAAACATTTTTTTTAAAAACACATTTCGCACCCCCCGCGGAAATTTGCGAAGGTAAATGTGTACACATCCATAACCAGCAGGAATCGAATTAAGTGATTTCTCACATATACGATTACAATTTAACCCGTTTTCACCCAGCATGCCGGTTGCTGTGTGGAAGTGCATATGCATCAGTGGGTCAGAGTTAAAAGGGTTAATAATAAATCATTGGAATGTTCATGATGTAATAAACAAAGTAAAGCAATGGGAAGAAACAATTTTCTTTGTCAAAAGTAGTTGCACGCTGAAATAATTGTTCTACAAAATAATCTTTATTTTATTTTCAGCTTTCTCCCTTTCAATGACTATATGATTTTAAAAATAAAACTTTTTTTATCAATCATAAAGCCACACAAAAGTTGGATTATTGCTATTATTGAAGTGTCTGCGACCACTTACTATTATTAGTAAGTTACATATTGGATCAGGAATTGCTTTATTATTTATTTTAATGTGATTGCCCTAACAAAAACGTCGCTATAATGTACCATTATGTAATTTTCAGTTTTTGTAGGAAAAATACAAGTATACAAATGTCGACTCATTATTATCCAGTTGAACGCGATCTACTCAGTATTATTGCAAACGGGCCAAGAAAATGTTTTATTATTCATTTTAACGTGATTGGCCTAAGAAAAACCTCATTACCCTCTTAGGTATCTCAACCAAAAATAATTATAACTTTTCACACATCTAAATATTAGAATTCAAGAACAAGCATTTTGAAATCAGAATTACCGTATTTTCTGGCTTACATGACGCTGCGTCTTGGAAGACGCATCCTAATAATGGAAAGAAATTTCTAAAAAAAAATATGTCATTCTTATACAGTAACACATTCGCTATTCGTCCCTCACATACTGGCGCCATGTATTGCTTACATTAATCCTTCGTCCGATTTTGTTTGTATGGCAATGACATACTATTCAAAAGCAGGAAGGCTCCAGCCGCTGCTAGTAAACAGAGCATGTTTAAAGTTGTGGCTCAAATCCAGGAAGGTTTATGGTCTTGGAAATACTTGTAACTGCTAATTACTGAGGTTACATCATATAAAAGGCTGAATTAGATAGATAGCTAACATTTGAGTGTAATGACTCAACATACAAATCTATGTCCCTATCACTCAGGCCAATTAGGTGACGTACAAGTTTACTTGAGCCTGATCGTTGCCTTTAATTCGTCTTGGAAGACGCAAGCGTATTTTTCAGGGCATTTTTAGGGAAACAAAAGCGCGTCTTGTAAGTCGGAAAATATGGTAGTTCTTACAAGTGGTATTTTCGGTTTGTAAAATTCAATTTCAAGCATTAGTTTTTTTTTTTATCGAAAACGAAATAAATGTTGTCAATAAATTATTGCAATTTCTTTTTTTTTATATGTAAAGCTTTTATTTATTTTGTTTTTGTTTTTTTCACCACTTATTCAGGATTAGTTTCCAAGTCTCTTCAGAGAAACAACTATTTTTCCTTTGCTGTTGGTTAATTTACATATGTGAAATATAAGAAAAAATGTCTCATTCAAATCTATTAATTTTTTCACCTCTTGTCCAAATCATAGTTCTTACTTAGACGAGGTTTTCCTCAACGAGTTCAGATATAAGAAATATCTCAAGAATTGGTTGTGCGGCCCTGATCCTTTTAGTCAAATCTGTCAGTAGAGACAGACATCTGTCTTCGGGCTTACTCAGTCGACGATGTACTTTCGTACTGTGTAACCGAGCAAGTAAATACTTTTTGTTTCTGGTAAAACAGTGTATCAATCATGCCCCCCGCCTCTCCTGTGACTTATGGCTTTTTCCAGAGGTAAAATTGTCCTCCTTGTAAAACCGTGGATGAAATTAAAGACAGCGTAATTTTGGGTTCATTAAGTGGAATCTAAATAGGAATATTCATTCTGGATTCAGCGCCATTTCACGGGTTAGAGCTTCCCCCCACTTTATATTAAATGGTTTGTTGCTTTCCGGACATACCCCAATTCGGCATAGCCCAGTTGGGTCAACAAATGAATGAAAGATGGAAGGAGATGAATGAAGACTAATATCTACTGTCGTTTGAACGCATATATTTAATTGCAGGAAGGAAAATGGGAAGAAAAACTAGTCAACAATGGTTGTTAATAATGTCTGTCCTTAAGTGAGGCCATTATATAAAAATATTTTCAAATTAAATATAGGCATGCAAACGACAGTACACATTATTTGGATTGGCACAACTTCGACAAAAGTTCAGATTCCCGGAGACTACGAATAATTGAACTTAATAGCAATGATACGTGAGACTTAAAAAATTTCAGCGGCAGGTGTTTGGACTTGTAATAGTGTGATTAATTTCCTTTTTAAGTCTAATCTTTATTCTCCAAAATTTCTTATCAGAACAATGTTAGGAAAATTAATGACGAAGTCGAAGACAGAAATTGTGTGACGCGACTGAGGTTAACACCGCGAAGTGGAAATCTGTTTCATCCTTGAAAACAATCTTCAATCATGAAAGAGAAACGCATCTCGGTCTCGACCTCAACGTCCAGTTTTATATTTAAAATATGTATATTTAAGCAGTATATCTTAATTCAAAAATTTCGTTGAATAATATAGACATATTTCGTCTACTTATTTTTATACTGATCCTTTCCAGTTGTCTAATCAGTTTCTTGATGTTAGGATGATTTTTTTTTACCCAAGTACTTTTGACTTGCTCTAAGGTCATCTTCAGGAGTAAATTGCAAAGATAAACATGCTGTTGTAGCGGCGATAAGATCTGCGCACTGTTATAGTTATTTTAAATTCTTTTATTATCCTTTGTAGTTATGGAATTTTTGCAAAACAAGCATTTTAATATAAGGAAAAATGAGCGGGAATTGGTAGAATCTTAAAATGGCGTTAGTATATGAATTATATATAGATTACACAGTTTAAAAAACATGGATATCAACTCAATCACGTGTCTCTACTAAATATAACGTTTAAAGGATTAGACAAATTAAATTTAAATGTTTAATAAACATCGAGTAATTATTTAATTTAAATAAAAATGTTAAATAGTTATTTAATGAAAACTTTTAAAAGGTATTTTCCAAATAAAAAAAATTCCAATCCAATTTTTACTTGAAAAAAAAAAACGGTTGCAAACAAAGAACGAATAAACGAAACGCAAGGTTTACAATGCCAATCTCTGTTGCAGACGTCTGCTCAGGCACACTCACAGAGCCCAACTATGGTTTATACTGCAACTCTGTTGAGCGGACCTTAGTTACAGTTTCATTAAGGCCACGGTTACGGTGATGAGAACGACCATCGACGGCTTCCACGGATTTTCGTCTACTTCGGTTTCACTCTCAATGCTTGGGCCAACCCGTGGTATGATTTTCAGGCACTGTCCCCCAGACCAGCGACATCAAGAAGTAACCTTCCAGAAAAAATCGACCATCGTGAGATTCGAACCCGTGGCTCATGGTCAAAAAAGCAAACGTTCTAACCACTCAACCATGTACCCATAATAGTACATACGCGCATATATATACATACTATTTTACAGTGGAAGTTCTATGCTAACAGTTTCTTTTCTTGCTTGTGGAACTCTCTTCTGGCTTCTTGTTTTCCAAGTTTGATTTTCAAAAATTTAAATGCAATGTCAATCGCTATCTTCTACCTTAATTTCTTAATTCTTATTTCCTTAATCCTTAATTCCTTAATCCTTAATTTCTTAATCCTTAATTCCTTAATTCTTAATGCCTTAATCCTTAATTTGTTAATTCTTAATTCCTTAATCCTTAATTTCTTTATTCTTATTTCCTGAATTCCTTAATTTTTAATTCGTTAATCCTTAATCCTTAATTTCATAATTTTTAATTCCTTAATCCTTAATTTATTAATTATTAATTCTTCAAGTCTTAATTCCCGAATCCTTAATTTCTTAATTCTTATTTCCTTAATTCCTTAATCCTTAATTCTTAATTCCTTAATCCTTAATTTCTTAATTTTTAATTCCTTAATTCCTTACTTCTTAATTCCTTAATTCTTAGCTCCTGTTCTTTTATCCTGTTTCCTCCTTAATAATGTTGTCCTTACATTTACTCAGTAACTCCCCATTGCCTTGATCGGGGTGAAATGATTCAAAATTACCCACAGTAAAACCCAGTATTAATTATAGGTTTATCAAAATAGGTGAACAACTCTGAATTCAAAACCGTTTGGCTGTGTAACTAGCTATTCCAGCGTAGCACCTAGTGTAATGAATTTATGGCTCTGTATCGTTTCCGAGGATAAGCACTCGTATCCGAGCATACCGCCTACTAGGAAGGCTCGTTAATCCCCATTTCAGCCTCCCACTCAGGCGCGTTATGTGTTTGTTCAACACCCACAGAACCCACCTGTGGTTTATATCCTATGCTGAGCAGGCCTTTCTAGGGACGTTATCTAGCGTGATCACCAGTCTGAACAAGGCCAGAACACTCAAACTCTCGATCACGATGACTTGTGACTTCGTGCAATCACAACCATCGGCGGCCCTCAATTTCAGTCTATCCAATTTCCCTCACAATGTTTGGGTCAACCCGTGGTATGGTTTTCGTGCACTTTCCACACGCTGAAATCGCCTCCTCCAGAACGATATCATCAAGAAGTCACCTTCCTGACAAATTGACGCTGAGTCTCATGGTCAGAAAACGAACGTTCTAACCACTCGTGCCCATACATACATACATACATATATATATATATATATATTATATATATATATATATATATATATATATATATATATATATATAAACATACATACAAATATACAAACATATAATGGATGGCGGTCGTTAAATGGGTATGACCATAGCTGACAAGTTAATGATCAATGTTTTTAGTTCTCATGACAATGGCTCTTAACGCCAGAAAATGACTTATTGCAGATGTGGTAATTTTTTTTTTGTTTTTTTTTTGTACAGAACCTGGAAAATATGTTCAGCTTGCTCGGGGATGAGACCGGTTTCTGCAGGCTTTCTGACACACCCTACATGTTAAGTTATTTTCAGCGTAGCAATGACCGTAATTTATCAAAAGCTCTACCAATATGACACTTCTTGTGGCTAACGAGGCCTGCATTTGAGAGACACATACTCTATCACAATTATCACATGTAAATTGATGGATTGTAGGATTCAGTGACTTCCGCGCACTCTTGACATTTGCTCAACACATTGCGTGTTTCTTGGAAGACATTAGTGGCTTCATGAATTGTACGCCTCCACTTATTTCGATCGCAAGACGCAGATCCTCACTCAGGATCTTCTATGTGGCAGTCTTCAAGAAATTCTTTTAAACAGTCTTTAAAGCGCTTTTTGGTGGGATCGCGTCCTGTGTATGACGATAAACTTCATCCAGCAGCAAGGCATCTGATCGGGAGGTTTTCAGGATCATGGAACCTCTTCTTAATTGCTGTTGTTCCCAGACTCACCCTGGCCATAGGTGGTAGCAAAACCGTAAAAGAAAATAAACCAAACCTGATGGGATCGTGTGCCTTAGAGTAACTATCACTCATCAAGGCAAATGACAGACTGCCAAGCGAAGCCTGAGACGATGAATGTGCGCTTTGATGCTGATTGCATTGGCCTTTTCGAGGATCATTGTCTGGCGTGTTGGTTATGCAATGGATACCAAGAATCGATTTTAAACAGCGTTAGTGGAATCTCTCCAGCTCGGCAAAGTGTTCGCTGTAGATAAATCCATGTCTGACAGGAGTATAGCAGGCACGTCAGTACACAGTCATGGTAGACTATTATCTTAACTCCTCTCTGAGTTCAGACTCGATCCTTTACAGCTGAAAAAGCATCAGACACTTTTTTCACACGAGTATGTATTTCATCTTCAAGAGTGCACTGTCTTTTAAAAATGATTCTTAGGTATGTGAATTTGTTTACCACCTCAAGTTTTGACCATCCACAAATATTGACGACTCGATCTATGTGAGCTTGGAGCAGGTTGGTACATGCTGATTATCTTGTCCAAGCTGAAAATAACGCCGAAAGCATTGCAAAATTTTATCCATTAGAGCCTGAATTCATATATATATATATGATTCCTGCGACTTGATTTCGAGTAATGCCATCGAGTGAGCCATCCTCAGATGGGTTTTTTGAGGCTTTTTTGTCCTGCTAATGTTTTACATTCTCTTGCGACGTCTTTTTCAGTCTAGTTCTTATGGTTTGTGTGCCGTGTACCCTCAGGACGTAGACGATCATGGCTCTCCACAATCTCCTGTCTTTTGTAGCTCTTAATTTTCTTTTGTTATTTCTCCTAAACCCTGTTCCGCCAGCTATTTCGTCAAGGTCACTAAGTATGTTATGCGCTGTTTTTCTCTATCCCTCTTGCCATCAATCCGCCCTGTGAGCATCAGATGTTAAGAATAAGTTTCCTTTTCGGTTTCCATTTTCTCTAAAATGTCGTCGTTGCTCGGATAATCGTACATTGGTATCCTCAGAATACTGCTGTAGAACCAAATTTCTGATGCATCAAGTTTCTTCTTCATCTTTGAGGAGATTGTCCAGCACACACTGCCATACAGGAGGACAGATATCAAGCAACAGTTTAGTATTCTTTTCCTTGTTTCTAGCGAAGTTTTTCTATTTCTTAATACTCTGTTTAGCTGTTGGAAGGCATCTTTCGCCACACGCAAAGAAGTCAGTCATTACACGTTATGCGGCATGTAAGAGGACGGATTTCGATGTCACTCTTAGATTTTTTAAATGATTTTTTAGATCCGCTCTGCTTAGATAGATTTGATCTCATTCATTTCATGTTAGATCAAAATCTGTGGCAAGATTACAGGAAAATTAGCATCAAAACTCTTAAGGAGTCGACCGCACCGGGGATCACCGAGTCAGTAAGAACGATCCTTTCCTTAGCTGCATAGTATTTGCCTCGCCAGGACTACATAACTTTGAATTTAGTTTTCATTCTCCTAGATCAGTTGCCACCCAAGGCTATATAACGCAGTCTGTCCTACTATTTGCCCATAGCTGTATGGCTGGCAACTACATCCCGTAAAACGTACTTGTTTATAACAACACATCAACAATAGCTAGCGCTGTATCTTTGTGGTGTAAGGTAATTCTACAGAGTCGATATTTATACATGATAGGTGAGCATGGATACATGCGTATAGCCAATTAAATCCAACATCCCCAAAATGGAACGATACACAAATGGATTAAATCAATAACTTTTATAGGAATGCTAAGTATATTTGCATAAACTAGAGTGATTTGCTTATCAACCATTTACAGGTTATTTAAAGCCCCAGAATATTTTTAGATTGTAAGTTCTTTTTTTTCTTTTCTTTTTTTTTTTTTGTTCTACAAGTTTTACTAATTAACTCATAGCTGGATATGAAGAGTTGTATTTAAAAAATGCAATATGAACAATTAGATGGTTTTCGTTTCGCGGATCACAATTTCTGTCACGCTAAAAAAAACGGTAATATACAATTAACAAGAGAACCATGCTCTGATTCGAACCACGAACCTAGAGGTAATTACGTCTTTATTCATTTGCCGCGAAAATTCAGTAAAATTAACTACACATACTACACAGATATTGATTGGTTCCTTTTCTACGGCTTATCAACCCTTTGCAGGCTATTTAATGCCAGAAAGTATTTTTTTAATTAGCTTAAAAGCAACCTTACCTTAAATTAGCTTCTACTGAGGACTCTTGATTGGGCCTTCAACACAATCCTATAGGTAACAATAAACTACAAAAGAACTCAAAATTGATTACTACTTTTAAGTATTGCATTAATATTTAAGCTTACATTTTAAAAATTCAACGTTAATTCTTCTACCGCCACTTAATTTAAAGACAATTTGATGTACGTAGGTCTTTTCCTTTCGGTACAAAAATATTTTTATTTTATGGTTGACTTTCACTGGATTTCGCAATTAATTTCGATTATTCCCAAATTTATTTTCAAGTTATAAAAATTGTTATCGTGCAAAATTTTGTCGCAAAAATCACGTAAAAAAGCTGCCGAAAACAATCACAGTAATGAAAACTTGGGAATCCAAAATTTCAGGTTGGCGGGTCCGGATCCGGTCAGGAATGTTTTTAATTTGTTCACGGAGCCGGCCTGATTCCAAAACAGTATGACACGTTGGGCTACAGACTCTAGGAGTAAAGTTGAAAAGGCGTGATACACTGACACACTGACATTCTTATTTATTATATAAATTGCAAGAATTTTTTTCTTTAGCAAAGTCGAACCTAGTCAGTAGCTGAATGGGTGACATCAGCTGCTGTAAGTTTGGGTGTGCGGGTAATTTATTGAATAATGGCTCAGAATTGTTAATTGGGGAGTCGAATTACAATTCTAGTTACACCGAGATGCATAATATGATTTTTAACCGTAACTTCGATGTGGCACAAGGCCGAAAGCATGGGACATCCAGTGAGGATAGAACTCGCTATTCAATTATAATTGACCCAGCGAGACAAGCTTGATAAACATTATGTGATTTATAAAACATATAAAAGCTTGATAAATATTAGATGATTTTCTAAGCGTTGCTTAGTTGTGGCACGTGACCGAAAGTAGGGACCTCCCAGCGAGGATTGAACTCACTACCCACTAGTAATCGATCTCTTTGACCACGTAGAAGTGCCCAAATGCAAGGTTTGCGGTTTATTCTACGAATATCGTGAGTCGAAAAATTGGCAAATGAAATGTCAAAGGTTAGCCGGTCGAAGAGTAATGGTAAGCAATATACCGGGTGTAACAGCAAAATTGTCCAAATCGTGTAACAGCAAAATTTTCCATTTGTTAGATTAAGTTTGAACCGTTGTATCTTAGAAATGATTAAAGATATTTTACTATAATTCTCCGAGGTTTTTATAACACTATTGGACGCTACTTTGAGCAATAAGAATGTATGATTACTCTCCAAGCTTAACAAAAGAATCCTGATGCAATCGATCATAAACGAAAATTACAAGTTCATTATTAATTAATCATAGCTAAGGATCATGAAGACTTGAAATAAAGTTCAAACATATATATATATATATATATATATATATATATATATATATGTTTGAACTTTATTTCAAGTCTTCATATATATATATATATATATATATATATATATATCATATTTCCAACTGTTGAAACATTTTCCAACTTATTCAAGATGATCTTCGCCCTCTCTAACCCTCTAATTTTCTCTCCCGGTGTAATAAGTTGCCTCACAGATTTCAGGAACGATTTCATCTTCAAGTCTTCTTTTACTGCTCTTTGGACCGTCATAGGTGAAACTCCTCTCTCACGTGACAAACGCCCTATGGATTGAGTTGGATCTTTTCTAATTGATCTCTTTAGCTCTACGTTGAAATGATGATCTCTCTTCCTGTTGTGACCTCCTGATCCAATTTTCCTCTCTACTGTTCCCTCTTTTTAAAACTTATTCACCGTTCTCTTGATGTTTCTTGAATGGGCTTTGAAGATGGAAGCCAGATTATGAATGTTGGCACCATTACTGAATGATCTTTTTCCTTTCACCATTGCTCATTTTGGAAGACAGTGGAGCTGACACAAAACAGTTTTAATCTGTTCTCTTTCTAGCTTAATAATAACTGAAAGGGTTTTCAGTGATTCTTGCGACAAATAATGTCAAGATGGCTAAACGTCTTACCTTAAAACCTGGAAACAAGAACCTCAATTAATTTAGTGGTATTTACATTAGTCGGACTATTGTCCTCATCTTAATTTAGTGGTGTTTTAGATGTTAAATGTTTTGTAGGATGGTCAATTATGTTGTAACACGATTTGGAAAATTTTGCTGTTACACACGGTTCTTTCGTTTGTTTGTTTGGGTTTTTTTTGTTTGTTTTGGGGGTTTGGGTTTTTTTTGTGGGGGCTTGCAAGTTAGATCTACTCTGCGTAGGGTGTTTACCCTATGGTAGCCTTATCCCGGACTATGCTGAGCTCAACAAATATATGCATACAACCGTATATGTATACAGCGTGGAAGGAGTGAGAGAACAACCCCCAAATGCAGACACACAAAAAACGATTTAATCATAAATATTTTTTGTGGGGATTTTTTTGTTCGTTTTCGTTGTATTTTTTGTGGGGTGGTGTCTTCTGAAGCAGGAAAAATTTTAATGCCTGTTACTAAAAAAAAAGTTGGCTTGCTTGTCCTCCTTCTCCTTACAAGACGTCATTATAAGCGAACGAATAATCGTTCGATTCCCCCGTCGACACAGTTGGGTCCTGTCGTGTTTAGAAGAGAGAGCTGTGACCCAAGCAGTTGGCAAAATAAAATAAAACTTACTTGGCAAGAAGTCCACGAACACATTGCCGAACGATCTCTGCGAACGGGTGACATTGATGATTGATGCGTACACGTTCTACTCATGTTCGACTGTTAAAGACTGCAGGCGTGCCTGCGGTGGGGTTGAATGAAACGGTCGTAGGGTTTACTATCGTCGATTTCTGGTCATTCTCTTACTGGCGAACAAGTGCAGACGTGTATAAAAGGAAAGAGTTCAGAAGACGCTTTTTTCTGCACGCAACATATATATATATATATATATATATATATATATATATATATACGACAAATGAAAAAACGTTTCATTGAAACTAGATTTGAATACGTGGTTCGACTTTCTAAGCTTTATCAGATCCAAAAACGAAAGAAAGAGATATGTGTGTGCATTTGTGCGCATGCTTAAATAATAATTCAATATGAGATGGGGATTGACGTTTAATTCAATACAGAAAAGCTGGTGAAAAATATATTAATATCTTTCGACGTGAAGTAAGAATTATAAAGAAAAGATACAGAATAAATATTAATGGCTTTTTTACACACATCCGTCCTGGGTATGATGATAAAATACATCCGACAGCAAGGCCTCTGTTCAGGAGGTGTTGAGCAGCGTGGAACTACCTCTTAATTGAGCAAATATTTAACCCCCTAAACTGGGGTCAAAACACTATGAAAGTGTAAAAATAGGATTTTAATACCAGCAATACTTTTTGGTATAAAAGTTATTACCAGCATAAAAATCTTGTCGGGATTAAATAACACATTGTGGTTGATATACCGTAAAACAAACCAAACCAAACTTTACACACACACATATACACAAACACACTTACATACATATTTCTTTCTTTCGTTTTTTGATCTGATGAAACCTAGAATGGTGAAACATGTAATCAAATCTAGTTTTAATTGAAGCGATTTTCCATTTGTGAAATTTCTTCAAAACTTTGTCGGAATTCTATATTCAGTTTTAAACAAACACACACAGACACACGCACACATCTATCTATCTATCTCTCTATATATATATATTAAAAACCGATATTAAAATAACCTGATCCTAAGTGCGAAATTCCTGATAATAATTGTGACAATACTATTATTATTGAACAATTTAGTTCATGCCACTTTTCTCCAGTACTAGAACGCACATTTTTCAAATTTAAAAAAATTCAACCTCAGCGTTGTGTCTGCAGCGCTCCAAAATTATTCTTACATTTAACAATATCTCATTACTAAAAAAGCACTCTTTCGGACCACAATATCTTTCGATGTCGCATTACTATTCGGAGTTTAACAAAAACACACTAATATGTCTACCTGAGGATGGTCGTTCGAAACGACTGAAAGCCGGCTCGTACAAAAAAATAAGACCAGATAAACCCGGAATTTATGAACAAGGATCACACCATTCATTAACAGATTCGAAGTTGGTTGTAATTTATTATTAAATATTGTTTGTGAGAGTGATTCTCGCCATATAACTAGCTTCAGTATTTGTTTTTCGTTTGAATGATTTACGTTACATAAATTGAATACGCACTACAAAACCGATATATATATATATATATATATATATATATATATATATATATATATATATATATATATATATATATATAGTTTTAAGGTGTGCTATATTTATGGGACAAAGTGCTCAATATCAGAGATAGAGCGTATGTAAATGTAAATATAAATATAAAAGTGAACTTTAACCTTCTCCCTGTTCTTTTTATTTTTAAATGTCCTTTTTGTCACATAAAATTTTGTGAAGCGCGAGTAAATTTCCATTCCGAAAATGCGGCCCAGAAAAAAAAAGTTTGGCATAGATCCTGTTTAAACCACAGAATCAAAGTTAATCTTGCAGACAGAGGAACGTTGTCGAAAACGTCATACACGAAATCCTTCCTCTATTGCCATTCAAGTTTGTTTTGTTTTGTTTTTCAGATGCACTAGCTGCAGAAAAATCTGTCATTTTCATGCTGATCTAATCACAGCTACACGGAAATACACGCATCATGATAATTATACCTTTATTAAGCTCGATTTAGCTCTGTTGAGCGAGGTTCGAAACCGGTTAACTAGATCGTCTCTCATTTTTTTCCTTTTAATTATGATCATGAGTGGCGGCCATATATATATATATATATATATATATATATATATATATATATATATATATATATATATATATATATATATATATATATATATATGAAGAAATATAGTTTTAAGGTGTGCTATATTTATGGGACAAAGTGCTCAATATCAGAGATAGAGCGTAATTAAATATAAATATAAAAGTGAACTTTAACCTTCTCCCTGTTCTTTTTATTTTTAAATGTCCTTTTCATCACATAAAATTTGGTGAGGCGCGAGTAAATTTCCATTCTGAAAAAATGCGGCCCAGAAAAAAAAATGTTTCGGGTCCACTGACTTAGAGAATTTATCATTAAGTGGAAGTATTCAAGTAAAAAAGCGAGTAATCTGCCTCACGAGTCTGTGTGTGAATGGATGACAGAGCGAGGACAAAGGCTGCTGATAATGAGACAAACGTTGCTAAGCGCTGCAATAATTCAGGAATTTATGGAGTTCCATGATTGCCCACGTCCTGAAAGGGCACAACAGATAAAGAATAAGAAAGCGAAAAACATCAAAAACTGTATATTAAAAACGTTTATCCAGTTAGCCCGCCTTCTCAGTTCATCTAATTGCTTACACTGCTTCCAATGAATCTAAGTCTACACTACCCAGTCCAGGGATTGTGATAAAGCCTATGACTATGTCCCCAAATTCATGAAGTAATATTTTAATCCACTAGGCTGTTTTCTAAAGAGAAAGGCAATATATCATTAGATATGGAGAGCGGAACAAGAACAACTTACTTCTGTAGATTAAATAAAGGGTTCTGTTCAAAATTCCCTGAAGACTACCAAGATCAACGAGCCCCTGATGAAGACCAGAGGGTACAACGACTGAAACCTTGTGATAACAACAACAAAAACGAGGATAAGTAACCAAGTGTAAATAACGATATCTCCTCATACGAGAAATTCAGAGATAAATTAATTATTGGATATTAAAGTAGCATTTCTCCCTCTCCTTACGTCCAGGGCATGGCCAGTCATGGTTCTCCACAGCTACCTATTTTTTATTGATTTCATTGCTCTATGATTTTGAAGGAATTGTTTACCCCTCCATTTGCTCAAACCTGTCAAGTAGGGTCCTTATTGTTTGACTCCACTCCTCTTACCTTCAATAAGCCACGTGAATGTTAAATTCTCCAAGCTTTCTTTTCTCATTACTTCTAAATAAATAAACGGCAAATTCTGTCTCTCCGTCTGTGTGACTGAAACCCCTCTAATTGGGGCCTCTGTTGCTCTACATACACACTTTATGTCTTTTTGGAATTAGGATGATCCCGGTATAGAAAATCTGTCCTTCATCTGGTGCTTGGTCATCCAGAATTGGGATGTTTTCGGATGTGGAGGAAACAGTTAAAATTTAAATTTTAAAATAACTGGAAAAAAATTAGTGATTTTAAAAGTTTTTAATTTATATTGAGTTTAAAGTAACGTAAAAACTTTGTGACTTTAAATAATTTTGTTTTAAATTCAGTTTAAAATATCTCCCAAACTTTGTGAATTGAGGAAATTAATTTTATTTTTTTTTTAAATGCCAAGGAATCAGAGAAATTTCGTGACGTGAGGTTTTGAAGTTCCGCAGAGTTTGTAATTTGAAGAATTCGGCCTGAATTGGAATTTCGGTCCAAATCGGTGTTTTGGTTGGAATTGGACTTATATCCAGAATCAGATTTAAAGTGAGGTTTTGAAGTTCCATGGAGTGAATTGAGGAATTCAAAGTTATTTCTTCAAAATTAACATTGCTGTTTTCTAAGGTGAACCAGAGGTCACTTTAATTTTGGTCCAAACACCCCCAACTAGCCCTACGTAGGAGCTAACTTAAAAATGTAGCTAGTTTATAATAATTGTTAGATTTTCAAAATATATATACTGCTATTCATATAGATATTATATCTTTTTGAAATCAGGAGGATCCCGGGATTGAAATCTGCCCTTCATTGAACATCCAGAATTGAGAATTGTGTCCGAATGAGGAGGGAACAGGTAAAAATTCAAATTTTAAAATATCTGAAAAAAATTAGTGATTTTAAAGTTTTTAATTTATATTAAGTTAAAAGTAAAACTTAGTTAAAAACTTTGTAAATTTTTATTTTAAATTCTGTTTAAAATACCTACAAAATAGGTGAATTGAGGAAATCAATTTTATTTCTTTAAAATTCCAAGGAATCAGAATTAAAGTGAGAGGTTTTGTGACGTGAGGTTTTAAGGTTCCGCAAAATTTATGAATGGAAAACTCAGTTTTTGACCTGAATTAGAGTTTCGGCCCAAATCGGTCTTGTAGCTGGAATTGGACTTGTAGCCCGAATCAGAGTTAAAGGGAGGTTTTGAAGTTCCAAAGAGTGAATTGAGGAATTCAAAGTCATTTCTTCAAAATTATCTTTGCTGTTTTCTAAGCTGGACCAGATTCGTCTTTAGTTTTGGGCTGAAGCCCAAAACTAAAGACGACTTTTGGGCCTCCTCAGATAGCTTAAAAGTTTAAAATATCACAGAAATGCATTTTTTAATCCGGCAGTTGCTGTTTTTAACCAGGCAATAGATGTGTTGACAGCGTGATGACAGATCTAATGTTCTTCTACTAAGATTTAATCTGTAAAACATAATTGAAGAAAATGATGTGAGCGTTTTTTATATAATTTTTAAGTACCCAGTAATCTTAAAAATTCGGAAAATATTCTCCGTAATCTAATGTTTTATTGAATTTTAGAAATTTTGGCTTTAAATTTATTATAGTTATCTATCTCATTTTCTGCTAATGCCGTATATGGTCGCCCGTACTTACAAAAATCGACGTGTTTATACACGTACAAAAAATACTTTAAAAAAATGTGGTGTTTTATGATTTGTATTAATATTTTCCATTTATGTCTAATACATATAGTTTTCACTTAATAATAATATCATCTAAATTGCTGACATTAATACAGAATTTTAAAAGATTTAAAACTTAATAATTTTTTCTAATTAATCTTTTTTAAATGAAGACAATCCTTGTAAAATTCATTATTCATCGAATTTTTTTCTTAGGACAATAGTGTCCTTAATATATCTTATTTACAAAAGCATTTAAAAGCTTTTCTTATTAAATAATTCCTTCAAAAATTCATACTTTGAATCATTGTTAATAAATCAACCAGATCTCGTATATCTTTTCAAAGTGACGTATCTCGATGACTATAGCTTACCTCAATGTGCGCCATATTTAAAATTTACGAAGATTATCTTGATACGTGATGAAGTGGATGCGAAACTGTGGAGATGGCAATTGAGTTACACCAGTCTTCAAAGTAAATAGAAGCCTTGCAAAATCAGCATTTGAAACCTTAGCTGGAATCTCATCTTCGGTGAACGTGCGAAGATATTAAATATTTTAGATATCATTCATTCATTCTCGGTAAATCTGAAATTGTACTTTTTCCATTGCTTGTTGCCAATTCTTAGATACATTTCTATGTAGAATGCTCGTAAAGAAAACGACCTAAATATTTCTGAGTTTTTAAGCCTGCGTCAAGGAGTTTCATAAATGTGTCACCTGAAAAACGGTCGCCAGTCCAATACTCTGCATTCTTGTTACATCTTCAAATACATGCTGAGATGCGACCACGTTCTTGCTATTTTTAGAAGAAAAGTCGACAATGTTTAACCTTCGTGTTTGAAAAAAATATATCAAAAAGAACTATTTTTCCATTGACACCGCTATTATTTTAACTACCTTCACTCCTCGGCAATGTTTATGCGGTATTGCTTTTGCTGTTGTTGGAGGAATTCAAGTCAACTTGTTTGTGGTTTTTGGTATAGTTCTTTATTTGTGGCGTTGTAGCGCCAGTCAGTAACGTTTGATGAGGTATTGTATTCTTGAAGACCTAAAGGATCCATTCGCCTGAAGCCATTTTTAATCACTGATCTAAGAAAGAGGTGATATATAGATGATAGTTTGGATATTTCTGAACGGGTTGGACACCATGCATGACATCCATCCGCAAGACGAGATCTGACGAGGCTATTTAAGAATATTACTCGGCTTCTTAGGTCTTTTTTTTTTCTGGTTTTGTAACATCTTGCCGTGTTGCGCAAAACTATGTTCACTGCCCTTATCTCCTCTTTCTTATAAGTGATAAGACTTACTTTAACGGTCGAAGAGTGTGTGTTATGGGAACTTACCCATAATAATAATAATGGACTATTCATGACATTATAAATACTGCGCCTGTCAAGAGGGGGGATAGATAATTGTAAGAACATTAGAATAGTGATACTTGACGAGACAACATAGTTCATTCTAACCAAATCTGATAGTCATTACTAATACTTCTACTTCTTTGTATTATATTTCGGTTGTAATATATCTTTGTTATTCCATACCTGTGTTCGAGTTATTTCTTCATTGGTACTAACCTTGGACCATCACCGTGGTACAAGGAACTTGGACCATAACAGTGTGTCGACCTGAATTTTCTCAAGAGCAAAGAAAATATATAAATTCACTTTGATCATGTTTAGGTTTCATTAAAATTATAATCATCACTTTTTAAATCAATAATCATTGCCGAGGAGTGAAGGTGGTTAAAATAATAGCGGTGTCATGGGAAAGGCGTCCTTTGATGCACCATTTTTTTCAATTTGTGTTTTCATTTTTTGTGTGCACGAAGGTTAAACATTGCCGAAAATCTCAGCAGGACACAGGCTTCTATGGGAAAGTTTCTGCATGATAAGAAAATTGTCTATTAAGTTCAAAGAGTTTGCATGCTTACCTCGAAAATCGACGTCCGAAATGAGTCTCTAACAACGATTTCCAGCACTCTAAGAAAATACACGACTATTACGAGGCTGGATTTGACAATTATTTTGCTTAACGTAGGCCGTAATAATGAAGCAACTATTAAGAATCTAATTTACTTCTCAAAAGCTACCATTGCAACATAGGCTGCTGTTACTACTTCACTCACTAAAAAACAAATTCCTCCACATTCTGAACATTCCGACATTTTATACATATTACGTAATATAGAAATGATACATATACTTTCATCGCTAGCTGCCCACGCTTGATAATAATAAAAGTGTTGATTGATAGGTAAGTTCTCCAATCCTATAAGACAAGTTTAAACCAACAGTAAGTACAAAATGACCGCCAGTCAATGGTTAACGGGAGCAAGGAATGGCTTGTAAGTATAAACACCCCCAGAACGACACTGCTATCCTTTAGTCATCATACAGAACCATTTCTGCCTTCCATCAGCATGACTGATGCTAACCTCCAAGAGAACAAATTATTGTGCTTTCTTGGTTCCATAGTTTCTACTGACATGAAGTGGAATGATTATTAAATCAATTGCTAGGTCAGATGCATGGAAGGTTGGTTCAGTGTGTCATGATAGACAATATTTATCGCCAGATTCCATCATTTATAAATCTACTATTCATCCGTGCATTGAATATTGATGCCATATCTGGTCTGGTGCTCCAGTTGTACATCTCGAGATTCTTGACAAAATACAAAGAAGTGTCTGCCATGTTATTGGTTTTGAACTGGCATCTCGACTTCAGTCACTTTCCCATCATCGTTGTTCTAATTAGCTTTTCTCCTTAGTGCCTTGACTGCAGGGATAATAATGAATCGGGGATCTACGGAGTGTGGGCAACAAATGATCATTTGTTCGCTGCAATGTGGTCTGGTGTGATGCCGAATTATTCTCCCATCTGCGGATGTGAGTTTTCGCAATCGTTCACACTATCTTTTACCGAAATAATCGTTATTCCTTTCATTGCTATTCTGTGTGAATGGCTCCCTGACCTCTGTTGGCGACGTTACTTTAATGTAATGCGGTTGGCACGGTAGAGTAATGGATTGCGGCTCGGATTGAGGAAACAGAGAGCCGAGTTCCAATCCCAGTTGAATTTATTACATTCATGTACGTGATAATACCCTTGGGGAATGGTATGACTCCAACTCAACTCCACCCTACTATGAGTAAATATTTGGAGAAACTGAGTTCTATAGCCTTGGGTGGTAACGGTCTAGGAGAAGAAAAACTCTGAACTCAAAACTGTATGTAGCCCTAGCGAAGCACACATTATACAGCTAAGGTGAGGATTGTCCACATTGACTCGATGATCCAGACTGCGGTTGACTCTTTGGGTATTTATCCGCATTACCATTAAAATAGAATTTGACACGAGGTCGAATTTGAACTGGGATGGCAGTCAACGCGTACGTACAAAGGGGACAATCAGCTACTCGGTACATTCTATTTTGGGGATGTCTCAGACGCCAGGTAGCGGCCTTATTCCCCTCCCGAAGATAAAGTCTTGCCTGGAGGAGCGGCACCCTAGTGCTTGAGCATATAAACTATATTCTGACTTTTCTCCAGTTACACGTCTGCAAGGCCTTGTGGGTAATGAACGGTTATACTGTCAATGAAACTCCTTGCCTGAAACATTAGTCTGGACTCAAATTCACTCCAGGCCTCAAGTGTAACTCGTATATACAATCCATCGATCAAAATGTTTGAAAAAACATCCGTTACCTTGTACCGCTCCTGAAAATACACAACCCCTTCTGCCAAGAGCCAGATCAAAGCAAAAATGGACTATTACTGATATATATGGGCTGGAGATAACCGATTTCCATTTTCTAGTTTGGACAGAGTTCCACACTAAAACCCATTTTCTACAGACTACTTCATCGCTATTTTTATGGCAGACGTTAGATCGAACGACATTCTTTGGTTCCAAAAGTTAAAACATTCACAGCTAGGGCCCGAAAGCCCACGGGCATTCAGGGTCGATTATTCCTCATACTCTTCATAATCCATTGGTAAGTTCCACTCAGGCAAATACTTACTCAGAATTGTAACATTGTGGAACAAGCACTCTCAGGATATTACTTCCGCTGTTAACTGTCCAACATATCCTCATGAAAACACAGTTCATTGAACGCCTTTACTTCATTTCTCAAAACTCTACCTTGAGTGGGTCATTGGTCTTGTATTTGGTAAACAAGAAAATAATAATGCAATTATATTATATTATTAATTTTAAACAAAATTAAATTTCCTTCATTTTGATACCAATTTCATTATTCTATCTAGACTAAGACTTATATTGTAGGATTGCAGACCTTATTTATCAATCAATCCCTGAAGTTCATTTTGATACTAGTTTCAATATTTGATCTGCTCTGAAACTTATTTTTAGGACTGGAAACCTTATTTATCAATTAACCCTCGTCATTTTGAAGAGAAATACATGTCCTTCATTTTGATACCAGTTTAATTATTCTATCTGGTCTAAAACTTATTTCATAGGATTGTAGACCTTATTTATCAATCAACCCTCGTAATCTTGTAAAGAAATAAATTTCATTTTGATACCAGTTTCAATATTGTAGCTGGTCTCAAACTTGTTTTATAGAATTAGAGACCTTTTTATCATTTGAAACAACCATCCGCGGACTCTAATTTTGAATGCTGTTACAATGAAAAACAATACGAAACACGATTGAACAGGAATTTATATACGACTGATTTACATATTTAGACATATTTTTTACTCGACCATGCAGTAAGGGACATTACTTATCACTTAGCTCTTGCATTAATAAGAATCATGCATCGATGAGATCTGTTTTTAAGTGACTTGAAAGGCATGAGTGAGTCAGTTGTCTTTCATCATCACCCGAATAAATGACCAGCTGAAATCGAAACTTTTGACTACGTTCCTCTCGCATGAATGGATACCAGAAGACATAGTTGACATCCCATACATTGTTATGGAGATTGAAATAGAATCCTTCGATCTCTGTTAGTGGTTTCAGATTCATTGGCAATGGAGGTGGGTAGCTGTGTCGACTGGATAGTATATTTACAAGGGGGGCATCAGTGGTACGAATTTCAAATGATCCAGGCGATCTGCCCATGAAATACATTCCGTTGTCCACAGCTAAAAAAAGAAATATGTATCAAATTTAACAAAAAGAATTTTATTCAGAATTCGAATATCGTTTTATTTAAGGTTTGCATAGCTTATTTTCGAAAAGGTCTTCTGAAGTTTTGAAATAAAAAGATACTTTAATCGTAATTGTTCTGATGGTACCTCGACTTTACGAATTTAAATACCTCGACTCTGTTTCCTCGACTTTACGAATTTAAATACCTCGACTCTGTTTCCTCGACTTTACGAATTTAAGTACCTCGACTCTGTTTCCTCGACTTTACGAATTTAAGTACCTCGACTCTGTTTCCTCGACTTTACGAATTTAAATACCTCGACTCTGTTTCCTCGACTTTACGAATTTAAGTACCTCGACTCTGTTTCCTCGACTTTGCGAATTTAAGTACCTCGACTCTGTTTCCTCGACTTTACGAATTTAAGTACCTCGACTCTGTTTCCTTGACTTTGCGAATTTAAGTACCTCGACTCTGTTTCCTCGACTTTACGAATTTAAGTACCTCGACTTTGGTACTTCGACTTTACGAATTTAAGCGCAGTGCCAGATTAGCGTCTAGCTCGCATTATTTTATACTTGAAATTACTATATGTAACAGTCTTTTTCTTATAATTCTGATGAACTCGCCTCTATGTTGCTGACTCTTCAATATGACCGAAATAATTTTCCGCACACTCATTCCCGACCTTTCAATTCTTTCGGCTTACATTTTACATTTCTCAAATGTCAGATTGCGTACATAACCGGCATTGCAAATAATAATTCCATTTGCCTGGTCATCGGAAAGAAAAATTAACTATTTTTTTTTTGTTTGTTCTTCGTTTTATATTTCAATTCATGTGTTCACCTTAACGTTTTAACGTTGTTAACCCTTCCAATTCTCCAATTCCTATACGGGCTTTTAACATGAACCCTTTTAAAACTAATTTTATACTACCAGTATCACAATAGTGTCACATTCACCCATTTTGTCCATTTCTGTCATTTACTTGAAAATGACACCCCCCCCCCCCCACCACCAAAAAAAATAATGAAAACACAAAGGTCACCTAGACTTCATGAATTTAAGCGCGCGATTGATTGGTTGTTTTATGTCTTGCGGCATATCAACCTTTTCCAGATTAATTAAAGCCAGAAAATATATTTAGATTGTAAGTATTTTTTTTCTGCGGGAGATAATAATGATTTAGTGATACATGTCTTGCTAATTAACCTATAGCTGGCGCGAGGAAGTGTTGGATTCATACCTTTCCCGAGAGTATTTGCACGGAAATGACTATATCGAACCCAACGGGAATTGGAACTCAAGACTCCAATGAACAATTCCAAGCCATTATCCATTACACCACACAAGCTTACAGCACCAGGTATTCCCAAGTGGACATTCTTCATTGATCGTACGGGGACTAGTGTTTCAACATGGTATGGCCGCAAGCTTAATTTAAGCGCAGTACTCTTGGTTTCCAATCAAATTTGACCTGCAATGTCTATCGTTAAATTTGAAATGCAATGTTTATCGTTAAATCTATCTTCACTTGTGATGTTTCTTTGTTGTACGCCCTCCTTCATAATGTTTTTTTTTCTTTTACTCATATTCTTTCACTCTCAGTAACCCCTTGCGCCTTAGTGGCTTAATTACCTTGCTTCGTTCACATCAACTAGCCTCAAGTGTTTTCTGTTTTCCAGTTTTTATTTTCAGAGGAAGTAGAGTCTTTATTAATGAGTCGGACGAGTGATTTTGCTGCGTTCAACATTTCGACTGATACATTCTCCGACAGTCTTAAGGCGAATGAAGAATGTCAGTAATTTTTTGTTTTTTGTTATTTATTTGGTAGATATTAGTCAATACACGACATAATTTCGAAAGGTTCACCGATCTGAATCTCGCAAATTTCTTCTGACAAAGTAAATTGTTTAGAACAGAAACACAATATTTCTTTTAGAAATGATTTGAATTATTTATGTATTTATCTATTGTATCTAAATAATAGACATTTTCAGCCTGGTGGTGGCGAAAATTCGAAAGAAATTGTAAAATCGCAACACTAAAAAAAAACGAAAATATATCGATAATGTTGTCAGCAGCTTTGGAGGTACAGTGGAGTAATGAGTCGTCTAGCTTCAACAGAATCAAGCAGATACTTAATATAAAGTGTCTAACTTCAGTAAAGGTCAAACTCAGACACTTAGCTTGAAGTATCTGACTTCAATAGGATCAAGCAGATGCTTAACATAAAATGTCTGACTTCAGTAAATATCAAACTCAGACACTTACCCCGAAGTATCTGACTTCAATAAGAGTCAAACACGGACACTTACCATGAAGTGTTTGACTTCCATTTATCAGCACATTGTCCGATGCAAGCACTTGTCCCATTTTATGGAGACAAGTTTTAAAACGTGTCTTGTCTGGATTCAACATTACAAGTGCCAGTGACTCTGGTAAACGAGTCGCGCTTTTATTAAACCACTGTAATTCGATGTTCCAATCTAAAATAACAAAAGAAATGTGATCATAAGTGACAAAAGAAAAATATCTTAATGGGAATCGTAAGAATTTTCTTTCTTACTTTCTTTTATTATTAACGCTGAAGAAATTTATTTAGACTGACCCCTTTTTTCCACATATTATGACCATTTTGCTTATGACCATTTTGCTTATGACCATTTTGCTTATGACGATTTTGCATAAAATTTCTTTTTGAAGATGAAAACTTGAAAAATGTTCAAAATATTTCAGTGAAACTTTCACTTTTCAAAATGATAGTTTAGATATTTTTTTTATATTTCTTTTCAAAATGATTTCTATCTTACAGAAAATTAAATTATATAAAAAACATTTTCTTTTTCTTTTATATTTCTGTTGTGGGGCAGACCCCTTTTACACAAGATGGACTCGTCCAAAGTATACTTATACTGACAGAGAGAATACCTGCAGGTTGAGATACGCTGAGTCAGGGTGAGAGATACGGAGACAGTACACAGGGTAGAGAGAGGGAGAGAGAGAGAGAGAAAAAAAAATTACGGTTTCACTTACAGAGACTTGTACATATACTTTCTACTAACCCGCATTCCTGGACTACTAATCCTCACTTCAAGTGTGTATTCTTACATTTAATACACTTATTTTTCTATCTCAATTACTGGCGTTGTTTATTTATTTGTGCAGGATTCCATTCCCGGAATCCACAACAATTTCTTTTCAAAATTATAGTTTATGACTATAGTTTAGATATTTTTATTTTTATATTTCGTTTTGTATTAATGCAGGTGTTCCCCAGGTCTCTATCCTTGGACCTACTATGTCCTTAATTTTCATCAGCGACTTTCCCGATATCATCAGTTCTCAATTAAGTATATCTACTGATGGCACAACTATTTACACCTGCTCTCTCTCTAATCGTCTGAGTGAACACTTTTTGACACCCATAAACAAGGCTGATGCTAACCTCCAGGAGAGTGAGTCATTGTGCCTTCTCGGACTAACGTTTTTCCCTGACATAAAATAGAACGATTATATTGAATCAAATGCTAGGTCCGCTGCTAAGAAAATCGGTTCACTCTGTTGTGATCGACAATTTTTCTCGCTAGAATCTATCTTGTATATCTATAAGTCTGCCATTCGTCCATGCTTTGAATATAGCTTCCACATCTGATTTAGTGCTCCTGCTATATATTTAGAGATTCGTGATATTATTTAAAGAACTATCTGCAATATCATTTGACCTGACCTGGCATCTCGGCTTCAGTCACCACCCACCGTTGTAACGCAGTTTCCCTGTGCCTTTTCTATAAATATTTTCATGATGAACTCTCCGCTATGCTACCTACTCGATGAATTCAAGCGCAGTAGTAGGTTGGCGGTAAACTCTCGTCATTTTACGGCTGAAATGGCTAGATAAAACAGCAAGTTCTATGCTGACAGTTTCTTTTCTCGCACTTCTCGCTGGTGGAACTCTCTTCCGGTTTCTTGCTTTCCAAGTTTCAAATTTAAATGAAATGTCAATTGTCATCTTCTTAATTCTTTTTTCTTTTATTGTTCTCTCTCCTTAATAGTGATTTTTCTCATATTCTCTCACACTCAGTAACGACTTGTCTCTTAGTGTCTTTATTGCCTTGCTTGGGGAGAAATGATTATATATATATATATATATATATATATATATATATATATATATAATGGCGAAAAATAAAGCGTTAGTTTAAACTGACGACGAAAGGATATTGGTTTAACTGACACGTTCTTTTTGCCATATACTGTAACTATTTTGTTTAAAGTTCAGATTTTTTTTCATTTCAGATGACAAAATTTCTATTTTTTCCAGCATATTTCAGCGAAATTTTCACTTTCCAAAATTGTAATTTATAATTATAGCTATATGGAGAGAAAAAAGCGTCTATTTAAACTGGCGCCAGAAAGATGAGGATGAATCACACTCTTTAAAAGTCGCCATCCCATATTTAAATTTTTAAAATCTCTGAATGTATAATAGCCTAAATTGGCTGTATTTATTCAGTGGCAGAAAAATAAACGATATTTAAGTGTTATTGTAAAGTCCTCAGCAATTAAACCAGTTAAGCTATTAACCAATTTTAAAAAAGAGCCCACTTAGCACAGAAAGAATTTTTATCTTTAATTTTTTTCGCGTTACCATTTATTTAAAGTCAATGACACACGATTTGAGAATTTTTTCGCAAAATAAAAAATGTAATTATTAAATCTTATTAATTATTTAATTATATAGAAATCATTAATTAACATCAAATTATTTTTTAGTTGATAAATTTTTCGCACGTTTAATATCTGCTGCTTTTCTCTGAAGTTCAAATGGCATCAAATCTCCGATGTTCTACGAGACATTAATGGATCAAGTAATAATATTGAAAAAGAATAAAAATTATCTGGACTGCTGACTAATGTCTTTATCTTCGAACAATTTTTTTTTAAAATCCTTTCACCTCGAGCCAATAAAACTACTAATACGCTAGAGGTTTACTTAGTGGGAAAAAATAAGGGAAAGAAAACATAATTAAAGAGCCAGAAGAATAAAAGCAGTGGAATCAAGAAGACAGTAGATAACGATTGACATTGCACTTAAATTTTTGAAGATTAAACTTGACTTGGAAAACAAGAAGCTGTAAAAGAGTTCCACAGGCGAGAAGTGCGAGAAAATAAACTGTTAGCAAAGAACTTACGGTTATATCTAGCCAATTTAACTGTAAAACGATGAGGCCTTGTTGCCAGTATAGTACTGCGCTGAAACTTCATAAAGTCCAGGTAGCATGGGGGAAAGTAATATTTATTTTGAAAATACGAAAATGTGGCACAAAGACAAAAGGGGAAATATGGTAAGACTGATCTTCAATCTGTCTTATACAGTGATACCTCGGCTTAAGTCGTTTCAAGTTAAGTCATTTTCGAAGATACGTCGTTTTCTCTTAAATATTATATCTAAAAATAAAACTCGTGTTACTCGAGTTTAGGTCTGCGGTTAAAAATATTAGAAACGTTAAAACACTAAAATTGCTGGAAGATAAGATGGAAATTAATTATTTTATTCAAATCACTGTATGTACATCATAACAGATCATTCCATCTTAAATAAATCAACAATGTCTAGCAGCAATGTTTAATATCAAAGAATTTTAAAACATTCATTATTACGGATACAAAAAAACAACGAATATTATATAGCTTTTTCTAGAAATTCGCGTTTTTGGACAAAAAGAAGGCCACTGAATGACGTCAAAATCCATTAAAGTTTTTCAACCATTAATCATCAGTTGTGCTTAATCTAATTTATAACATATAATTGTAGGTAGGACAAAAAACAAATATTGATAAGATACCGAGGGTCACAAGGCACTACTCGGACCCCCAGTCAGGCTTGCTCCCCACCTCGGTCTTGGAATTCGAGGGTAGTACGCACTGGACTTTATAGTTATTCTCCCTGAAGTAGAATAAAAGGAAAAGAATGTCCCTTTTCCGGAGAATAGTTGGCAAAAGGAAAATGGCTATAAAAGATTACTTCCTCGAATCATAACCGTTAAGGAGAAAGATGATTGTTTCGAAGATTAAGAAATGTTTGTGTTGAAAAAGCAGAACAGCATACTGTTCGGGAAAAGATAGGTTCATGCCTACTCGGCTGATCACAGTTGCTACTGTTCCAGTCACATGAAAGACCCCAGAATTACGTCGAAATCCGCAAAAATTTTTCATCATTTAATAGCCAGTTGGGCTTAGTTTAACTTGTCAAAATCCAGAGACGAATAAGCAATGCGATAGGTCCTGATCTGGCATCTAGTCTACAGTCGCTTTCTCACACACGTGCCGTGGTTTCCCTCTGTCTATTCCACAAGTATTTGCACGGCAACTGTTACGACGAGCTGCTTTCGCTGGTTCCCAGACTGCATGAATTTAAGGGAGCTACTTGGCTGGCATCTCGGTCCCACCCTTTCACTGTCGAAGCGGTTAAATGTAACCATCTCTTCTACTCAAGCAGCTTCTTCTCTCGCATTTCCCGTTTGAGGAACTCCCTTCCTCTTGCTTGCCTCCCCGATAACTGTAATCTTCAAACATTCAAGTGTAATGTCAATCGACATCTGATACCTTGATCTTGTTCTCTGTCCTTCTCTTTATCCTTTCCTCAGACAGGCCTCTTTACTCTTGCTCTCACTCTCTGTAACTCATTGCGTGCTACTGGCACTTCCGCCTTGCTTGGGGTGAATTGCTTTAAAAAAATATGAATGCAGGTAGAAAAAAGCAAATGTTGATAAGATAGCGATAAAACTGCTGACAAATTTTGTTTTTATTAAGTTTGGAGCATTTTTTCATCATGGTATGCTCATTTCTAGCGGTACCTACATATATAGTGATTTTCCAAGCGGACTTTAGATGCGGCACAAGGCCGGATGAAGGTGGCACCCAGCGAGGATCGAACACACTACTCAGTCGTAATTGCTCTAGCGAGACAAGCTTGCTAACCATTACACCGCCGTAAGGTGCCCCGGTACCTACATATATATGTAATGTTATGTTAGTAACGTCTGATAAGAATACGACACTAACTTTTCCATATAGAGAATAACTGGTTATTCATTTTGAACAAATTAACGTCGGCGCAATCTTGAGCTGTATGAGGTTTCAGGATGCAAAGATTTTGGCTTTCTTCTCGTAGTTTGGGCTTTTAGGACCTGTTATCCGGTTGTCCTCTCTGTGTATATCTTAAGATCGGCTGGGTTCATTTCCTACTTATGCCGATGCATCCGCAGGCATCCTTTTACAGCACGATTCTGTACATAGTGTCTTCGAAGTCACCTTTTTGCTCGACCTTCGGGACTACTAGATCATTTGACGTTCAGGGGTGACACGGCATACGTAACTAACTTTGGCATCTTTCAAGGTGAACCCAATGCATATCATAAATACCGGGGTCGCCACAGATCAGAAAAGATAAAAGGTTTCTGATTACCATGAAATTCGATTATGAACTCCGGCATTTCCTGACGAGAATCACACACACACAGAATATATATATATATATATATATATATATATATATATATATATATATATAGTAAAGAGAGAGAGAGATGGAAAGGGAGAGAGAGGGGTTGTCTGACGATCGTAAAGGACGTGAAACCCAGTGTCACAAGCTCATATCAGCGCAACTAAATATGTTAGCTTTATGACTGATACTGAGCGCTTTCCAATAATTACTGCGCGTATATAATATAAAAATAATATATATAAAAATTGCATATATATTTATATTTATATACATACATATATATATATATATATATATATATATATATATATATATATATATATATATATATATATATATATATATATACACACAACCGGTAGCTTAGCATTAAATCATTTTTCTCTACCACTGTTCAACCGGTGACTGGGCATTACATCATTTTACTTTACCACCGGTAAAGCGGTGGTCAGGGCTCAAAGGGTTAAATAATCCATAGAGGTTGATATATTGATGACATCATGACATTTTCCACTGCGCATTTTTTGAGAAAAAACTAAGAATACACACATGTTACAAAGATAAAGCCTTTCAGAAGGTGTGGGCTGTACCCATGAGCATGTTATTATTATTATTATTATTATTGTTATTATTATTATTAAACACTGATTTATTTAAAATGGTGTACTCACCTTGGTTGTTATAGTTTCAGCTTTTTATAAGATAAGAAATTATATATATATATATATATATATATATATATATATTAGATTAAGACATATGAAATGACGCACTTTGTTGGAAATGAATAAAACACATCGGAAATGTTAAATAACTAATTTATTTAGTTGAAATTAATCCCATATTAATGACTCCAATGTAGCTCTAAATTCTTGATCCCATCTTTGATGTGATAAACAGTTCAAATGCTTCGATTACTTCTTCCTTATTGGAGAATGTTTTATTGGGTATGAAAAGCTCAAAATGCTCAGTAGAAGAGATATCAGGGGAATATGGAGGATGAGGCAAAATTTCATAATTCAGGTGATGCAGCTTTTGGACAG
This sequence comes from Acanthosepion esculentum, assembly GCA_964036315.1. Taxonomy (NCBI): domain Eukaryota; kingdom Metazoa; phylum Mollusca; class Cephalopoda; order Sepiida; family Sepiidae; genus Acanthosepion; species Acanthosepion esculentum. The sequence goes on along the minus strand of OZ038493.1, from coordinate 95,684,024 downwards.
TTGGTTGAGAAGCGTCCGGTCGTGCGTTGTCGTGCAACAAAATTGAGCCATCCCTTTTCACAAGTGTAGGATGGGGGTTTTTTTTTGCAATTTTTCGTGTATACACTCAATTTCTCTACAATACGAGACAGATGATATTGTTTTCCCTTGAGACAAGAATGAATAATGAATAATAAATAACCCCTCTGAAAGGCCACCTTACAGTAACCATTAACTTTTTAGGGTGCAGTAATGATTCGATGCAAAAATGGTTCTTTTTCCCAGTTTGTACTCCTACAGTAAGATTGCTCAACATTGTTTCATTGTAATCATTTTCATTGTGCTTATGAGTAACAATATATTGAAAGGAAAATTATCTGGAAAGAAAAAGAGTCAGGAATAAGTCAAGATTTTTAATATACTAAGAAGGTTACTTCGTTAAACGACCGGATCAACAACCAAGCAAAACAATGTATCATTTTACGTGTGACAACCTAATATATATTAGATGTACCGTAATGTTGATTTAGCGAGCTCCCGTGTTATAATCACAATATTTCGGCTATTTCTGAGATGAGTAATTATCATTATCATACACTGATTTATTTGAAATGGTGTCCTTCAACTTAGTTGTTATAATCACAATATTTTGGATATTGCAGACGACCATCTTCTTCCGGGGAGGATGACTAATGTATCTGGTTAGCTTCTGAAAGGTTTGAATGGAACCATTTATTTATTATTTATTATTTATTTATTATTTATTTATTATTTATTATTATTATTTATTATGTATTTATTATTTATTTTATTATTTATTTATTATGTATTATTATTATTTATTAGTATTATTCATTATTTATTACTTATTATTATTATTATTATTATTATTATTTATTATTATTATTTATCTATTATTTTTTATTGTTTATTATTTATTTATTATCTATTTTATTATTTATTTTATTATTTATTATTTATTTATTATTTATTGTTTATTATTATTATTTATTATTCATTAGTATTTATTATTTATTATTCTTATTTATAATTTACTTATTATTTTATTATTTATTTTATTATTTATTATTATTATTTATTATTATTATTTATTTATTCATTATTTATTATTTATTTATTTTATTATTTATTATTTATTTATTATCTATTTACTCTGAGGTTGTATAAAAGTTAGCGTGTCGGAAAGAGAATTTGGAGAACCAATTTCTAGATAACTAGATAAAAATAGTCATCTCCCAACTAGCACCTTGAACCACGTATAAGAATGTGTCACACCCACCCAAAAATAAGTGAAATTGTAACGTCACTTGGGCTACGTAATCTGTTGCAGGAGGAGATAGCGTTTACATACATACATATATATATATATATATATATATATATATATATATATATATATATATATATATATATATATATATATATATACACTCTACGCGAGTAGATCGTCAGCTATCGCTGCTATCCTTGCCAGGGGACATAACTCGTTATTAGTTATTTTTAATTTGCCATCGAATTCGTTTCTTCCCCTGGTTAAAAGGAACGAGAGTATATGAATTTAGCCGGGGTTGAACTCAAAACTACCAAGCAAACTCTAACAAGCAACGCTAATATCCACGAATTGAACAATATGTAGGAGTCTTTGATCAGGAAAGAAATAAGTTTTTAGGCTCTATAAAATCTTCCACCTGAGTATTTTACTATGAGCTAATGTGAGTTATCTCCCCTTGCACTGAGAATAAAACCTAAATCTGTATTCATCTATTGAAAACAGGGTTTGTTTTTTGTTTTTTGTTTTTTTTAAGCTTTTCACCCAGGCAAGGCTGAAAGCCACTAGCACGCAAGGGGGTTACAGAGGATTTGGAGCAAGAGCAGATAGGAGTGATAGAGGAAAGGATGTGGAGAAGGATAGTAGATAGATCAATGCAACTGGAGATGTCGATTGACGTTACATTTGAATAGTTGGAGATTATAGTTTTCAGGGAAACAGGAATAGGGAAGGGAGTTCCACAGGTGTGAGGTGCGAGGGGTTTGATTCGAAATTGCGAAAACGTTACTAAACAAAGGTTGGAATATAGAACTGTCAAAATAGCTCAGATAAAAAACACTGGTTTGTGTGAATGTATAATAATTACAACATAGATATCCCAAATTTAAAATAAACATTGAATAATCCCCTTCTTCTCCATCATTTTTCTCTCTTTTTCCTCTTCTCTTATGACTAGTTTTGTAGAGGCACGCAAACATAAAAGCCATGTAATTTATGTGTCATGGTCGACTTTTTCCCAAAAAAAAAAAAAAAAATCAGCTCAATAAATCAAAATCGAAATAATAGGTCTTTATTCTTATTAATAGAAATGAAAATCACAGAATGGACGCACATGTGCGTCTGAGGCAACATGCACATGCCACAAGACACACATGTGGGGCGTGTGGTAGTAAACGTGTTGAGAATGATTTCTTCGATTATATCAGAACAAAGCCCACATCTAAATTCTGTATCGAATAAATTCACTAGAAGATGTTTGGAGAAAGAACCGGCCGAATAATTTAAGATGTTCATGAAACGAGATACGAGATATGAAATTCTGCTTTATCAGAAACGTTCCTCTTTTCTTTTCTGTTTTTTAATCAATTCACCCCAAGCAAGTGGATAACGCCACTAAAACGCAAGTAGTCACTGAAAGTGAAAGAGACGGAAAAGAAGTAACCGGAAAGCTAATAATAGTATAAATTTTAGAGTCGAGGTGGAATCTTTAGATCAGAGTTTCTCAACCCTTTTAAGCAACGGCACACGTAGAAGCAAATGAAAATATCACGGCACACTTGGCCAAATTTTTAAAGGGTATATATTTAAATGGTCGGAAACTTCGACAATATTAATTCCTAATTCAATATAACTTTGCCAAAAGTTTTGAGCTGTTGAATACAGTTATATGTAAAAAGGTTAATATTCAGCTATTCAAATAAAGGGAAATTTTTAAAAGTTAAAATACAAAAATAAAAATACATTTACAAAAATTAATATTAAAACAAAGTGTTTAAAATAAAATAATCGAAGAATAGTGAAAAGAATTATTTAAAAAAATGCTTAATACTTATTCGTTTATTCAAATACTAATTCTGTACCATTAGTACATCCACATACATATGTGCGTGTGTGTGTGTGTGTGCGCGTGTGTGTGCGTGTGTGTTTGTGTGCGTGCGTACGTGTGTGCGTGTGTGTGTGTGTGTCCCCGTGCGCGCGTGCGCGCGCGTGTATGTGTGTGTGTGTGTGTGTGTGTGTGTTTGTGTGTGTGTGTGTGTGTGGTGACAATGTTTCGTGGCACACTTAAGAGTATTGCGTCATGCTAGTTGAGAATCCCTGCGTTAGAAGTATAGATTGACGTAGAATTTAGAATGAACCGGGACCGCAATCCTAAACAAGGGATGAATCTCTACTCCTGTTCAAAAGACCTGGGAGGAGCGTGAACACGACAATGGGCGAACCTATCTATGGAAAAATCTCATATTTAGATATTTAAATATATGTTTAAAGATATTATGGAAAATCTATGGCTTAGTTTTGAAAATGAAAAATCTTTGTGAAAAGGCATTTGAACAACCAACTACAACCGTATGCTATTCAAATAATTGGTTTCACTTCGCTCAGGAGATTCTGAACGTCAAAAAACATTCAAAGGCAAAAAGTGTTTCTCATTATCGGCAGTAGGATGTGTACAGGAATTATACTAACTTTCTTACTCACTCAGATTCTTTCTTTCCCTTGATCTATTTTTTCTTTATTTCTTTATCTCTTTCTTTCTTTTATTTTTCTTTATCTCCTTATGAAAATAATTTAAACTCCAGGGCGTTATTGGTAGTTACATTTTTTTTTCAGTAAATTAAGGCTAATTATTCAATTTAGTTCCCACTGCTCTGTCCATCACTGTAGGGGCCGGGGGTGATACAGCCTCACGTTCGTCTCTTCTGCAGAATTTGTACGGCTTTCAAAACGTGCCTTCCTGAACAGGAAAGGTATGAATCCATTTACTGCCCAAGCTATGGGCTAAATAGTAGGACTTGTATCCGGGAAAATCAGTACTATACTAAAAAAGTGGTTAATGCAATATTCACTAGAAAAAATAATTATTCAACATGTGTTTCGACTTTAAATAACCCACAAAGGGTTGATAATCCATAAAGAATAAATAAATTATTCAATCCTGAAGAGTCTGAAGTCAACGCCTACAGTACAGTATATTTCAACTTTGTTATATGGGAGCGTAGCCGAGTGGTCAGAATGTCTGTTTTCCGATCATGAGACAAGATCTCGAATGGAGCGTGACTGAGTGGTTAGAACGTTAGATTTCCGACCATGAGACACAAACACGAATGGGCGCAAGGCCGAGGGGTTAGAATGCTTTCCGACCATGAGACACGAACTCGAATGGGCGTGTGACCGAGGGGTTAGAATGTTCGCTTTCCGACCATGAGACACGAACTCGAATGGGCGTGTGACCGATCTTGAATGGAGCGTGGCAGAGGGGTTAGAATATTCGCTTTCCGACCATGAAACACGATCTCGAATGGGCACATGGCCGAGGGGTTAGAATGTTCGCTTTCCGACCATGAGACACGATCTCGAATGGGCACATGGCCGAGGGGTTAGAATGTTCGCTTTCCGACCATGAGACACGAACTCGAATGGAGCGTGGCCGAGGGGTTACAATGATTGCTTTCCGACCATGAGACACAAACTCGAATGGGCGCGTGGACAAGGGGTTACAATGATTGCTTTCCGACCATGAGACACAAATTCGAATGGGCGCGTGACCGATGGATCATAACGTTCGCTTTCCGACCATGAGACACGTGTTCGAATGGGCGCGTGGCCGAGGAGTCAGAATGTTTGCTTTCCGACCATGAGACTATCGACCAGTTCGAACCGCAATATGATCGATTTGCCATGGAGATATTTTCTTGGTGTTATCGGCGGTGTTGACCGAAGCCTTGTTATTGAAATTTGGTAGACAAAACAGTAATTTGTTAGAGTAGGGATTTGCAACAGGATTGGCTAGCCGCTTTAGCAAACTGGCATACTCGAAAACGAGTGGGCAGCCATTATATACAAATCCAGTCCCAAACCTTTAGACCCATACTATCGCCATTTGAGAACTATTATATGGGTCCTACATACACAAAACTCTCAGCTTACATTGGTGAGATTGGGTACCACATGTCGAAATTCTGAATTATTCACAATCAACGACCATCGAAGCTGTGCATTTTGATCGGCACCTACGATGGGTTGGCGACGTCATCCGCACGCTTGAGAACCGACCGCAACCTGCTTTCTTCGGTAAATTGGAGACGAGCGAAAGGGCTGTCGATGACCAGTGCAAGCGATACAGGGATCACAACACTCCCTAGACAATTAGAAATGTTGGTTAATGACCGAGCCACTTGCCGACGTCTGGATAGGCCGTGCTCAAACAACAGAAGCAAGTTTGGGCTAGCAAACATCACTCTAAGAGTCCTCCCAATCCTACCATACAAGATATTTACGGAAGCTACGCGAGAACCCATCCACGTAGGTGGGAACCAGTTGATCACGTCTAAAAATACAGTCTGCGACGATGATGACTACTAAAGTGTCACGTTGCCTTTTTATTTAATCGTCTCAAGTAAGGAAATAAAGCCACTAAGATTCAAGGGGTTACAGAGTATGGGATAATATGAGGAAAGAAAACATTATTAGGGAGAGAAAAAAATAAGAGAACAAGAATTAAGAAGACAGAAGTTAACAATTGACATTGCATTTAATTTTTTAGGGATCAAAGGTGAGTGGAAAGCAAGAGGCCGGAAGAGAGTTGCACAAACGAAAAGTGCGAAAGAAGAAACTATTAGCATAAAACTTACGGTTACATTTAACCATTTCAACTATAAGATAAGACTTTTTATATTTATTTTTTTAAAAAAGCACAGAGAAACTACATTACAGTCGTGGGAAAGTGACTGGAGCTGAGATGCCAATAACATTGCAGATTCTTTGGATTTTATCAAGAATCTCTGAATACATAGCTGAAGCACCAGACCAGATGTGACAGCAAATATCCAAAGCATGAAAGAACCATTAATGCATTTGTGAACCATTATTCTATTCGGTCTGAGACAACAGATTAAGTTTGTTTGGTGTGACAATGTTCAAAGTTTGAAAAAGAATTCCATGCTCACCATTTGTCCGGGTTTGTGTGTAATTTATCCAAATGTCTGTCGGGGCGCCATAATAGTCATGCGTTACTGGGTCTTTCATTTGCCAATGTATCAGGAAGCTGGCGTTATCTTTTTAAAAAATAAAAAAGTAAATGAGAACCGACAGGAGAGTATTCAAAATGTGAGTACTTTTATTAATCGAAACAATATATGGTATACTTCAGGTTATTTCCCTCTTCCTATGATTGAATGTTAGACTTTTATTAATATCATAAAGGAAAATGACTTGTAATTTTTATTGCATTTTTCTTTGTGTTCCTCTCTATCAATTCCATCAAGCTGAAGCAAATAGAAAGACAGGAAGGAGGTGTGACGAACACACAGAGAGAAAATTAAATATTTTTGTGGTACAGCTGATCAAGCAATGATCGACTGTGCTTGTGTGTCCGATGAAATTAGGAAGGCAACTGCTGCTGGTAATATCGCTACTACAACATCGTCATCTATATTATTTGCAGTCAGACTAATGTCATTAATTTTCTTGTTACCTCACTGGTTACCCCATACTTTCGGCCTTGTGCCACATCTAAGCCACGCTTAGAAAATCATTATTCCCCAGCTCTACTGACAAATTGCACATATCGGAACTAATTAAGACTACTTAGAGACCCTGAGGTATTATGGTGGCTGTAATAAGAATGGTAAGTAAAAGTGTTATTTTGGTGTAAGGAATACTGTGGTATATTTGGGTCAGTAATTATGGCTAGCTAAGTTTACGATAACACATTGAAGACCAGTCATCCCCTCTTCCCACCCTTGCCCTTGTGCCACACTTTCGTATTTTTCCATATAGATATGACTTTCTTGTTGTTATGACAAACTTTCGGTCATTATGCTCTGCTTCAAGCGTCTGTCAATTCGATTAACCTTCAGGCAATTTCTATTATCATCTCTTGTTTCTTCATGATTAGTGGATCTTATATGTTATTAACGCTAATGCTCGGACTGCTGATCGATTTTTCTGAGTATCAGTAATATCTCGTGAGATTAATTTCTTCTACAGGGTGCGATGGATAAATTGTCGTCTAAATTACGCAAAAAAAAAAAAAAAAAAAAAAAAAAATGTAAACAACACTGACATCTCATTTTAACTGATATATTCACAAAAATTACACAAAAATACCAAGAAATGCTAAAGAGTAAATTTAATCAATAAAATCGCCATTAGCTTTACCCACGGCTTCCTGACGACTTCGGAATCTCCTGAAACTTTTCTGGGCGGTCTCTTTGTTTAAATTGGTGAATACTGCCATAATCCTTGCTTTCAGTTCATCTTTGGTGTTACAAGGATGGTTGTTGGTTTCTCGATCAATTGCGCCCCACAAAGGGTGGAGAGGTTGCAGTCTGGGAAGTTAAATGGCCACATGTAAGAGGTGATGTGGTCGCAGAAATTGTCGGACAGCCATGACTGGGTTCCCTGCTTGTGTGGCATGGTGCAGAGTCCTGTACACTCTTGACACAAGGCACTTGATGTACGCCTCCGTGCTTAGTCTGGGGCTCTGTGGGAAGATGAATGAAATCATAAAGTCGCCATCACTAGTGATCAATTCAAACAACTTCGTAATCACCATTAGACTCATCAAACTCTTTCCGAATCCTCTGCACTGTCCTTAGATATTCGCCCAAACACTCTGAAATGTTCGTATTAGAACTTCCGGTGTTAATTCCAAGTAGTGCAACATGCCTTTTCTGGCGGAGTGAATTGCTTCATGGTGCTCTTTTCCTTACAGACGGTGCCCAACTGACCCTACCATACTGTGCTGTCGTCAAAATCAAAAACAAACAACGCGCATGCGCGAAATTAAGAATATAAAATTGTGACAATTTAGCCATCGCACCCTATAGGTCTTTATAGTTTGAAAAACATTTTTAACTATAGTTTACCGAAGACCCAAGCGCCACTCAAGGTAGAGGGCTACTGAGTCTGGTTGAGGTGGAAGAAGGAAGTAAAGGAGTGTATATTATAAAGACATGTCAGATATTGTTTGGCTCTCGATTTAAAGAGGCAAATATTGTAGTGATCAGAGAAGTATTCTATTGAAAGTCTAATCCATGAGATAATAGTTCTGGGGAAGAAGTCAACCTTATTCATTATCAAAGGAACACAAAGGGAATGGGAATGATTTACCTTCGTAAACATAGCATGGCGATTCCTAGCTGTGAATAGCTGAGCTGGTGGAACTAAGGGGTACAACTCGTTTGAACATCTGTCATAGTAATAGCGATTGAGTGATGAGAAGCTAGCAACATTGAGAATAATGCATCACCTGCCATGTATTTTTCTCAGACCTCATCTCTAGAGCTTATTAGGAGACCCTGCTTATTACGAAGAGAGAAAGCAATTTAGTGGGAAGAGAAAAATAAAGACGACGAAATAAAATATGGATTTTTAAAAAAATTCTATAATGCATTTTAAGATATTATTTAGAGACATTGTAATATATATATATATATATATATATATATATATATATATATATATATATATATATATATATATATATGTGTGTGTGTGTGTATATATATATATATATATATATATATATATATATATAGTCTTAAAATGTGCTATATTTATGGGATAAAGTGCTCAATATCAGAGATAGAGCGTGTGTAAATATATATATATATATATATATATATACTCGGGTATACAATACACAGGTAATTTTTTTCTAGAGGGGTTTAAATTTATGCATAAAAAATTTAGGGGTAGCAGTGTCGTGTCCACTAAAATATTTAATAAAACTATTTCATCACGATTTAGGTAGATACCGCCAAAATATCGTGCGGGCGTAGTAGAAGTAGATACCGCCAAAATATCGTGCGGACGTAGTAGAAGACATACCCCACGTGACTTTTTAGGGCCAATTAGGAAGAAATAAATAATATAATTCTGGAGCCGATTTTCTTACGAAGACGTGGTATAAAACTCACAAAGCCCGGTCCCCAACATGAGACGCACAGATCTCACCAAGGTCCAAGTCGCTCTAGCTGCTTATCTTCAAGACCCCATTCACGTCCACATGCAAAAAGCAATAACCCTGAGAATCTAGAAAGACTCAGGCTACAGCATCACAGTTCACAGTAAGAACTAAATTCTATCTCTTGTATTCCCCGTTACTACTAAACATGCATACATATATTGACTCATTCACACAAACACACATGTAACAACATTTCACTGTTCTCACATAGGTACGCAATACAGTTTATATTTTTATCCGAGAACTCTTTTAACAACCAAACAAAAAAGACATTACTCATGCCTTCAATACATTCAACTAACTTCTTGTATTCTTGTCGTTATGTTAATGTTTATTTGTTGATACAATGTCTTTTTTTACTGGATTTTATTCTTTCAATGAAAATCGTGGGATTATTCTAAACGGCCAAATTACGAGCAGACCCGCAACAATATTTTATGTTATTGTATCGAATTCCGACATTCCGAATTTTGGCATTTAACAAAAACCAGAGTAGAAGGATTCCTACAGCAGTATAGATAAAGTCGGCTTTTACACAATTAAAAAAAACGTTTTAAAAAGTTATATAAAACCTCTTTTTTAATTATTTCCTTGCCACTCCAATTTACTGACCAGCCCAACCCATTTATTAGATCTTCTTATTTTTTTCCACCTACCTCGTTTACTAAGAATCTCTAGTTTATTAAATTTTCAATAAACATGTCCGTAGTGTTAAAATGGATGGTTTTACTATGATACATCGCTTTTATAAACTATTGTCACTCTTCAGCAATGTTCATTGTTTTAAAAAGCGATTATTAGAATTGTAATAAATCCTAAACATATAAAAGTGAATTTATACATTTTCTTTGTTCTTGGGAATTGACAACAAAAGCAATAAACACTATTTATTTATTGGCTTCTTTATTTACATTATTTATTTATTATATTATTTATTGGAGTGGTTGGCAAAACATCGGCTAATTTGCCAATTGTTTCAAACTTTAAAAAATGATAAATAATAAGGATTTCCTTATAGCTGGTTCACGTATTTTAATAAATGATTATAAATTTATGAAAAAAAAAAGGTTTTCACACTTATTTTTTTATAAATTGGAAATGATAAATATTGCATTGCATTAGTTCTAAATTGTATTACGTAGTTCTTAATTTTTAGAATGTTGTAAATACAAAATTATTCTTAAATCAATTCTGTGGTCAAGACAAATTGGTATAAGATGACAAATGGAAAAAAATCTTATTTTTTGCCGACTTTTTCAAGGCAAAAATGAAATCGGAATGTTTTTGTTGTTATAGTTACATTACAAATTACAAATTTAAAAAAGAAAGGCGTTTCTGCGTAAGCCTCTTTCTGGTTAATATAAATTTCCTTTATACTAAGAGATTTTTTTTTCTTTCCATGTCGACAATATAGTTAATTTGTCATCTTATACCAAAATCATTCTTGTAAATAAACAATCTCCTAAATAAATAGTGTTTAATATTTTTATTGTAAATTCCCAGGAACAAAAAAAAAGAAGGTATAAACTTTTATTATATGTTAAGATGTTATTCCAATTCTAATCATCGCTTTTTAAAACAATAATAAACATTGCTGAAGAAGACTAAAAGTGAACTGAAGACAGTTAAAAGAGCGGTGTCATGGGAAAAACGTCTCTTTCACACTACGTCTTATCACGGTGACGTTAATTAAAGTTTGCCAGATTTTCTGATTTTTACCTCGCCATTTTATCACAACCGCCACAAATTGTTAGTTGTCATTAAACCTGTGCTATTACTTTCCGCTTTTAAAACAAGTTTTTTAAAAAAGATATCTTTACCAAGGGAGACAACTCTTGTTAATTTAAACATGAGTTATATGTCTTTCTCTTATATATTTTTACTTCTTTTTCAATGTGCCGTCTGCCTTCGGGAAGTGGGCGATCAGGGCTCTCCACTACTTCCTATCCCCTGTAGCTTCTTAGTAACGCTTGTATTTTTTCCATTTCTCCCACCTCCCGTTCCACCGTCTATTCACACATAGAGGTCAGACAGTTAGTCCGCCGTTTCTCCCTGTCTCTTTTATTTTCAATGTGTCCTCTGAGTGTCAAATCCTCCAAACCTCTTTTCTCGTTATTCAATATGTCCTCTGAGTGTCAAATCCTCCAAACCTCTTTTCTCGTTATTCAATATGTCCTCTGAGTGTCAAATCCTCCAAACCTCTTTTCTCGTTATTCCTTATGTCCTCTGAGTGTCAAATCCTCCAAACCTCTTTTCTCGTTATTCAATATGTCCTCTGAGTGTCAAATCCTCCAAACCTATTTTCTCGTTATTCAATATGTCCTCTGAGTGTCAAATCCTCCAAACCTCTTTTCTCATTATTCAATATGTCCTCTGAGTGTCAAATCCTCCAAACCTCTTTTCTCGTTATTCAATATGTCCTCTGAGTGTCAAATCCTCCAAACCTCTTTTCTCGTTATTCAATATGTCCTCTGAGTGTCAAATCCTCCAAACCTCTTTTCTCGTTATTCAATATGTCCTCTGAGTGTCAAATCCTCCAAACCTCTTTTCTCGTTATTCAATATGTCCTCTGAGTGTCAAATCCTCCAAACCTCTTTTCTCGTTATTCCTTATGTCCTCTGAGTGTCAAATCCTCCAAACCTCTTTTCTCGTTATTCAATATGCCCTCTGAGTGTCAAATCCTCCAAACCTCTTTTCTCGTTATTCAATATGTCCTCTGAGTGTCAAATCCTCCAAACCTCTTTTCTCGTTATTCAATATGTCCTCTGAGTGTCAAATCCTCCAAACCTCTTTTCTCGTTATTCAATATGTCCTCTGAGTGTCAAATCCTCCAAACCTCTTTTCTCGTTATTCAATATGTCCTCTGAGTGTCAAATCCTCCAAACCTCTTTTCTCGTTATTCAATATGTCCTCTGAGTGTCAAATCCTCCAAACTTCTTTTCTCGTCATTGTGTCCTAAAATTTTCAACTGTCTCTTTCTGATTCGAAATATAAGCGTCCATTTTGTTTCTATTTTCCTTAAAACGTCATCGTTGCTTACATGTCCAGTCCATCGTATTCTCAGCATCCTTCTGTAGAACCACATTTCTGTTGCCTTAAGACAGCTCTTAATTTCAGAAGGTATTGTCCGGCATTCATTGTCATGTTAGAAGATTGATATTGCATAACATTTCATTGCACCGAAATTGTCCTGTTGTCTCTTAGTATTTTGCTTGGCTTTTGAAAGGCATCATTCGCTAATCCAATGCGCGTTCGGACTTGCGTGTTGCATTTTTCCATCCTTTGTCAAAATACTTCCTGGATGTTTAAAATTAAACCTGTTTGATTTTGACATCGATTTATTCTCATGATTTTTAATTATTTTACCATAATTTTTATTATATATGGTGTCCCATCATGATAGGACACATTTAAATGCAAGTATCTTGGATTATAAAAATGGCATAGAGTACCAAATGTATTTGTTATATAACGGATATATTCAACACATTACCTAAGATTTTGCTATTTCCTACGTGTACCTGATATTTCTTTTGCTGACGGTGGACCCTCATGATGTCGTGGGCTCCAAAAGAAATTGCATACGTAGTGGACGCATATTTCACCAGCCAAAGATCGATCGTTGCGGCCCAAGGGAAATTCCGACAGCATTTTGGAAAGTGACAAGTGATCTTGCGTACTGTTACAGACTTCCGTAAGACTAGCAATGCCAACTGTGTTTGAAATGAGAGAGCGAGCTCTCGCAGGATCTCTTCGTGGTAGTGATCATCTCAGGGATGTAATATTCAAATCTTAGATAATATGTATCTGTCTATATTTCTGAGATGAGGTATTATTTACACTATTTACATTATTCGGACTATTGTCCTCATCTTTGTTGCCATATTTATTACAACGTTTCGGCCGATGTACGGTCCGGCCTTCTTCAGGTCGTTGGAATGTCGAACTGAACCCTTTATTTCGCTCACTGGGGTAGACTGTTCTAGTTCCACGTGTCATGTTTAATGGATGTCAGTTATCAGTTATCTCCAGTTAATTCCCTTCTCCAAGTTCTCCACTGCCTTAACCGGGTATTGAACTCACACTCTTTGGGTCCTGTCACTGGATCTAACGCCTTTATCCACTGTGCCATGTGTCCTTGATAATATGTTTTAATCAAGATTTTTTTTTAATGTCATAAAATATTTAAGAAAGTTTTAAGGAAAAAACGAACGAAAAAATACTTGAGCTTCAGATCATAAACAAGTAGTTGAATTTTCTGAGACACTCCAACGGAGCTTGGAGAATTTGACACTCACAGGACATGCTGGGAGTAAGAGCGACAAAGGGAAACAGTGTGTAAAATACCTAATGAGATTGTGTACATGGTTGTCAGAACATGGACTGGGTGGGACGGTAAGGAGACAAATATTGTTTTGAGCTACAAAGGATAGGAAATTGTGGAGAGCCATGATCAACCTACTTAAGGAGCTTGTATCAGTTGATGACAGAACATGAACTAGGAGGGAGAGTAAGGACACAAATATTTTTCAGAGTTACAAAAGATCGGAAGCCGTGGAGAACCATCATCAACCTACTTAACGAGCTTGTGCCAATTGATGGCAGAACAGGGACTGGGAGGGATAGTAAGGAGACAAATATTGCTTTGAGCTACAAAAGATAGGAAATTGTGGAGGGCCATGATCAACCTAATTAAGGAGCTTGTGTCAATGGATGACAGAACAGGGATTGGGTGGGACGGTAAGGAGACAAATATTGTTTTCAGCTACAAAGGATAGGAAATTGTGGAGAGCCATGATCAACCTACTTAACGAGCTTGTCAGTTGATGACAGAACATGGACTAGGAGGGAGAGTAAGGACACAAATATTTTTCAGAGTTAAAAAAATAGGAAGTTGTGGAGAACCATCATCAACCTACTTAACGAGCTTGTGCCAATTGATGGCAGAACAGGGACTGGGAGGGATAGTAAGGAGACAAATATTGTTTAGAGCTACAAAAGATAGGAAATTGTGGAGAGCCGTGATCAACCTACTTAACGAGCTTGTGTCAATTGATAACAGAACATGAGCTGGGAGGAACGCCAAGGAAACAAATATTGCTTAGATCTCGGAAGGAAGTTGTGGAGAGCCATGATCGTCCACGTCCTGAAGGTACATGACACAGAGACAAAGAAGAACGCATTTTTCTGCTTTTATAAAATCAAATAGATCTGAAAAGAAGACAAATGTCTATATATACAAACCTGACTTTCGATAAAAACCAACAACTTTGCTGTCCCATACTTGACTGAGAGCTTCACTGTTTTTAGTCATGTTGGGTTTACCAATGCCAAGAAAAAAGGCGTTTGAATATGGATAGACTTCATTGAATGCATCGAAGTCTGATTGGTTTAGGGTTTGGTAAAGGAATCGACCAAAAAGCCCATCTTCAGAAATCACGCTAACCTGCCAAAAGGTAAAAACAAAATAATGAATTCAATAAAATTAATCCGCTCGGGAATATATTATAATCATGCTTTTTCCTTTGTTCTTTGGTTAGCAAATTAGTTTTTTTCTATCAGCATGGTTGACACTAACCTTCAGAAGAGGAACTCTGTGCTTTCTCGGTCTAAAATTTTCCACTGACATGAAATGGAATGATTATATTGAATTATATAGTTGCTAGGAAAGTTGGTTCACTGTGTCGTTCTAGACAATCTTTCCCGCCAGAATTATTCTTACATATCCATAAGTCCACCATTCGTTCGTGCTGCTGCTATGTACCTAGGAATTCTTGACAAAATCCAAATAAGAATCTGTATAAACTGTCTGTATTTCTGAGATGAGGTATTGTAACTATTTATATTATTTGCATTGTTCAGACTGCTATCCATGTCTTTATAGTCATATTCCCGACGTTCCGGCCATTGTACGCTCCGGCCTTCTTCAGGTGATATAAGTCTGAATTTCGAACCGAACTCTTTATTTAGTCCATGGGGTAGATTGTTCTAGTTCCACGTGCCGTTCCTTATCTGAATATCTCCGTTAATTGCCTTTAGTAACTCGACTCTAAGTATTTTTTGTTCACCTCCTATGTGGCCAGGTATTGAACTCACAACTCTTTCGGTCAAGTCACTTTTCGATTATTTCAACTAACGCTTTTATCCACTGATCCATATGTCCTTAATTTTATATCAATCGCTTTCAGAATTTTGTTCTAAATGGCCGAATTACGAGCAGTCCTGCAACAATATTTCATGTTGCGGGTTGTCTTTTATGTTGATTTCATATTCACAACGTTTCAGCCGTTATACGTTGGCATTTCAAAAAGAACCATTTATTTCATCCCCGGGTAGATTCTTTTAGTTTCACGTGGCATGCCTTTTCTAGATATCTCATTTACAGTTATTTACCTTCAATAACTCAACTAAGTTTCTTTTGTTTTTTGGGGATTTTTTTGTTTGGTTGGTTTTTTTTTTGGTTTTTTTTCGTCCACCGAGGTAGATTGCTCTAGTTCCACATGCCATGCCTTTTGTGGATATCTCAGTTTTTGTTATTTTCCTTTAGTAACTCAATTCTCCAAGTTTCTGTTCACCTCTGCTGTGGCCAGGTACTGAAGTCACAATTCTTTGGGTCAAGTCACCGGATTACTTCAACCAACGCTTTTACCCACTGTGCCATGTGTCCTTGAATTCCCACATATCACCTGAAGAAGGCCGCAGCGTACAACGGCCGAATCGTCGTGAATATGAAAATAAAAATGAGGATATCAGTACGAATATTGTAAATAGTTCAAATAACAAAATTACGGTATCTAAATTTTCATATCAGATATTTTACGACAAGTGTATTTTTTTTCTCACACCATTTTGGGTAGCTTTTTACACAAAATAATAAATTTTTGTGATATACGTATATGTTCTTCTGTCTATATTTGCGACATGAAGTATTTTAACTATTTACTGTTTGCATCGTATGGACTGTTGTCCTCAAACCGAACCGAACTGAACCTTCGAACCGAATCCGGGTCCAAAGTGGTAGATTGTTCCAGTTCCACGTGCTATGCCTTTTCTGGATATCTCAGTTTTCCGTTAATTGCCTTTTGTAACTCAACTACGTGACACATTCTCTGTATACACTGGAAAATACTGTTAAGCTGTTCAAACAATAATTTCCGATTTTATAATAAATCGTTTTGTGTTCCAATTTATTATTATAATAGCGGCACAAAAATATATTGCTCATTTCTAATGATTAAAGTGCTTTCTTAATATTTATTTGTTGATACGATGTTGTCTTTTTTTACTGGATTTTATTCTTTCAATGAAAATCATGGGATTATTCTAGACGGCCGAATTACGAGCAGTCCCGCAACTATATTTTGTTACGGATCACCTTTTATGTTGATTTACATCAATCATTTTCAGAATTTAACCTGATACTTTAAATACTCTCCATCGTGAACATGAAAAACAAGAGCTGACATTTTATTTTTATTATCTCATGACTTCAAGCTTGGTCATAATGCTTCTCAAACTGCGACCAACATTAACAGGGCATGGGGGTGAAGGTCTACTTGTGATCAGACCAGACAGTACGTTGCAAGTTTCCGTAGTCCCGCCGTGCGGATACAAGTCTAGAAGACCAAAGTGGTAGAGGACGTCCATCTGCAATTGACAATCAACATCTGGAAACACTAGTCGAACTAGTGGAACAAAACCCACGTCAAGATGTCACAAATGATTCAGATAATGGATGTCAACATTTCAACAATATTAAACTATCTCAAGAAATTTGGCAAGGTTAAGAAACCCGATAAATGGGTTCTAAAGAAACTCATTGAAAGTCAAAGATTTCGACATTTTGAAGTGTGTTCGTTGCTGCATTTGAGAAAATTGAATGATCCATTTCTTGATCGAATACTGTAACCTTAATGACAATCGTAAACGATCAGCTCAGCAGCTTGATCATGACGAAGCATCCAAACCCTTTCCAAAACCGAAATTGCACCAACAGATGATTTTGGTTACTGTCTTGTGATCCACCATTGGTATTATCCATTACAGCTTTCTGGAATTTAACCAGAGCCTTACCGCCAGTAAATGGATGAAATGCACATTCAGTTAAGCGAAATGCGACCTGTATTGGTTAATCGACGAGGTCAAATTCTATTTCACAACTTATGCTCAGCGACATGTCAACAGAATGACACTGCAGAAGCTCACCCACTTGGGATACGAGACTTTGCAACATCCACTAGATGTCCTTGATCTATCGCCCACTAACTACCATTTGTTGATTTTGTTTAGCGGCATATCTATGGGATACTTAATGCCGAAATCTAAATATTTTGAACACTATTTTCTGGCATCCGCTAAATATATTTTGAACGCAATTGCATGCCTTCAACTACAGATAAAATGTATGGATGGCCATTTTGCTTTAAATATGTATTGATGGTCGTTTTACAATAAATAGATATTGTTGGTTGGTTGATTTTTGTTTAGCAGCATATCAACCTCTATGGGTTATTTAATGCCGAAATCTAAATAATTTGTACGTAATTTTATTCATTCAACTATAAATATTTATACATAATTTCATACTTTCAGGTTAAAGGTATGTTTTTTTTAGATAAATAGCTTGTAAAACATAAAATGTATTGTTAGTAATTTTACTATCAAAATGTATTTTTAGATTGTTTTTATTGATGCATTGATTGTCATTTTGCTATAAAAGCGTATTGTTGGTCATTTTATCATGAAAAATGTACTGCTGGTTTATATTTGGAGGTGCACTATTTGCCCATAGCTGGGAACCTAACAGTTGCTACTACACCGGATCAGGGTGGACTTGGGAACAACAGCAATTAAGGGGTGGTTCCACGCTCCTCAAAGCCTCCCAATCAGAGGCCTTGCTGTCTGATGTAGTTTATCATCATACCCATGACGCAACTAGCATTTATCAAAGCATCTTGATAATTTTTAAGCCAAAAGACATTACGTTGCAATGAAGATGCAGAAACTGCATTCACTAATTTCCAGACGTCGAAACCTTTATGCAAATGCATAATTAACCTTGTAACTCTGGGGTAGAAATGTATAGTCATACAGGGTTCACATTTTGACTGATTTAAACACTGTTTAAATACATTAATTTAGGAATAAACGTAGATTCTGAAATCGGAAATTATTTTCCGTACAACCTAATACAAATTCTGAAGTGTTTGCAAGAAGAATATTATTTTTTTTTAATCAAGGAATCACCTACATTCTCATGTGGAATAATCAGTCGATTGATATATCCATTCTTGTCGAATCCAATCTCATATCCTTTACCCAGATGAAATCGACCTGGGAGTGTATCTTGTTTGTAGCCTGAAAAGAATAACATTTCGATGTCCAAAGTAAAACACTTAATATAAAATTTATTATGTATAATAAAATTATAATACAAATTATGTACGAACCAATACAAAATTATATACAAATTATATACAAATCATATACGAAATTATATGCAAATTATATACAAATTATATCAAATTATATAAAAATTTTAGACGAAATTATATGCAAATTACATACAAATTATATACGAACTGATACATTTTTTTTTATTTATATTTTTCTCCACAGAAAAAAGTTAATAATACCAAGGCGTGCTGAAAAGTTCTCGGCACAACCAACATTTCAAAATCTTATCAAATGACTGACAACCATAGACATAGGATAGCCAAGATGGATATTTATTTGCCTGGGGTCGGAGTTCAATCTCTGGGTCAGGCAGTAAAAGTCACTTACTCTGAAAAAAGAAAATGCGACACCACAGATATGGTTGGTTGATTTTGTTTAGCGGCATATCAACATCTCTATGGGTTATTTAATGCAGAAATCTAAATATTTTGAACACAATTTTATGACTTCAACAAAATATATTTTGAACATAATTGTACACCTTCAACTACAGAAAATGTATTATTGATAAATGTATTACTGGTATTTTTATTAGAAAAATGTATATTTATAGTTTCATGGTGTTTTGTTTGAGAAGGGTCACTATTTTCCCATACCTAGGACCCTAAGTGCTACCACCCCAGGTCAGGGTGGAGCTGAGAACAACAGCAATTAAAAGGTGATACTACGCTCCTCAAAACCCCCAATCTCTCGATCAGATATCTTGCTGCTGGATGTAGTTTATCATCATACCCAGGACTAACTACAATGATGAATTAAGAAATAATAAATTACTGATGTGCGTTATCTCTCCTAGAAAGAACAATATTCCACTTTCTCATCCTCTTCTTCTTCTTCTTCTTCTTCTTCTTCTTCTTCTTCTTCTTCTTCTTCTTCTTCTTCTTCTTCTTCTTGAAATGTTGTGACTATAACAATGTGTGCACATTATTATTATTATTATTATTATTATTAGTGTTGTTGCCACGTGAGAGACCAGCATGCCAATTAAGTCACGAAACCCAAAATATCCCTCATTAAACCCAGCTAACAGGTTCACGTGCATCAGTGCCAAATGTGCTTCTTATCATGAAAGGTTATGATAAATGCGGTACATAACCTTGCCTGTGGGACCCAATTAGAAATAACTTCGGTTCGGAGTAACCCAATCCGTTCAGATTACCTCCGAGAGTGATCCCAAGTAACTACCCAAGTCGCTTTGAGTGCATCTTTCTTCAATATTTAAAAAAAAATCTCTATAGCCCCATCTATGGTGTTTCGCCACTACGCCGGCTCATGAACAGAGATGCACGATGTGTCAGCCGCCCGACAGCATGCGCTATTGGCTAAGGTCAGAACATTGACAAGATAATCTGTGGTTTATTATTATTATTATTATTATCTGGAAAAGTCTGAAAACTCATATACGCCAACCGCACTATAGATATCGTCATAATAGACTTCAAAGAATACATATGTTATATTTTGAGACATAATCATCTCGTCTGATAAAAAATATTTCAACGAAAGAATTTGATAGTCCCTCTGACTATAAATATCTGAGACATTTTACTGTAGAATTAATTAGATATAACCGTAAGTTTTTATTCTAATTTAATAGTTTCTTTCTCGCAATTCTCGCCTGTGAAACTTTCTTCCGATTTCTTGCTTTCCTGTTTATTACGATTGTAATAAAATGTAAATGCAAAGCCAATCACCATCTTCTGTCTCCCTGAAAATTGTTCTTTTATTGTCTTTTCTCGTTACTAATGTATTCTCATTCTTTTTCACTCCCAGTAGCCAGTTGCGTCTTAGTAGCATTATCGCCTTGCTTGTGGTGAAATGAGTAAAAAAAAAAGAAAGATAATCAGACGTGTTATTCCCTACCTGATGTATCTGGCCAGTGTGTCTTCAGGTCATTCCATTTGTCCTTTATTTCTGAAGCCAGCGGATGATTGGCCAAGGCTGACATAGAAAGTTCAATAAACTTCCGTTGTTCTTGCCATGATATTTCACAATTCTGAAAGTTTTGTTCTGTAAAATAAAAGACAAAACCGTTAAAGATCTAAAAAAAAAAAAAAGAAAGAAATTCTTGTAACGATCAAATGTATGTTACTTCTTCAGAAGTAATAAAAGAAAAATAACGGCTGACCGAATATATGCCTGTCTGCTAGGGGTGGCTAGCCAATCCCAGTTGCAGACGCCGGCTCAGTCCCATTTGTGTTTGTTCAACACTCACATAGTCCACATGTGGTTTATACTGCAACAACGCTGAGCAGACATTAGTTACAGTTTCTTGACGAGAGCGCATCCTATGGCGTGGTGAATTGATTGAATAAGGCAAGTAAGCTCAAAGCCTAGGTCATACTGACTTGCGACTTCGTGGTAGCACAACCATAGACAAACAGTTCCATCTATCCAGATTCATTCACAAGACTCGGGACAAACAGTGGATTTGTTTTTCAGTCGTACGCTGGGATCGCCTCTCCAGGATGATAGCATCAAGAAGTCACACCTTCCAGACAAATCGATCATGGTTAGATTCGAACATAAGCAATAGTACTTAATAATTTGGGGGTAAATTCTCAAGAACAAAAGAAAATGTACAAATTCACTTTCATTATAGGTTTAGGTTTTATTAAAATTCTAATAATCATTTTTAAGAATAAACATTGCCGAGAGGTGAAGGTTGTTAAAATATTAGCGGTGGCAATGGAAAGAATATCCTTTTGACATTCGGGTTTTTTTGCAGAGGGGGTGGGTACCTAAGTTCAAGTTTGTTTAAGAAATCTATCCATAATTAAACTCTAAACATAATATTTGCTTCCATATAAAATGATAAACTGAAGCGTTCCCCCAAAATTAGGAACTGCAATATATTGAATAGTTTCGGACCTACCCTCGCCAACTTGTAGAAATTAAATCAACCAGATATAATATAGAGGTAGTTTAGCTATAGCAGTGTAGCTGTGGTAGTGTAGCTGTGGCAGAAATTAACAGTGACTACGGATATATTATTGAAGTCAGAAAGCACTCTGTCTCAGAGGGGAAAACATCTCTAGGTTTGTTTTTTTAGACAACAAGGGTAGCTCACGAACATATGGACTTTGGAGAGAAATCAGGAGAACGTGGAAACTGTGGGTTTCCACATTTGAGACAAGGACGAGACCGTCAGTGACCGTCAATAAAGAGAAAAAATGCGTCAAATCGCATCCCAATTGAACCAATCAGTCAACACACTGTTCAAGTAAAGGTTTAATTCAACTCTGTACATGATATATCAGGTTAAAAAAGAAACAGCGAATTAAATTTTAGTTACATTTTAATTAGCGAAGACATAATTCAAATTATAATGTTGCTAAAATGGCATATCCGAAACTATGAATTAATTATCAGGAAAGACACGACTCTTTTGACTTTGATGGCAAGCAGTCTAAAACAAAGAAAAATCTGAATTCTAAACCGTAGACAAAGCAACGGGAAACCAATGTACCGTCCTTCAGTGAAATCGTAACAATTCACAGATCATATAAAGAAAAGAAGTCTATGGAGAGCCATGATCACCTACATGCTGAAAGGATATAGTATATAATTAAATAGAGATTAGTTAAGTAAGATGATAGACTAGGCTTTCTAGACTGGGTCGAAGAGAAGTCCAGTCTGACTATAAGTGGCAACCAGTCTAAGAGAAGAAAAATTCTGATTTCCAAATCATCGAGAAAGCAACAGGAAACTACTCTATTATCTTTCATAAGAAGTCATGCCAATTCACAAATTATAAAGAAAACGAATCTGTGGGAAATCAACGAGAAATACTCCACTGTCTTTCCCAGGAACTCTTGTCAAATCACAGATTATAATGAAAAGGAATCTGGGGAGAAGGCGAGGAGAAATCACTCCACTATATTTCCCAAGAAGTTATGTCAATTCAGAGATAATATAGAAAAGGAATCTATGGAGAAAATCAACGGAAAACTACTCTCCACTATCTGTCACAAGAAGCCATGTCAATTCAAAGATAATGAAGAAAAAGAATCTGTGGAGAAAGCAACAGAAAACTACTCTACTATCTTTCCCAATAAATCATGCCAATTCACATAAAAAAGTAACCTGTGGAGAAGGCAACGGAAAACTACTCCACTATCTTTCCCAATAAATCATGCCAATTCACATAAAAAAGTAACCTGTGGAGAAGGCAACGGAAAACTACTCCACTATCTTTCCCAATAAATCATACCAATTCACATAAAAAAGTAATCTGTGGAGAAGGCAACAGAAAACTACTCCACTATCTTTCCCAATAAATCATACCAATTCACATAAAAAAGTAACCTGTGGAGAAGGCAACGGAAAACTACTCCACTATCTTTCCCAATAAATCATGACAATTCACATAAAAAAGTAATCTGTGGAGAAGGCAACAGAAAACTACTCCACTATCTTTCCCAATAAATCATGCCAATTCACATAAAAAAAGTAACCCGTGGAGAAGACAACAGAAAACTACTCCAGTATCTTTCCGAAGAAGTCATACCAATTCACAGATAATAAAAAAAGGAATCTATAGAGAAGCAACGGGACACCAGTCCATTATATTTCCAAAGAAGTCATTCCAATTCACAGATAATAAAGTGGATAATCTGTGGAGAGCCATGATCGCCTAACGTTTTAAAGGGACACGACATTAAAAATAATATTTTTAAAAAAGTGGCTTGTATGTAAACTACTTAAACAATAATTATCTCTCAATTTCTCATGACTTACCGTGTCTAACTTTTGAGAAATCTTTATTATTCCAATGCCTGCTGTCCTTTGCTCCACTGATGCCCCATGTATGCTCTGTTGTTTTCAGCAAGAAAAGCCCACTTTGATAAATACGAGAGTCGCTCAAGGAACATTCTGTTCAAAGGAAAAAACATTACTGTTTTATTTCTGGAAGATATTTAGATATTATTGTAATAAAAACATATAGGAAGTACAGTCAAAACTCTCATTTCTTGGTTAAATCTTTGTTCATAGAAGGAAGGACTCGTTAGAAGGGTGGGCATTATTTAACTAATCTCAATAAATTACTACGATATAGTTCGGAGATTTAGTGAATCCGAAAAGAAACAAAATCACGAAAGGTCGGCTTTCGACCAATCGCTTGGTCCACCATGGGACAAGACTTCAAATTAGAGGTCATCGGCTAGGGTTTAACTTGAAGAGGGGTGGGCTCTGCTAAGTTTACTTGCCTAAGAAACGCTGCGCATGAATGTAAGAGGAAATGAAAGTTGCTGTTTTCTTAATTGTTTAATTGGACTGTTCATCTCCTCTCTTACACCCGCGTGCTCTTAAACTACTAAGAATGTGGCTCCCATTGTGAACGGTGGTGACTTTACAGTCATCCAATGGCACATCATCTCTAGAGATATTTTAATAGCTCTAGTTTCAAGGACGATCACTTAACTTGACATGGGCTGGGATTATTTGAGGCGAAATCTTAAAATAGACACAAGAAGAGAAAGGCTTGATTTTATTTATAAATTGCCGTTTTGCGTACACCCAAATACATAATACTAATTTATTTGATTTGATATTATGAAGAGTCCGAGAAGTACCGTATTATTCTGTTGCTTATTCAAACTTCCGGTTAACAGATTGTTTAATTTGTGTCAATTCTTGACTTCTTTTCAGCCTGTGACGGTATTTTGTTGAACACAGGCCTTCCCCAGATTCACGGGGAATAATAGGATATTAGCTTACACCACTGGCCCAGTGCGTATTGGTCGGAGTGGACGTGGCACGCTTGGGTGATCATGTCACCTTTTCGATTAATGATCACTGAAGGGAAACTGTGCGTAAGTGAATGTAACGAACCCGAATGGAATTCGAACTCGGCTCTATGATTTCACAGTCCAAGCCGTTGCTTACGGCCACATCACGTTGAAACACTCAAGTTAGGCAACATCGAGCTTGGTCATTAGCTCGATGGGTGACCGCTTGGAAATACCAGGTGCTGTAGGCGCGGATGTGCGGGCGGTTTAATGGATAACGGCTCGGAATGAGAAATCGGAGAGTCCAGTTCCAATTCTAGTCGAGTTCGCTATATCCACTTACGTGCAAATATGTTTGGAAAAGTTATGAATTCAACTCTCCCCCCAGTTATGGGTTAAATATTAGGACTTATATCAGTAAATCATTATTATCTCCGAATAATTCTTACAATCCAAAACTATTTTCTGGCTTTGAATAACTTGCAAAAAGTTTGATAAGCCGTAAAACATAAATCAATCTATCCTCTTAACGACTTCAGTTATTTCGAATTATTTCTCTATTTATTTTGTTCATGTCATTAATGCTACTGGTATCATATTGCCCAGGATTACCTGCCGTAAAAGTTGGATCATCGACGGCTAAACTGGTTCCCCCACCAGGATTTTCTAGTAAGGAGTCTTGCTAGATATCCAACATAATTGCAAACAAAACCTGTCAAAGAGTGAATGAGCATTCTTGTTGTTATGGTCCAAGTTCCTTGTACCACGGTGATGGTACAAGGTAGAACCGATGAAGAATAACTCGAACACAGGTATGGAATAACACAGATATATTACAAATAGAAATATGTACAAAGAAGTAGAAGTGTTAGTAATAACAATCAGGTTAGGTTAGAGAGAACTATGCTGTCTCGACAAGTATCACGATTCCAATGTCTTACAGTAATCGTCTGCCGCGACTCTGTCTCTGACTGACCCTGACCGTGACTGAACCGCAGTATTTATGATGTACGGAATAGTCCATTATTATTATGGGTAAGTTCCCATAACACTTGTAGAGTCACCAGTCATCAATCCCAATGGGATAGGCTGGGTGCTGTACGCGGCCAATGCACGGCATCGCTGGGCAGATGGCGTCCTAGACTGAAGTCACCGGCCAGAATGAAGAGTTCCTCTCGACGTAATTAATGGCCATATGTCCATGACCAAGGCAAGCTTTAAAAATGGAGGACATCGGCCGTGGTTTGACTTGAAGAAGGGGGGGCTTCACCAGGTCTGCTTATCCAAAACACGCTACGCTTGAATGCATACTCCTCCGGACTTTAACCCTGATAAGTGGATTAAGTGGTCAGGCGTACAGTGGCGCAGCGACCCTACAACCATAAACGGTCATAGGATTGATGATGATGATAATGATGATGATGATCGTCTTGACTAGATTAAGTGATAACAAATATGAACACTTTGAAATAAAGTATAATTACTCATATAAAATATGAAACAGAAAGGAATAGTAATTTGTGGGGAGACTTGAACGGCCACGGCGCATGAAATAAATGAATATCCCACCCCCACCAGCCCACTCAGAAAATTTGATGTTACCATTATTTCTGAGACACTCTGACCAAAGCTTCATGAAAGTGCGCATCCTGGATACTTTCCATGGATCCGAGGCAATGCCCTCTATCCAAGTGTCTCCGATCTCTTGCGTCACCTTGGGAAGACGAGATTTGATTGGAATGACGTCGGACACAAAATTATCAAATGTTGATCCACGCACGAAAGACTGTGGAAACTGGGAGCGGACAACCTCGTAATAATTTAGTATTTCCTGCAAAATATGAAATAAAATTATTTTATGCGCAGACTGAAATCACCATCTTTGAGATTGAAGTACTAAATTTTAAAAAATAAGAAAGTTAATCTACGTATGACAAAGAAATCTCAAAAGCGCATAGGAATAGGGGAAAATGACTTTTAGAAACTAAGCAAACTATTAAGACATAGGAAAAACGTGAGACGCTAAAAACAGAGTGCTGAACTACTATGTAATATTTAATCTCGTCTATGGTCGTAAATGTTGGACAATATCTTCAAAGATGAAGATGAGATAGATATGAGATTTTACCAACAGGACGTTTTAAGAAAAATAAGAAAGACAAACTATAAGAAGCAAGAAAGCAAGAAGAAAGGGTGATCCCCAGTAGGGGTGATGGGGCGACGCCACTGGATTGTTAAAAATGCACACGTCGACGTGTCTAATAAAGTAGCAAGTCAAAATCCATTTTGTTGAAGTTCTCATTTTCCATCCGAACAAACCAATTAGCGATCACCCGGCCGAGAGAAGACAACTTTATTATGATCGCCTCAAGCCCTTCACCCCAAGACTACCCCCCTAACACGAAGTGGGGTATACAACAGGAAGTTCAACTGATAGATCGACACAAAGTACAGTGTAATCATTAATCAGGATTTATATTTTCTACTCCTTTTTGCTTTTGTAACTAAAATGTATTTCCTGTTACATGGCATTTCTATCTGTGCTTATGTAGGCCTGAAATGTTTTGGGGTCCCAAAATGCACTACGAGGAACAACATACTGAGAAATACTGGTTTAGAGCGATAAACCTTGGAACATACAACAATTTAAATATCCAGGGAAAAAAAATGCGACACCAAAATCCGAAGTCGCATTCTGCTAGCGAAAGAGGCCTTCCAAAAGCCAAGTAAAGTATTAAGAAAAATGAAACTTTTCGTTAGAAACATAAGCAGGAGTACTTAGCTGTTATGCAATATCGGTCCTCCTTTATGACAGTGAATTCTGAACGATCTCATCACAGATGAAGAAGATACTTGAAGCATCAGAAATGTGGGTCTACAGAAGGATGCTGAGAATAACATGGACTGAACATATGAGCAATGATGAAGTTTTAGATAAAATGGCAACAAAAAGAACACTCACATTTAACATAAGAGACAGTTGAAATTTGTAGGGCACATAATGAGGAAAGAAGGCTTGGAAAATTTGACACTGATAGGACATATTGAAGGGGAGGGGGACGGGGGAAATCAGTGCGTAACCTATTTAATACAACTTGTATAAAAGTCTATCAGGACAGGAACAAGGAGAGATAGCGAAACGGTAAAATTTACTAAGAGCTACAAAGGACAGGAAATTGTGGAGAGCCATGATCGCCCACGCCCTGAAAAGCTAAGGTACATAGAAGAATGTTTCTACAGTGTACCTTGTAAATATTGACACTGTATTGGGTAAATTAAAATTAGAAATAATTTATGAGATAAAGATAGAGCAAATGATTAAAACGAAACGAAAACATTTTCAAATGATAAGAGCAAACAATGTTCATTTTTCGAAGTTTTCCAGTGTCGGATAAGCGATCAGTTATCTATACTAAATTACATTTAAAAATGCTTTTTTTTTTTTAAATATTTCCCCACCTGGAGTGTTTCTGGAGGACCGGCGTTGTCTGTTTTAAAAGCGAAACAAAGAGCAGAAGAGACAAGAGGGTGAACGAGACAGTCATGGCGGCTCAATCCTAAAGGCATGATAGGAATCTGTCCTGGTACGTTTGGATACCCACCTGATAATGAAAGATTTCACTTCATTAAAAATATAAGTAAAATAAATATTAAAATGAATTGATTGTACAGAATATCTGAATATAATTTCTAAAATATTGTTATATACCGTACTTATGAACATTAATGGGTATGTCCAAGTCCTCATAAATATTTTGGACATTATTGTAAATAGGGGTAATATACTGTCTAAGTAGTCCACCACTAGCAGTGGTTTACCTACTTCACGCCGCTGGCGAGTATTGTATTTTGTTGATGTTATAATGATTACCATTTCATTTCCAACCTCCGTTTTGGTTATTTCTCATTCAGTAACCTCTTCTAGGTTACAACACTATCTATCTATCTATCTATCTGATATATACCATACCTATGAACACTAATGTGTATGTCCCAATTCTCATAAATACATTGGACACTATTATAAGTGGGGGTAATATGCTGTCTAAGTAGTCCACAAATATCAGTGGTTTACCTATTTCACGCCGCTGGCGAGTATTGTATTTTGTTGATGTTATAAAGATTACCATTTCATTTCCAACCTTCGTTTTGGTTATTCCTCATTTAGTAACCATTTCTAGGTTACAACAAATATCAAGAGTTTCATTCACTCTAATATTTTTTAATCGTTTCATCCCAAACTAGGCAATAAAGCCACTAAGATGCAAGGAGTTACTCACTGTGAAAGAATATGAGAAAAAGAAAACATTATTAAGGAGAAGGAACATTAAAAGTACGGAAATTAAGAAGCGAGAAGATATTACAATTAAATATTTGAAGATCAAATTTGACTGGAAAGCAAGAAACTGAAAGAGAGTTCCACAAGCGGTGAATAAAATTGTTAGCATATAAGTTACGGTTACATCTAGTAATTCCAACTATAAAATGATGAGACCTAGCTGCGAATCTGGTACTGCGCTTAAATTCGTAAAGTTGATGCACCAAAGAGGAAAGCCCATCAGAACAATTACCATAAAAATATCGTTAAAAAAACAGAGGAAAGTTGCGTTACGGTGATGACAAAGTGACTGAAGTCGAGATGACAGGTCAATACCAATAATATTGCAGATTCCTCTTTTGATTTTATCAAGAATCTCTTAATGTTACGAACTTTTATTCCGACCAAATAGCGTAGATTATTTGTTTTTGCTCACATTACGAAATATAAAAATATCAATTCCCTCCCGTTGATTTTTAGTTCATTATGTAATAACCTTATTCTGTCAGTAATGTTGTATTCATATGCAAATCGCCACCTTATAAATAGCAGTTGATACAGCTGGGGGCTAAAGAAATTCTAACCTTTTGACTGGGATTTGTATTCTTCGAATATTAGTCCAAATCCCTAGGGGCTTTTCTCCTAAGCAGAACCTCTCCCTCGGGAGGGAGCCGGGTTTATTGCCAGTTCTTGAGGCGTTCGCAAAAGGATAAATGTCGAGGGGCCATGAAATTTTTACGTGGTACGGCCGTTAAGCACACTTTAAAGCTCGATATTTTGTCACATCCCCCTCTGCGGCGTGGGCGCGCCCTGGTAAATACGATAAATTCTAAGCTTAAAGACGAAACTACTAGAGAAATAGTAATGAATACTTTTCACTAATTATAGCTTACAAGTGTGGCTTCATTTTGAACCGCAAACAAACCATAGTTTCTTCATTTCTATAGTAAGATGCAAATCTATAGTAAAATATTTTCAAATGCATTTCTGTATTAAACGTTTAACTATTATGTATATAACAGACTTATTGTGGCAGTAATACCGGAAATAATTCCTTACCATAGATAATCCATTTATAACATCACCATTTATAACATCACCATTTATAACATCGCCATTTATAACATCGCCATTTATAACATCGCCATTTATTACATCACCATTTATAACATCACCATTTATAACATCACCATTTATAACATCGCCATTTATAACATCGCCATTTATAACTTAATTTTCAATACAAACATACATTGTCCCAGAACTTACTAAAACAAGTTTTCGATTTGAAATTCTAAAATTTCATACACAGCGATCATTTTGTTTTTCTGTCGTCAATAACAGTTTAGTATCTGTCTATATTTCTGAGATGAGGTATTATGTACACTATTTACATTATTCAGACTACTGTCCTTATCTTTGTCGCCATATTTTTTACAACGTTTCGGCTGTTGTTCGCTCCGACCTTCTTCAGGTGGTTGGAATGTCGAACTAAAGACATTAGGTTTATAATACCCAGAAATTCATACACAGATGTCCTCAAGGACACATGGCATAGTAGATAAAGGCAGTGACAGGACCCAAAGAGTGTGAGTTCAATACCCGGTTGAGGCAGTGGAGAACTTGTAGAGGGGAATTAACAGGAGATAACTGATAACTGACATCCATTAAACATGGCACGTGGAACTAGAACAGTCTACCCCAGTGAGCGAAATAAAGGGTTCATTTCGACATTCCAAATACCTGAAGAAGGCCGGAGCGTACAACGGCCGAAACGTTGTAATAAATATGGCGACAAAGATGTGGACAATAATCCGAATAATGTAAATAGTGTAAATAACAGTTTATTTGTGCAGAAAAATGAAAAATGAAATTAATTCTAATCAGAGGAGTGATACAAATATTTTCACGGCAACTGTTCCGACGAGCTACTTTCCCTGGTTCCCAGACGGCATGAATTTAAACGAGCTACCAGGCTCGCATCTCGGTCCCACCCTTTCACTGTCAAAACGGTTAAATGTTAGCGTCTCTTCTACTGAAACGGCTTCTTCTCTCGCACTTCCCGTCTGAGGAACTCCCTTCCCCTTACTTGCTTCTTCGATGACTATAATCTTCAAATATTCAAGTGTAATGTCAATCGACATCTAACACCCTGAGCTTGTTCCCCGTCCTTCTCTGTATCCTTTCCTCAAACACGCCTCTTTACTCTTGTTCTCAATCCTCTGTAACCCCTTGCGTGCTAGTGGCACTCCTGCTTTGCTTGTGGTGAATTGCTCAAAAAAAAGATAGTGGGCAGTGATAAGAAAAGTTGAAATCTATAACACACGCCCTAAAAGGACATGACACATCGTCGTTAGCGGAACTCGTTGCCGGTTATTGGGGTGCTCATCGTCATTTCCTTCTGTGTGAAATGAGTCCTATGTTGAATCTGAGGAGACGCCGGCATATATTGGATAGAATGGTTCAAGGGATGGAGAGCTCTGGCTTTTCTTTGGGCTCTCTTCGTCTCTTCTTTTTGTCTTCTGGTGTTTTGGAAGGATGTTGTTTTTACATGGACTGCTCTTCTCCATTTCTTTAGACGTGAGAAGTAGAAAAGTCTTCGAGTATAAAAGCGTTGGCTGCGAATTGTTTGAGGTGGTCCATGGGTCGCCACTGTATGGCGCGCACGCACGCACACACACACACACACACACACACACACACACACACACACACACACACACACACACACTTCAGCTGACACAACCCGCTGCGGCAAACCAGGGCTTGACAGGCAGGTTCATGATGACAGCTTGCATCGGGCAGTCGACTTTTTTCTTGTACGTAGAACGTCGCCTTAACCGCCTGCCTGACTGACGTCGGATCTTGCTTAGCCTGGGTCCTTCCCGGAATCCTTACCGCCACAGGAGACCTTACCAGGAGATGGAGCTCCCGACAGTATTGCATTCAGGTTCCTTTGAGACGTACAAGCTGCTCCACTACGATACACTATATACACATTATCTACATTACGTGTTTTAGAAGCTAAAAAAAATTACTGTTTTTTTTTTAAGTATACAAAGTTAGGTAAACAAAAACACTAGAAAGCAAGATAAATTACGAAATCATCGTCGTCGTCGACAGATCTCATTGCCGTGTATTGAGATGCTCATATACATTTCCTTCTATATGAAGCGTAATACGAATTTGTTGATAGATAGCGCATATAAATATAACCTTTGATACACGTTGCCAATTATCAAAAGAACAATAGACAAATGCAACAATTACGATGAGATAGTGAAGTAGGAAATTGTCCTCGATTCAAAAATATGTGTAACGTCATCAGTTTGATTTAAAACGAAATAAGTACTCGTGACTCAGACTGTTTTTTATATTATTCAATGTGTTGCTTGTTTTAATTAATAATAAATTGGTTAGTGAAGGATTTAAAGGCTTTTCTGTTCTTTCCTTTTATGTCGCCTGTTTCTCAGAAAATATCTACAATGTTTTAAGTTATTTCATTGAAAAAGAAAAAAGATTTACCTGGATGCCAAAAGCCGATAACACTCTGGTTCTTAAAGACCCAGTTGAAAAGTTTGGGTACGGCAGGTGGGGAACTGACGCCATTCACCCCAACAGATACAGCTTTGATATTGTTCTGAGCCAAAATAGGGATCACGGCTTGTGTCATTCCTGCAATATTTCAAAAGGGATTTTATTTTATTTTTAAATTAATAATTTTAACACATACTATATATTTTATAAAATCTAAAATCCACAAATTTTATTTGCTTTGTGTTCTTATATATATATATATATATATATGTGTGTGTGTGTGTCTGTGTGTCTGTGTGTGTGTGTATTTAGGCAGCAATCCTTCTTTCGCACATTTCATTGAATACAACAGATAAGGTGCTTTTATTTAGTTTTTTATACAATTTCTCATGCGATCTAATAATATTTTTTCTTTTCAGATGATAAATTATATAAAAACTGTCCGAATGTTCTTTTTATCCGAGCGCTTTTGGCTATACATTTAGCCGTTTATCAGGATTAAATATTTTAACTTTTCAATAAGAAATAGTTTGTTGCACGTATGTATTATAAAATGTTTTCATTTTTTAAAACACGGTCAAGATATTGTGTCCATATTCATAGTTAATATTATTAAGTATTGTTGTTTTTTGTTTTGTTTTTTATTAATAAGGCTTCCATTATTTTTAGCCTTTTTTGCATGTAGATGATGCTATTATATTAGTGTTGTCAACAAGTATGTTCCGAATAGTGTCCAGTAGGTCTCCATGAATATTTAAATGAGATCTAATTGAGCTATGGTCAGAAAGATGTAGAGTGAGTCTGCGTGTCAAACATGTTGTAGTGTGGCCTATATAATTATTTACGAATTTTGATTGATCAGGAATACAATTCATTAAATTCATTTAAATTCGTAAATAATATTTGCCCTATTTAATTTTATTCTAAGAGGTGAATTATTATTTCTAACTATAAGGTTAGAGGTTTTAAATTTTTTTAATAAATAATTAATCTATTTTTTTTTGCTATTGTCAAAACTTTTTCACATTTTTTGTATTTTTTACACACACTTTCACACACACATATATATATATATGTGTATGTGTGTGTGTATGTGTGTGCGTGTGTGTAAACATTCAGATAGAGTATATCTGTAAAAGGACAAAAGGAAATTCTCGAAAGTGACACTATCGAATCTTAGCAAAATATAAATCAGATTCTTCCCGAAGCCAAGATTCATGACCTCAGAAATACTGAAAAAATTAAAAGAAAATGGTTGAATCCATAACCTCATGTTATTCAAAATATACAGCACACAAATCAATCCCAATCCCAAATAATTTGAATACTAATTTACAGATATATATATATATATATATATATATATATATATATATATATATATATATATATATATATATAGTCAGACAAACCTACCAAGGTTTCACTTATGCAGATCGACAGGGGCAGCTGACCCTGACGATCTGCCTAAGTGAAACCTTGGTAGGTTTGTCTGGCTCATTAGGTTTGACTAGGTTTGCTCTACGTTTGTATCGAGCTCTTTAGTTAGTTGTTTACTCGTATCGGGGTTTTCTCTTTGGAAAAATAACAGCACTCGTGGCCTGACGATTGTATCTAGCATGAAACAGACTGTCGCCTCTAAATGTTGACTTCTATGTTCACTTATATATATATATATATATATATATATATATATATATATATATAGGTACCACCAAAGAAACGCGATACCTAAGATTTAAAATACTTTTTTAAAATGAAAAATCTTTTTGAAGCTTTTTTGTTTTAGTTTTAATTTCAAGCTAATAAATTAAATTTAATGTTTCCAATAAGCAAAATACTTCATTGTATTTCAAAACAAATTTAAATTGAGTGGTATCCGTTTTGTTTTGTTTTTTATTTTTCTAAAAATGGCTCATTTTAGCCGTAGTGATGATTCTCTCAGCTGAACGTAATTCTCTTTATTAAAAAATCTTTAGAAAATGAAATATACTTTTCTGAAGTTTTATTTGAGGAAGATTAACTGATTTAACATTTAATTAACTTTATTTGAAACAAATATTATTTACTTTAAAATTTTCATTGAAATACATTATAACACGGAGGTAGAAATTTAATTAATAAATTAATAACTAAATAATTAACTGATATAACGCGAGTGCCTTTATATATAATTTTTAATTACCCAGTAATTTTAAAATTTAGCGAAGTATTCTTAGTAATATAATGTTTTATTGAATTTTAGGTACTTTGGCTTTAAATTTGCTATAGTTACTGCTCTTATCTTCTTGTTGAAGTATGTTAATAAGAATGGACCATTTGTAGATGTCTGTTTATTAACATGACCACACGATTTATATTTAACGTAAAATATTACAAAATATGAAGCACAAGAAGGAATAAAAACGGTGTTGTAACATCAACATTTATGATTATTTTTGTCTGTACATGCGTAGAGGTTTTGATGTTATTTCATTTTGACTGAATTAATGAGATTGAAATATTTTTATCTGTGCTCACAAAAGTTGAATGAATTATAAAGCTGAAAAATGCTGAATAAGCTTTGAGCTTTAGAAAAGTATTTCAAAGAGAAAAGTCCTTGTTGCTTGTTTGGAAATGCTTCGTATGTTTGTAATGTAGTTTGGAAAATTTCGTTCGTACGTGCATGCGTGAATATGCTTTTAACGTCTGACCGCACATGGTCGAGACGGAAATGCTTAAGATTACATCTTCACGGGAAAAGGGAACAGAAGAGAGAGAGAGAGAGAGAGAGAGAGAGAGAGAGAGAGAGAGAGCAAGCTCGTGCCTGCTATTTATAATTAATGTAATCACGTGACAGACTCACATAAAATGGCGGGAAAACTTGACTTGGTCACGCGCTGGAAAAATATTTGTACGTGAGTGGATTGCAACGCCCATTTGTGTGCAATGACCAATTAGAAGCTGGTATTTCCTGAAAATCTGTATGAAGATGGGTAAGCTCTGGATCCACTTTTTGCACAAAATTGTACAAAATTCAACATTGATAAGAAAGTTGTAGCGGGATGTTAAATTCTGATAACAAGTTTATACATACAAAAAACTTTAAAGTTTTTTTGTTTTTTTTTAAACTGGAACTCGCTGAATTGTAGTAATTTTTTCATTTGTGCTTATTAAATATAGTTTTTACTTAATATCAGTATCACCTAACCGTTACAAAGACAGAATTTTAAAAGATTTAAATTTTTTTAGAGTATTATAATTAAAATTTAAAAAAACTGAAAACAATTCTTGTAAAAATTCATTATTCATCGAAATTTTTTCTTAAGACAATAGTTTCATTAACATATCTGATTTTAAAAGCAATTAAATGCTTTTCTAATTAAATAATGTCTTAGTTTTAGTGCATTTTTTATTTTACGATACAGAGCAGATTTTCGGTAACTGGACGTACTATTTTACAAAAATAAAATTGATGATTTAAATTCTGAAAGGGAAAATATTTCACCATAATTTTATAAAAAAGAAACATTTCTAAATTCATTTGTGAATAATTCTTGAAAGTTTCGTTAAAATCCGATAATTATTTGATTTCTGCAAGAAATTCCAAGTCAATGTTTATTTACCGCAAAAATGAAGCTAAATTTCCCGGACTAATCTTTGGTCCCCCGCTCCTACTTACGCAAGAAGAACAAGATTTTTAACTAAAATTTCGAACATTCTAAAAAGGATAAAAAAAATAATTCAATAATAAAAAAATCCTTTGGTCTTTCCTCTTAATAATAAAATAAACATTTTGACGATAAAACTTTTTTTCACTATTTACATTATTCGAACTATTGTCCTCATCTTTATTGCCATTTTATCACAACGTTTCGGCCTTTGTACGCTCCAGTCTTCTTCAGGTGGTTGAAATGTCGAACTGAATCCTTTATTTCGCTCACTGGGGCAGACTGTTCTAGTTCTACGTGCCAGGTCTAATGGATGTCAGTTATCAGTTAACTCCTATTAATTCCCCTCTCCAAGTTCTCCACCGCTTTAACCAGGTATTAAACTCACACACTTTGGGTCCTGTCACTGGATCTAACTAAAGCCTTTAGGACACATGGCCCAGTGGATAGAAGCGTACAACGGCCGAAACGTCGTGATAAATATGGCAACAAAGATGAATATAATAGTCCGAATAATCTAAATAGTGTACATAATACCTCATCTCAGAAATATAGACAAAACTTTTTTTTTTATTAAGCTCGGTCATTTTTTCATCGTGGTATGTTCATTTTTAGCGAATCTGTGCTAGTACCTAATTTAATATATACTTTTTTATATATTATATTTTTTCATCGTTAGAACTGAAATTTAAAAAATAATATACAACACAAAAAAATGTTTTGTTTGGCATTGTTTTTTTTTTACAAATGGGTAATAGCAGTTTGAAGTGCTCAAATCTCCTGAAAGATTACAGATATACATACTTGTGTCCGGAATAGACTGGTCTAGGGGGCTATTTAAATTATAATTCTTTCCAACCTGACTTCTGTTGTTCTAGATACTCCGTCTATTTTATTTTCCACGTGTATCCAACCTGTCTGTTTATTCCAACCTGCCCATTTCTTTCAATCACCTCTCCCTCGTTTTTGTCCCGAAAACAAATGAAGTTTAAATGAATTGTCCAACCTACCCTTCTAATACTGTAGAAATAAATGTCCAATTACCTGGCACATCCCGTTGACTCATAACTTTGGTCTTTCGAGTAATGTTGAAATATTTATCAAGATCATCACTGAGACGTAAACTGAAATTGAATAATTCAGGGGAGGCAACTTCCGGTTGCAAGTTCATAGCCCCAGCGTGCCAAGTAATGTACCCTTTCCTCACGACCATCTCAAAATTAGCTAAACTGGTTGCATTCGGACACTGTAAAAGAAAATAAGCATTTCTTTAACAAAATGCAGTCAATTGTCTGTTTTTTTCTTTAATTAATAGATTAATGAGAATCACCATAAACCCTGTTTTTTTTTAAAATAAATACAGTTAGCATAATTAAGAACAAGGAAATATTACAATCAAATACAACAATTATTCAGTGTGTGCAAAAATTGGCAACATATTTTTGTGAAAACTAGAGGCTGAATATAAAATATAAGACACATGGCACAGTGGATAAAGGCGTTAGTTAGATCCAGTGACAGACCCAACGAGTGTGAGTTCAATACCCGGTTCAGGCAGTGGAGAACTTTCAGAGGGAAAAATAGCAGGAGTTAACTGATAACTGACATCCATCAAACATGGCTCGTGGAACTAGAACAGTCTACCCCAGTGATCAAAATAAAGGGTTCGGTTCGAAATTCCAACCACCGGTCGAAACGTTGTGACAAATATGGCGACAAAGATGAGGACAATAGTCCGACTAATGTAAATACTGTACATAATACCTCATCTCAGAAATATAGACAGACCCTTTATTTAATTTTTTAAAAATTTACATGATATCAATCAAAATTCAGATCTTTATGTCTTTTTAATTTTTTAATTAAATTTAATTTAAATAATCTATTTTTCACAATATTTAACTTTCGTGCCTACAAAATGGACTGTTGTTCCCTCAACATGGCAATTTCATCCCTTACCCAAATGTAATGAGAACAATAGAAGAACAAGTAATTCAGTAATACAAAGCACATGTACTGGATTCAGTTTATTCACTTTCATTGACGCTGTCACACATCGAGAAGGTCTGTATGCTGCGGCGCCATGTCCTGTGTGATATGTTACGGCGCTTTGTTGATTGTTATAGGCGTGACGAAACTTTCGGACCACCCTGTACATTAACTCGCAATTTAATGAATTTGCTTATTTAATGCCGAAAACTTTTGTATTCTAAAATTGTCAAAAAGAGTAAAATTGTTGCAGTTAGCTCCTCCTCAGTTCTTTAATCCTTCAACAGGGGTCTCTCCTCCCTGTCTATAAATACTGGCTGACCCTTCTCTCTCTCTCTCTTTTTCGACTTAGGCCTTGGTCCGCTACCTTGCGCAGAGACGAGGTAAAATCTTTCTTTTTCCACTTACACCAATATGTGACCTCTCACAGATACAGCGTTTCCCAAATTCTGGGAACGTGCTAAGAACAATACACGTACGTACGAACACTTACAACACACACATAATTTCTCCATACAAACTCTATGTAACAGTCCATGTCTTTGTTTAACTTGTTTTGTTATTAATATATATTTGTTTACTCATGTATATCGGTCTTGCTTGTTTTCTTTGGACTTAATTAAAGTCCGACATTCTCATGTAGCTGGACCCGCCAGCAGGAAACTTTAACCTTAAGATATCTCTTCACATCTCCCCCCCCCTACGGTCCGCTACAAAATTAAGGAAAGACACATCTAAAATGGAGAATCATAAGCTACACTTAGAATATTTCATTCTTATTTATATTATTGACACGCTGACTATTATCCTTATCTTTATTATTTATGTTTTTTTTTATCACAGCGTTCCGGCCGTTGTGCCCGCCAGTCATTATCGGGTGCTTGTCGATCCGGGCAAGAGAATTTCCAACTGAACACTTTATTTAAACTAGGGAGTAAATTATTTAATCTAGTGAGATAAATTCTTGTCGTTCCGTCCCTACACGCAAGCCACTAGTGGCCCGCTGGCGGGACGCCGATGACAACGCCAGCGGTCCTCTGGTGGCAGCCACCGACATGCCACCGATAAGCCTCTAGCGGTCCGCCAATGGTAACATTGCTGAGACGAACTCGCCGGTGGTCTGATAGCGGGCCTCCAGTGGTAAACGCTAATGCCATGCCACCCAGTCGCAGATTGGTGGCTTGTGTATAGAGGTAGATAATTCGTTGAGTTCGTATTTGGCACTGTTGTTAACTGAGACAAGCGATAGCTTGTTAATGTTACCACCTCTAAAATAAAATCTGCTCTCTATTAATCGTCTGAGAGAAACCTTTCTACGCTTCCATCAGTATGGCTGATGCTAACCTCCTGGATAGTGACTCATTGCGCCTTCTCGGGATGATGTTCTCCACTGACATGAAATGGAAAGATTTCATTGAATCAATTACGAGGTCAGCTGCTAGGAATGCTGCTTCACTGTGCCATGTAAAACAAATTTCTTTCGCCAGAATTTATCTTACAAGCTTAAAAGTCTACTATTCGTCCATGTTGTGAATATTGCTGCCATCTATGCACTGGTGCTCCTGCCATATATTTAGAGATCTTTGATAACATTTAAAGAAGAATCTGCAATGTTATTGTTCCTAACCTGGCATCTCGGTTTCAGTCACTTTGCCACCGCCGTAATGTTGCTTCCCTGTGTCTTTGCTACAAATACCTTCCTGGTAATTGTTCTGATGAACTCTCCTCGTACTAGACTTCACGAATTTAAGCGCTGTACTAGATTGGAAGCAATGTCTTATAATTTTACAATTGAAATGGCTAGATATATCCGTAAGTTCTATGCGAACAGTTTCTTTTCTCGCACTTCTCGCTTGCAGGGCCCACTTTCGGCTTATTGCTTTCCAGTCAAGTTTGATCTTCAAAAATTTAAATGTAATGTCAATCGTCATCTTCTGTCTTCTTAATTCCTATTCTCTTGCTCTTCTCTCTCTCTCTCTCTCTCTCTATCTATCTATCAATCTCTCTCTCTCTCTCTCTCTCTCTCTCTCTCTCTCTCTCTCCCATGTTCTTTCACTATCAGTAACTCCTGAGTCTTAGTGGCTTTATTGCCATGCTTGGTGTGAAATGATTGAAAAATATCGATGTTTTCCCCCAATCCTTCATGCTGACCGACATAGGAATGAATTGCCGCCTGTTCAATTGCGTTGGAATTCAAGACAATTCGTCCCTGCTGATCGAAAACTGCCTATGCCAGCCGACCTTAGACTGAACTGTTACCAACTTTTCGCACTCATATGCACTTAAACTATTACACGTACTATATACTGATCTCGATCAATGGTATAGTTCACAGTAATAATAGTTTAAATGAATGAGGAGATAAAAACTTATTTGTTATTCGTTATTTTAATACAATATTTTTTCATACAACCACACTTGCCTATTGTAAATACATATTGGTGACCCAAACCACAGCAAAAAAAAAGGTTCAACTCTATGCTTACAGCTAATTTGATGCCAGATAGCGTCATCTGTGACGGACAGTTGATATAAAGGCTGACAAGCCATGGGTGAGTCGTGTACACCAATCGTTCCACATAACCACTGTATTCCAGTTGCAACGCCAATGTCACAGCACGGGGAAAGTAAACAGTAAAATAACGATTTAAAATATTATTCACAAATCCAACGGTAGGATTGATGCCATTGAAACCAACATCTGAAATAAATAAATAAATAAATAAATAAGTGCATATCTGTTCATGAACGGGAATTGTATAGAGGGTCATCATGACTGGATGCCGAGAGGGTTGGGCTTTTTTTTACGTTTGCAGGAAGAAGCAACTTGGGGTCACAATTAGATACTTGGGGAACAGTTTCAATCGATGACCGTCTGAGTTGACTTGGTTATCCGACCTAAAGATATATGTAACTGCGAAGCTATGAACTACTTTTATTAAAACCAGTTACGACATTGCGCCCATTTGGCTGTGTTGCATGTGCCAGGTATACACTTATAAGACAGGATGGAGAAAATGGAAGAAAATGGAAGAAAAAAAATACTTTTACGTAGCATCAGAAAGAGACAGTTTAGATTTCTCGGGCCCATAATGAGGAAAGAGGGCTTGGAAAATTCAAGACTCACAGTACATTTTGAAAGCAAGTGGAACTCAGGAAAACAGAACATAACCTACCTAACGAGCTTGTGTGAACGGATGGCTGAACATGGTTTAGGATAGATAGCAAAAAGACAACATTTGCTAAGAGCTACAATAGACAGGAAATTGTGA
Source organism: Acanthosepion esculentum (assembly GCA_964036315.1). Taxonomy (NCBI): domain Eukaryota; kingdom Metazoa; phylum Mollusca; class Cephalopoda; order Sepiida; family Sepiidae; genus Acanthosepion; species Acanthosepion esculentum. The sequence goes on along the minus strand of OZ038493.1, from coordinate 95,642,828 downwards.
AGAGCCATAGTAGCCAACGCACTGAAGATACATAGCACATTGAAGAAGCCAAAATTGGCATGTTGGTTTTCGTATATTTGTGTTCTATTTGTTGGAATGCTTCTCGCACACTCAATAATGATACTAATATGATTTATTCATTTTGTAGGTTATTTAAAGCCAGAAAATATTTTTAGATTGTAAGAATAAAACTGAATTTGAATTTTTTTAAAAGTGTGGCATTTTAAAACTAATGTACTACTGTAGCAATATGCGTCAACTGGGGTCTTGTTAAATTAAAAACAGCGCAGAAAGGGATATCAGTAAGTGAATTCAGATTCTAAGTAGAGAGCAATAGGCACTGGCAGAAAGAAAGTCACGGAAGGAAGATAACTTTTTTTAGACGAAGATGACAAGACAAAGAAAATTGTTAACTATAAAACTGACCATCCTACGAAAAGGCACATAATGGAACGAAGCGGGCCTCGTAGAACGGACAGGGAAGACGGCCGCTGAACTGTGGGCCTCCCCTCTTACCTACGCCTGATCTCCACTTTGCTCACTTAGGTTATAACCCAAGAATAAAATCTGATTTACTGCTAGAAATTGTTTTGTTTTTCACTCGTGGGAATCTGGTCGAAGAGTAATTGTAAAGCCACAAGCGTTTGACTAGAAGAAACTGCACCCTGTCAATGAGCCTGGCGTCTGGTCTCAGCTGCAACGTAATACTATCTATAATAATTGGAGCTCTGTGTACAAGTGAAAAAGATACAAGCAAGAACATCTCTAATTGCAAGAGGTTTAAAATAATTGCACTGTGTAAAACTGCAAATCTAACCAGGAGAGTATTATCAATATAAATAAAATATAAACTGATTTTAATTTTAGTTTCTCTTCATCGAAATAATGCGAATCCCTGGTGGTTAGCTAATCCCTGTCGAAGGCGCCTATTATAACACATTTTTGTTTCTTCACCACTGACAGTGAGACTTGAGTGCAAATGAAAGTAATGTCTGGAAAAGTCTTTTTTTAAATATTTATAATTACACTTACTCGTTGTGTTTATTTAAATTTTCTTGTTTTCTTATTCAGACATTTTTTTTATAAATTTATGAATAAAAAATATTTTCATAATTACTTATAATATAGTAAATAATACATTTATTATATATTTTGTTGAAAATATTGATAGGTTCAGTGTCTTAAATAAAATACGCCTAGTGTATTTAGAGGACTAACCTAGCCGACCTCATAAAACAAAATACGTTCAGTGTATCTAGACGCATAATAGTCGGCTCATTCACCTTTCTATGACTACTGTTATCGTTGTGGCATACCAACGGACGATAATGTGTATGGCCCCATTCCTATAAATACAATAGTAAATATTGTAAGTGATCTGCAGTTGGAAATTGCCAGACGAGGCTATGCCAAAGGGCAGAGTCTCGTCTCGGCAAACTGCTACCCGACTCCGTTTTATACGGAGTCAACGGGGAATTTTTGGCCGAGCCTACGGGCGCGGATACCCAACATTAAATTCGGCCTTGTGCCACATCTGACCGCGTGGGGCGTTTAGTAGATACCTAGAGTTGGTGATTCGTTTCCAGCTGTGCTGGTTAAATTCTCTGCCTCCAGGCAAAGAGGATCCCCAGACGAGGCCATGTCGAAGGGCAGAGTGTCGTCTCTGGAAACAGCTGCCCGACTCCGTTTTATACGGTGTCTAGAAGAAATTTTTGGCCTAGCCTACGGGTTCAGATACCCCAAATTCGGCCTTGTGCCACATCTGACCACGTGAGGCGGTTGGTAGATATCCTGCAGTTGGAGATTCATTGTGGAATTTACTTGACTCACTTCTATCAGTTGACAACTTCTTCTACGCACCGCTGGCGAATCTTATATGTGTTGTTCTTGTCCTAAGTATTAACGTGCATTACCAACCTTCGTTGGATTATTCTATTCAGTAACCTTCCCTAGGTAACAGTAGTTATATGTTTTAAGTACGTCGCAAAGAACTATTTGAACTGCTGGGTAAGCTTGATTTATTTGTGAAAGAAATTGGAATAACCCAGAACCTATACTGTGAGCAAACCGCTTGCATACGGATAGAAAATGAATTCAGTAAATACACAAATATAGAAAAAGACGAAAGACATAAATATGTCCTTTCACCGGACTTATTCAAACTTTACAATGAGGCGATCCTGAGAGAATTAGAAGTCCTATCATGATTCCCTTTTGGCGGCCACAGTCTCAACAAATCAAGACACACAGATGACTCGGTGTTTATAGCAGACACAGAAAGGTAACTACAGGTACTCCGACAGATGGCAGTAAAGGAAAGCTAGAAGAACGGACTAAGCATCGATTGTAAGAAGACAGAATGTATGATTGTCTGAAAAAGGAACAGCCCTAGATGCGAACTTCGAATTGAAGACATCGAAATCAGTCAAGTACAAAAATGTAAATAACTAAGAAGTGTTTTAACAGAGGATGGAAAATGCGACACCAAAATCCGGATAAGCACTGGAATGGCTAAAGATGCCTTTCAAAAGCTAAGCAACGTATTGAGAAACAGGAAAATTTCGTTAGAAACGAAAAAAATGAGTAATAAACATTTATGTAAAATCGGTCCTTTTATATGGCAGTGGAAGCTAGACATTCTTCTCGCTGATGAAGAACAGACATAAGACAACAGAAATGTGGTTCTACCGAAGGATACTGAATCAGGAAAAGATAATTTAAATTTCTAGGATACATAATGAGGAAAGTGAGCTTAGAAAATTTGATATTCACGGGACACATTGAACAGAGGAAGGTAGCTAAAATCCTACCTAATGAGTAAATGGTTGGCAGAACAGGGAATAGGAGAGAGATAGCAAAAAGACAAACATTACTAAGAGCTACAAAGGAGAGGTCAGGAAGTTATGGAGAACCATCATCGTTCACATTCTGAAAGGAAACGACACACAGAAGAAGAATATATGTGTATGGATTCAGTCAGGGCCGATGCGAACTACCCCCGACCGGGCAGTGTTGTATGACTCCTGCTATATTGTCAACATTTGCTTTTTTTCTATCTAAATTTATATTCCTTACAAATTAAACTAACTGACTATTAAAGGATGAAATATTTTCTCAGATTTTGATGTAATTCTGTTATTTTGTTTTGCTTTGTTTTGTGTCGAAATTTGTGAATTTATTTTGCGCATGTTAAGTCTCTAAAAAACGCTATATATAATTCACTATTTTTTTTTATCCATAATGACCAAAATGTTAAATTATTCAACTTTTTAACAAAAAAAAACAAAAAAACTATGTTGATGTTAATAATTACTACAAAACATTGTTGATTAATTTGAGATGGTATGATCTATTATGACATGTCTTTAATTTCTATTTAGATACATTGCATTTATTTTCAATTTTTCTAGTTGAATTGTTCATTTATATATTTGCATATGATCCATTATTGTCCATAATTAGGTTACAATAAAATTTGTATTTTATATGAATACTACTTTATGAAAAAGAGCTGTAATAGAGTGGGGAGCACGAGACTATCGCACCGGCCCTGGATTCAGTATTTAAAATAAGGTATTATAAAGCCAAATACTTACCAAGATGGTTCATAAAAATTAAATGAACAGTTTCTGGCTCTGCTGAGTTGACTGTTAAAATCAACTGAAAATAAAATAAAATAAAACCACTCGATATAGAAGAATACTCGAGAACAATAAAATCACTTACGCCTGAGTGTAGGAAAATGATTCATTGTTATACAAAATAATCACAAAATAGCCTAGGTTTTCCAAAAATATCACTAGAACACTTCTCATAACGACCGCTAGGAGGCGTTGATTAAAGCTCTGCCGTACTTTCAAAAACCTGAAAGCTATTTCCCGTGCACGGACAAAAACCAGTAAATCAGCGTTTAGTGAGTAGCCATGGTCAAATGCAAAATAAGTAACAGAACTGTCCAACAAATAGAAGCGACACAATTTTCAATAAGCAATAACAAGAAAAAGAAAAACAAATATGGCAAAAAATAATATAAAGCAAGCAAACAATATACGCAATACAAATTAACAGTAATGATGCCAAGCAACGGTAATATGGCAAAAAATTCACAATTTCATATGGAGTTGAGACACAAAGCAAGCTCGGACAAGCAAAAGTAGCGTTCAAGACGAGACAGATTGGGATTGAGTCAGATTAAACCACGAACCGCCCTTTTTTATTGGCCAGGAAAAGTCCCAGCATGCATTTGTATGTTTCTGAGGGAAACGTTTTTTGCAGTCATTCCTAGCCGGATTGAAACCAGCCAATCAGAATTAAAGATTCAACGTTTGGCCAATCAAACGAAAGATCGAGAATCTAAAATTATGTTCAAGTTGAGTCTATCTCTACCGATATAAGCAGAGGAGAATTAGTATTTAGACAGCAGTATAGGGACAGACTAAGAAACAACCACATCGACGGACCAGGAAGAACACAACTGTACGACAGACCGGCGCCGTGAAATTCCACTCACTACTGCCCGTCAAGGAATTTGAAACGAGAATTAACGCTGCACCAATAGATAATTAGATTCGTGATCTTCAGTTTGCTTGGCCAAACGTTGAATCCTTAATTCTGATTGGCTGGTTTTGTTATTTTACTGAAACTACATCTGCGTCTTGTTTATGTTACGGCATCTAAATGTCTAACTAATGCTTTAATTCTGGCTACATCCGTCCGTGAGAGGGAAAATATATTTGAGGTTTTTGGAGATATAAACGGAAATAAACTCTTTTGTTTGTTTGTTTAGCGGCATATCAACACCTTATGGGTCACTTAATGCCGAAATTTAATTTTCTTGGGAGCATTAGTAATTTCTTTGACAAAAAAAATGTATTGCTGGTAATTTTTTTTTTTTTTTTACAAAAATATATTGCTGGAAATATTTTTTTCCTTGCAAAAATGTATTGCTGGTATTTTTATTATAGATTTTTTTTTATAGTTTCATAGTGTTTTCATTCAAGTTTGGAGATTAAATATTTGCCCATAGCTAGGACCCTAACAAGTGCAATCACACTGGAGTTAAGTTGGTTCCACGCTCCTCAAAACCTCCCGATCAGAGGTCTTGTTGCCAGATATAATTTATCGTCATACCCAGGACGACATAAACTCTTTTCTTTTCTTTTTAGGCTATTTATACCAGGTTGCAATATAGTCCCGTTTCTCTTCTGGGGAGATTTCGACGTATGTCGATCCGATTTTTAGCTTCTACCAAACCACTTTGCACATCACACACACACACACACACACACACACACACACACACACACACACACACACACACACATACACACACACACACACATACATACATATATATATATATATATATATTCAACGTCTAAGTTTATTTTTCTGTCCTTTTCTGGGCTTTGTTTTTCACTATATAAATATACTGTTGTGGGTCAGGACGAATAATCATTTTTACGACTAATAGTATTATTTTTCCCGCATACAGTATTTTCCAGACACATGTAAGTCCGGGCAAATAACTTTATAAATTTTTCAACAGACGATAAATGTATTACGTAAACATGTTAACAGAAAATTCAAAAGAGAAAGGAACATCACTTTTTGAAAATGTCGAAGGTTCAAAAGAACCTTCTGGTGTATTTTGCCGGAGGTAGAAAAAAGGCACGAATTGTCACTCCCAAAGTCAAAGAGAAAAGCAGAGGGCCTTTAAGACATCGCATCGCATGTACACCAACAAAATCTGCGCCGTCTTATAAGGTCAAGATGACCAAAGAATGGATGATGAGTTATCTAGTCATCCCAAAAAGATGGCCTCATATCTCTCCAGATTTTAATCTTTTCGACCATTACATATGGGGCGTAGTCTAGAGGGAAACTAGTCAACGCCCCAATAACACTATGCAATCTCTGAAGTTCGCCATAGTTTGCGCATATTTCAAAATAGATAAAGATCATTTAATTCGGGTATGTCAACGTTTTACGCCTCGTACTGAAGCGGTCATCGATGCTAACGGTGAATTCTTGAAGTAGATGCGTCAAGACATGTTTCAAGATTATTTATGCCAATTTTCTTACAAATGAAAATTTTCTTTCATGACTTATGCATCTTTTACTACATTCCTGGAAATGTCCACAAAGAACAGAACCCGCCTGTATCTCAATATTTTTAGAAAATTTTTGTATAATAGTAGGTGTCCAAAAGTTCGCTAGCTTACATTGTGAAAACGCGTCAAAACAGTGAAATTTCCTTCGATTTCAACTGCTGATATCTCGTTTATTTTCTAGGCTATGTTGGCAAAGTATTCTCAGTATTGATGATGCGTTTTACGTAGGATAGATTTACTTGCCTCATGCTCAATCATTTTTTAATTTAGAGTTGTCGTTCTTCTAGACAGGTTTCTAACCAAAGATAGAGAGCCCTACCTGCCCGACTATTAACCCCTACTTGGAGCGAGAAGAGACGGCCTCATGTATTTCCAAAGAACATGAACATTATGTCCACAGCTGGTATTTGAATTTGACACACGAAATCCATATTCCACACCAATAAATGCTATGCTACAAAAATATTCATATCAGTAACTGGACTGTTTAGTTATTATTCATTTATTCATTCATTTTAATCTTTTCACCACAAGAAAGGCAATAAAGCTGTAAAAGATGTAAGGAAAGATTTAGGAACATTAAAAGTTGTAATAAGTATTTAGTATGACTTCCATTGGCACGAACTACAGCCCCTACAAATCGACGTTGGATGGTGAAATACAACTTAAAAATTTGTGTTTACCGGGAATGCTCAGCCATTCCTCTAAACAGTAAAACCAAATCTCTTGCAATTTCTTCGGCTTTCTGTTTGATTAGCCAAATAAATCAAACTCTCTCTCTCTATTGGCTCGCTCGCGTCATGATTATGGCTTTGAACAGATGCAATGCCTTTATCAGTAAGAACATCTACGTATATTTAAAAAAATCATTATTTTGTGTAAAAAACTACCGAAAATGGTGAAAGAAAAAACACTTATCGTAAAATATCTGATAAGAAAATTTAGATACCATACTTTTGTTATTTACACTGTTTACAATATTCGGTCTGATCTGCCTCATCCTTATTGTCATATTCCCGACGTTTCAATAGCTGTTCTTTGAACAACATTGCAACTGTTCTTTGAACAGGTGTAATGTCTACATCATTAAAATCTGGAGAGATATGAGGCCATCTTTTTGGGATGAGTAGATAACTCATCATCCATTCTTTGGTCATCTTGACCTTATAAGACGGCGCAGATTTTGTTGGTGTACATGCGATGCGATGTCTGAAAGGCCCTCTGCTTTTCTCTTTGACTTTGGGAGTTACAACTTGTGTCTTTTTTCTACCTCCGGCAAAATACGCTGCATAGAATTGCACCAGAAGGTTCTCTTGAACCTTCGACATTTTCAAAAAGTGATGTTCCTTTCTCTTTTTAATTTTCTGTTAACATGTTTAGGTAATACATTTATTGTCTGTTGAAAAATTTATAAAGTTATTTGCCCGGAGTTACATGTGTCTGGAAAATACTGTATGCGGGAAAAATAATACTAGGAGTCGTAAAAATGATTACACATCTTTGTTGAATGCTGTGTATAGCAACGTGATCCAATATGTTGGAATATTTGACCATCTGCTATTTCTGCTAATTGGTGGAACTGTAGCAAAGTCATATATATATTCCATTGTTTGGTTTTCCGTCGATTTTTACCATCTTTCTCGTACCATTGCAGCTGCTGTAGTCTAATACAATAAGCCTCTCGTCATCAATAAATTTTATGGTCTCTGTTGTAAATTTAGATTTTTTTCTTGAACAAATTAGTCTTTAAAGTTACACTCTCGTTTCAATGGCTGTTCTTTGAACAACATTGCAACTGTTCTTTGAACAGGTGTAATGTCTATATCAGTAAGAAACATCTTTGTTGAATGCTGTGTATGGCAACGTGATCCAATATGTTGGAATATTTGACCATCTGCTATTTCTGGTAATTGGTGGAACTGTAGCAAAGTCATATATATTTTCCATTGTTTGGTTTTCCGTCGATTTTTACTAGCTTTCTTGTACCATTACAGCTGCTGTTGTCTAATACAATAAGCCTCTCGTCATCAATAAATTTTATGGTCTTTGTTGTAAATTTATATTTTTTTTCTTGAACAAATTAGTCTTTGAAGTTACACTCTTGAATTGAAATTCATTTTTATGTTACTTTCATCGCAATATATCACTATTGACAAGTTTTATTATCACATAGCAGATGTATTTCCGATCAGTATTTTGTCTATATATTTTTTGTCTATATATAGAGATATTGTAACTATTTACCTATTTCCATTGTTGTCTTCATCTTTATTCTCATATTCCCGACGTTTCGACTTTTGTACGCTCCGGCCTTCTTCAGGTAATATATTTTGGAATTTCAGACCGAACTCATTACTTCGTCCAGCGAGGTATATTGTTCTAGTTTTACATGACATTTTCTTTCGGGATATCTCAGTTACAGTTATTTACCTTCAATAACTCAATTCTCTAAATTTCTTTTGTTTTTTTGTTTTTTTTTTGGGGGGGGGGTTTGTTTTTTTTGTTTCGTCCACCGAGCTCTAGTTCCACATGCCATGCCTTTTGTGGATATCTCAGTTACATTTATTTCACTTCAATAACTCAACTCTCTAAGTTTCTTTTTTTGTTTCTTTTTTTTTGGGGGGGGGTTGTTTTGTTTTGTTTCGTCCACCGAGCTTTAGTTCCACATGACATGCCTTTTGTTAATATCTCAGTTTCGGGTATTTCCCTTTAGTAACTCAACTCTGCTGTGGCTAGGTATTGAACTCACAACTCTTTCGATCAAGACACCAGATTACTTCAACCAATAATTTTATCCCCTGTGACATGTGTACTTGAATTCCAAAATATCACCTGAAAAGTCCGGAGCTTACAACGCCCGAAACATCAGTACGAATATTGTAAACAGTGTAAATATCAAACGTACGATATCTAAATTTTCATATTAGATATTTTACGATAAGTATTTTTGTTGTGTTTTTATTTATTTTTTTTCTCGTGCTTTTGCTGATAACCATGCATTCTGTCTTTTTATAGTTTATATTTAGTCCTTTCTACTCGATCTCTTTCGCTACCTACTTTAGGAGATTTTGTTGTTTCCTTTCCGTGTCTGCTATCAGCACTATGTCACCTGCATGTCTTATATTGTTAAGATTGTAGCCGTCAATAAGGAATTCTGGTAGGACTTCTAATTCTCTCAGAATTGCCTCGCTGTATAGGTTGAATAAGTCCGGTGAGAAGACACATCCTTGTCTTACAACCGTTTCTATTTTTGTATATCTACTGAACTCATTTTCTCTCAGTATGAAGGCGCTTTGCTGCCAGTATCAATTCTTGATTATTCTAATGTCTTTTCCGAATATGTCAAGGTTATTGAGCAGCTCTGACAGATCTTTGTGGCGTACTTTGTCGAACGCCTTTGCGTAAACACAGGAACACGTCCTTCTGTATTTTATTGCTCTTTCTGATAACATTCTGAGCATAAATATCGCGATCCTTGTTCCGGTGTCTTTGACGAACCCGCACTGTTCTTATCCTATCGCTGGCCTGATTCTGTATTTTTCTTATCAGCACTGTGACATCTGCATATCTTTTATTATTAAGTTCGTTTCTTTTACAGTCCGCTGTACAGTGTAAGATGTTGAGAGCTATCTGCGTATCTAGTAAGATATAGAGGTCAGATCAAGCTCACTATGTCGTGGACTCAATTCCGTTTATCAGATGCTAGTTTCTAGATAAGAATATGAGTATGTCAACTGCTTGTGCGCTGAGCTGTCCCTGTTTGTTTACTGTCAGATAAAATAGAAGAAATTTCTTGCTGGATAAGGAACATCATATTTATGATCTATTTTCGTCAATTCTTTACTACCTACTGGAAGTTGTTGTTTCAGTCCCGTGTATTTATATTTGAAAAACATCCGCGCTTCATTTGACATCGGGTTTTCAAGAATTAAGATGCTCACTTTACTGCAATCTTTAATCTAACGAATTGGCACTTCGACTTGATTAGCAAGCTTCTTTCGCCGGATCAATCCCTACTAAGTAATAATTTCGATCCTCGCTGGGTGATCTATCCTTTAGACCTCTTGCCACCTTCAAGCTAGGCGTATGAATCGCTATTTGGGCACTTCGACGTGACGTATTGCTTAGCAAGCATTTCTCGCAAGATCAATTACGGCTACGTAGTGAGTTCGATCCTTACTGGTTGCTGCAAACGTATGGCCTTGTGTCACATCTAAACTACGTTTTAGTGAATCTAAACTTAAATGTGCTAAATTAGATGTTAAAAATTGGGAGTGCTAAAACAGACGTTAAAGGGGGTTAAATTAGATGTTAAAAGGGGGAGTGCTAAAACAGACGTTAAAGGGGGGGCCAAATCAGATGTTAAAAGGCGGTTAGTTATATGAGATGTAAAAGGAATTGTTAAATTAAATGTTAAAAGGGGTTAAAATCAGATGTTAAAATGGAGTGTGCTAAAACAGATGTTAAAAGGGGGAATGCTAAAACAGACGTTAAAGGGGGCTAAATTAGATGTTAAAAGAGGAGAGCTAAATCAGATATTGGTGGAGGATATATCAGATGTTAAAAAGGGGGTGTGCTAAAACAGATGTTTAGGCCTTAATCAGATTTAAAAAGGCGTACTGCTAAATCAAATGTTCAAGGGGGCTAAATCAATTGTTAAAAGGGATGTGCTAAAAGAGGGGTTATTCGGGAGGTAAATCAGATTTCAAAAGGGTGAGTTCTAAGTCAGATGTTAAAAGGGGGCTAAATCAGATGTTAAAGGGAAAAGCAAGACATGCTAAAGGGTGTAGCTAAATCAGATTTTAAAGGCGTATGCTAAATCAGATATAAAATTAAATCGCTACTTGAACACTTCGACCTGGTATGAATCCGATCTTCACTGGGCACTCCAAACTTATGGTCTTGTGCCACATCTAAACTCTGTTTAGTAAATCATTTTTTAGCACTTCATCTTATCATAATGGTCAGCAAGCTTGTCTCGCTAGATCAGTTACAACTAAGTGGTGTGTTCTATCCTCACTGGGTGCTCAATACTTTCGGCCTTGTGCCACATCAAAACTTAGTAAAACATCTATAATGTTATGAATTACGCCTCGTAAAATTGGTAATAACGCGAATGATTATTAGTAAGAGTTGTTCCCCTTGATTCACTTTTTTTATGCATCTGATTGTTTTGCCGTTTAAACTGCAAATCAGGGCCGGTGCAAGGGTCTCGTTCCCTCTACCGAATCCGTGTTACGGTAGCTCTCTCCTCTTCTACATCTCAATATTTATAAGGTAGTATTCATGTAAAATACAAATTTTATTTTAACCTAATTATGGACAATAATGGATCGTATGCAAAATAGGTGAGCAATTCAACTAGAAAATTTGAATATAAATATTTATAATTATTCAACACCTTAGATATGTGTCATATCATTAAATCAATGTTTTGCACTCATTTTTAATATCATCTTGAGATTTTTTTTATTGTTAAAATGTTGTAGCATTTTAACACATTCAACATTATGGATAAAAAATAATGAATAATGTTTTGTTTTTTTTCTCAGAATGAAGTCAAAATCCACTAAAATGTTTCATTCTTTAATAATCCGCTGTGCTTAGCCTAATTTGTAAAAGTATATAAATGTCGAATCCATTACATTCACTCACATGCTAATACTCTTGGGAAAGGGATGAATCCTCTTCTCGAAAGCTATGGGTAAATAGCAGGACAGACCGGGTTCTATAGCCTTGGATGGTAACTGGTCTATCGCAGAAAGAAAGGGAATCTACTGTGGGAAAAAAATCTGCCTCGTCAGTCATGTATCGAAAGATAGATGATCGCCTAAGCGTGTATCACGCATTGCACACAACTGATATAAATGTAGGTAGAAAAAAATACAAATGTTGATAAGATAGCAAGTGTCAAAAGTCACTGTCTGGGTCCCCCAATCAGTACCTCACCCCCACCAGTCGTCGTGTTCGGGGGTAATACGCACCGACACTGCAGCCAGTCGAGGAGTTAAATTTAAAACATGTTTTGTTTGATTATTGCTTGTTTTTTAAGCATTGTCATTTTTATAAATCTTAACCTTTCTTTCGTCTTACTTCTGTTGCTTTTCATTTTTGACTTGACTATCGTTTAGCAACCCCACAATCCTGGACGTAGTTGACTCAAATGAATAAGCCTAATTGGCTAAAATAGTCTCATTACAATATTTTGACAACTACACCTCAGGCCCCATTCAATAACCGGATCAAAATTATTAAATTATTGTTACAACTATCTACCGTTAATTTTAATTGAATATAGTTGCTTATTTATTTAAAAAAATATATTAGTAATACAAAATAATTTAAATATAATAATCAATAAAAAATATGTAAAAATAAATAAATATTACAATCGTCTAGAATTCTAAATATTAGAAGTAAAATAATAATACCAATTCTTCACCAATTCTTTACACAAGCAGATGACTGGGGAAGAAAAAGGAAAGGAATTCACAAGCCTATGTGAAATTGTTTTCGGGGCAATGAAAATCTTGCCTTTATAGAAATTAGCCGGTCAGCCAAGAAGAAGGGAATAAATTCACGAGCTTACGCAAAATGCCTTTTGATATAAAATGAAGAGAAAAATTAAATTCATGAAAGAAGCGTGTCTGAAGTCATGTGAAAGGTTTCGTCACAGTTCCTCGCGACCAGTGTTGAAGTTCTCGCCAGTGTAAAATTACCCGCCATTTACATTATTGGTCTTTAACCAGCACGCAGGACTTCAAAAAGTTTTCTCTCAACAATCCAAGAAAGCTAAGTATTTAAAATTATCTCTCTTCGTCTACTTTTGAATATATACAAACCATATATCCGTTTGGTGAGCAAACTCTCTTACCTTTGTCTTACATTTTTTAATATTATTTTTTGTCAGATAATTTAATCTGTTGAATGAACATTTCCTCTTCATGACAATACGTTAAAATTACGGACTTTAAGAATTCTGATTTATGTTCCTGAAACAAGCTACTGACACTATTTCAAGCGTGTAAATTTGTGAATAAATTCCTTATCTTTTGTTAAAATTACCCATGTGTTTCCTTGTCATTATCATCCTTCATTAATCTTCTTGTGGTGTGTTAATCAACAGTTAATTTTAACCCCTTAAGTCCCGCGCCACGATACACTTATTTTTGTGAGAAAATCCCGACGGTTTTAAAAAATTCTTACATTTGTCTGTGAAAAATATGTATTTTTAGAATTGACTCTGAAAAAACCGCCAAAAATATTTCGGTCAAAGTGGGTTATTTCAGGTTAATTTTTCAAATTTAAAAAATATACACTCTTTCAATTTATTGTCCAATCAAAAGCTTAGGCCCACATAAATTTGAAATTAAGGTCCGTTAGGGGCCCCTTCAATTTTTATATGAGAAGTACCGGCGGATAACTTGAGAAGGTATTGAAATTTCAAACTAGAAAGGCTTAATCCCCGGCCGACGCACCGGCGTGGGGGTGACATGATTTTCGACCAGAATGTAATCAAATTTTCAAAGGAGAAGGTAATAAATCTTTTCGGACAGAAGACACAGAAATTGTCGAGAAAGAAGTAACCATATTTTTAGACCAAGGCAGAAGACGAAGTGACACGCACAGATAAAGCAATTAGAAGTGAAACCGATTTTTGGTTGCCACCTGTGGAATAGCTGATCCGTTTCTTGCCGAAGAAGCACGTGTAAAAAGGAACTGAAGCCTGTGAATAGAGCTGTATTCTAAAAAGCATAAATTGTTAAATGTCCCTGTGACATCAGCGGATTTTTGCCAAAGCTCCCTTCTCCCTGTTATATTTTACGTCTTTCTATTAGGTGGGTGCACCTTTTAATAAAAGCGTTTTTTTTAACTTATCTAAAGTTTGTATTACCTTCTCAGAGTCTTTTTTCCCCATTTTTCGAAGAGTGTTTTGTTAATCTTTTAAGATCGTTTATATATTTTGATCTTGTAAGAATACAAAAGGTGACTGTCTCCATTTCGGTGAGACAATCACAAAGATCACGTGACGGCCGGTAAATGACTTCAGGGGATGGAGTGACGAAGGCAAGTTGCGGGGTAAGGTTTGCAGAAGAAGAACGCCCCTAACCTACATCTACTGGAAAAAATCACACGGCCTCTACTGGTTTATAGTAAAACCGCAGTAAGTCTAGTTTTTCCTTCGGGAAATATTACAAATAAGGCTCCTTTTGTTTTTCTTTTGTTTTTTTACATACTGTTTGTTGTTGCAAATATGTTATAATTTATCTGTTTGGGAAACGTGTATATATGTATATATAATTTTGTGTACGGCGTAGGATTATAAAACGCCCCCTGCTGATAATCACAGGCGGCGAGGTTTTGAATTACCGCACCCACACCCGACGATAATTACAGGCAGCGTGAGATTTTAAAGAATCCATCTCTTTCTGGGTGAATTTTCATAGTGATACTACACTTTGATCCCAGGAGATTGTACTTGAGGCTTTGCTTAGATTGGTACAAAGACAATTTTAGGGCAACCAGTGAGGATTAAACTTACTAGTTAATTGTTTTTGGGGCTACGAAAATGAAAACCTGAATAGTTGGATGGTTTTCTTGAGAGTTCTGTGTCTACAATAAGTATTATCTCTTGTAAACTGTATATTTTCTTTCTTTCTTTCTTTTTTTTGTATTTCTTTGTTTTTTTAGTAATCTGTATTTATTTTGTTCTACTTGTTGATTTCTTATTTTATTTATTTATTCTTTATTCTACTTATTTTAAATTTTCCAACACTATGGAATCAAAAATTTACATTCAAACTCACTAGTGACTTCAGCAAAAACTAGCTGAGATGGCTGACCAAAATAATACTATTCATTTTGACCCCTTAACGTACAGTTCGCCTGATATCTAATGTATCAACGTATGGAAACGAATGAGCAACTACAAACGTCATCAAATGTGGTGGATACTTTGTCGACTACTTGGTATATTCTAAAATCATGGATCGAGAAAATGATGTTATTGAAAAAGGCGCCAAAATGAAAGAAGCCTAGCAGAAGAAAAAATATACTCCCAAGAAAAAATGGTAGACAAATGTGAAAACCATAATTTGTAAATGTAAAGGCGTTCAAGATCAAGAAATCTACGACTTGGAAGTTACAGATATTACATCAAATATTAATCTTTCTAAATCGATTGGCCCCAATAGTATATCTATTAAACTATTGGAAATTCTTGGGAGACTCGGCATTGCCTTCAAACTATATGCCGATTTCTATTCTACTAGTATTTAGTAAAATATTTGAAAAACTAATGTACAAAGGTTTCTATTCTTTCTTTAACCACTACAAATTTATTTATTCTTTGCAATTTGGATTTCAAGCTAAACAATCTATTGGCTATGCTTTGATAAGTACGATTGAGTCTATAACATTGGATCAAGAAAAGACTGGATGCGGGATCATTATTGACCTTCAAAAAGCATTTGATACGGTCACCCATGAAATCCTATTGTCAAAACTATCACTATGGCATCAGAGGAAATATTCTTAACTGGTTCAAATCATACTTATTTGATCAATACGTTTCAAGTGGTAATATTAATTCAAATTTCCGTACGATTGCATTTGGTGTACTACAAGGTTCAGTCCTTGTTCCCTCTTCTTTAACTCATCTTCATTAACGATTTAACAAGTGTATCAAAAAGGTTAACATTTATTTATTTAACGTATTTGCTGATGAGACAAAAATTTATTGTGAATCAGAATCTAGGAAAACACTATTCAAGACTGTTAACACTGAACTCAAAGCTGTTAAAAAGAGGCTTGATGTTAATAAATTATCACTTAATATAAATAAGACTAATTATATTATCTTTCATTCTCTACACACAAACATTTCTTTTGATGGTATAATTACGATTAGTAAAGGAGTAATATCAAGGGTTCGATTTTTAGGTTTAATTTTGGATGAAAACCTGAATTGGAAATACCATCACAGTGAATCCTCAAAAGAATTAGCAAGAACTTATGTCATATTCTTTAAAATAAGAAACATGCTTCCTTACAATGTTCCTGAATGTCTTTACAATGCTTTATTCGCCTCATTTTTTCAATGCGGAATAATAGTGTGGGGGTCAAACTTTTTCCTCCTATTTCAACAAATGTAAAAGTCTAATAGTTTTACGATCTTTTTACATTGAATGCAATCTATTCTTTCAGAAGAGAGTTGTGGTTTGTGTTCCGTATCTTCTTTCTGACAATAAACGATAAAAATAAAGTTCCCAGCAAATAAAATATTTGGATATGGAGTCATTAAATACAAAACTTATTGAAAAGAATTTTAGCATTTAATGATAAATTAATATTAGACCAGATACCAGGAGAGAGTGTTTATGGCTCCTTCTTGTCGACATTGTTTCTTAACCTTAGAACAGTAACCATCAATTAAAGTTACACCACTACTAACCATAGTAACTTATATTATACCCGATTTTGAAAATATAAAAAAAAAATTAAATATAAATCTTTATTTGAAATATTTTACATGCAGGCACTTCAAACTTTGTACTTTGAGTTAACATTAATAGGAACTGAAACATAGTATTTAGATAAGAAAATCAGGTACTGAAAATTGTAATTAAAAATAGGAAAATTTGCGCTTGGTACTATATACCCATGGTTAGTGTTCTAGGGTTAAATTTTCTGTATATCCCCCCAAATACAAAAATATTGAGACTTCCAGAAATATTTAAATTAAAATTACTAACTTTTGTGTATGAATCTATTAACAAAATCTCCCCCACTTGTTTTCACAACTACTTCTCTCTCAGTTTATCTGTTCATCAATATCAAACAAAGCTATCTACTCGAGGGGGCTTATTTTTTATGCGTAATAATACTTTACAATAAGGTTTGAGATCGGTTCGCTATCTAGAAGCTAAGCTGTGGAACACTTTACCTGTCTCGATTACTATTTCTCCTTCCAAACATTTATTTAAAAAGAAACTTAAAATATATTTAAAAGAAACTGAATCCAAATGACTTAACAATAACTCAATGGTACTATTGATACTATATATCAATAATAATAATAATAGATCTACAATTGATTCTATAATTAATGAAGTTCATAATTTCGTAACTAGGACTATAATTAGATATACTTGTTGCGGCCGCCATTAGCCGCTCCTTAGATAAACAACCTTGACCTTTCACAACCCCTGATCTCGCTGATTTAAGTCAAGCAGCATACGAGAAACTGACGACCGGCCAATATTGTTGACTCTAAAACAGTGCCTCGTGAGCATCGGATTAGGCAGTGCTTCTCAAACATCGAACAGCATTGGGATTAATTTAATTAATTTATCCAGGGAGTATTTGAATTGTTTTACATATTATTAGCTCCTTTTTTCGTCCATACCCAGACTGCTCGGCCCGAGGGCTAGGATCAAAGTGTAGTACGCTACCTTTGTGAGCCTCCGGTGCCTTCGTCGAGAGAATACTATTCAGCGTGATCCCGTTTCCGCGGTCGATCCGCTCTGGAAGGCATAACACTACTCTCTGACCCAGCTTCAAGTGCTACCCTTCGGCGCGATCCCGTCTCCGCGGTCGATCCGCCCTGGAAGGCATAACACTACTCGGCCCTGTTTAGGGATTTCGCCTACGTCAAGTGTTACACTTCGGCATGATCCCGTCACCGCGGTTGATCTGCCCTGGAAGTCGTATCACTGCTCTGACTCGGCCCTGTTTAGGGGGCCCTGTTTAGGGACTCCACCTTCGTCAAGTGCTACACTTCGGCACGATCCCGTCTCCGCGGTTGATCCGCCCTGGAAGTCGTATCACTGCTCTGACTCGGCCCTGTTTAGGGACTCGTCCTAACCGACCCTGCCGAATCTTCGTACGTTTTTCGACCAACCAGCTACTGCCAGCTCTACCCATCCGGCAGTCAACCAGCTACCGTCGACGACCAACTCTCCCATCCGGAAGTCGACCAGCTACCACCGCGACCAACTCTACACCCGTGTCGCCGATACAACCGAACCAACTTCCCTGAAGGAAACCAGTCTTACCGGGCCCGACGCCGATACAACACACTTCTCCAAAGTACACTCTTGTTGCATAAATAAATTCGACGTTTATTGTTTCATAAACCTCCGCCTTTGTCCTCTCATTGTCATGGCTGTCTCTCACCCTCTCTTCTATAAACTTGCGGGGGCGACATTCTTATCGGCCCCGCAACATACTATCGTGTATTTTATTTTACTTTATATTATTTAATTAACTGAGTTATCTTTGAATAAATGAGGGGCTTCCCGTTAGTTAGCCTACTTAGGGAGCCCTTCTCCTCCTTTAAACAATTATATGCATATATTTTAATAATTATGTTAATAATAATTAATGTTACTTTATAAGCATAGCTGCTGTAAATTGTTACAAATTGTTACTGTTATAGTTGCTGTAATTGCTGTAAAATATTGTTGCGAATGAATGTCTTTTTCTTGCGATAAAGAGCGGGGAAGAAAAATTCTTTTCACTCCCGCAAAAATGTAAGTACCTCAACCACAGCCCCTAAAGGTTGCTTTGAACTCTGCACATCTAATTTCATTTCTCATTTTTCCTTTTGTAAAATGTCCTATGTTTATATTTGTTAATATTTCTTTGTTGAAATTCTATATCCTGTTTTTACTTTGTTCTTAGACGAAAAAAACTTCGCCAAAAACTCTGGGTCAAAGGCACCAGGAGCATAAAAATCTCATCAAAAGTCTTGAAGCCACAACAAAGCATACACACTGTTATCGGTACATATACACAAATATGTAGACTTGAGGTGTATATTTTTATATTGTATGTTGCTTACTTAGAGTGTTTGTTTTCTGTTAAGCGTGTCTTATTAATAGGAAAATGAAAGTGACTTTTTTTATTTGTTGTTTACTGTGAAGTTAGTCTCCTTACGCCCGCTTTACTCTCTATTACATCAGAGGTCCTAAAGCAGTTCAAAAAGTGCCTGTCCAAAATACAATGGATACTAAACTCATATATTACACACTTCTACTATGTCCACCACTTTTTAATCCTTTATACTACTAAATAAAAAAATGAATCTACAGATAGCAATATACACTTCTTTGAATATTACCCAGCATTATTCTATTATCTTGTCGCAGTTAGCTCCTCATCAGTTCTTTAATCCTTCAACAGGGGTCTCTCTCCCCTAGCTATAAATACTGGCTGACCCTTCTCTCTCTCTCTCTCTCTCTCTCTCTCTCTCTCTCTCTCTCTCTCTCTCTCTCTCTCTCTCGTTTTCGACTTAGGCCTCGGGCCGCTACCTCGCGTGGAGATGAGGTAAAATCTCTCTTTTTCGACTTAGGCCTTGGAGCCGCTACCTCGCGCGGAGACGAGGTAAAATCGTTCTTTTTCCACTTACACCAAAATGTGACCTCTCACAGATACAGCGTTTCCCAAATCCTGGGAACGCGCTAAGAACAATACACGTACGTACGAACACTTACAACACACACACATAATTTCTCCATACAAACTCTATGTAACAGTCCATGTCTTTGATTAACTTGTTTTGTTATTAATATATATTTGTTTACTCATGTATATCGGTCTTGCTTGTTTTCTTTGTCTTCTTTAGACTTAATGAAAGTCCGACATTCTCATGTAGCTGGACTCGCCAGCAGGAAAGTTTAACCTTCTGATATCTCTTCACATCTTCACCTCCACGGTCCGCTACAATCTCTTTCTCAGTGACTTTTCATAGCAAAAAGACGTATTATTTTCGCTCCTGCAAAAATGTAAGTACCTCAACCTCAGACATGGAAGTTATCTTTGAACTCATCACATTTAATTTCCTTTCTCATTTTTCCTTTTGTAAAATGTCCTATCAATATGTCTCTTAATATTTCTTTGTTTAAATTCTATGTCTCATTTTTCCTTTGGACTCACACATGCGCCAAACATTGTTTCCGGGTCAAATGTACGAGGAGCATATAAAACCTGATCAAAAGTGTTGAAACCCACCAACAAATGTAAAAAGTCTAATAGTTTTGCAATCTGTTCTTTCAGACGAGAGTTGTGGTTTTATGTTCAATCGTTATCTTCATTCTGACAATAAACGGTAAAAATAAAGTTCCCAACAAATAAAATATTTGGATATGGAATCATTAAATACAAACTTATTGAAAACGATTTAAGCATTTAATAATGAATTAATATCAGACCAGATATTTACATTGATTTGTTTTGTTTATTAGTTCTTTTATATCGAAATATTGTACTTTAATTATGTTATTCATTTTTAAAACAGGATTGATGTACTTTATTTATTTATTTTATCAAAATGTTGTACTTTAATCATTTTATTCATTTTTAAATCAAAATAATCGACTTTAATCATTTTTATGTTTCTATATCAAATTGATGTACTTTAATTATTATTATTCATTTTAAAATCGAAATTGATGCACTTTAATATTTTTGTTTACTTCATGTCAAAATGTTTTACTCTAATAATTTTCGTTTTTAAATCGAATTAATCGACTTTAATTATCTTCCTCCGTTTTTTAAAACCAAATTAATGTACTTTTTTTTATTTTTACATATTTTCTGGAATCATACAAACTTTTACAACAAATAAAGGTTATAAACTATATTGTTTTTTTTTCTTTGTTTTTTTTTTCGATTTATTTAAAATCCGAAGCATATCCTGGATTGTATGAATATTTTTTTTTATTGGATTAACAATTCTTTGAGAGATAACAATGATTTTTCCATATACAAGTCCAACTATTTAACCCATAGCTGGGGGGGAAGAAATTGATTCATACCTTTATCAACGTATGAATCCCTACCACGAACTCTAGTCTGCAATTCGAACACAGTTCTTTGATTTCTCATTCCGTGTCGCTATCTACCAGAACATTCAACAAAAGTTTTAAAAGCTAATAATATTTCGAGAAAAAAATAAACCCTGTAAAGGAAGTTTTATGTTGTTGTTTTTTTGTTTTTGTTATTTTTGGTTGTTGTTGTTTTAATTAATGTCAATAATAATTTTAAACAAATGATACAGCGAAGCCCAAAGAAATTATCATAGACTGAGGTCAAGAAGAATTAAATTTATGTTTTTGTTTAATTTTCAGTTTCAGCAAAAGGACTGAAACACCCCATTTCCCCGTCTATAGCGTTGTGGATGTAAGGTTTATAACTTCCAACAAATTGTTGATATTTATAACACGTAAAAACTGGTCGGGAGTGGGTGGGTATTTCTTTCTGAAAAGATAAACTTTACATGATGTTGGTAAATGAATAAACTAAGTTTGTAGCGGACCGTGGGGGTGAAGATGTGAAGAGATATCAGAAGGTTACACTTCCTGCTGGCCGGTCCAGCTACATGAGAATGTCGGACATTAAGTCCAAAGAAGACAATATACATGGGTAAACAAATATATATTAATAACGAGTTACACAAAGACATGAAAAGTTACATAGTGTTTGTATGGAGACCAGTATTTATAGCCAGGTGAGAGAGACCCCTGTTGAAAGATTAAGGAACTGAGGAGGAGCTAACTCCGACAAGTTTAATTAACGATTGTTAATTGTAATCACAGATTGTCTAACTTGAGGATTATGAATGAAGGTTTTAAGTTCTTAGCTTCTATTTCCGGCACAGTTGAATTTGACACAGACCATAAAACCAACATTACCGATATCTCATCAACTAGTCTTTTAAAAAATAAAATATGTGAATAATAAACACTTACAAAAGATGTTGTAATTACATGCAATAAACGCATTGTGTGACCAGCTGTCGTCGAAAAATGTGGCTGCAATATCCCGGAACAGAGAATAAAATACACAATAAAAATAAAAATTCTCAATATCTATTCGAACAATAAATGGTGATATCTTATCTACGACCTGGTTTTCATGAGTAAAGGTGAACATGACATTAATAAAACCAAATAGCGTAGCCTCCCCTTGTTTGTTAAGAGTGTCAACAGTACACTGCGAATGTCTGAAACCGCGTACATTTAATTTGTAAATTAGGCAAAATAAAATATTAACAATAACTGTCAATAAAATTAAACAATTCTAACAACAGACTGTAATAAAAATTTATGTGACGGATACAATATCTGGTTTAATCCTTGTTGGGCACGATAAGAGATTGACAATAAAAATAAAATAGACCAATTATAACAATCTACTCTAATAAAAATGTTATGTGATGGATGGAAGATTCGTTCTTACCATAGATTTTTTTAGGCACAATAAGAAATTAACAACAATGATTAATAATAAAATAGAACAATTAACAATACAAGGTGAGATGGATAAACTGTCGTCTAAATTGCACAAAAAATAAAATATCACCGACTCATTTTAACAGATATATTTACCAAAAAAATAACGAAAAAAATACTAAAGACTGAATGTATTTAATAAAATCGCCATTGCCTTTAACTACGGCAAGACGACTACGGGATTTCCTGCAACTCTTCTAGAGTTTAAGTTGGTGAATGCTGCCGTAATCCTTCATTCATCTTTGGTGTTACAAGGAGGTTTTTTTTTTTGGTTTCTCGATCAACTGCGTCCCATATATAATAATAAAGGGGGTCTTGGGATTTAGGTGACCAGATGTAAGGGGTGATGTAGTTGTAGAAATTGTCTTACAGCCATGACTGAGTTCTGCTTGTGTGGCATGGTGCAGAGTCCAATTGCCAGACATAGGGTCTTCTAGCAGCCACCCTCTTGACCCAGGGTAGCACTACCTTCTCAGGGCACTTGATGTAGGCCTCCATGTTGAGTCTGAGGCCCTGACCCAACATATTCGAGAGTTCCTTTCTTATCAGTACGATCAGAATGAGTTTTCCGAGCTGTCATACCTTCGTAATCAGTATTAGACTCATTCAGCATGCCGTTTCTAAATTTCTGGCGGAGTGAATAGCGTCATGTTGCTCTTTTTCTCACAGACAGCTCCCAACTGGCCCTACTACGCTGTGCAGTCGATAAAATCAAAAACAAGCAACGCGCATGCGCGAAATTAAACATATAAAATGGCGAAAATTTATCCATCGGACCGTGTATACTGTAATAAAAGTTATTAGATATAGAGAAGAATAGTTCTAACCGTAGATCCTGTTAGATATAACAAAAATATTAGGGATCATTTATAATAAAATAGAACGATTCTGCCTACGTCATTTGCTGATGATAGGGAGCTTGACGTCATTTTATGCCCAAAGTGGTAGGGAGAACAAAAGAGCCTACATAGTAACTTCAAGTTCGTAGAACATACCACCGACATATTCGTTTTCTCCTCAGGAAATATTACAAGTAAGACCCTCCCGCTTCTTACCCTTCTCTTCTGCTTGTTTTATTTATATGTTACAATTTCTCTGCGTTGGCCAAATTAGTGACAAGCATTTATATATTTGTATATAAATTCTTGTATGTCATAAAGGTATATAATTTTTTTTTAATTAAGATTAATGCATATTTGTCATTCATTACTTTCAGCTATTCTATTCCGTCCGTGTATTAAGGTGTTCCTATATCGCGGATATAATATTACTAAAAATTTATTAATGACTATTAACGATTAAAAAGGCTCTAATAGATACATATACCTGAGTTGGTGTATGTACACGTATAAGTGCACATATATATATATATATATATATATATATATATATATATATATATATATATATATATATGTGTGTGTGTGTATATATATATATATATATATATATATATATATATATATATATATATATATATATATATATATATCGACATCTCCAGCTGCCTTGATCTATCCACTTCCCTTCTCCACATCCTTTCCCCTTTCCTTCCTATCTGCTCTCGCTCCAAATCTTCTGTAACACCCTTGCCTTGATCGATCCACTATCTTTCTCCACATCCTCTCCTTTACCACTCCTATCTTCTCTTCCTCCAAACCTTCTGTAGCCCCTTGGGTGCTAGTGGCTTCCAGCCTTGCTTGGGGTGATAAGCTTAAAAAAAAATATGTACATATATATATATATACATACATATATATATATGTATATATATATATATACATACATATATATATATGTATATATATATATATACATACATACATATATATATATATATATATATATATATACATATACATATATATATATATATACATATATATATGCATATATATATATACCTATATATATATATATATATATATATATATATATACATATATATATGCATATATATATATATATATATATATATATATATATATATATGCATATATATATATATATATATATATATATATATATATATATATATATATATATATTATGGAAATAAAAAGGTAAGACCAATTTTACCATTCATGATTTAAAAAAAAAATACAACCGGCCGACCGGTTTCGCTCTCGCTCAACAAAGCTGAAATCGAGGGAATGCGGTCTGCGGTAGACCAGTTGCCATCCAAGGCTATAGAACCCGGTCCATCCTGCTATTTATCTATAGCAGGGAGGAGGAGAAGTAGAGGATTTATACTTTTCCCAAGGGTATTAGCACGTAAGTGAATGTAATGGATTCGACTGGAAATCGAACTCTGCTCTCCGATTCCTCAATCCGAGCCGCTATCCATAGATAAAACAAGCATACAAGCGGATGGACACTCACTTGAATCTGGACACTGGAGGCAATAAGGTAATCTAATTTAATTTGGTTAATGGACACCAATTATCTTCAGAGAACCCAAGGCATTTTTCTTCACATACATCTTTGTCTTTCTTTCATTCTAGCCGGAGGAAGCCAAAGAGAGCAGACGCTCTCGGTGAAACGCGTCGTTAAATTTTTTTTTCCAATTTGTCACATGATCTTCACTTTCATTACGGATATTGTAATACATCCTACAAGCGCAAATATAATGAAGCCTAGAATGGCGAAATGTAAACAGAAAATACTCTCTCCCACACATCGCTCCTATTCGGCCCATAAATGAGACGATTTTTTATTTTTAGTAATGTTATTTTCAATTAAACATCCTTTCAATGCCACATGGATATTTTCACTAAGTGTTTTCTTTTTTAGTATAAACAATGAGTTTGATTAATTTGAGTCATAAACAATTTCCGCTTTTGTTTATCAACATTATTCTTTAAAAAATGTATAATGACATTTTATTCAATTATATCAGCTGACATGAAGAGGAAAGACGATATTGAATCTATTGCTAGGTCAGCTACTAAGGAAGTCGGTTCACTGCGTCGGGCGAGACAATTTTTCCCTCCAGAAACTATCGTACGTATCTATAAGTCTACCATTCGTCCATGCTTAGAATATTACTGCCACATATAGTCTGGTGTCCCTGCTATTTACAGTGAGCTCCTTGATAAAATCTAAATAAGAATCAGCAATATTATTGGTCCTGATCTGGCGGCTCAGCTCCAGTCACTTTCCCGTCGCCGTAAGGTCGCTTCTCTGTGCCTTTTCATGGTAATTGTTCGTATGAGTTCTTCGCTATGGCACCTAGAGTTTTTTTAAATTTAAACGCAGGACTAGATTGGCGTCGACATATCATCTATTTACAGTTGAGCTGGCTAGATGTAGCTGTAAGTTCTATACTAACAGTTCCTTCTTTCGCACTTTTCGCTTGTGGAACTCCTTTCTGGCCCCATGTTTTCGAGCCAACTTTAATCTGCAAAACATTTAATGAAACGTCAATCGCTATCTACTCTCCTCTTTGATAACTTTTTTTCTCTTTCTGCTCATCATTAATATTTCTATTCCTAATTCTTCCGCACCCTTTAACCCATTGTGTTTTAGATGCATTACTGCCTTACATGGGGTGATACCAATTTTAAAAAAAGAAAAATATATAGAAGATACCAGGAATGAAAGCTCCTTAGAACAGATCCAAATCCAGAACCTTCTCATTTGGAGATAGCTCTCCTTGATGTACGATGTCTTCAGGAGTCTAGCTATACTTAGCCAACTGCAGGTTGGTGAGGCTAATTAACCCTTGGTGAGATGTGTTGAATTAAGAGCTGTCCTTCTCTTAGACCAGTTGCCACCCAAGCCAGTCTGTTTTTTACCAACTCCTTAACATCTACTATTCAAAACAATTTATCAAATCTTAAGAATATCCAAATAATTACAATCACATCAACAATTATTATGATCAGAACCAAAAATATCTATAACAATAATAATAATAAGCAGGCATATATAAAATAAACTGTCACAACTGCTCCTCACAATACAATGGGGAAACTTGCAGAAGTTAAAATAAAATGTATTTATGAGCATAAAAAGAATCTCCTCCATAAGAATTTATCCCATGCATGTTGTGACCAAGTAAATCGTTAAGTAATAACATAGACTCTTTAGAGGGAGGACACCACAACAATGCATTAGATATAGACAGAAATAATTTCAACTACAACTTTGACTTCAAGAATACTATACTTACTAAAAGAAAAAAATAACTTAGACTAAAAAATCTTGTGCAATTATCGATTCTTTCTAATATATATATATATATATATATATACACATACACACACACACAGATCTGTGGGCCTTGTCTGTGGAACCCCTCTCTGATTGGCCATGTCTTCAGGGGTGTAGCTGTACTTACCAAGCTTAGCCAATTGCGAGTTGGTGAGGCTAATTAACCCATATTCAGAGGTTTTGAATTCACTGTTGTCCTTCTCTTAGACCGGTTGTCACCCAAGGTAAAAGTACCCAGTCATTCTTGATATTTAAACACAGCTGCCTGGAGTGAGGTTGGAAAAGAGATGGATTCATACCTTTCCCCACGGGTATTTGCACGTAAGTGAATTTAATGAGCTCTACTGGGATTCGAACTCGGCTCTCTGATTCCTTAATCCGAGCCGCTATCGATTACTCCATTCAACTATATATTCGCCATTATTTGCAGTGACTTGACAACACAGCTCTTCGATAACTTTTGAACATAATTTCGTACGTTCTGCTGTGAAAAACCTTTCTACAAACGCTTGAATCTGATTCGCATTAGGCAAAAGACTGTCTAATAAAAAAAGCGGTATGCGGCGATCGAAAAAGGGAATTAGTCGGTCGGTGCAAGTTCAGGTGAATATGGCAGGTAGCGTAAAACTGACCAAGTTTCAACTTTTTTTCCTGGACGATTCTTGCTGCTATATGGCTTTGCGTTGTCATGGAAGTTAACAATATTTTTTCCTATTGACGATAAGAGAGCCCTATTCGATGAAACTTTTATGGACACGTTGCAGCTGCTGGACTTATAAAAGTGCATTTAGTTAGTGTTTCACTGCATTTTAAAAACTTTAAAAGAATAATATCCCGACGATCCCACCACACAACGACATTATCTCGTAATGTTCAGGTTCTGAGGTATCTTATATATATATATATATATATATATATATATATATATATATATATATATATATATATATATAAGTGAACACTGAAGTCAACACTCAGTGGCGACAGGCTGTTCCATGCGAGACGCAATCGTCAGGCCGCCTGACGATTGCGTCTATCATGAAACAGCCTGTCGCCACTGAGTGTTGACTTCAGTGTTCACTCTTATATTTACTACACCCTATCTCTGATATTGAGCACTTTATCCTATAAATATAGCACACCTTAAAACTATATTTCTTCACACACACACACACACACACACACACACACACACACACACATATATATATATATATATATATATATTATATGTACGCGTACCTACGTTTTTTAATACACGCCTGCTTATATTTGGCCTTTTCATTTATAAACTCTACAACTATATATATATATATATATATATATATATATATATATATATATATATATATATATATATATATATATGGCCTGACGATTGCGTCTAGCATGAAATAGACTGTCGGCTCTAAGTGTTGACTTCTATGTTCACTTTTATATTTACACACGCTCTATCTCTGATATAGAGCACTTTATCCCATAAATATAGCACACCTTAAGACTATATTTCTTTATATATATATATATATATATATATATATATATATATATATATATATATATATATATATATATTGTGTTGAACATTGTTATAATCCATTTTTCATCATCTTTTATTAAATATTTAAGGAATGGTTAGTTAGGGTTTTTTATCCTTTCACCCCAAACAAGGCAATAAAGCCAAAAAGACGCAAGTGGTTACCGTGTGTTAGAGAATTAGCGAAAAAGGCATTAAGAGAGAATAATAAAAGAACAATAATTAAGAAGACAGAAGATAACGATTGGCATTACTTTTAAATTTTTGAAGATCAAAGTTGACTGGAAAGCAAAAAAAAACAACATTTCTTTGACCTTTTTTAGGATTATTCGCTTTGTCTTTGATTTTGCTACAGATTAAATAATTCTTACTAAAATTGTTCAGCGCGACTAAAACAAAATTCTAATATTTGGTTATCTGGCTAAATTTTGCGATGTGGTTACAACTGAGAACTTTTCAATACCTCCTTGAATATTCTCATAAAGTCTCGTTTGATATTTCCATTTTTTAACATCGATACCAACTGCTTGCAACTCAAACCATTAGGCTTACTACCTGCACTGACAAATAAAAAAACATATTCAAATAAAGAATTAAAAACCTTTCTTCATTGATTCTACGTTTTCAGCGGCCCTCTTTGTGGCCCCAAATTTAATACACTTCGAATATGTCTTTTTATTTCACTAATCGTCGTGGGAATATTCTAAAATTAAAACAGTCAATATTATTAGCGACATTCAAAAACGCAGGTTGAATGCCCCTAAAAAGCACTTAACGAATTACTTTATATTAGATTGATTCACATTTAGTTTAAATTTTAAATGATGAATTGTCCATATACATTGACTTATTCCGTTTATTCTTCCTATTTTTGAGCGTTATGAATATTAGTATCGACACAACGTTTTGGCCAAGAAACCTTCTGGCCAGCTGGAGCCTCTTTCCCACGGATGCAACATCGCAAGCCTATCGCTATACCTCTGGCAAGTTCTCAGATAAACTTAATTCTTTACACTATTTACATTGTCTGGACTGTTGCCCTCATCTTTGTTGTCATATTCATGACGCTCAGGCCTTCTTCAGGTGATTGGAATTTCAAACCGAACCCTTTCCTTCGTCCATAGTTGGGGGGGGTAGACTGTTCTAGTTCCACGTGCCATGCGTCTTTCGGATATCTCAGTTTCAGTTATTTCCCTTTAGTACCTCAACTCTCCAAGTTTTTTATTTAACTCTACGGTGGGCTGTATTGGACTCACAACTCTTTGATCAAGTCTCTGGATTACTTCAACCAAAGCTTTTATCCACTGGACCACGAGTCGTTGGGGATAGTGTATGGATTTTGTTGACTTATAAGCCTAATGTCTCAGTAATCATTTTTTACCAGAGCTCATATTACAATTTCGTGTTATTGTTGTTTTTCTCTAGCTCTCTGTATTACCGGTTTTCGTAATGTATTCATTTCTATGCTTGACTGGCTTAAGAGATTTTTGCGGCCTATAGCATATGCGCTGATTCCTTACCTTTTCGTATTTTCCAGTGATGTTCTCTCTCTATTATTTCAACCTCATCGTGGATATGACAACAAAAACAATGACAACTTTCCGAACAATGTAAGTAGTGTAAATAGTTACAATACATCATCGCAGAAATATAGACAAACTTAATTCTTCCACTAGTTCAGACCTTTACAGCTCGAATCACCCACATTTTCTCCATCTTCCAAAGGTACATTCCTGTCACATCTTCTTTGATTTATATTACTCTCTTCAGTCATCATTACTATTTTAACAGTAGGTCTCTACATTAAGTTCCTCTCAAGCCTTGTGCTCATTGAATTTTAATATTAAAATAAAAAGAATCATTTACTTTTGACTGATATGGGATAACACGTCTGAGTTGATTATTTTTCTTGCCCTTTCCTACTAAACCAGTGTTTATGGATTGAACTCCTGGCTACAAGATTTTAACACGTTATCATCGTCTCTTTAAACTACGCCACTGTTTCGTAAAAAACAGTGGTGTATTTGTAAACCCTTAAATCCAGTGCCATATGGTTTACGCACGTGTTACTATCATCTGCTGGTAAAGGTTTCAATCCCTAGATCAGGTAGTGAAATCCATATACTCTAGTAGGTACGAACAAAAAATAATCAAGGCTGAAGGAGATTTTGTTGAAAATATATATTTGTTTTATTTTAATTAAATGGTTTTCCATTACTAGGCTATAGATTTCCGACTTGGTTATTTACCTCTGTGTCTGCGCGCGCGCGTGTGCGTGTGCGTGAGTGTGTGTGTGTGTGTGTTCGCACGAGGGTGCATCACTAAGTTGGGTGATTGACACGGAGTGAGCTGAATTTTAATCTGTGTGATGAATGTCAAACACCGAATTAAGTGCATTGACAGGGAAGGAAATTATGTTGAAAATAAATATTTGCTTTGTAAACTAAATGATTTTCCATCATTAGGCTGCGAATTGATGTACCTACAGAGATAGATAGATAGATAGATAGATAGATAGATAGATAGATAGCGTGGACATATGAATCAACACTGAAATGGTGAATGTCGATTCCACGCTTTCAAACGTTATTCAGACCAAGAGCGCACTAAGGCGTGAAACTGACAGTCACCATGCGTGTTGATTCCTATGTCTACACTTATAAGCTGAGTTATAAATATTTCCGTTTCTGTTTATCAAAAAGAAGGTACAATTACATTATATCCAGGTATATATTTACCATTAAGTGGCATGACTTGTTACCACTTATCAAGCAGGTCATTGCTAATTTAATTTTTACGGTCTATCAACCCCTTCTGGTTTATTTAAAGCCGAAACATACTTGGGATTTTAAGAATAATACTTTTTTTTTACTAGGGAGTTAGCATTTTATTTTTATTAGGAGCTTAATCGAATATTTTGAGCGTACCGTTATAGATTTCATTTCTTTTCACATACATTTATTGCAAATTCATTCGGTTCAATTTCTCATTGAGCAAGAATACTTTTTCTTGCGCACCTAATGAACTGACTAATTTTCCCTATATGGGAAAATCACGATAATAATGTAGCTCAGCTTTTTGGGGACGATTGTGGAGATTCGTCTACTGCCTCTTTTTTTTTTTTTTTAAGCGTATCACCCCAAGCAAGGCTGGAGGCCACTATCACGCAAGGGGTTATAGAAGGGTTGGAGGAAGAGCAGATAGGAGTGGTAAAGGATAGGATGTGGAGAAAGAGAAAGACAGTGGGTGGATCAAGGCAATGGGGGGTCTTTCGTGCTGAACATTGTCGGATCTTAGTGCATTCCAATTCAAATTTATTCTAAACCGCCACATAGGATTACAACTGGTTCACCAAAACACAACTTATGACACAATCATATATATATATATATATATATATATATATATATATATATATATCACTTATGTTAAAAATTGATTATATTTTATAATATTTATATTTTATTATATTTTTATTATTTATTTACTAAATTATTTATTTATTATAATTTACTTTATTATATTTATATTTTATTATATTTATTTTACATATTGTTGTGTAGGATCCACCTAATCTGCATAGGTGACTACCAACTATATAAATAATGGTTGGTACCGGAAGACGAGGAGAAGGAATCACGAGATCCAACTAGAGACTCTGATCGACTGCGACTAGTCAACACATTCTCCAGGAACGTCTTCCCAGAAATATACAGAAATACTATATGTACTTATTGTGTACACTTCTTGTTATAATACATTCTTGTTCTAAGTACATTTTGTGTTGCATTATTATTCCATGCAATAGGCGAGATTCAACATTGAGTCAAGACTCAACACATATATATGCATATATATATATATATATATATATATATATATATATATATATATATATGTGTGTGTGTGTGTGTGTGTGTGTGTGTGTGTGTTTGTGTGTGTGTGTGTGCAGGTATGCAGAAAAATAGAAAAGAACACGTTAGGTAAATAATCCGGAGTTCCTTAGTATTTTTGCTTCTATTTTTAAAAAGACAGAAGCAGCGTTTATATTATAATATTTTTAAAATAAATATGATTTCTTCGCTACATAAGAGTTCTCATGTTTCAAAAGCGAGAGCCGAGACCCTCAATATCATTTTTGAAATTAAGTTGAATTAAGCGAGACCAGACGCCTTAATTCAACTTAATTTCAAAAATGATATTGAGGGTCTCGGCTCTCGCTTTTGAAACATGAGAACTCTTATGTAGCGAAGGAATCATATTTTTTTTTTAATATTATAATATATTTATATATATATATATATATATATATATGTGTGTGTGTGTGTGTGTGTGTGTGTGTGTGTGTGTGTGTGTGTATAAACATTATATTACTTATATTAATTACTTATATTAATCATATATATATATATATTGCTTATGACACAATCACATACATATAAGTGTGTGTGTATAAATGCCCTTTCTTCGATATTGAGCACTCTCCCCCCACAAATATATCAACTGTCCCCAATATATTTACATTATTTCGAAGATTCGGTAACAAATGAGCATGCATGATGAAAAAATGCCCAAAACTTCTGTCGTCGTTGTAATTAAGAGGAAAGATCAAAGATTTTTTTGTATAAATTTTCTCTTTCTTTTTAAAACTTTCGAAATTTTGGTTAAAATTTTTTTCTGCCGTCAACGTGGGAACATATATTTGTATGGGAAATTTGAGCTTCTCTTTGCGTCGAAAAACACATTGATTTAGAAATTCTTGCAAAAATCAGATGATTGTGCAATTTTAATAAAACCTTCAGGAATTATTTATAAATGAATTAAATTATTTTTTAAATGTTTCTTTTTTTAAAAAATTTTTTTCTTAAAAAATTTTTTTTTTTTTTTTGCATTTTTTACCTTCAGTTATTTATTATTATGAAATTTCAAGAAATTATTATTTGTAACGTTTAATTTTTGTAATAGTTATATGGTTAAATTCTCCGAAAATTTAAATCATTAATTTATTTTTTTATTTTATTTTTATTTTTTTCCCAACTATAGAAAATCTGCTCTGAATTGTAAAAGAAAAATGCAATAAAACTAAGACATTATTTAATTCGAAAAGCTTTTCATGGCTTTTATGCGTAAAATATATTATGGATATTTTAAGAAAAATATGTTCTCTATGCAATATGAAATTTTATAAGAATTGTTTTCATTTTTTTAAAATTTTAATTAGAATCGTTTAAAACTTTTAAATCTTTTAAAATTTTGTATTTATTTTGGTAGCGTCACGTGGTCTTATATAAATGAAAACTGTATTCGCTAATCCTAAATGAAAAAGCTTACTAGAAATCATTCTTAAAAAGAATTTTGAATTTTTCTGTGTTTTTATAAACGCACCGATTTTTATAAATATGAATGTCTATACATGAGCTCCCCACCCCACAGCAGCTATGGGTAAATAGCAGGACAGACCGGGTTCTATAAACTTGGATTGCAACAGGTCTACTGCAGAATGAAATGGCAACCTACTGCAGGTAAAAATATGTCCCGTCAGTCATGTATCGAAAGATACATGATTGCCTAAGCGTGTATCACGCATTGCACATAACTGACTGAACTATAGTAAATTTAAAATTTAGTGGTTATTTTCTAACATTTCCTCAACAAGTAAACCATAAAGCTCTAGTTCCTTAAATCCAATAAAATATTAGAATGTTTCAAATGTTTAAAAAATATTAAACTATTGGGTAGTTAAAAATTATATTTAAAAAAAGCGTTTACGTTGTATTCGTCATGTAATTTTATTACAATTATCTGCCCATTATATATTTCCCAAACATCAGGCTGTCGATAAATTTGCCAATACCTCATAAAAAAACACCCACCCGAGTGTTTAAAAATGCTTTTCTGCGATATTTTAAACTAAAAGTAATATTTGTTTCAATAAATCAGCTGTTTTCCCCAAATAACGTTTCAGAAAAGTATATTTTATTTTTGAAAGATTTTTAAATAAAGAGAATTATGCTGCTACGTGACATCCTATACAGCGAATGTTGGACGGTATCTTCAAGGATGAAGAAGAGACTCGAGGCGGCGAAGATGAGGTTCTGCAGAAAGATGCTGAGGATATCATGGACTGAGCATGTGAGCAACGACGAGGTCTTGGAGAGGATTCAAACAAGGAGGAAGCTTATGCTTAACATAAGAAGGGGCAGGTGAAATTTCTGGGAAACGTGATGAGAAAGGAGGGCCTGGAGAATCTGTTACTCACGGGACGAATAGAAGGGAAAAGAGACAGGGGAAAACAGTGCATGACATACGTGTCGGGCTTGGTCAGGTGGATGGCGGAGCGTGGTCTGCGGGAGTTGGCAGAAACCGAAAACCTGTTGAGAGCCACAAGGGATAGGGGGAAGTGGAGGGCCATGATCGCCTACTTCCTGAAAGGACACGGCACATAAAAAGAAAATGCTGTGGCCGATTTTAGCGATTTAAAAAAATAATTCCAATCAATTTAAATTTTGCTTATTAGAAATATTAAATATATTCTATTGAAATTAAAGCTAAAATAAAAGCTTCAAGAAATCTTTTTTTTTAATTTTTAAAATGCATTTTAAACATTAGGGGTCGCTTCTTTTTTGGTGCGGGGAGTACCCGCCCCCCACACACACACATACATACATACATACATATATATATATATATATATATATATATATATATATATATATATATATATATACATATATATATATATATATATATATATATACATACATATACATACATATATATATATATATATATATATATATATATATATATATACATATATATATATATATATATGTATATATATATATATATGTATGTATATATATATGTATGTATATATATATGTATATATATATATGTATATATATATATATATATATATATATATATATATATATATATATACATATATATATATATATATATGTATATGTATATATATATATATATATATATATATATATATATATATATATATATATATATATATATATATATATATATATGAGTCTGCGTGTTTGTTTTGTGTGTTCGTACTCGCGCTTGCAGCTGCTGCTTGGGAACGACCAAGTTACTATTTTTAGAATGTTGTGAAAGCGATCACGGAACTGAGGCAAGTGAAAGAGAAAAAGAAGTGAAAAAATACCAAAGGAGAGATAAAGGAAGAAGCTGCCTCAGATGTGACCTATTAATTTCTTATAATAATATTCTTGTTGTTCGGACATCAAAAAATGACTAAAATATCGTCTGACACTAAGCGATATAACAACACAAACAATGACGACTTAGAAATATGAAAACTTTCACGCTGGCATCAGGATTTCTGAAAAGATTCAGGCCGAGGTGAATATCGAGTGTCTGTGCGCATGCGTGTGTGTATTTAACCAAAAGCGATTTAACGGCAGTAAATTCAGTCCTACAGTATGCTGAAATTGGTGTCTCATTTTAGTATACTTGTTAACAAACTGGATTTGCTTCAATTAATAAATAACAACAAGATGTTCAGATGGAAATAACAACTTCGAGTTCAATTTTGGAGACAAAAAAGCCAAAAGCTTCCACGAAAAAAGGCAAAAGAGACGAGGAAATATAAAACAAAAGCTCCCTACAGTCCGACCTCTTCAAAGCTGAACACATGAGACCAGGCCACCAGCGGACCAAAGAACATGCCGGATGTCAGAAATCAGCACTAAAAAAATATATAAACACATCTTGCCAACTCATTTCACTCATAAGTATTTCTCTTAACTTCTTTCGTTAGTGTCCACAGTTATTAGGTTGGTGCAAAAATAATGTCGTTTTCTCACATATGTTAGAACGTCAAAAAACGACATAATTTTTGCACCAACCTATTACATTGTTTTTTGTTTTTTTGTTTTTGGTTTCTATCTGTCCCCCCTCTCTCTCTCTGGTTGCATGGCACCTCAACTTTTTACATCTTCTGATACTTGTTGTCTCCTGAAGTCTCTGGCTGAAAACTGGGGGCAATTTGTTCCACACAAATCAAAGGCAAAAACAATCATAATAATACAGTCCAACCTCTTTAAACCGACACCCTTGGGATCAGGTTATTGCCGGACTAAACAACATGCCGGGTGACAGAAGCCACCCTTAAAATAGCTATATAAATATAGTCTTGTCGGCTCAATTGAAGAGCATTAGTAGGACATAAGCCATCACAAGTAGTAGAAAATGAGGAGGTTACCCTCCCCCAGAATTTCATCGTTCAGGCCGAGGGAAACCCAAGCAAAATCAAGCAGGCATAATTGTGAAAAATCATGTTGAAAATGCATATCTTTTGATAGATGCTGCAGCCTCAGCTGACAAAAAAAAAAGCCATCTTTGAAAAGATTTGAGTAACGCAGTAACTGCAAGGGCCTCGATAAAGAAATCAGTAGAACGTGGCATCTCAAGACTGCAACATTTACGGCTGTTATTGGGGCTTTGGGAATGGTATCAAAGGGAGCAAATAAATATGTGGATAAAATTCCTTTTCATATCTTGCGTGGACTTCTTTCGATACAGTGGCCACAATTACATTGTTATTTTCCTCTCTGATCGTATGGTACCTCATTTGTTTAAATCTTCCGATACAAAAAGAAAACTTGAGAACTGGGGGCAGCTTGTTCTACACAAAGCAAAGATAAATCAATAATAATAATAATAATACAGTGCAACATCTTTCATCCGGTATCCCTGGTTTAGTTTGGTTTGTCTTACGGCATATCAACCTCAATGAGATATTTAATGCTGACAAGATTTTTATTGCTGGTAATATTTTTTTTTCAAAAATGTATTTCTGCTATTAAATCCGATTTTTACGCTTTCATAGTGTTTTGACCCCAGTTTGGGGGTTAACTATTTGCTTATAGCTGGGACCATAACAGGTTCAACCACCCCGGTTCAGGGTGAACCTGGGAACATCTGCAATTAAGAGGTGGTTCCACACTCCTCAAAACCTCCTGATCGGATGCCTTGCTATTGGATGCAGTCTATCGTCTTACCCAGGATGCCTGGCACCCTTGGGATCAGGTTATTTCCGGATCAAAGAACATGCCGGATGAGAGATATAATTCCTAAAAAACTATATAAACATAGTCTTGTTAGCTCATTCCACATATAAATATTTCAGACATAAATATTCCACATTTACTGCGTTATCAAAGGTAGGACAAAGCTTAAAACGGGAAATGAAACAATAAATAATACTTCCAAACAAGATTTTTATTGTTTCATGCAATACAAAGGCTAAAATAAAAATCTAAAACCAAAAAATAATATATACTATCCTGCCTGTGTAAATATGCAACGGTATATAAGAAATGAGCAAGACCGTATCAACAAAACACTCTGCTGTAGTCGGCTACTGCGGAAAGTTTTAAACAACGTGTGATGCTGTCATCGTAGCCGCTCAACGAACTAATGGTGGATGCTGGATGAAAGATGACGGACCACGTAATCATAACCCTGCTATAGTATGTTTGGATATCAGTGTCTGGTGCTTCTCTTCCGATTGTTGGCCTAGCGGATAATTTTATTCCAGTCTGGACGGTCAACAATTGGCAGACTTCAATATATTTTACTTCCTTCCAATATTCACCCCAAAAATACAAAGGAGGAAAGAAAATCAAGGATAAGAAAAATTACTCACAAATAAGAAAGAGCTAAAATAAAAGGTTAACCAGTTATCGTTCCTCGCTTTTACGAGCTAATCGAAGACAAAACATAAATATGTTCACAATGGCTACAAAAAAGAGAAGAAAAATACCACCAAAAATTCAGCAGCATAAATCTCAGACAGATTACATTTAAACCCAGAAAGCATTCCTTTTGCTTACCCGGGGAAGGCTGGTTTGACTTAATATAAAGAGAGTGCTTTAGACCATTTATTGCTGTTATATTTTTCAGTTAACTTCAAACATCAGTATGAAAAGGTTTTCGTCGTCAGCACCGGAATTTTATCACTATTGATTCAAGTAGAAGAATGTCACTGTATTCAAAGAGATAAATTGGCTCCAGGAAAAAATTCGAGTAATCTGTCTTTAGTAGTAGCTTTGAACTGATGGAAACTTTGATGTTCTCTGTCTTTTTTTAATTTTTTTTATATGTCTATTTTTAAATTATTGGAAGTTGCTGCCTTGATTCTGTACGTTTATAAAAAAACAAACAAAAAAACTTTTCGTTTGGTTTGGTTTGGTTTGGTTTAGTTTGGTTTGGATTAGTTTGGTTAACGGCATATCAATCCCTTATAGTTTGCTTAATTCCGAAACCGGATTCATTTGTAAATGCTTGTTTGGAGTCGTAACTATATTTTCATCGTTCAACTGCAATCATTTTCTGGCAAACATGGATTGTAGTGCCTGCAAAAAAAACGGAATATCAAAATTCAAAAGGAAGTTTTTTTTTCAATAACACTGCCTTCACCCATCGTTAATGTTTATTATTTGAAAATGCGATGATTAATAAAGTCTAAACATAAGATGAAAATGAATTTATTCATTTTTCTTTTTTGTTCTTGAAAATTTACAACAAAAATATTTAACATTTTTTATGAGACTGTTTATTTACCAGAATAATTTTATATTTACAACATTCTAAAAACTAATGGAATTAGAACTAATGCAATGCAATATTTATCTTTTACCAGTTTTGTCGGAGTTAGCTCCTCCTCAGTTCCTTAATCCTTCAACAGGGGTCTCTCTCCCCTGGCTATAAATACTGGCTGACCCTTCGCCTCGATCTCTCTTTTATGACTCAGGACTTGGGTCGCCACCTCGCGTGGAGATGAGGTAAAATCTCTCTTTTTCGACTTAGGCCTTGGGCCGCTACCTCGTGCGGAAGTGAGGTAAAATCTCTCTTTTTCCACTTAGGCCTTGGGCCGCTACCTCGCGCGGAGGCCAGGTAAAATCTCTCTTTTTTCACTTAGGCCAATATGTGATCTCTCACAGATACAGCGTTTCCCAAATTCCGGGAATGCGCCAAGAACAATACACGTACGTACGAACACTTACAACACACACATAATTTCTCCATGCAAACTCTATGTAACAGTCCATGTCTTTGTTTAACTTGTTTTGTTATTAATATATATTTGTTTACCCATATATATCGGTCTTGTTTGTTTTCTTTGTCTTTGGACTTAATTAAAGTCCGACATTCTCATGTAGCTGGACCCGCCAGCAGGAAAGTTTAACCTTCTGATATCTCTTCACATCATCACCCCCACGGTCCGCTACAGTTTATAAAGAAATAAATATGAAAAGATTTTTTTATTCAAAAATTTACTAAATTATTAAAATATGTGAACCAACAATAAGGAAGTACTTATTGTTTACCATTTTATAAAAGTTTGAATCGATTGGCAAATTAGCCAACCATTCCAATAAATAATATAATAAATAAATTGTGTAAATTGTCTAATAAAACCGTCCCTTTTCACTACATCTTCTTGCGAGTACATTTATCTATGTTTTCGAATATTTTTGTCGAGTAAATCGATAAATAACAGTGTGACTAGATCGTAAGAAACATTGAGTCAGGTTAAAATAATAATACGAGACACTATTTCTCTACTCCGCGCCATTGGGCCACGGTGATATAATTTGGTACCAATAAATATATAGCAGATGCAAATGTTCCCCGCCATCATCTTTTGCAATATATTAGGAAAATCTTAGAAGCGTTCACTTT
Source organism: Acanthosepion esculentum (assembly GCA_964036315.1). Taxonomy (NCBI): domain Eukaryota; kingdom Metazoa; phylum Mollusca; class Cephalopoda; order Sepiida; family Sepiidae; genus Acanthosepion; species Acanthosepion esculentum. The sequence continues at coordinate 95,602,938 of OZ038493.1, read as the reverse complement.
TTTAAATCATTTCACCCCAAGCAATGCGATAATGTCGTGTCCATTTAAAATAAATTAATAAAAATTAATTATACTGCCACAAATAATTATGATAAAAAAATATAACAATTATAATTATCATTAATTCATCGAAAAATAAATTTTCTTATGGCCATTGTGTCTATAATTTATTCATAAAGGTAAATGAAAGTTTTTCTAATTAAAACATGTCATAATTTTATTACAGTTTTTATTCTCTGATTCAGTGTTGATTTTCTGCAAATGACGGTCTTGTTTGGCCAAAAGAATTTGATGATTTAAATTCTGTAAGGACTTGTCCAGATAGCAAATAAAAACATTAAGCGATGAAAAAAAAAAAGAAGAATTTCTCGAAATTTCATGAAAATTAAATGAGTGAGGGTTAACGGATGTAAAAAAAAAAGATTTTACAAAGATTTTTCTTAAAAAATGTTTCTAAAATAATTTAATTAATTTCTGGATAATCCTTGAAAGATTCATTAAATTCGACAATTATCTGATTTTTGCAAGAATTTCCAAATCAAAATGCTCAAAGTTTCCGTAGGTCACGCTTTGACGACAAAAAAGAAAACTAATTTTTAACTAATATTTCAATGTTTCGAAAAAAGATAAAAAATAATTTTTATATCAAAAAATACTTTGATCTTTCCTTTTCACAACGGCACAAACATTTTGACGATAAAATTTTGTTTTATACTGTCTGGGGCATTGTTTTTCATCGTGTATTCTTTTTTGAGCGAATTTTTGGCGATACCTAATTTATATTCTTCTCAAGGGGTACGCCAACACGATCAGACAAGGTGAAAGGCTATGTAGACGGAAAGCGTTTGAGAACCACTCCTTTAGAGAGACAACCGGAAGTTGTCACTTCATTGACCCTAACAATACTGAGATAAAAGCCGGATTGTTTTACTGCAATTCAAATCATTTCCGACTTTCAATAGCCAGCTGAGTTTCGACGAAAGCTAAATTGATGTCAATTGCCACGCACGTTCTGCCAAGTGCCATACTCGTCGCCAAGTTGTCATGCTAAATCGCTAAGAATATTTACAATATGATGAACGTAAACGCATAGCTAAGCTATTATTCAACCAATCATAATTAAAGGAAATTTATTTAAAACAAATAGAAAACTATGAGAGAATGAAAAACAATAAGGCTCCAGTGAGCCGATTCTACGTTCTATCAAGCTTTGGGATTACCCCAATTTGTTTGCTAGGGGACTCGTTTAGCGTCCGCTACATAGTGTGGGAATCAGTCGTTGAAAAGCAAATGACTTTTGCTCTCAGTCATAAAATGTAGTAGGTAGAAGACGAGTCCAATCTTCCCTTATGGAGAGACTTCATAGTTCGCAAGAAAACCGACTACTTAATTTCACCAAAACCACGTGGCGGTGCATCACACATACGCAAGGACACGCATACACACAATTCAACTAAGTTTTTCTTACGTCTTTTTTATAAGCTCGGTCTGTGTACGCACAAGTGTATACTTCTCTCCTCTTGAATTATGATGTTCTATGTATAAATAAATGAACACGAATCCTCCGTGCGTTGAAATATTATACAAGTTATGAACCTCTTCCCGTCACAGGTGTTAATAATATCCGAAGCAAAGCTATGAACATTCAAAGAACTCGACACCCGACGAAATCACGCCAACTTGTTTACTGGTTTTGCCATCAAGAAAACATTGACAAACGTTCCTAACAGAGGATTTTCAACAATATATTTCCTGAAGCTCTCAGTACAAGCAGAAATATAAATTTTGCGGTTTTCTCTCTCTTCAATTTACACTTTTCTACATGCCGATATGTACAAATTATCAGGCCTCCGACATAGCCTGTTGTGTTTCAAATGTATTTATTTCCGCCTTGGTGTAAAGTTGATCACACGTCATTTTGAATAATATCTGAGCCGTCTAAAATCACCCCTGGTTCTACAATGTGTTCCCCTATGTAACGAGGAGACAGGTTCAAACCCTGTTGAAGGGAACATCATAACAAATAGAGATGTCAACTCACACACGTATAATGATAATGACAGACACACCCCATCGTTATTTTCTGTCTTCTTAATCCTTACTCATTTATTGGTCTCTCGCTTTAATAGTGTTTTTTTTTTTACTTCTCATATTCTCGCACACTCAGTAGCACCTTACATCTTAGTGGCTTTATTGCTTTGTATGGGAGGAAATAATTTTAAAAAAATTTCTTTCTATCTTAATTCTATCGCACTTATCCTTTTTGGGACTTTCCTTTATCGTTCTCTCTCCTTAATAGTATTTTTCCTCATATTGTCTAGCACTCGGTAACCCCTTGTGTCTTAGTTGCGTTATTGCCTTGCTTAAGGTGAAATGATTAAAATCCTTCACACACACGTCTCCTTTCTCTCTCCATTCCTCCTCCTCTCTTTCACTTTTCTTCTAACTTCCCCCTTCTCTCTCTCCCTATATATATATATATATATTTGTGTGTGTGTGTGTGTGTGTGTGTGTGTGTGTGTGTGTGTGTGTGTGTGTGTGTGTGTGTGTGTGTGTGTTGTAACCTAGGAAGGGTTACTGAATGAGGAATAACCAAAACGGAGATTGAAAATGAAATAGTAATCTTTATAACATCAACAAAATACAATACACGCCAGCAGTAATATGCTGTCTAAATAGTCCACCACTGCTAGTGGTGGGCTATTTAGACACCATATTACCTCCACTTACAATAGTGTCCAACGTATTTATGAGTGTTCATTAGTGTTCATAGGTACGGTATATATATATACATATATATATATATATATATATATATATATATATATATATATATATATATATATATATATATATATGCAAAGGTAACCGATCCGTTGGTATATGATCTAAGTGGATCCTAGTAATATAAAATATTAAAACTGATCCACAAAAATATCTCAGTGTATTTATTATTACAGAGCAAATAATTAATAAGCAATAAAATCCCAAATCACCTCATATTGGGAATAGCCTATTTCGGCAGACGAATATATCGCTCATCTGTCTTATCAACCCCAGTGTGGACTGAGTTTGTGTCAGAAATAGGAATTTAACCGTGAAAGCAAAAAAAAAAAAATTAAAAATAACACAGTCGAAAAACTAATACAGAATTTATCCATTTCAACGTTTCAGCCAGACGAAAGTCAGGAGGCAAGGGTCAGGTGAGAGTGGAAGGTATTTTTCTTAAGGGAAAAAATGTTATGCAATTAAACCCGAATATTAACATGACATTAATATGGGGTTATATGAAGAATGAAATATTAATTTAAGATTAAAAGACTAATAAGAAGGGGTTTAAAAATAATTTTAAAATATACATATAAAAGGATGAAAAGTTTTAATGGAAAGGGAATTAAGGAGATATTAAAGTAAGAGAAAGTTTATAAATTATAATTAATATAGGTAAAGAGGTTATAGAGAGGAGAAATAGAAATTAGAATTAGTTATAATGTCGACCTTTGAAGAGTCAGAGGGGAATGAACATTATGGAATTATAGTAGCTAATTAAGTTAAACCTAAATTATGGAAATTTGAATTTGTTTTTAGGTCGACATTTTAACACTAATTCATTCCTCTGATTTAATAGTTGGCTTTGATTATTGTATTTTATTATTCTAATTTTTTCTTTTAAACATAAGTCACGCCTATCTCTAAGACTATTAGAAGTACGTGCGGCATCTATAATCTTCCAAATTATCTGTGAATTCAAACCTTTCTCCTTCAATTTTCAAAATTTCTTTGAAAGAGATATCTGGTGTTTTAGTTTAAGATTAGAAAATGAGTGCCTATTGATATAAAATGACTGTTTCCATTCCCCCGCGGAAATTCCAATGTAAACATAATTTTTTCATATTTTTTTCTTTTTTTGCGGGAGGGGAATGATCGCTTGATACATAACCCCTGGTAGATCTGCATTTTCCTTCTACAAGACAATTTTTTTCGATCTACAATTACAGGAGTGTTTAATACCAGGTTTGTTGTTTGTCCCATAGAAATTTTATTAAAATATGGTTATTGTGTGAATTAATAATTTTGTACCATATTGTTGGTACAGGAGTAGCTAACCTTAAACGTTTTCTTATTGAGGATCTTACTTAGAGGGTTATTTTGTTGAAATTGTTTATTTATTAACTTTAGAAAATACTGTACGATATTAATATTTGACAGTTTACAGAAAGGTCATTTTTTTTCCTTTTCTATGTCTATATTTCACTTTAAATATTTCTGTGATGCTTTTGTGTATAACACAGAAATATCTAAAGAGAATTTTAAATTTGTTGTTTATATTTTTCGTATACAATGGCGGCTCGAGGAGTCGGTGAGTGACGAAAAAGCGGACCAATGTTTTAAAAATGCTTCAAAAGTTTATTTAAATACGGAAATTAATGTTTTCTTTTAATTCTAATTAGCTTTAGGGCATTATTATTTCAAATAGAACCGAGATTTAAGTTCAAAGAAGACATTTAAATTATTTAAAAATCGTTTGTCGTGTTTTATACAATGTCCATGGTGGTACTTATTACCTACCTTAGATCCACCCCTCCTGCGCTAATAAAGTGAATATTTCCGGTACTAGACAAACATTTTGATAATTAAACTCTGTGAAACGTGCAAGAGGTTTGGACTAAACTGGCCAGTATCAAAAGAGCTATGGAAACCTTTGACCAACTATTCTCAGCCCCTTACATTTTTGCTAAAAATACATTTTCTAAGAAACAAAAATGGCCGTAGGTGGGAAAGTGAATCAGAAAAGAAAAAAAGAAAAAAAAAACACTGAATGTTGAAACTTGTGTTGGCGTCCTCAGATTAAATTTCTGTAACAATATCGTTCACAAACGAATCGCACAATGAAACAACGTCAAAAATGATTAGACATATTTATCAATAAAACAACACAAATGAATGCGAGAGAGACATATGAAAGGAAAAGTGGAACGCAGAACGTATGTCACTCAGAGAAAAACATTTTTTCAGAAATACTAAAAGGAAAGATGTGATTCATAAACGAAATATATTCAATGAAAATGTTTTGAAAATAATCTTTATTTATACAAAAATATTTTCTGAAATCAATTCTCTTGTTTAAAATCACGTTCAAGTGAATAAAACACTCAAATGTGGTATGGAAGCATCTTATTATTGAGTGTCTACCAGCAGGTGTCTGCCCCTTGCTATAGTGTTATAATTAACGCACGGACATAGTAGTAAGCAAGTGAATAAAATTCAATCTTTTACATTTTTGCCAAGCACTTGTTTTTCCTAAATGTATTATATTTCTGCTAACACGTAATTTACTATTTTAACAGTAGTGATTTTTACAGTATATTCCCTTACGTAGGCAAGGAAGTATACTCTGCAAAATTTCACAATACAACTGCTTACAGTTTCTGACATATTGCAAAATAATAAAAATTTATTGCGATTTTTATTTCAAATTTTAGATAAGTTTCGGCATTCATTCTGGAAAGTGTTCATTGACAATCATGACAAATCATTGTTGCTTAGAAATGAATATAAACATTACTAACATAATAGGAAGAAACACACACACACACACATATATATATATATATATATATATATATATATATACTTTTCAAGAGAAATTTCTCTTGTCATAGGCGCATTTTTTTCTTTAATAAGATTTCTTGAATATTCAGGCCGGTAGGTGAAATAAATAAATAGGTATTTTTTTTTTTTAGCATGCCCACGCCGCTACCGAATGTGATGCAAGGTCGAGATTTTAAAATGCTTTAACGGGGATACCGTGAAAATTTGACCAAGACCCCTCGGCACTTCTCCTTTTTGGAGACGCCTCAGGAGCCGGGCAATAAACTCAGGTTTCTCCCGTAGGAGAGGTACTGTCTCTGGGGAAAGTCCCCTGGGGCTTGGGCTAGGGCTTAATATTTTTTCTACTTTCCCGGCATGTGCCACAATGAAAATAAATAAATATAATGTTTAATAAATAAAAGGAGTGGCTGCTCAAATACGAGTATCAACTAAAAGTAACATTTAAAGGGATACAAATCTATCGGATTATTACGAAAAATCCATTCTAAGAAATTCTCTTTGTTTACGTTTGGATACGAAACTATGTGTAGTTACGAAAAAACTTTGAGAGGTCAATGTTAGGAGAAATTTCACCTGAAAAGGATGGATATATATAAGATTTAAGAAAAAGCAAATATTTTTATACATAGTGCTCAGTATTAAAAAAACATTAATATATATAATAGAGCATTGATAATATTATATAAAAAGGTTACTTAACTTTAATATAAATTATTTTGTTGTTGTTTTCTACGACATCGAAGTTTATTGGTAGTGGTTTTGTTTTTAATCCATATATATATATATATATATATATATATATATATATATATATATATATCGGTTTTGTAGTGCGTATTCAATTTATGTAACGTAAATCATTCAAACGAAAAACAAATACTGAAGCTAGTTATATGGCGAGAATCACTCTCACAAACAATATTTAATAATAAATTACAACCAACTTCGAATCTGTTAATGAATGGTGTGATCCTTGTTCATAAATTCCGGGTTTATCTGGTCTTATTTTTTTGTACGAGCCGGGCTTTCAGTCGTTTCGAACGACCATCATCAGGTGTACATATTAGTGTGTTTTTGTTAAACTCCGAATTTAAATTTCAAAAAATTCAACCTCAGCGTTGTGTCTGCAGCGCTCCAAAATTATTCTTACATTTAACAATATCTCATTACTAAAAAAGCACTCTTTCGGACCACAATATCTTTCGATGTCGCATTACTATTCGGAGTTTAACAAAAACACACTAATATGTCTACCTGATGATGATCGCTCGAAGCGATTGAAAGTCGGCTCGTACAAAAAAATAAGACCAGATAAACCCGGAATTTATGAACAAGGATCACACCATTCATTAACAGATTCGAAGTTGGTTGTAATTTATTATTAAATATTGTTTGTGAGAGTGATTCTCGCCATATAACTAGCTTCAGTATTTGTTTTCCGTTTGAATGATTTACGTTACATATATATATATATATATATATGTGTGTGTGTGTGTGTGTGTATATATATATATATATATTAAGTAATTGAATGTAATGGATTCGACTGGAATTCGAACTCGGCTCTCCGATTCCTCAATTCGAGCCGCGATCTATTACTTCACCGTAACGTAACAGAAACTAGTATTGAGAGGTGTCCTGTTTCGGGGAACAGCTACTCGGGACAGAACCTACCTCAATGTCCCAAAGAGGGGAGTAGGCAGTAACACCGATGCCAGCGCAATCGACGGCTGTGGAGGCTGAGGTACTTTTGAACCTGGCCCGGGTGAACGCGCTCGGAGTCCCCGAATTAATCACAATAAATAAATGAAGAATGCCTGATGCTGGCGATTCAAACCCTATAAATTTACCTGGCTCTTTAGCCGGGATCAAAGTGTATTCGATCGGATAAACTACATTTCATCTCTCAGTTGTGTTTCTGCCTTCGGACAGAGCGCAACTGAAAATATTATTGTGAGGTGTCCGGTCTAGGGAAACAGCTGCTTGCGACAGAACCCCAATGTCCCAAGGAGAGGAGTAGGTAGTAACACCGATGCCAGCGTAACCGACAGCTGTTGGGGCTGGGCAATTTTTGGACCTGGCCCAGGTGCACGCTCTCGGACGCGCCGCATTACTGACCTTGTGTCACATCCTATCAGCGTGGGGAGGCAAGTAAATACTAAATGTAGTATCTGTTTTCCTCATCTCTAATAGTAATGTTAATAACCGTTTCCTTATAAGGAAACGTTCGGCATTCACTGACCGAGCAGCCAGTGCTATTTAAATTACGATTTTCTTCCCTCCCAAATATCTCATATGTTAATGGTAAATTAGATGTTTTAGTATAAGGAAACATTTGGCATTCATTGACCAAGCGGCCAGTTCTACACAAGTGAAGCCTTTTTCACTTACTGAACATCAGACAGGGACCAAAGTGTAATATATGTTCTCATCTCTAATCGCAACAGTAATATTAGCCGTTTCCTTATAAAGAAACTTTCGGCATTCATTAAACGAGTAGCCACTACTACAGTCGGTTGAAATTTATACAGTCTTTCTCATAAAAATTATTTTCAGGAAAATTGGCTTTCTCAAGTCCAGTAGCTGTTATCGTTCTTTCCAGTATTGATGGGCGTTTCCTTCCTTGCCTTTTGTGTGAAGTCGTGTGGAACGTCAACATTTTGATTATGTCATTATTCTCTCGAGTTACATGTGAACACCCATGAGGTTCGGAGAACGATGAGTCTCACGGAGAGGTACACGCTTCACTGACTCGAAGCTAATTATAACCATTGGTCTTAGGAAGTGGTTGTATACATCTGACATCTTAGATATTTCAGAAAGGGGTTTGGCGCCATGCATGACAAACATATGAAAGTATCGATCTGACGAGGCTATTTAAGGACATGACTCTAGTTTTTAAGTTATTTTTTGTATTGTAACAGTTTGCGGTTTTAGGCAAAACAAGCCCTAGCACAACCTATTCTATGTTCAATTCCTTTTTCTCCTGTACTAAATTTCCTATTACTGATTCATACACCGAGGCGTTTGAGGTGCTTGGTATTTATTGGGTGTGCGTTGTGGCGTAATGGATATCGGCTCGAAATGAGAAATCGGAGAACCGAGTTCGAATCCCAGTCGGGTTCGTTATAATCACTTATGCGCAAAGGCCCTTGGGAAAGGTATGAATTTATCTCTAAAATAGCAGGACAAACTGGGTTATATAGCATTGGTTGGTAATAAGATTTATAATATTAATATAATATAAGTTTCAGAAAGAAATGGAAACCTACTACCAAAGAAATTCACTATAAATTAATTCACTACAGAATCGCATTGGAAATTAAGTAAAATAGTAGTAATGCAAATGTTGCTGTAGAAATAAGACTGCTATTTTCGCTTATCGTCCGGTTCACGCTCCTCCCGAGTCTTTTGAGTAAGAATAGAATTTTACCCCCTGTTTCCTGTTTAAGACTGGATTTCCGGTTTCTTCTAAAGTCTAATTCAACTTTATATTCCTAATGTCTCCACCTGAACTCTGAAATTTTATTTGCTAATTAAATCTTGACCTCCACAGGTCTAGAATTAGCTGTCATCTTACCTGCTTAGCCCCAAGAACTTCACTTCTTGCCTTTTCTTATATTAATACAACTTTCACAGAGCAACCCTCTACCTTGAGCGGCTCTTGGGACGTGTATTGGGTGAACATTGGTAAAAAAAAGTTCGTTTTGATACAAAGCCTCAAGTATGCTGCACCCAACTCGGGGTCGAATTCACTACCACTAGTTAACAAGACTTGGGTGCTAACTAACTAGAAACTAATTGAATTTCTGGGCTTTTTAGTGTTTTTTTTGGTGGGGGGGTTCGTTTTTTTTTTTTTTTTTTGCATGAGATGTTCTCTTCAGTAGGTAGAGTCGATCATGACTCTTTTTTTTTCTGTCTTTATTATCTGTGATTCGTTATGTCTTCTTGGAGCAAATGGTGAAGTGATTTTCTTTTGCTTTTTACGCAGTTTGGAGATCAGTTCTTTCTTTCTTTCTTCTACCCAGTGCTAGAGAGCCCGCTCTAACCTGCTATTTAATCCATAACTTGGGGAGAAACGGATTGATACCTTTTCCCAGAGAATTTGTGCAAAAGTGAACGCAACAGGCTAGACTGGGATGTGAACACGGCTCCTCGAGTCTACTTTACACCGCAATAATAATTGTAACAGAAAAGGAAACTGAGCATAGAATAAGAGGTAGTTTCACACAATACCACGAATTGCTGCAAAACCAAAACTTTAACCTAAAATCTTGAGTCATATTCTTAAATAACCTCGTCAGATCGAGGTTTTCAAATGGATGTCATACATGGCGTCAAACATGTTCAGAAATATCTAAAGTGTCTGCTGTATACAATTTTTTTTCAAATCACTGGTTAAAAAGGGCGCTGAGTGAATGAAATTTTCGGACTTTGTGGACTGACGCTACAGAATCATAAACAAAGAACAGTCCCAAATAACAGAAACAACATCAATTGAACAAGTTCAACAACAGCAACAACTAAAGTGGATATCACATTTAACTCGAGGGGGAAATAATAACATAATCAAGATGTTGACATTCAACACTACTTCAAACAAAAGATTAGGAAGGAAACTCCCATCAAATAGTAAAAAGAAAGATCGAGATCAGCTAGTCGGCTTGAGAAACCTATCCCCCTAAAAATTGTTTGAAGTGAAAGATTTTATAAATTTCAAACATCAGTAGTATCGGCTGCTTGGTCAATGAATACCGAATATTTCCTTATAAGGAAACGGCTAATATTTCCATTACTATTACACACACATACTTTCAGTGCTTCTAGCAAAAATAAGGTCATTAATTGATTCAAAAGAAAAGCAATATCAGTGGCCGGAAGGTAAATGAGGCTATTAATACGATATAAATTGAATGTAAATTATTTTACGATCGAAATACACCGACAATCAGGTAAACTTACACGCCCAGTGCTACTGGCAAAATAAGACTCTTATTTTCGACACAAAGCCACAAGTATAGGACACTCGATCAGGATCGAACCCACTAGTGATGGTTAACCAGACTAGAACGCTAACCATTCTTCTTTTATGTGCCGCGTTATGTACTTCGACGTGTCGTAATGGTTAGCAAGCTTGTGACGCCATATCAATTACGACTGAGTAGTGAGTTCGATCTTCACAGGGTGCTCCATACGTTCGGACTTGTGCTGCATCTAAGCTAGGCTTAGTAAATTACATTCGATGTCTCCTCGGGATATAGATCATGGCTCTCTACTGTTTCCTATCTCGTGTGTCCCTTAGCAATGTTTCTCCCTTTGCGAAGGCTGCCGCACCCGTTCCGCATTCCATTCACACAAGCTCGTTACCAACTCCTTTTCTCTCTTACCCTCAATAGGCCACGTAGGGTTACGATTTCCAAACCCTCTTTCTTCATTATACGTCCAAGAAAATTCCACTGTCTTTTAGTGATTCTGATTGGTTTGGTTTGGTTTGTTTTACGGCATATCAACCTCAATAATGCCGACATTTTTTTCAAAAATCTATTTCTGGAAATATTTTATCTTCAAAAATTTATTTCTGGTAATAATTTTCCTTCAAATATATATAGCTGGCAATATTTTTTTCAAAAGATTTATAGCTGATAACATTTTTTTTTTTTTTCAAAAAAATGTATAGCTGATAATATTTTTTTTCGAAAATGTATAACTGGTAATAATTTTTTTGCAAAAATGTTTTGCTGGTATTAAAACTTATTTTTACACGTTTTGACCCCAGTTTGAGCGGGGTTAACTATTTGCTCATAGATGGGGCCCTAACATGCTACCACTCCGGGTCAGGATGGACCTGAGAACACCAGCATTTAAGAGGTAGTTCCATGCTCCTCAAAACCTCCTGATCAGAGGCCTTGCTTTTGGACGTAGTTTATCGTCTTAACCAGGACGCAGATGTAGTTTATCGTCTTACCCAGGATGCGGATAAAGTTTATCGTCTTACCCAGAACGCGGATGTAGGTTATCGTCTTACCCAGAATGCGGATGTAGTTTATCGCCTTACCCAGGATACGGATGTAGTTTATCGTAATACCCAGGACGGACTGATTTTGAGTATAGGTTTTCTTTCCGTTGCCTTTTTCTTTAAGACTTACTTGTTGCTTAGTCGTTCAGTCCATGGAATTCTCAGCATCTTTCTGCTACCTCCAGTGTTTTCCTCATCCGTGGGGAGATTGTCCAACATTCACTGCCATATAAGAGGATGGATATCACATAGCAATCTGGAACGCTTTTCTTTGTTTCTAACGGTTTTTTCGTTTTCCCACTACCTTGCTTAGCTTTTGGAATGCTTCTTTCGCTCGTCAAATGCATACTTCGGATTTCGGTGTCATAGTATCCATGCTCTGTTAAAAACGCTTCTCAGACACTTAAATTTTCCGCAGCTGCTTTAAGTTGACATCTCGAATTTGTAACTCGCATCTTGGGCTTTTTCTTGTGTTGATGCCTATGTTTGCTGTCTTCTTGCAGTTGACGGTTAGTCCTTTTGTTGCGCTTTCTTCTACCCTTATGTCTAGGGGGTCCTGTAATTTTCTTTCCGAGTCGGTCATCAACACGGTGCCATCTGCCTATATAATATTGTTAAGATTACGTCCACTGGCAATGAGTTCTCGTCGGATCTCCCCTCCCCAGTGTGGCTGTACCTCACTAGACATGAATCGAATTCCATTGATTAATAATGACAGAATTGGATTATTGGTAATGGTATTATTATCCGTTTCCTTATAAAGAAGCATTCGACATTCATCCAGTGATAATGTCGGTTGAAATTTCTAAAATATTTCTCTTGAAAATGTTAAGATTGTAGTGATCAGACAAGTGTTCTGGGGAAGTAACTTCCTGAGGGAAACTTCCCCCTTACAAATGGAATATGAAATTTATAAAAATCTTTCTCTTAAAACAATCTTTCGGAAAAATTGGTTTCTCAGATCTAATATATGATTTTTTAACTATTATTCACACAAGAAAAGTGTTACTCAAGATAGGGGGTTATAAAATGTGGATGTTGTATGGGTGCATAGGGAGGGGACAAGGGTGCATATTATACGGATATGTAGGATAGATAAAGTTTGAGCATCGACTTGAAGAGGTTAAGATTGTAGGGATCAGAGAAGAATCCTTTTCACATTGCAAGTGTCATGGGGAAGAAGCTTCCTGAGTGAAACTTCCTCCTTACCAATGGAATATAAAGGAAATGAGAATTAGTCGACTCAGTGTTCGAGGCATGGTGGGTGGGTCTTACCTGTGAAGGGCTGAACTGTTGGAACCAAGATATGTAGTTCACCGGACATCTGTCATTAAAACTGCGGTAGAGCTGTGAGAGGCTAGCAACGTCCCGTCTGTGGGCAAGGGACTAAATATCGGGAAATAATTCATCATTCACAAGGCCTCGCAGGCGCACTTGAAACTATTCAGATTCTTTCTTAATAAAATTCAGTACATGAAATTCACTCATATTATGACGATATGTATTTGTTAATTATGCAGTGATCAGGGAAGTATCATCACAGGAGTCTGTTCTAAGTTGCAACAGTTTTTGCGAAGAACCAGTCTGAGTGGAACTTACTCCTTATTCTTTCTTTTTATGTGCCATGTCCTTTCAGGACGTAGGCGATCATGGCTCTCCACCTCCCTCTATCCCTTGCAGCTCTTAAAAAGTTCTTTCCCTCTGCTTCTTCCCTCATACTACTTCCTTAAGTCCGTCAGGTATATCAGGCGTTGTTTGCCCTTGCCTCTCTTTCCTTCTATTCGACCCGTGAGTATCAGATTTCCCAGACCCTCCTTCCTCATTATGTGTTCCAGAAACTTCAGCTGCTCTCTTCCTGATATTAAGTATAAACCTCATCCTTGTTTTCAACTTCTCTAAGATCTCATCGTTGCTCACACAATCGGTCCTGATATCTTTCTGTAGAACCACATCTTCGCCGCCTCGATACTCTTCTTCATCTTTGAGGAGACCGTCCAACATTCGCTGCCGTAAAGAAGGACAGATGTCACGTAACAGTTCAGTGTTCTTTTCTTTGTTAACAAAGAAATCCTCCTGTCTCGCAGTACTCTGCCCAACTTTTAGAATGTGTCCTTGGCCATCCCGAGTGGAGATAGGTCGACTCGGCAACGTTTGGTCTGTGCAGAAAGGGTTGAAAGATTCACTCTTAATTACCAAACAACAAACTTAAAGCACTTTTTAAAAAATACTGATCCACTTTATATATTCCAGTTTCTAATATAAATTAAACTGTTCTCAAAGATATAATTAAAACATATATATCAATAAATAAGAGCAGTCTTATTATTTCTTTAAAAAAATTGACTGTTTAAATACAAATCTTTATTTTGGAAAAAAACATTTTAAATCAACCAATATGGGTTTTGATATGCCGTAAAGCAAACAAACACTCTTAATTATTTTACTTTAGTAATACAGCGAAACTCAGGTAAAAAGAATAAATTGCCAATGGTCAGTAATTAATGCAGGTGTTGTTGACGTAATTAGGCTATAAGAGAAACAGAATTAAATTCACATAAAATGACCGAGTGTTATTGGCAAAAATTAAGGTTACTATGTGTATCATTGCATAAAATAAACAAACGCTTGCATAATTTGTGCTAATAATAGTTTAACGAGGGAGAAAATACTGCTCTATCGAGTAGCCATCTACATGAGAAGCTGGTTAGTCAGAATTATAGCAGCAGTAAGATAAAGCAACTGCTAGTGTTTGTAAATAGAACATCGCATTACCGCCCATGTATTCAATTCAGCCTACGACTGACTTGCTGTTCGGCCAATCGAATTAAGAACAGCTATGCACTTACAGTCAAGCATGACAACACTACGATATATAATGGGAGGCCGATTTTATTTTTTACTATCGTTAACTTGATCAAAATGCATCTTGTGTCAATGTTGGCGTTTTCACTGTTTTTATCTGCTTTGTGTATCGTGCTTGTCGCAGGCGAAAATGCATCTTACATTAAAATCGGCGCTTTTAACATTCAAATATTTGGAGTCAAAAAAGCCGCCAATCCGGACATCATGCAGTATATTATTAAGGTAAGGATCGTTTTTTTTAAAAAAAAAGAAAAGAAAAAAGTCATGGTTTGTTTATTTGCTACGAACTGTTTGACTTTTTTCGTAAAGTAATTGATATTATTTTCGTATGCCATTGTTTTCCTACGTCAATAACGAGGGGGAAAATGTGTATGTTTAAAAAATACATTCAAAGTTAAAATAAATTTGGATGTATTTTTTAAACCTAATTTTAGAAATAAGAACGGTAGCTAAAATTCCATCGGCCCGACCAAGACGCCCTTCTGAAAAAAAAAAAAAAAAAAAAAAAAAGAAATAATAAAAAATAAAAAACCAAAAATAAAAAGATCTGATGTTTTAACTTTGTCATTTAATTAGATTTTTCTTGGAAGTAGGTCGAGCCGAGAACTTTTCCGCAACCCCAGCTGCAAAATTTCAGACTGTTACGTTTTTACTAAATGACCTTTTGTGATCTGTAATTTTTAAATGTTTTCTCCGGGATGTGTTGTTAATAATTGCAATATACTATTCTTTATTTATTTGAAATGTGTTGAGAGTGGAGTTTCTGACATTTTAATTATTTAATGTTTTTTCTTCCAGACACTTGCAGTTTCATATATTTTAGCTAGAAATGCAAAATCCAGCATTGTAACATTTTGAAACACACACACACACACGCGCGCACGCACACACACACACACACACACACACACACACACACACACACACACATACATATATATATATGTTTATACATACATATATATATATGTTTATACATACATATATATATATATCTATATGTTTATACATATATATATATATATATATACATGTATGTGTGTGTATATGTATGTGTATATATATATGTGTGAATATGTATATATATATATTTGTGTATGAATGTATGCATGTATATATATATATGTGTGTGAATGTATATATATATACGTGGGCGTGTGAATGTATGTATATATATATGTGCGTGTGAATGTATGTATATACATGTGTGTGAATGTATGTATGTATATATATATATATATATGCGTGTGTGCATGTATATATATATGTGTGTGTGCGTGTGTGTGAATGTATGTATATATATATATGTGTGTGTATGAATGTATATATATATATGTGTGTGTTTATATATATGTTTGCGTGTATGTATTTTATATATATATATATATATATGTGTGTGTGTTTGTGTGTATATATATATATATATACATATATACACACACATCCATATATATATATACACACATCAATGCCTACCTCTTTCTCTCTCTCTCTCTCTCTCTATACATATATATATATATATATATATACATATATACACACATCCATATATACATATACATATACACACATCCATGCCTCTCTCTCTCTCTCTCTCTCTCTCTCTCTCTCTATATATATATATATATATATATATATATATATATATATATATATATATGCAGAAATATAGTCTTAAAGTGTGCTATATTTATGGGGTAAAGTGCACAATATCAGAGATAGAACGTGTGTAAATATAAAAGTGGACATGGAAGTCAGCACTTAGAGGCGACAGTCTGTTTCATGCTAGTGCAATCATCAGTCGATATTTCGATTTTATAAACATTCCGTGTTTGTTCTTTATCCGATCACACACATACACACACACACACACACGCACACAAACACACACATATATATATGGCAAGATAAAGAGCAAATATCAAACGTTTATCAATCTAACATGTTTCGCTTTTATTAAAGCTTCATCAGAGAATAATGTAAAATGTTCAGATATAGTATATTTGTAAAAGTACAATATGAATAAAGGCAAAAGGAAAACTTATCTTAACTGATGCGTCTCGTCTTCTGGGGTATTTTATCAGCGTTAATGATTTCCTTGATAAAGTCCCTGAGAGGACGAAACGCGTTGGCTAAGATAAGGTTTCCTTTTGTCTTCATTCATATATAATATGAATATATCATATATATATATATATATATATATATATATATATATATATATATATATGTGCACATTTCATTAAAAATGACTGACAATATGTATATGTGCATGAAAGAAGGATTGCTGCCTAAATACACAAATATATATATATATATCATATATATATATATATATATATATATATAAATTTACTGTTAAATTTTTCTATCGGACTTTCGCTGATATGTTATCCAATCTATTCCTCAGCGGCCTTGTACTTGTATTAAAATTGAATTTATTTGCATAAATGATATTTTTCTTAGAAGACTTTAATTTTCCCTAAAAATAGATTCATTTTTTAAATCGGCTTATCTTAAATAAATGGATGTTATCTCAACGGAACTTTATTTGCGAACAGATTTGAATATTTAATCTTATTTATTGCAATTAAAACTCATTTTCTTCACATTGTATACTTTAATTACAAAGATTGACTTAAATTTTGCCTAAGTTTCATCTTCCAGAAATGCACTAGTCGACCAACATTTTTTTTCTTGCGGAACGCAGACCTTGGTATTGTTTATATATATTATGGTGATTCCACATAAAATCCCCCAGTACCCTACAGGTCATTCTCTCAGATTGGGATAAAAATCCCAAATATTCTCTTTGTATTTTTAATAGTTTTTTAAATTAAAAATCTTTGAAAGTTGATCTTAATTTTCAGAATTAACCTTTCACCCAATTTCTGATATTCGTGTCTACTATAATATAGCATACACAGCTTTGAAATTTTGTGACGACAGTTGACCCTTTCTGTAGATTTCAGAAATGTAATCAGATCTGGTATATCTCCTGTACTTTTCCTCTTATATTGATTTGAAAATCGCCTAAAAAACAAAACGTTAAAAAAATGATGCTACATTTCAGAGATTCTCACTCAAAGAGTATACTAGATAAAGAATTTGTTTCCCTTATCATTTATAACATAAGATTATACATACATAATGAGTATAACTATATCTATTGCACTCTAACGAAAATGTCGGTGTAATTATTTGAAATATGAGTGATTTTCAATGTCTTTAAAATGGACACATTTCGTGCGCTCGTCTGGCTATATGGGCTATATTTCCCCAGTAGTTCAGTTTCACGAAGACAGCTTTTTTTCCCCCCAAGTATTTCTACTTTATGGAACAAACATACTTACGGCCATATCCCGTTGAAACACCGATTCTCGTACGATCAGCAGGTTAAGCCACATAGAACCTGGTCAATACCTTGATAAATGACCGCTTGGGAACACCACTAACGCGCAAATACTCTCGAGAAAGGTATACATCCACCTCTTCTCCCCCGGCTATGGGTTAATTAGTCAGATTTTATCAGTAAATCATTATTATCTCCAAAATATTCTTACAATCTAAAAATATTTTTCTGACTTCAAATAGCCTGCAAAAGGTTGATAAACCGTAAAAAATCTATATTTTACAATGGAGTTGAATCCCCTTTATTTCCCACATTTTTCAAATATAAGGATAACGGCTCGGAACTGGACATCAAAGAGCCGAGTTCCAATTCCAGTCGGATTCGTTATATTTACTTATGTGCAAATACCCTTCAGAAAGATATATATCCACCTCTTCTCCCCCGGCTAAGTGTTAATTAGTCGGGCTTGTATCAGTAAATCATTATTTTCTACAAAATATTCTTACTATCTAAAAATATTTTTCTGACTTCAAATAGCCTGCAAAAAGTTGATAAACCGTAAAAAACAATCATGAAATGAAGAGTATTTTTCGCTATTATTTATAACATAAGATTATACAGGTGGAGTGACTATATTTCTTACTCTGAAACGATACAGTTCGAAATATATTTGATTTTCAATGTCTTTAAAATTGACTTTACCTGCTCTCCTTTGGCCTTGTGGGCCGTCAAAAAAAATCATATTTTACGATGGAGACGAATCACCTTAATTTTGCACTTAGTTAACTAGAACAAGCTCCCCCACCCCAATCCACTCCCAAAACTATTTTGTGGGTGATCGGGAGATTGGAGGTTTTGAGGAGCGTAGAACCATTTCTTAATTGCTGTTATTCCCAGATCCACTCAGACCCGGGGCAGTAGCACCTGTTAGGGTCCCAACTATGAGCAAATAGTGAACCCCCAAACAAAAATCAACAATATATTTTTATAGCAAAATGACCAACAATACATTTTTATAGTAGAATTACCAACAATACATTTTTTTGTAAAATGACCAACAATATATTTTTATAATACATTACTAACAATACATTTTTTATAGAAAAATGACTAACAATACACTTTATAGCAAAATGATAATCAACAGAACACTAGAAAAGTATAATAATACATTTTTATAAAAAAATTACCAGCAATACGTCTTATCATCTACAAAATATGAATCTAGAAAATATCCGTTTACCCTGGAAGTATAAAATTATGTAAAAAATATCTGTAGTTGAAAATATAAAATTGCATACAAAAATATTTAGATTTTGGCATTAAATAACCCACAGAGGTCCATATACCGTTATACAAAATCAGCCAACTCATTCGTATCAACACTCATTACTCATAATCATTTTGACAGTAACTCTCTACCTTGAATGGACTCTCAAGCCTTGTACATGGATGAGATTTAGTAAATAAAAAAATCTGAAGATGATATGACAAGCAGTTTACGTGTAAGTTTTTCTTTGCAGTTAATTTTTTTTTTAAAAATGTGTTCTCATACCGCAAGCACGATTTTGACAAATTTGACACATTCTGACTTTGATATTGAAGAACGTAACAAGCTTAAATTTGATGACCCTATAGTTTTCCCATCCAAACAATCAATTCGAGTCATTTCGATATTATGCATCTTTCAAATTTTGCCGTGTGGATGCTGTGCGGTGTAACAACTCGGAATGGAAAATCGGAGAGCTGAGTTCGAATTCCAGTCGTGCTCGTTACATTCATTAACGCGCAAATACTCTTGGAAATGGCACGAATCCATCGTTTTCCCTCCCCCAGCAATGAGTTGAATTGCAGGACAGATTGTGTCATATAACCTTGGTTGGAAACCAGTCTACCACAGAAAGACGGAAACGGCATCCAACTGCGGGAAAATCTTCTTCCTAGTCAGTCATGAACCGACAGAAACATCGTGTATATCAACAGAAATGCTTCTAAAGATTTTAAACTGTTACACAAAAGACAGTGCATCAAATTAAAATAAACAAGTAAGCTTTTTACTTATTTATTTTAATGTCCTTGGTTTCTTTTCTTTAGTTAGCCAGAAATTCAGCAGATGCTCCTAAAAGGCAGTTTTTTCCACTTTTAAAGATGCATAATATCCAAATGACTTATAATAATAATAAATATCTGTCTATATTTCTGAGATGAAATATTGTAACTATTTACACTATTTTACGTCATTCGGACTGTTGTCCTCACCTTTATTTCTATATTCACGATGTTTCGGCCGTTATACGCTCCGACCTTCTTCAGGTGAATTTCAAATCCAAACCTTATATTTAGGGATTAGATGGTTCTAATTCTACCTACTTCATATTCCATCCAAACAGCTTCTTCCCGCAAACCACCACCCTGTGGAAGAAACTCCCGAGAGTATCACTACAATCTTAACATGTTCGAGTCTAGAGTTAACGGTTAATTTTCCCCTCCTATCCCTATAAACCACTCCTTATCATAACCCTCTACCTCAAGTGGCTCTTGGGTCTTGTAAAGGATGAACCATCACTGTAAAAAAATGTCGATTTTGGATATCTCAGTATCATTCTGAGTAATTCCAAGGTTGTGTTCCCTTTTGGCCAGGTACTGAACTCAGAACTTTGGGGGTCAAGTCACCTTTTGGATTACTCAACTGGGCTATGTGAGTGAATTTCGGGGACTTATAAATCTACCCACGTGGACTAAATGAAAAGTTCGGTTCGAAAATCCAACGTATATCACCTGAAGAAGGTCGGAGCGTAAAACGGGCGAAACGTTGTGAATATGGCAATAAAGATGACGACAACAGTTCGAATAATGTAAATAGTGTAAATAATGATAAAATAAAACCAGAAATTGCTTATTTGAATGGAAAACTAGAGAGGCAGTAAATTTAAGCTTGTTATGGTCTTAAATCTAAAAGTGCCAAATTTGGCAGAACCAAGCCGTCGATCATGAATCAAAAAGAAATTTGCTCGCCCAGTCGTGCATGACGCATGGCATTTAAGGACTGAATGCACAGACTCCTATTTTAGTCACTTGTCAAGTAAGTAAAATGATGCATTAAAATAAGTAAATCTTACTTATTTTAAGTTCTCCGAATATCGGTGTCACCTGAAGATAATATATATATATATATATATATATATATATATATATATATATATATATATATATATATATATATATATATATGTGTGTGTGTGTGTGTGTGTGTGTGTGCCTGAGAAACGGTCCCCATCTTCTTCTTTATGTGCCGTGTCCCCTCAGGACGTGGGCGATCATGGCTCTCCACAAATCCCTGTCCTTTGTATCTTTTAGTAAATTTTGTCTTTTGGTTATTTCTCCTAAACCCTGTTCTGCCATCCATTTATTCAATCTCACTAAGTATCTTATGCGTTGTTTTCCTCTGTCCCTCTTGCCTTCAGTCTTTCCTGTGAGTATCAAATTTTCTAAGCCCTCCTTCCTCATTATGTGTACTATAAATTTCAACTGTCTCTTCCTTATGCTAAGTATGTTTCCTTTTTGTTTTCATTTTCTCTAAAACTTTATTGTTCGGTCTATTATTTCCTCAGCATCCTTATCTAGAGCTACATTTCTGTTGCTTCAAGTATCTTCTTCATTTTTGAGGAGATTGTCCAGTATTCACTGACTTATAGGAGGACAGATATCACGTAACAGTTCAATACGTTTTTCTTTGTTTCTAATGATTTTCTTTCTGTTTCTTAATACTTTGTTTAACTTTTGGAAGGCCTCTTTACCAACCCAATGCACTTTTGTATTTCAGTGTCGCATTTTCTGCCCTCTCTTAAAACACTTCCCAGATACGCTTAAATTCATAAAGTCCAGGTACCAAAGAGGAAAGCTCTCTCTCTCTCTCGCTCTCTCTCTCTCTCTCTCTCTCTCTCTATATATATATATATATATATATATATATATATATATATATATATATATATATTTACAGTAGTGAAACTAGCTTCAAAATGAGGTCCTCAAAAGTCGCATGATACGCGTGTACATACAGTAAATCATAACATATAGTCTCAATCACTACCCCTTTGTCCCATGTAAATGACTTAACTATTTTCTTTTGCTTCCTCTTCCTCATTTGTTTTGCCATTTTCGCAAAATTAAATACAAATGTTCAATTTTCATTACTTGAAAGTGATACAACTTCATACAGAGGATCATTTACCCTAATATCTCCCAAAACGCCTTTCTTGCTAACAATATTTCAAACATTCAAAACCTCCTTAATGATAGCAAAGGTTTCTCCTGTATGCTCACTATTTGATAATGGGGGCGTTTTAGTTTGCAGCTATAGCGCTATTGCAAAATACTTCCAAATAACAGGAAATATTTTGTCTCTCACATTGCTTTGGGGTTAGCTGCTGCTTCTGTTAGTTTTGAGTGTTTACCAAATTGATTTTTTTCAAGTTCAGTAAGTTTTTTCACAAATCTTTCCATCTTGCTGTCATTTACTTATCTTCAAAATAAGAGTAATTTCGAACACGCTTCAGTTATTCAATTATTAACAATTATTTTGGGGTATACTGACATAGTCAAAAAGTACGTATGAACCATTATTACTTGTACAGCTTTATTTTCAGCAGTCAAATTTACTGAAAAATAAAAACTTGGTTTATACGATTGTTGTTAAATATTCATCATGTGTAAATGACACAACTTTATTCGGGGGATCATTTATCCTATTCCTAATGTACACTCCTTTCTTGCTAACGATTCGTCAAGCCTTCAGAACTCCCTTAATAATTATAACTGTTTCTCCTGTATCCTCACGATTTAATAATGAATAAGTTTGAATTTGCGGTTACAGTCCTATCACAAAATACTTTTAAATATTGGTAAATTTTTGTCTCTCGGTTGATTTGGTTTCGTTTGGTTTGTTTTGTTATCATATCACCCTCAATGGGTTATTTAATGCCGACAAGATTTTTATTGCTTGTAATATTTTTTTTTTTCAAAAATGTATTGCTAGTAATATTTTTCTTTTTCAAAAATGAACTGCTGGTAATAATTTTTCAAAAAAGATATTGCTGGTATTAAAACCTACTTTTATACTTTCATATTGTTTTGAACTGTTTGGGGTGGAGGGTTTCTATTTGCCCATAACTAGGATCCTGACAGTTGCCACCACCCCGGGTCAGGATGGACCTGGGAACAACAGCAATTAAGAGGTGGTTCCATGCTCCTCAAAACCTCCTGGTCAAAGGCCTTGATATCGAATGTAGTTTATCGTATTACCCAGGACGTCTCTCAGTTGGTTTGGACTAAACTATTACTACTGCTACTCTTGAGAGTTCATACGAAGGTCATTCAATAAATAAGGTGAATTTTTCGGTATAAGGACTTCTAATACCGATAGAAGCTTACTTTTTTTTTAAATTTTCAACGTAGTCTCCCAGTCACACACTTTCCCCATCTGTGCACAAGCTTCCGTATTCCCTCAGCGTAAAAATCTTTGGACTGATGTATCAGCCAGTCGCTCACAACACTTTTGACTTCATCGTCACTTTTAAACTTCGTGCCTCTCGTGAACGCTTTCAAGGGACCAAACAGGTGAAAGTCTGAAGGGGAAAGGTCTGGGCTGTAAGGTGATGAGGGAGCAGTTCTCAGCCCAGCTCGCTGATGGTCTGCACCGTTTGGGCTGCTGTGTGAGGCCTTGCGTTGTCATGATGCAAGATGACTCCTTCTAGCTGATGACCCCTGCGTCTGTCCCAAAGTAATTGCAATGTCATCCACTGTCACCCTTCTGTCAGACTGAATGAGGTCATTGACTGATTCGATCACCTCAGGAGACCTCACTTCTGTAGGCCTCCCAGGCCTGTCTTCATCCCCAACAGTGCTCCGTCCTTCTTTAAACAATTTTGCCCACTTGTAGACATTTTTTGGGCTGAAACATGTGGCACCATACACAGTTGACATTCTCCTATGAATTTCAACTGGTTTGCACCCTTCAGCAACCAAAAACTTGATAACTGACCGCTGTTCAATCCTGGAGCATGCTTCTTGGTCGGCCATCTTTGTTAATCGCCAAAACTCTCAAAGTTTTTTTTTTTAATCTGCAAAAGAAATTAAATCCATGTGAAAATGAAGTAAAACAAAAAAAAAAGAAAAAAAGAGTAAGCTTCTATCTGTATTAGAAGTCCTTATACCGAAAAATTCACCTTATTTATTGAATGACCCTCGTAGATTTCTAGTTCATTTAAACGTTTAGTATCCGGACATGGTTTCAGATGTTAGTCCACTAATGAAACAATGTGCATTAAAAGATTACTGCCGAATTATCTCGTTTTAATTAACAATAGATAGGTAGACATATGTCTGGTGTGCATAAGAATCTAAAAGGTAAGCAACATTTGGTTTACACGAGAATAAAAAACGGTGGTAGGCATAGGTACAGAACATAGGTAGCCGCATTAGTCCTCTGGTCGTCAGCGTATTCTTCACTCCAACTGACAGAGCGAATGATAATTATGAACACCAAAATTGAAGGGTGAAACGAAAGAGTTTGGTCGTGTAGAGTAAATGAATAATTAAACAAATATATATAAGCAATTGTCATGATAGAAGGAAAAACTAGAGACATCATTAAGGTATTTTATTGTAACCAGATGCATCCGAATTATAAACAAGCCGGAAAAGCCATTAAAAGTACAGTGCGTCCATAAAGTACGTGTGCACTTTAAAAAAAATTATAACTTTATTTGTATTTGCGATAGAAATAATCTGTAAAAAATGTTATAAAGCTTAATGTACCTAGTTTTAAGTATAGCTAAAATAACTAATGTGATTTCAGGCATTACTGTAAATCAGTTGGCAAATGTTTTCCGGGAACTGCAAAATCGTATTACCCTTTGTATTGCTAATGATGAAGGACATGTGGAAATTTGAATAAAACCTTAAAAAATATAGATTTACTTCTTTCTAATCCTTTTTACAAATTATTTCTATCGAAAATACAAATAAAGTTATAATTTTTTTAAAGTGCACACGAACTTTATGGACACCCTGTATTATTTGTTGGTAAACAATAGATAATGATGCTGAAAAATATCTTAAATTTATCATTTACTATAAAAAAATTTTTAGACTTCTAATTATTATCAATAACCAGGGCTAGTGCACATTACCCCCCACCGGTGCTTTGTGACCCTCGCTATCGTATTAACATTTGTTTATTTCTACCTGCATTTATATACGCTACAAATTAAACTAAGTACAACTATTAGATGATGAAAAATTATCGCGGGTTTTGACGTCATTCTAGGGACTTTTGTTGTTGTTGCTTTAATCAAAAATCGGGAATTTGTTTTGCTCATGTTAAGTCTCGAAAAAAAACACATTATAAAATTCAATATCTTTTATCCTTAATGTTGAATGTGTCAAATTATTTAACATTTAAGAAGGAAAATCTCAAGTTGATGTTAAAAATTCCTGCAAAACATCGTTGATTTATTTAAAATGAAGTGATTTATTAACACGTCTCTAATTTGTATCTAAATACATTGTATTTATTTTCAATTTTTCTAGTTGAATTGTTCAAATATATAACCAATTAGACCATATCTAGAGTAGAAGATAGGAATTCATACCTTTCCCAAGTGTATTTACGCGTAAGTAAAGATAACAAACCTGACTGAAATTGGAACTCAGATCTCCGATTTCCAATTCCGTACCGTTATCCCTTACACCACCTGCACATCCATGCTTACAGCACTTGGCGTTCCCAAATGGTCAACCATTTAGATACTGACCAAGACCGACGTTAACTTCGGTGATCGTACGAGAACAACAATGATATGGCTCTAAGCCCGATTACGTTTGGGAACAAGATGATGAAATATAGTGTGTTCGGAAATTTCCAGCAAAAAAGCAGTTTTCAAATTTACATTCAATTTCAAGTTTTCAAAAAAAAAATAGCGCTTGGAATTTCTGTACACAACTATGTTTTTTTTTTTTAGTGGACAGAAATTTAAAAAAAAAAAAAGTCTGCGGAAAAGCCAGGCACCAGACAAATTAGAAAGGATGAAAAGCGGAAATGCAACTTGACATATGAATAGTAATTTGAAGTCACTTGAATCCGATTCAACACAAGAGACAGAGCACGAGCCCACGATGAGTGATTCTTATTCATCTTAAAACATCCGTAGGATTAACAGTTAAAACTTGATCGTGTAAATAAATGAATAAATAATGAAACAAACTACTTGTATACGAATAGAGAACAGAGTACACTAGAATAGAAAGAGGAAAAAGACAATGATATGTTTTCTCCCCGGATGTATTTAATATGTAGATAATTCTAGGAAACTCAGAAGACCAACCGGAATATATAATGAGACGACGTAACTTTAATAATACAATCTAAATATATGGCGCATAATATAATTACAATAATAATATTGCCTAAACATCTGGCGCATAATAACTTTAATAATATCACCTAAACATTTGACGCAAATAACTTTAATAATATCGCCTAAACATTTGGCGCATAATAACTTCAATAATATCGCCTAAACATTTGACGCATAATAACTTTAATAATATCGCCTAAAAATTTGACGCAAATAACTTTAATAATATCGCCTAAACATTTGACGCATAATAATTTTAATAATATCGCCTAAACATTTGACGCATAATAATTTTAATAATATCGCCTAAACATTTGACGCATAATAACTTTAATAATATCGCCCAAACATTTGACGCATAATAACTTTAATAATATCGCCTAAACATTTGACGCATAATAATTTTAATAATATTGCCTAAACATTTGACGCATAATAACTTTAATAATATCGCCTAAACATTTGACGCATAATAACTTTAATAATATTATCTAAACATCTGACATATAATAACTATAATAATATCATGTCACATCTGGCACATCTGGCGATGATAGTGCTGTCTGCTTGGTGCCTAGTGACACATTAGGCCTCTTGATCCGGTTTCTGTTATCGAAATCGTTTCATGTGTGAGGTAATTGGCTCGATACACAATCTCTACATTCTGAGCAAGGGTCAATTTTTAGTCGAGGTTTTCTTTCCCTTAGACGACCACCTGTTTCCACGCTAACGAGTTCCATCTACCCGACTCTGGGAAATCAGAGTTTTTCTTCGCCTAGAGCGGTTGCAAACCAAAGCTGAAGAGCCCACTCTGTCCTACTGCTTAAACCATAGTTGATGGTGAGAGGAGACTGATTCAAACTTTTCCCAAGGTTATTATGCGAAAGTTCCGGACCCTTAACCATTACACCACCCTCACATTTGTACTGATGATAGATCCATAATTTTAAAAAAAACTGGAAAAAAAAAACTGAAAAAAATTAGAAAATATACAGATAAATTTATTTAGAATTAGAAAAAAAAACACTGTAAATGTATCGGGCACATGACGAGGAAAGAGGCATCGGAGAATTTAACACTTACAAGACATAATGAAGGCAAGAGGAGCAAAGAGAAAAGTGAGTAATCTTGGTAACGGTTTTATTTATGGAATAATTTTTATATATAAAAGTGAGGGAAGTGGTCGGGAATACAATAAGAAACAGTTACAGTTTATATCTAAACGTTAAAGACACCGAGACGCTCGTTCCCACATCTTGGATTACCAGGATTTATTATCAGCCGCCGTAACTTTAGTAACATACGCTAAACGTCTGATACTATTGATGGCAGATACAGAAGGAAAAAGTAAAAGAATAATTGGTAAAGTTTAACAAACGTACCTGAAAAAAGGATGGGTTTTCTCTTGATGCCACTATTACTGTACACCCCCTCAGCAATTTTTTTCAGAAAGCTATTTTTAGAATTTTAATAAAACCCAAACATATGAAACTGGATTTATGCAGTCCCCTTTTTTTCTCAAGAATCGATAACAAAAGCATTAAACAGCATTCTTGTAAATAAACAGTTTAATAGTGTTTAACATTTTGGCTGTCAGTTCTCGAGAATTCGTAACAAAAGCATTAAACAGCATTCTTGTAAATAAACAGTTTAATAGTGTTTAACATTTTTGCTGTCAGTTCTCGAGAATTCGTAACAAAAGCATTAAATACTATTCTTGCAAATAAACAGTTTAATAAATAATGTCTAACATTTTTGTTGTCAGTTCTCGAGAAAATAAAAATAAAAATCCAGATACTCACAACCTAATTCAGTGAATTTATGTGGTTAGGGCACATGAAAGAAATGACCGGAAAATGCATTTTTCAAAATCTATAATTACAGTTATTCGTAGTGGTGTATTTATTTCGAATTTCTTGTTCTCTTCACAAAAATTGTATAGATTTATGAAAAAAATTGTTTTCATAGTTCTTTCTATATAATATGTGTTACATTCACTTACTCGCAAATATCCTTAGGAATGGTATAGATCCATCTCATCCCCATGTATGGGTTAAATAGAACTTGTATCTGGAAAAATCATAGTTATTCTCAAAAAATTATCACCGCAATATTCACTCGCAAAAAAAAAAAAAATTATTCTTACCATCCAAAATATTTCGGATAAACTACAAAGGGTTGATAAGCCGTCCCCCAGGTTACACGTCGTTGGTTGAAGTAATCCGAAAGTGACTTGACGCAAAGAGTTGTGAGTCCAATACATGGCCACAGCAGAGTTGAACAAAAATACTTGGAGTGTTGAGTTACTAAGGGGAGTTAACTGAAAACTGAGGTATCCAGGTACGTGGAACTAAAACAATCAACCCCGAGTATTAAATAAAAAGTCCAGTTCGAAATTCCAACGTATATCAAGTAGAAGACCGAAGCCTCTTTAATATGATAATAAAGATGAGAACAACAGTCCTAACAATGTAAATAGTGTAAATAGTTACAATCTCAGAAATATAGACAGTAGTCCAGTCAGTCATTATTACGGTGGAACCTCGGCTCACGAATTTAATTCGTTCCTGAAGGTTCATTCGTAACCCGAAATATTCGTAAACCGAAACTATTTTCCCGATAGGAATCAATGTAGAGAAAAAAAGTCACAGTCCAATAAAATTAGAAAAGAAAAGCACGCCACAATACACAAATGTATACAACATGGCGGTCGACTCAGAAATTATTCCGTTCGGGTTAACTCTGTTCGGCAATGTTCGAGAACCAACATTTTGTTCGATAACCGAGGCATTTTCATCCCGAATTTTCTGTTCGAAAACCGATTTGTTCGACATGTGAGACGTTCGAGAACTGAGGTTGCACTTGTATATGGTAAATAATAAATACTGCACTGTACTTGATTCATATATTTTTATAAACTTGTAAATATAAAATTTAATCGTGTAAATAAACAATGTAATAAAATAATCTTTAATCATTTTGTCAATTCTCAAAATAAAATATCGAACGCATAAATATAATTCTTAATTTTCAAAACAGCTTTTTAAAACAATAAAAAATTGCTTTGGGAGTATCTAGTAATAGCGGTGTCAAGGAAAAAAGACATTTTTTTGACAATTCTTTTTTTTTCTTTTTTTGTGAGTACCGATGTTAAACCTTGTCGAATAATTAAAATTCTTTCTTCTTGCTTTCGTCTATTATTTACTGTAAAATGCATTGCATGACCGAACCAAGGGGACAGTCGAAGATGTCAAACAGGTGCGAAAATCCAATTATCAGGTGAATATAGTAACAGATGGCGGAAAGAGTGACAGAGAAATTCGAAGATACATTGCAGTAGCAAATATTATACAATATCAACAGGTATTACCTACCTTTTTTTTTCTACTTGATTTTCTTTTTCGTCACACTGGTTTGTTCTAGACGGTAACTAGGCTAGGTGAGAAAATGGTCAAAAGTTAATCGAATTTTCTTTACGTCTCGACGGAGTCGAAGCGACAGAACCGGACAAAAGAGATTCCACTGGCTAGCGGCTAATTACTGCTTAGCGTCCCGAAACAAGATTCATTGTATTTGTTTTTTAGACAAGAGCTATAATTTCCCGGGTTTTTTGAGATTTGAGTTCCTAAATACAACGGAGGCTTGTTTGACCTGTCTGGTAACTTCCATTTGTCGGAATAAATTCGTGATGAAACCATTCACAAACTCTACCAAGAATTCCACCTTTTTATATATTTCTGTATTTTCTTAGAATGGCGACCTAACCGTTAACAAGAACAAAAAATTGCAGTAACAAAACAACCAATGAAGATAAGACATAGTTGAATTAAGTAAAATTTTAATCTCTCTGTGTTTGACAAAATTTGATAGTTTCTCTCGTTCTGGGGTAGCGTACATCAGTCGTGAGAGACTGAGAGTTCGTTCGAGCTATAACACAAGGTAGTAGTTTAGATATCTATCTTCTTATATTGGAAGTGGATGTCGGACAATCTGCCCACGGATGAGGAAAAAAACTAAAGGCAGTAGAAATTTTGTTCTACTCAAGGATACTGAAAAATCCATAGATGGAGTGAGTAAGCAAACAAGGAAATCTTAAAGGAAATGGTAACAGAAAAATACGTCTTCCATGTAGTCTATGCAGTGCACGACCTCCATATACCATCGCCAGTCAGGGAAAACGAAAATTCTGAATTCAAACTACCTGATACATTGTAGCTCTTGCCTCTTTAACTTCTAAGTGGAGGAACGATGTAACCTTAATATCCATAATGCAAAAGGAACCGACAAGCCATTGCAGTGTTCTGACTTGAATGCCACCATGAACTACAATTGTCAGATGGAGAAAAGTGGTGATCACAGCGTCGGTGCAAAATGCTCTAACTGAATAAATAAATGGCTTAAGATGCTCTGACATGATCCGAAATGTTGTACAATATTTCTTAAAATACCACAGGAAATTATTTAAAAATTTGAT
Organism: Acanthosepion esculentum; assembly: GCA_964036315.1. Lineage (NCBI taxonomy): Eukaryota > Metazoa > Mollusca > Cephalopoda > Sepiida > Sepiidae > Acanthosepion > Acanthosepion esculentum. The sequence goes on along the minus strand of OZ038493.1, from coordinate 95,572,201 downwards.
GGCTTTTGGTTTGGTTTGGTTTACGGCATATCAGCCTCAATGGGTTATTTAATGCCGACAAGATTTTTTATTGCTCGTAATTTTTTTTTTCAAAAATGTATTGCTGATAATAATCTTTTCTTTCAAAAATCCATTGCTGGTAATAATTTTTTACAAAAATGTATAGCTGGTATTAAAACCTAGTTTTACACTTTGTTTTGACCCCAGTTTAGGGGTTAACTATTTGCCCATATCTGGGGCCTTAACCGGTGCTACCACCTCGGGTCAGGGTGAACCTAGGACACCAGCAATTAAGAGGTGGCTCCACGCTCCTCAAAAACTCCTGATCAGAGGCCTTGCTGTTGGATATAGTTTACCGTCTTACCTAGGACGCGGACGTAGTTTATTGTCTTATCCAGGACGAAACTTTGATGGCGAACTGTTTACTCCGACATACAGTGTTACATATTTATGTGTTTATGCGTAAATCTATACGCTTCGGGTAGATAAAATACGTCAGCCTGGGTGGGAGGGTAGTTCATCTAAAAGAAGGAAAACTCTGATTTTAAACCTCCGTTGCCTTGCGGTCATACCCAATCATGGGAAAGGCTTCCGGGGTAAACCCTGAGAATACATCTGGAATTGGAGTCTCTAAGACAGTCCGCGGAAATTCAAATTCCAAGTTGGTGTCTAGCGCGGGATAATTCACTTCATGGCTTGAAAGAACTCTTTAGCCTTGGGTGGCAGTCTTTCTGGAGATGGTGTCTCAACAAAAACACCAGGATGTAGAGTTAGCGTCCAACATTTTGCATCAGTTACCGAACATGATGTTCTTCGGGACTCAGGGTTGGACATTGGGGATCTGGAGACAGCAATACAGGTCCGAACAATGAGGAAAGGGATTGTCTATAGAGTTCCTACCAACCATAAGGAGGTCGAAGGATGATGACGATGATGATGATTTTAAAAGTTCTACGCCTATCAGTAGTAAATGTCATCTAAGTCTGTAGAAAGACGTAGTTATATGAGTTATTAACTATTAAGGTTCAGATGGTACATCGTTGATGACTTCTGAGGTCTTCCCTACTTAGACGCGACCACATTCATTACACAAAATATCAAATCGAAACTCCATCGATGAAGTAAGTTTTACTTTGGTCGATCCAACTCAGAGGAAGTCTGACTTATGCTCGACCATTATAACTCTCGATGTAGTAAGTACAACCTTTCTTTGGTCGTTTCAGCCCTGCGCAAGGCTGACTTGAGCTCAGGCATTAATACGTTGCTTATACTTACTTAACATATCTTCTGGACCCAAAAGAAAACAGACATACCCAAGAGACATTGAGAAATTTTTTTACTGCATTTTGTATTAAAAAAAAGAGTATAGACGGTCCATAGCAGAAAGCCAAGTTTTTGTGTTGTTGTTCTTTAATTGTTTATTTATGAACAAATGGTCCACTTACAAAATACGCCAACACACAACATTTTAAATTCCGTAGACACAACATAATGGCAACCTGAATGCAGGATATATTGTTTTAGAAACCAATAACTCATGTAATTCTAAATTAATGTATTTCTGTATTAATAGTGTATTCTACGGTAGGCGTTCATGGGTTAAGGCAGATGCTCTACGATGACGCGGAAGCTTGTAAAAGATTTCTTAAAATAACATACAAATACCACAGAAAAGTATCCATATTTGCCGTACACTTTAAATCGTGCAAGAGTTTGGAATAATTTGCTTTGAACAGAAATCATTAAAGTAAGACCGTTCGGGGTGCATTTAAAAAATATTATTTAAAAGTGTGCAGCGAAGAGGGTGAATATAAAGAAACGGAAGCATGCTGTTTGAAAACAAGAACATCTCAACTTCCATGATTTCCTCGTGGTCTTTGTGGATGATATTTTAAAATCATTACGTCTATCAGTAGCAGATGATAAGGGCTGTGTTGGCCTATTAGGGTTTCTTATCAAGAGAAACGTGTCTATCCGTAAACCGGTCCCAACTCATGTTATCTTTTAGTTTTGTAGAAAGACCTAGTTATACGGGTTGTCTCATATTAAGGTTCAGATATGACTCATCGCGTTTTCAAGTGTCCGGAAAGACGCTGCAGTTATAAGCGAACAAAATGTCAAGTCATAGTAAAACAGAGGCAACACCCATTTATATATATATATATATATATATATATATATATATATATATATATATATATATATATATATATGTGTGTGTGTGTGTGTGTGTGTGTGATATTTAAGTGTTTTCATAAAAGGAAGTATGCATAACAAGACCTTTATTTAATTTTTTCCAATACCTCATGTATCTTTTTAAGAATGAGCACTCTTTTTATGTATTCGTGTTATTTATTTTTATTATTTATTTAAAATTACATAAGTCTTTTCATAAAGAAAAATATTATTTTAATTTAGAATCCTTATAGAAAAATTTTATAATAGAGAATATAGAGAAATCTTATAAAATATGTCGGATAAATAAATAAATAGAAAGATCTTTTTTATTAAATCCATTACTTCTTTAGAAATTGTTTTGTTTACGTTAGGATACGAAACAGAGTAGAAAAGCAAAAGAATTTGCGCTTAAAGGCATTATTTGGCTATACGCGATCGGCGAAACTCTTCGTGGCCTAGTTAGTCTTGAGTACGTCAGATCTAACGACGATTCCTCCTGCTGGGTGGAGTCGGGTTCTAATCGGGAGGGCTCATCTTTTTGCTAACAAGATTTCTGTAATATTCATGCCAGTAGACGAAAATAAAGCGGAGCGTCTACTCAAATATGGGCATCCACTAAAATAACGTTGAATTGATAATATAAGTAAATACGATATGCACAACTTTAATTCACTACCGAAGACTGGATATACAAAGGTATTCATCAAACTCAGAGATTTGGATATCTTAAGCGGATTATTTTTTAGCAGAGATAAAGAGAGTAAATATATATTTAACTGGGAATATATATATATATATATATATATATATATATATATATATATATATATATATATATATATATTAAAATAACAAGAAAGAGCAGTAAGATTTATAATCCGGTGTTCTTAGTAATTACTTTTATAGTAGATTTTAATATTATAATTATTTTCTTTTTAAAAATATGATCCCGTCGCGACACAGATGTTTCTATATCTCAAAACTGAAACTAAAGTTGTAAATTTAATCAAAAAATTAATGTTAAACTCTAGAGTTTCGTTCCATTATCAAGCGATGTTAGGAATAACTTTCTAAGAAATTTACTTAATTCATAAGCACAGACAATATTATGAGTTGTTACGGTTAAGGAAAATTCAATCTATTTTGATTTGGGGTAGTTGGGTTTTAATTTCCCTAGATAACTTATGTATCAAATATATTTGAGCTATTACTATGACATGAATAAATGGTTTTGTAAATAAAAATAAAGTACAGATAACTGTTTAATAAGTCAACGATCGACTCGACAATGTATTTATATTGTGAAAAGACCGTATTTCTAAAATAATAAACGACAAGTCAATACTTTTCAATTCTAACAAATATCGTGAGGGGTGGTTTAATGGATAAGAATCGACAGAAATTGTTTAAAACAATATTTTGCCTACTTTCTTTTTTTTACAAACAGGCCATTTAATTTAAATAAGTGCCGAAAGTCTTTTATCCAATGGTTTAAAAATACCACACGACTACTCATCTAAAGTGCCGTAGTCAATCCACCCATGAGCGAATTGTCGGAAATCAGACTGGTACCCGGCACTGTACTGTGTCTCACTCTTGTGTTTGATCGAAGGGTTATAATAAACTCGAGGTGTCCATTATTTTCATCCGCGGTTCGACTACTACTTGCTTGTAAAATCCTACTGTATAGGAATTTTATCTTGCCACATGCATGGTAAACTTTATATTAATAACGTTTTTTAACTAAAATTTTTTTTTTTATTCTGTAGACTTAGCTTAGCCATAGCCACCGAAACCGTGAGATCACCCCTGGTCGGCTACTGATGAAGACAGGGTATCGCACGTGCTAACACACGTTGTATGTTGAAAAAAAAATTAATAGCGTTTTTTTAACTAATTTTTTTAAATTTATTCTGTAGACTTAGCTTAGCCTGAAACATAACTGCTATAATAGAACCCCCAATGAGTATCGAATTCATGAGAAATGCGTGATGAAACTAATAGAAAGTTTGTTTCACTAGCCATTACTACTAGAGAGAATACGGTCTTCACTGGATACCACAAACCTGTGGCCTTGTGTAGCAACTGGTAGCAAATATAATGGTTCCTCGATTATCCGCTAAAATTCTTTCCAGAATATCGGCCGAAATCCGAAGTGCATGAAAGCCGAAGTGATATTCCTATAAGAAATGTAAATCCAGTTAATCCGTTACATTAATTCCTAAAATATTAACAGAAAATACATTTTTTTCCAGAATAACTACTGTTTTATATGTAGAAAGAATGAGAAATAAATAGAAATGACAAATAAATAGAATATAGAATAAATGAAAATTTAACTTCACTTTACCTTTATTGAAGACTCTTGTTGGCATATGTAAGACGAGAAGAAAGGAGAAGTGTGGAGAGGTGTTATAGTTTGGAAGAGGAATAACCCGCCATAAAGACTTCAACTAAGTCTGGGTTATTTCCCATTTATCTGTCCCTTTGTGCTTGGGGAAGTCAGACGGCAGCAATCGAACAGAAATGCATAGGTTCGTAACGGACGGTTTTCCTTGCTCGATAACTGAGGAGATCGACTATTTCCGGGACATATTTGCACCTAAAAAAAGTGGTCGATGACCGAATCGTACGATAATGGAGGTGCTCAATAACCGAGGTTTCACTATATTTTATTGATATTCATTTTGAACGCCTCAACGTAGAATAGTAGCCATCTTATCTCGCAGGCCATTACTGCTGGAGTACAACAAACAATCTTCACTGGATGCCACGAACTTGTGGCCTTGTGCCATAGATAGCCACTCTTCGCAAAAATGGCTACCAGTGGTCGCTTCACCGTGGAGCAGTAAATAAAAAATTTATCTCACAGGCCATTACTGGAGTGGGTACGATTTTTATTCGTGGCCTTGTGTTATAGATAGTCACTCTTCACAAATATGAATAAAATGGCTATTAGTGGACGCCTCACCGTGGAGCAGAAAACATAAAAAAAACTTATCTCACAGACTGTACTAGGGGAAATACCATCTTTGCTGTACACCCTCAAACTTGTGACCTTGTGTCATACAAAATAAGACATAGCAAGTGGTAAATTTGTAGCGAAGTTGTTAATAAGCTGGTCGATTTTACGTATTATTACAATACACTTCTTATAGTGGCCTTATACCAGACTAGACTACAAGTGAGCAAACCCTGACATAAGAAATAAAGTTGGTTGCCATTAAGGCAAATAATTATCCATAATTATTTATCTCCAATTTCATGAAATATGTGAAAATATTTTCGAGAAATGACGTTGATAGAAAAACTGTCTTTGAATTCAGGTCATGGGTTAGAGTTAGTATGAAAACTTATCGCAGATTCAGTCCTTTTATTGTTTGTAGCATTCAATAAGTTTCTTTTTTGTGTTAATAATGGTTGCGGTCATGCATCAAGAGATCCAAGATATTCATTGGGTTTGTCTCGGCCTGACCTATTTACAAATCATTGACCTAAAAAAAGTCCTACTAATTCTGAAAAATGGAAAATTCAATTGAAATTGATTCAGGTTATTCTGTTTCATGCTAGATGCAATCTCGTGGTCTGACGATTGCATCTAACATGAAACAGACTGTCGCCTCTAAATGTTGACTTCAATGTTCACTTTTATATATATATATATATACTTACATATATGTATATATATACTTACATATATATATATATATATATATATATACTTACATACAGACATACATATATATATATATATATATATATATATATATATATATATATATAGGCTAAGAAGAATTTGGTAATCCGTATTGGTAGTCCCAAAAAGGAGGAAATCCTGAGAGCTCAATGTAAATCCAGAGCTAATTATTTAAAGGAAAAACAGATCACTTTAAGGCTCCATGTAATAATTTATTTCGCCAAGCCCTTTATTAAAGGACACTGGCTCATCAGGCTCCACTTCCAAACGGTGAAACGAAAAATGCTAAATGAAAATTGAAATGAACCTATACACATTTGACGGGTAGTATTAAGTTTAACATAGGGGGTAATGAGGTGTAGTGTTAGATACATGATCGAATTTAGAGAGGGTTTACTGTAATATTTCTATCTATCATACTTAGTATTAAGTTGGGGGGGGAGACATTGACCTATTTAATCGGTTCACTTAATGAAAGTGATATATTGAGAGGGAAGGGGGAGAAGAGAGAAACAAAGAAGGGAGGAGGAAGTAGAGAGAAAGAAGCTGTCATTAAATTTTGCTAAGCGACAGACAGTAGGAGAGATAACTTTAGCAATTTATGTAAAAAATATTTTAATGTTTGATAGTAATTTAAAATTCTAACACTTTTAACAAATAATTTAGGGATTTAATATTATTTAAATAGTATATTTAAAAATACATTCATAGAAAGTACATTAAAACTAATTATTTAAATTATAACAGTTTACTTATATTAATCTTTCAATATTGTAAATGATTGTTAAGGCAACATCTCTATCAGTTTGAGTCTAATTCATGAATGTAATTTAAGACTATTTTTAGATGGGTAATCTTTTTTACTTAAGGTTTTGGTCTTCGATTAAGATGGAGTAATGATTGAAGGCGATTATTAAATATTTTGTTTTATCATATACATATATATCTATCATACATACACTTATGTAAATCACATATATACATACGTTCATTTACATGTGCAATTACACACATAGTCACATACACATGTATCTACATACACAGGTACTCGGGTACTTTCATATATTAGTACTTACATATATGTTTTCAATTCCTTACACATATTTATATTTATATCTCTTCAAATTTTACATAAAGTTCACAGTTAATGTTTAACGTTAGGTGATGACTTAAGTTTATAAATATCAAAGTAAATATTATTAATTTTAACATTTTACTATCCATATTCATAGTTAAATAGTAATATATTTAAATTTAAATTAATTTTTCAAAAAAGAAAATTTCAATCGCACAATTCTAATTAGAGAATATTAAGATAAAATAAGATAAAACGTTAATAAAGGAACTTTAAGTCCTTCCCTTAGAATACTTTCCATATATATATATATATACAGTGCAACCCAGATATAAGAGACCCGGATATAAGAGAATTTTTTTCTGGTCCCAAATTAGAGCCAGTGTTAATGTATATATAATAGACCAAACCCGGATATAAGAGACTTCTCCTCCGGCCCCGACAACTCTCTTATATCCGGGTTACACTGTATACACACACACACACACATATATATATATATATATATATATATATATATATATATATATACACACACACACATATATATATATATATACACATATATATATATATATATACAAATACACAAAAAAATTTCTATAATCATAAACACCTACACCTGCATACTTATCTATATTACTATATTTTACATATACTTACACTCATTACATATACTAACACACAAATATTCACATTTATATATACACATATTTACATGCACAGACTACATATAATCCTATATACATGACACGATATCCATAGACGCATATATACACATATATATATGTACACGCATATATCCACGCACATATACACACATATATATATATATATACAAACATATCTACCTAAATTTTTGAATACACCTACACACACACACACACACACGCACACACACACACACACACGCACACACACACACACACAAACGAGATAAAATTTATATTTTCACAGCCGGAATACATCTAAACAGATTTTTTTAAATTCAACCAACAAAACATGTCTATTTGATGTTTTATTATATTTTTCTATTTTTCTAATATTTACGGGCGTCCTTCCTCAGGGTATCAATCCTGACCTTACCGTACCAAATATATAAACGGATGCGTAGCGTGGGATAATTTTTGTATTGGCGTTGGTGTTTTTTGTCCACCATACCGTTATTATATTGCCTTCTTCATTTCTATAAACAACGTTGCTGCCACCAAATTGACGGAACATCTCTAGATGTAGATTTATTTAGTCTGTTATTGTTTTTCTTCATACAGATAATTCAAAGATACGACCTGATTTTAATTCAAGAAATTCGAGACAAAAGCCAAACTGTGATGTTCAAGGTGCTTCAACAGTTACACGAGTAAGTAAATCTATGATGTTTATTTTTGCTTTCTTAATCTTAAATCCTTTTTTATCTCTGTGTTTTTCAATAAAATGTTTACATTGCGATATGTAAATGGAAGCTGTTCTTAAATAATCAAACATGACAATGAAACTAGTCAAGTTTGCACGGTTTTTCAATGTCAACTGATTTTTGTTAATAAGTTAAAAGTTCAAAATCAAAATCGTAAATTAATATGAAATAAACTTATCTCTCTTCAAAGTAACGAGAGTTGATTGATAAATAAGGTCTCTAATCCGATAGAATAAGTTTTAATTCAGAATATTGAACCTGGTTAAAATGAAGTCAATTTATTTCTTTTCAAAATTATGTGTATTCATTTATAAGATCTCCAGTGCTGAAAAATATATTTTTGACCCGGTAGAATAATGAAACTGGTATTAAAATGAAGGAAATTTATTTCTCTACAAGGTTACGAGGATTGATTTAAAATTAATGTCTATAAAGCAAGTTTGAAACCAGATAAAATAATGAATTAGGTATTAAAATCAATCTGCTTCCGTATACTACTCCGTTGTCAATTCTGTGCACAATAACACAGAACACGTAAGGAGGTTATCGGAGTTAGCTCGCCCTCAGTTCTTTAATCCTTCAACAGGGGTCTCTCTCCCCTGGCTATAAATACTGGCTTACCCTTCTCTCTCTCTCTTTTCTTTTTCGACTTAGGCTTTGGGCCGTCACCTCGCGGGGAGGTGTTGTAAAATCTCTCTTTTCAACCAACCAACTCACAGATACAGCCATATTCACAATGTTTCAGTCGTTGTACGATTCGGCTTTCTTCAGGTGATTGGAATTTCGAACCGAACCTTTTATTTCATCCACTGAGGGAAATTGTTCTAGTTCCACGTAGCATGCCTCTTCCGGACGTCTCAGTTATTTCCCTTTAACTCAACTCTCCAAGTTTTGGTTCACACCTGCTGTTGTCCGGTATTAAACTCACAACTCTTTGGATCTCGTCACTGGATCTAACTAAAGCCTTTCTCCAAGGACACACGGCCCAGTAGATAAAGGCGTTGGTTACATCCAGTGACTAGACTCAAAGAGTTATGAGTTCAATACCTGGCTACAGCAGTAGTAACTTTTAAATATGTCATTATTGGTTGCTTTTATTATTTTCTCAGTTTTTCTCTCGTAACCATTGACGGTTCATATGTCCCAGTTTCAAAGTTATCCTATGCAACTGATTCAAATATGTTTCTATCTCCAGCGTATCTCAACCTTTTTACCATTGTGGAACCCTTGAAATAGTTTTCATGTCTCAGGGAACCCTTGCATAAAAATTATTATAAACCATTATTCGTATTTATCGCTCTTATACTTTTATCATTCACGTGGTAAAACATAATATATGGACACTTATGATGTATTCGAATGAGTCACTCAATGGTACACGAATCCGCCATGTACCGGTCTTGTCCACCAACCAGTGAAGGCGGTTTCATACTGATGCCATATAGACATCGTTAAGAGTCTGTCTTTATTTCTGAGATGAGGTATTATGTACAGTATTTACATTAGTCGACTAATGTAAATACTAGACATCGTTGAATACATTCCCTACGATCATTATAATTTTAAATAATATAAAAAGGTTGAAGCTTTTATTACAATAACCAGGGATTTTCCAACGATATGCCGTAGGTATATACTAAGATTATGAATATAAAATTAAATAAAAATTACTCAAAAATGTATTACCTTATTTTTCACTGTTTCTCGCTGAACCCCTAGCGACCTCTTGCGGAACCCCAGGGTTCCAGGGAACACCGGTTGATAAACAGTGCTACACTATTAACGACGCTTACTTATCAATCAATTCTCGTATATTAGTAATTAGCTTAAGTGTCTATAGTAGTGTCTGTGAATTGGCATCGTAAGCTAATCAAGAAACAATTTATTTCATTTAAGGAACTATAAAAATATTAAAGAAATATTTGCATGTTAACTATGAATGCTTCAATTTTTAGAGCAAAGACGCCATACCGGATGCATATCAGCGAACGCCTGGGACGCACAACCAGCAAGGAACAGTATGCATTTTTGTATAGGTGAGTTTTACAGGCGCAAGCTGATTATTGCAATATTCCTCAATGAACATTTGACTTATAAAATAAATCTAAATGAATGATCTAAATGATGTTCAATGTGGCATTATGATTTTTTCATAAGAAAACTATCATTTCTCCTAAATCATACAAAATATTTACGATTTATTATACACTACAGTTCAAAAGTTTGAAGCCACTTCCAGAATTAGCAAGGGATGAACTTGACAGAAAAGTGATAAAAATGAAAAAGAGCTCTTAGTGTCATTGAAAAAAGAATGGAATCAATTATCAAACTTATACTTTGAGAAACTTTTACAAAAAATACCAAACATTTGTGCTGAAGTAATCAAGGCTAAAGGAGGATATTTTGACGAGAGCAAAGGTTAATCAAAAAATGCTTTTTTCTATTTAAGATAAAAAAAATTTCTAATAAAAAATCCTGTCTCGCTTTTTTAACCATGTATAATAATTTTCTCTTATTTAAAGTACAAAACAACTACTTTTGGGAGCCAATTTAAAAAATTACCCGGGGTAGCCTCAAACTTTTGAATTGTAGTGTAATTCAAGAATTATGTTTATGATTTATTATAAATCAAGAAAAGCATTTATAAAATATTATAATTTTTGTCTGAATTTCTGGGATGAGACGTTACCAGTATTTTATGTCCAGAATATTATCCTCATCTTTGTTGTTTTTATCACAGCGTTTCGGCCGTTGTGCCCTCCGGACATCCTCGGGTGTATATCAGTTAGGATAACCTACAGGGAATTCCGAAATGAACCCTTTATTTAGTCTTCGGGAGTAGATTTTTTTCATACCACTGCGCATGTCTAGGGATATCTCGTCTAATCCATATTTTTAGTACTGCTCATTTTTTTCTCGTCCGTTTCCATTGAGCGGAAGTACACTCTGCCCGAACCAGGGATTGAACTCACTATCACTATCTCAGCAAATTCACGAACGAAAGCTTTTAATACGTGAAAACATGTGCAGCAGCAGCAGTCAAAGCATGACAGCCAGCAGCAGCAGCAGCAGCAGCAGCAGATGCAACCTAATCAGCAACTAAGGTTAGGTTTAAACTACGGTAAATTACCCCACAGGACAATGGCCTAGTCGGTAAAAGCGTTGGCTTGTGAATTTGATGACATGTGATTTCAATTCCTGGGTCGGGGAGTACACAGTGTAAACGGGTGAGCAATAACGAAACAGTGGTAATTAGAAATACGAACTAGACGATGAGCAGTGGAATGAGAACAGTGCCGGAGGACCCAACAATCGAAATGGGATAAATCTCACGAAGATGCGGACATTAGTTCGAATATGCATAGTGCAAATAATTTATTATAAACCAAGGATAAAAATTTAAAATTCATTTTAAAAACGATAAAATTGATGATTTTATTCTAAATAAGAATAACATTTATGATTTATTACAAGAAAGATAAAATTATTTCTTTTTTATGTTTTACTAGCAGTGTCAGTGAAAATATAACGATTTTTCAGTCTTGAATTTTATGAGCAGCCATAATTTTCACAGTGTTTTCACGTTGGTGCCACGGCTTCACGAATTTAAGCGCAGTACTATATTGGCAGATAGGTCTCATAATATCAATGTTAAAATTGATAGTTTTAAACATAAGTTCTATGCTTCTTGTTTGTGGCATTCGCTTCCAACTTCCTACTTTCCAGTCAAATTTGATCTTCAAAAATTTAAATGCAATGTCAATCGTTATCTTCTCTCCTTTTAATTCCTGTTCGTTTATTGCCCTCTGTTTCTTCCACCCTCATTAACCCCTTGCGGCTTTTATTATATTGCTTGAGTTGAAACTATTAAAAATATTCTTACTTTACCGATTGAATAAGTGCCTTGGGAGTTTCACGACTACAAAATTGCCCGTAGTAATTCCCCTACTGTATCGTTAAATATTTGAGTTTAACAACTTTAACAAAATATTGCAATAACAGTCATAAGTATGAATGCAGGTCATTATTTAATGAAATAAGTGGGTACAAATAAAAAGACTAAAACCTAACAAGGTTTTAATGTACAGAGTGAGACAAAAGTCACGCACCACAGAGTTACTGTTGAGTTGTCAGCGAAATCACACCCTTGAATTTTTTTTCTGGACTATTTTTTTTTCTGGACTATTTTTTTTTCTGGACTATTTTTATCTGGACTATTTTTATCTGAACTATTTTTTTCTGGATTATTTTTATCTGGACTATTTTTTTCTGGACTATTTTTATCTGGACTATTTTTTTCTAGACTATTTTTTTTTCTGGACTATTTGAAATCAGTTGTTTATCAGAATTAAATATGAACCCTGTAAAATGACAGAGAAGACTGCCTGACGTATTAATTAATCATGCAAGCACAGAATTGAAATGTGTTTTTAAAAAGGAGGATAACATTTTGAACACCACATATAACAATAAAATAAATCGAAAATTTTCACGTGTGAATATATTTTTAATAAATTATCCCTATGGTGCGCGACTTTTGCCCCACCCTTTATATTTAAATGAATTTATAACAGTTTATTTCAAATAGCAAACACTTTTTAATAAAAGTTTGACTTAAATATGTCCGAGGTGTCTTCAAAATGTAACTGACTTTATTTTTTCCAGCCAAAACTAATGCCACCATGTTTGAAGCTGTTGTACCACGCTTTGATCTGTGTTTTGGCCATGGCGTCATTGCCAAAGGCCAGCTGAATCTTCTGGCGTATCACCAACCTTTTAGAAAAACTGGATGCAATATGTCTGCTTGATGCATTCGGTCATTTTACGTGAAAAATGAAAATCAGACGAGCACGCACTACACATCTGTACTCTAGGCGTAACGGCCCGGAACTGATGCAGCCTACCGGGGCGAAAATGTTCGTGCATGCGCATGATGGATAGCGTCACTTCCTACCCAAAGGATTTTGCTGACACGGCATTACTTTTGACGGGGAATAATAAAGTCGGATACTTTTTGAACGCAACTCGTATATACATATAAAGTAAAACAAAATATATAAAGATATATACCTCTCTAATGTCATTAAGTTAACACTTCTTTGAACAGTTCAACCTCATTAATCCGGCACACTTGGGACTGCCAGATCAGAGAAATGCCGGATAAACAGAAATAACCAGAAAACCTATGTAAATATAGACCTTCCATTTTAATGTATATATTGCTGTATTATCAAAGGTAGAACAATGGTTAAAACAGAAAATGAAACCATCATTAATAATCTCAAAGTCTTTATTGTTCCATTTAATACAAAGGCTATAAAAAGCCTAAAACCATATATATATATACTTATTATCCTGAATGTGAAAATATGCAGCTATATATAAAAAACGGGCACCTCGAGGTGGTGTAATGGTTAGCAAGCTTGACTCGCTAGAACAATTACGATCCTCACTGGGTACCCCATACATTCGGCCTTGTGCCACATCTAAGCTACGCTTAGAAAATCACTATAAGAAATGGGCCAAGACACACTGCTGCTGTCGGCTGCTGCGGAAAGTTGTAAACAATATGTGGCGCTACCATCGTAGCCGTTCAACATGGCTGATTTTTAAAAAAAAGTACCAGACCATGGGAGTTACCGAGCCACTGAGTGCTGGATTAAAAGGGCGTCGGATTAAAGAGGTGTGACTGTATATAGCAGTCTTAGTAAAACAGTTCTTCCGCTTATCCATTGTTCGTTGGTATCTATTACTTAAACTTTGACGTCAGATAATCTGCGATCTCTTGAGAATGATCTGGAGAGCTGTCTGCGGCTGAACAGAGGTTCAGGTAAAACAAAACAAACTCCTACTTTGTAAAATTGCATTGAATCACCAACTAATCGCAAACATTAATTCATTGTAACATTTCAATAGCCGTTTAAATTCCTTCATTAAATAATTTTGTGAAACAATTCTCTCTTCGTATCTTAAAGTATATTTCATTAGTGAAAGTTAATTATCAATGAAACTTGAATAATACTGAAGAAAATACAGAGCAAGAGGAATTATAAAGGATGAAAATAATATGACCAGTTTACCGAAGTACTTCGATGTGCTGTAATTGTAGTCTTGCGAGATCAACTTACGATTGAATAGTGAGTCCGATCCTCACTAGGTGCCGCATATTTACGGACTTGTGACGCATTTAAGGTCTGCTTAGCATATCCCTATGTTCATTTTACTGTTATAAATAATATCTTTCTTTCTTTCTTCGCTTTCCCGCCCCTTTCTCTATTGTCCGTTCCTTTCTCTTTGCCGCATTACAAATATTCCTTTCGTTTCACTGAAGCAGAAACAAAGGACCTGATAGCGTTATAGCCTTCTCTATCTTCTCTCCTATTCTTTCTTTGTTTTTCTTTTTTCTATTTCTGCGTTCTGTCTTTTTTTCGTTTCTTTCTTTTTCGTTTTCTTTCCTTTTTCATTCCTGATTTTTCTTTTTTTCTTTCATTTACTTTCTTTCTTCTTTCCTTCTACCCGTCCAATTTTAGAGGACATTTTCAAAGCTAAAGTTCATAAAGACAAGGTTTAGGAAATTCGCTGTTTGAGGAGAATTGGAAATCATGTTGCTATTCAATGAAAAGGAAATTTTAGATGAATTTGATACAGAAGCAATTATTGGCAAATTCGCACAATCATCTTGTGAACACAAATATTCTTAATGCAATGATTTATTGTGCTTTTGAACAATCCGTTAATGTGCAAATTGGGCAATAATCTATTTAAAAATATCAACCAATTAAAATTTAAAAAATAAATACAAAATTCAATTTTAACATTGTGTATTTATATTTGGTATCACCTGCCAGTTTGCAGTACATGTAAACTTTAATTACGAAGAAATACAATTGTTTTCCACAAAAAAAATTAATTATACTCTTTTTTCCCATATGTATTATTTTTAATTTTTATATAAAATTAAATGATGGCGAACACCTCTGCCAGTCAGAATACAATATTCGCGTATCATATTATGCCCCTCTCCTTACCGCTTAGACACTTATATAGTTTCTATGTTTTATCTATGCTAAGTAGGTAGTCATTTATATATCACTATAAAAATCCGGAGTCGAACATGTTATAAATATCATATGATATATATATATATATATATATATATATATATATATATATATATATATATATATATATATATATATATATATATATATATATATATATATATATATATATTTGTGTCTGTGTGGATGTGTGTTTGGGCAGCAATCCCTCTTTTATGCAAGTTTCATTAAAAACAGTGAAAAATGAAAATCAGACGAGCACACACTACACATCTTTACTCTAGGCGTTCATTCCGAAAATACGGCCCAAAGAAAAAAGAGTGGGATTCACTGACTTACGGTGTATTTGCTTTTATTATTTGCTTTATAACCACAAGGTACTGTGGTTAAGTTTTATATTTGATTTTTCACGTGTTCTTATATTTTGTTCTTTTCTGGACATACATTAAATAAAAAATGTCCAAATATTCTGTATGTCCCAGCGCTTTAACAACCCCATAGAGACAAAAACAAGAAAATTAAAATTAAATTATCAACTATAAAAAATTTTAAACTGCTAACCTCATTGTCAAAAAATAATACTTCACGTACAAGATCCAAATTACAGAGAAACAATATTATTTATGAATTTACATCTCCCTTAAGGAACTGTGTTCCTGACCAATCCAAATTCTTAAACAATTATATTGGATATATTACAACATGCCTAACAAGAAGACAGGCGTTACATCTCCCTGACCATAGATCTATTCGGGCTCATTTAAATACACATGGAGACCTACCAAACTCCATCTGCAACATACTCGTTGATAATATAAATATAAATATAATAGCCTCATCCACATGTGAAAAGGGCCAAAAATAAGGGAGGCATTATTAATTTTTTTTAAATAAATAAAAATAAAGCCAACACTCAACTATGTACACGGCCACAATTTACTGACCGTGCTTGGAAAATAAAACATCCCTATAACTCTATATACATACATAAAACAATCTATACACTCAGTTAAAAGCAAAAAAATAAATTCATCCTTAATAATTGCTAAAAATATAACCAAAAGCGCCCGAACTTACAAAACATATGGATAATTTCTATATAATTTACGTCCAAAATAGAAAATTAAATAAAAAAGTTACCCCTATATATATATATATATATATATATATATATATTGCCTCCACCAAATAAAAAAGTTACCCCCATATATATATATATATATATATATATATATATATATATATATTGCCTCCACCAAATAAAAAAGTTACCCCCATATATATATATATATATATATATATATATATATATATATATATATATATATATATATATAAAGTTACCCCTATATATAATATATAATTAACGAAGTGAGGGAGTGAAGGGGGTAGAGAGACAGGATTGATTTAGATGTAACATAAATTTGAAAGAATAGAAATGTTACATCTAACTCAATCATGTCTCTCTCCCCCCTAACTTCCTCACTTCGTTAATTTACATATACTTAGTACTGCCCGTCATAAATGTGTAAATTTCTTTTCATTTTTCGTTTCAACCTTTGGAAATAAAATCTGATGATCCGCTGTCCTTTAAAAGGGCTGTGGTGAAATAATTTATTATATGGAACCTTAAAGTGGTCTGTTTTTATTTAAATTATTAGCTCTGATTTACATTGAGCTCTCTGGATTTTATCCTCCTTGGGTCTACCCATACGGATTACCTAGTTTTTCGTAAACTAAATATATATATATATATATATATATATATATATATTCTTTTCTTCATTGGCAGAATTGGTTCTGGTATCAACCTTGAAGATTCTTTCACTTTCGATGACGGATTGGAAGCCAACAAAAATGACACCTTTCAGCGGGAACCATTCGTTGCTCGATTTTCTTTCACAAATCTACGTAAGTGTAGCTGTTTTTATTAGCTCGCTTGAATTTGAGGCATCGTATTCATTTTAATAAGTTGCTTGTAAATAAAGAATAACTGTTGAGATATACTTACATGTTAATACAACGACAGGAAAGACCAAAATATCTGAAAGAAATTAATGCTAAATATGCGTTGTGCGAATAAAGTTCTATATGCAGATATGTCAACAGGAAAATTCGAGAGGGTCTTAATTGTAATATTTCCCAAAGGGAAAACGGACAGGTCAATGTTCTCTTTGATTCTCCTTACTGGGATCACGTGGTTTCCATTCTGTGTAATAATTAGCCGTGGTTAATTAATTAAGAAAAATTCTCAATATACAATATGAAGAAGAGGGAGAAATAATACTAAGCAAACTATATATATATATATACATATATATATATATATATATATATATATATATATATATATATATATATATATATTTGTGTATTTAGGCAGCAATCCTTCTTTCATGCACATTTCATTAAAAACGACTGACAAGGTGCTTTTATTTAGTTTTTTATATAATTTCTCGTGCGATCTAATAAAGTTTTTCTTTTCAGAGGATAAATTATATAAAAACTGTCCGAATGTTCTTTTTATCCGAGCGCTTTCGGCTATACATTTAGCCATTTTCAAGGATTATATTTCAAGAAATTATATAAAAAACTAAATAAAAGCACCTTGTCAGTTGTTTTTAATGAAATGTGCATATATATATATATATATATATATATATATATATATATATATATATATATAGTCAAACCTAGTGAGCCAGACAAACCTGCTTTCCCTGGCGATCTGCCTAAGTGAAACCTTGGTAGGTTTGTCTGGCTCACTAAGTTTGACTAGATCTGCTCTACGTGTGTATCGAGCACTTTTTAGTTAGTTGTTTATCGACATTTTCGACAGACTTTCATGTTCCTGGCTCTTTCTTTTTTTTAAAACCTTTTTTTCCTTCGTGATTGATTTGATTATTGGCAAATCCAGAATTCGAAGGTTTTTCGAGACGAGTATAGTTACCTACATATATATGTATGAAGAAATATAGTCTTAAAGTGTGCTTTATTTATGGGATAAAGTGCTCAATATCAGAGATAGAGCGCGTGTAAATATAAAAGTGAACATAGAAGTCAACACTTAGAGGCGACAGTCTGTTTCATGCTAGATGCAATCATCGGGCCACTGATGATTGCATCTAGCATGAAACAGACTGTCGCCTCTAAGTGTTGACTTCTATGTTCACTTTTATATATATATATATATATATATATATATATATATATATATATATATACTTACATATATGTATATATATACTTACATACATATATATATATATATATAAAAAAAAGAACAGTCAGATTTATAATTCAGAGTTCTTTAGCATTTATTTTTAAAACCAGTCTTCGATACACAGTAGAGCATAATATTATAATATTATTATTTAAAAATATCTGTTCATCACGACAACAGAAATTACCATGTTTCGGAACCAAAACCTAAACCTTAAATTAAACTTAGAATTAAAGTTTTTGTTCCATTCTCAAGCGATGTTGAATAACTTTCGAAAATAGGATAATATAATATGATAAAAAATGGTAATTTCTGTATATATATATATATATATATATATATATATATATATAACAGTGGATGCTCCCGCTAATAACGCATCATTCTTCAATTATGAATTGAGCGCTATTGGCTACTAGCGTTTGTATATATCACGTATATAATACGAAAAAAAATTCCCTTTCTCCGCCGTGCGCCGATAGCTTAGGGATAGAATTTCTAAATGATGACAAATCGGTCGAGTTTCAATCCCGGTTAGGAGCAATCGAATGTCTTCCACACTGATGAGCTGTGATACAGCGAAACAGGCTTGTATGTGGATGACTATTTATGTTCTCGTTTCCTGATTGAGCACTCTAGAGAAAGGGTAATTAAAAAAAACAGTGGCTGCTCTGGCTATTAACTCATCTCTCTTCAGTTATGAAATGAGCGCTGTTGGCTACTGGCGTTTGTATACATCACGTATATATTACGTTAAAAATTTACCTTTCTCTGCAGTGTGCTGATAGCTTAGGGGTAGAATCTCTGACTGAGGCTAAATCGGTAGAGTTTCCATCCCGGCTTGAAGCAATCGGTTGTCTAGCCGAAAGAGGCTCGTATATGGATGAATATATATATATATATATATATATATATATATATATATATATATATATATATATATATATATATATAGAGTTAAACATTTTTGATCGACTCTGCGTTTCTTTAAAAAACACCTTAAAATATTTTTTGAAAACTTTCATGGGCCCCAGTCTAAATAATTATTTTATCATTCTGATATTTTTGCATTACATCAGGTATTAAGAATATAGTAACTAGGGTCCACAAATTGGAGGAGAGAGTTATCAATGATAATATTCTGACTTTGAATCCACGGTTATCTCCCTTTAACCCTGTCTCTGATTTTTAAAAAATTTTAAATGTACTTTTTATCACATAAAATTTGTTGAGGCGAGAGCAAATTTTCATTCCGAAAATACGGCCCAGAGAAAAAAAGAGTGGGAACCACTGACTTACGGTGTATTTGCTTTTATTATTCAGTCTTTATAACCAAAAATTTCAAAATTGGATTCATCTGTTCACAGTATATTCAGCTAAATTATGAATATTATGCAGGAGAAGCTTTATTTTTCGTTTTTAACCATTAACTCCTCAGTAGAATTTTCAAGTAAGTTAAATGTTAGTAGCGTTTTTTACATGTTAATTCTAATTTGCAATGACTAATGTAAACAAATCATATGTAGCTGTCTCTATTAAAAAAAAAGATTGTGCCATTACGACTGTATTTTCTTAGGTTTGTTTTTTTGTTGTTTTTTTTAAGTACCGTGTATAAAGCACAAAATGGCAAAAGTCAAAGCAACTCGGCATTGTGATGCGGACTCATATTGAAATTTTATTCAAAGACAAATTGCCAAGGAGTTGAATATTTCTATATATGGTGTGCAATATTTGTTACAAAGGCAGTTAAAAACAGCTGCACATGTTGACAGAATAAACAGAGCTGGAGCAACAAAAGTGACAAATTCTGTTGAAGATAAGCATTTGATTACTAAGAGTAAACGAAATAGAAGTAAACTGCTCCAGAGTTTATGACTGAACTTAATTCCTTTCCACAGCAACCGGTATCTCTCTCATCTAAAGGATATGTCTATAAGTTTGGACAGGGGAATCTTTTAGAAGTCATCCCAAGCGAATGTAGCCAACACATTCGTTCTCTTTACCGCCACAGACTATCACGCCACGAGACCCTCATGAATTTGTAAAGCCGATTGAATCCCTGTAATTTGTTCGTTTTCGTATTAAGAACCAAATACAAAAAGCTTTAAAAAATCTTTATATTTTTTCACAAAATATATATATAATGTAATTATATATATATATATTTTATATTATTATGTTTTATGTTTTTTATGTTATGATTTGTATGTTTTTTTTATATTTTCATGTGTTTTATATTTTATGATTATGTTCTATTTTATTATTATTTTTATTTCCTTTGATATCTGGCGTTTACACATTTCTTTCCGGGTCCCGCCCAGGGACCTAAGGTTAGAAATGGCATCATGACACTTTCCACTGACAAAAAAAAAAAAAATTACATAGATAAAGCCCTTCGTAAAGTGTGGGCTGTACTTGTCAGAACAATTTTTTGTATCTCTTTGAGGCATGGATTTCCAGGAATACCTTCAATTAGTCTACTGAAATCTTTTCTAACCAATCCTAGGGCACCAACTACAACAGGGATTGTTGATGTTCCCATGTGCTACATTTTTGAGATTTCTATTTCAAGGTCCTTGTATTTTGACAGCTTTTTGAATATCTTCAAATATACATTGCAGTCAGCAGGGACTGCCATATCAATAAGGGTGCACTTTTTTGTTTGTTTGTGGTCTTTAATACAGATGAGTGATGAGTGATGGGTCATCGTATTTTATCTTATATCTCATTTTATCCTATCTATTTCTGTCTTTGAGAGTCTGTTGTTTCGCTTAATGTCCCTACGGACATTGGCAGTCATGTTTGGATTGAGGTTACATCATTTCCCACCATAATTCTCCATATTTGGTATGTTTGATTTGTGGTGTTCTTTGCTGGGTTTTCGAGTGCAGTGAAGAATGATGTCATGACTTGTCGATACTCTTCGCGAGACCATTTCGTTCGTTTTCTTTTTATTAGTCGATTTGGTATTGAGTCACTTGGTCCAAGGTTGGCAATAGTCCGGGTTTGGTGACCTAGTGTCTCTCCGTTTGTGGAAGAGTTTGTTCCAGTGACAGATTTTTCGTCCTCAGACTGGTTCCTCTCTGAGGGACGCGGCCCTTGTTGACCCGGGTCACGACCGATCCGGTATGAAATTTTATTCGTATTCATTGAAATTGTTAGAGATTTCCGTTTTAACCTTGACCACCAAGGGGTAATTATGTTCATGTTACCAGCTTTAGGACGACTCTTGAGGAAGACCCGAGAGCACGACCAACCAATGAGATTGGTACGAATGTGGATTTATTAACATATCGAAATTATCATTATTATTATTGTTTTAGTTTTATATTTTATTTTTAGATGATTAATATATAAATATAATTTATAATATTTTTTCACAAAAAATAATCATTTTCAACACCAAAACCTCACAAATACCGAATGAAAGATTTTAACACTTTTTGTTCGATAACATTACAGTGAGTAATTAATATGAATAAACTATTTTCTTCGTTAATTATTCGGTATATACTTGCCTTCCTTAAGCAATTTCCGTTCACATATTCTTGAAATATATTGCGTCATCCGTGATTGCATCAGACTTTTATCCCGCCCAGAAACTATTGTCTCGACTGTCGATTAGTTGTTCCATGGCTATTGTCTGCGATGTACGTTACTCCAAGGAAGCGTACAAAAACTGTAACGCTGCACGAACACACTGGCAAGCCTTACCAATGAGCAAATCAAAGTACTACAGACTGACCCGGAAATTCTCCTCCTTTAAATCCAATCGAGAAGTTGTGGTCAATCTGCAAGGAATGACTTCGTCGAATGGACATACAAAGTACTAACATGTACACTGGGTCATGTTTCATTCGAAAAATACGGAAAAAAGTAAATAATAACAGAATTATTCATTTTGTTTCAATTGATTTGCACAATGGTGCACAGGTGAAATGGCTCAACCGTAAGTTCTATGCTAACAGTTTCTTTTATTTCACTTCTCGCTTGTGGAACTCTTTTGCAGCTTCTTGCCTCCCCGTCAACTTTGATCTTCAAAACATTAAATGCAATGTCGATTGTTATCTTTTGTCTTCTTAATTCTTGTTTTTTATTACCTTTTCTCTTTAATAATATTCTCTAGCACTCAGTTATCCCCTTGCGTCTTGGTGGATTTATTGCCTTGCCGATTATTCACTTGAATTCATAAAGTTTCAATAAATGATAACATTATGAATATAATGAATACGAAATACATCAATGCTTCAACTACAATATTTCTAAAAATACATATATATATATATATTTATTTTGCAGCCTTCAAGTATATTAATTTCATTGCTATCCACGTTGATCCTAACACTGCAGTATCCGAGCTCCGACATTTAATGGATGTATACGAAGTGACGCTGAAACGGTGGAAAAGCAAAGATGTCATCATCCTGGGGGACCTTAACGCCGATTGCAGTTACGTTCCAAAAAGTAAATGGTCATCAATCCCTCTTAGATCGGACCACTATTACTGGCCGATCGGAGATTCAGAAGATACAACAATCACTAAAACGAATTGTGCATATGATAGGTACGTTCTGAATTTAACTTTTAATCAGCAATTGTCTCTTGTACATGATGAGTTTCACAGACAATTACTGAAGTAATTGCTTGAAATATTTTCTGTATGCGAACACTGATCTGTGGTGTCAAAGGTTACTGTTTGGCCAGGGGCAAAATCATAAGTTCATTATCGAAGTAAGCAAAATTTGTTTACTTGCCTAACGTTATTTGTCTTTGAACTTTACTAATACAAGCTTAGTAAATACATCCATGGAATTGGTTTGAAAATTAAATAAATTTATTCGCTTCAAAGTTACGAAGGTTGATTAATAAGTACAGTCTCAAATCCTATGAGACAAGTTTAAACCAGACAGAATAATGAAACTGGTATAAAAATGAATTTAATTTAATTCTTTTCAAAATTACGAGGGTCGATTGTATAAGGTCTTGATTGATAGCTAAAGTGTTCAATTCTATAAAGCAAGTTTCAAGCCAGATAAAATAATGAAATTGGTATAAAAATGAAATTTATTTCTCTTCAAGATGACGAGGGTTGATTGATACGTAAGCTATCCAATCCTATAAAATAAGTTTGGAAATCAGATAGGATAATGAAATGGGTATCAAAAGGAAGTAAATTTATTTCTTTACAAGATTACGAGGGTTGATTAATAACTAAGATCTTCAATTCTATAAAGCATTTCAGACCATGTATATATATATATATATATGTATGTATAATTTCAAATTTCCTAATAATTTCAAATGTATATCATTGCTTGAACCGGCTTCTAATGCTCTGGAGTGAGCGGCTTGGTGATAGTAGTCGTGGCTCCCGGGGACACAGTCCTATGGTTAAAGAGAATCTCAGTAGAGTTCCACCACAGAATATGTGAGTGAGCGGCGCTATATTGAGTCTGATTTGCTACCTCTTCGTCATCGAGGCCCGTTGGAACAGTTGGTATGGTGTTTACTTGACAACTTAAGGGTTGTCAGGGTTTCAATTCTCGTTAGTGGATGCGCACTGCTGATGAGTCCCAAATATAAGAGGAAACGGCCGTCCAGTGCTTTCTGTTGAGGTTTCAGACTCGATGAATCACTTAAATATAATTATCAAATTCTCCTAATAATTTCAAATATATATATATATATATATATAACCCTTATTACCTATCTCTCTCTCTCTCTCTCTCTCTCTCTCTCTATATATATATATATATATATATATATATATATATATATATATATATATATATATATATATATATCAGAAATAAATAAATTTAAGACCGGAATTTGTTAAAAGTTGACCTCATTCATTGATGTCCGAAATTTATGATCAAATTTACATTTTTATTTTGAGGCATATAAAAAATTTAATATTTTACAATGTTTTAAAACTTCTCACGTCATCTGAATATTTATACACATGCTGGGAAAATCCATGCAGACATTTTTATTCTTAACAAAACCATTAACAATCTTTAAATATATTCCAATTATTTAACTATTAATGCATCAAAAAGATAATCGATCTTATTGTTGACATCCGCACGTCCGTCACTCTACCTGTTCAGCACAGCTCTTTTATTGCCACCAAGTCCAAGATTGTACTACCTGGCACAGGAATTGAACCCACAATTAATATGTTACCAAATCTTACAAAACAACGTTTTAATCACACTAACCTATAGCAATAACTGGACGGCACTAAATAAGAATTAGACGAGATATTCCCTGACATGACCAGCAGAACGAAATTGATTCATTCATTCATTTTCCCCAGCTTATCAACACTTTGAACGTTATTTAAAGCCAGAAAATATTGTTAGACTGTAAGAATTTTTTAAAGATAATAATGATTTAGTGATGCAAGTAACTAATTAACCCAGATCTGGTGGGGAGAAGTGGTGGATCCATACATTTACCCAAGAGTATTTACGCATAAGTGAATATAACGAACTTGACTAGAATTGGAAGCCATTATCCATTGCACCACCCGCACATCCAAGCTCCCAGCATCTGCTATTCCCTACTGGTCACCCATCAAGGTACTCACCAGGCTCGGCGTTGCTTCGCTTAGGTGACAGTACGGCAACCGGTGGGTCAGCGTGATATGGCCGTAAGCTTGCAGAACAAAAACAATCTACCCTGTAGAATTAGAAAGGGTTCAGTTCGAAATTCCCTCAAGGTTACCCGGATCAACAAACAACTGATAAAGGTCGGAGACCGCAACGGCTGTGATAATAACAACAAAGATGATGACAATAATCCGATGTAAACAATTCATTATAAAATTTTATTTATAAAGAATTGTTCATACATCCGAGAAAGATATATATATATATATACATATATATATATATATATATATATATATATATATATATATATATATATATATATATATATATATGTAGAGAGAGAGAGAGAGAGAGAGAGAGACATATAGAGAGATATAAAAAGATATACAGATATATAGAATACATAAAGATTTGAACTTTCTTGCCCAAAATAAAAATAAAACAAACAGTAATACAGAAATTGCACAAGTTTATTGATAAGTCGCATGTGTCGTATGATGTTGGTGAGGTCCGGAGAAAGAATCGTGTTCTCGAGCTAACGTTCTCAGCTGATATGAATTGGAATGACAATATTGAATCTATTGCTCGGTCAAGTTGCTAAGAAAATTGGTACACTGTGTCGTGCGAGATAATTTTTCTCTCCAGGATCTATCTTACATATCTATAAGTCTACCTTTCGTCCATGCTTAGAATATTACTGCCACATATAGTCCGGTGCCTTTGCTATTTACCTTGAGCTCCTTGATGAAATCCAAAGAAGAATCAGCAATATTATTGGTCTTGATCTGGCGGATCAGGTCCAGTCACTTTCCCACCGCCATAAGGTTACCTCTCTGTGTCTTTTCTATAAATACTTTCATTGTAATTGTTCAGATGAGCCCTTCGCTGTGGTTCATTTTTGTAAATATTCCTTGGGGTTTAGATTTTTTTGTGATGTCGGCGAACATCCATTGCCACTTTTGTGATGCTCGTTGTAGTAGAAACTTATTGTCGCAGATACAACTGTAGTACGCCGTTGAACAATGCTGACGTCAGACGCCTTCGAATATCACTAGCACTAATAGCACTTGCTCGATAATACTCGCTCGAATAGTAATCACCGAGTAGTAATCCGTATAGAGAAATAGTGTAGTGAATAGAGTAGAGAATAGGGGTCCGTATAGTAATAGAGGATAGACTAGAAATAGCGATCAATTAGATACGCGCTACCTCCCATATATGCGTTTCCTCTATGGTCACGTGGTCTACTTAATTCAATAAAGGGATCGCTTGTATTTACTCACTGGCGATCTATGTTCAAACTTAAGTGTCGGCGTCGACACTTTATTCCTATATAACAGATTTTTAAATTATTTTATTCCCCTCTCCCACAGACAATGAATTGTACATAAGGGGACTAGTTAAGACTTTCATAGAGACAATGAGGTATTAGGGTGGATGTAGTAAGAAAGGTAAGTAAGAATGCGTTGTTTTGGTGTTAGGATTATTGTGGTATGTTTGGGTCAGTGGGTGTGACTAACTAAGTTTAGTATTAAGACAGATGAAGACCGACTTTTTTCCCATTCCCCATGTTTGGCCTTGTGCCACATTTTCTGTAAATAAGCAGAAATAAATATCGCTCTTCGCTTAAGTGATGTACTAGAATGACGGCAAGGTCTCATTAATTGACAGTTGAGCTGGCTAGATGTAAACATAAATTCGATGCTAAGAGTTTCTTTTCTCGCACTTCTCTCTCGTAGAACTCCCTTCCGGTTCCATGTTTTCCAGCCAACTTTAATCTGCAAACATTTAAATGCAATGTCAATCGTTATATACTGTCCTCCTGATTACTCTTTTCTCTTCCCGCTCATTGTTAATGTTTATGTTCGTAATTCTTCCACATCTTGTCACCCCCTTGTGTCTTATTGGCTTTACTACCTTGTATGGGGTGATGCTGATTATAAAAATAAAAAAATAAATAAAATGTTTGAACACGTACACTACACTTCAAAAGTTTGAAGCCCCCCCCCAAAAAAAAATTAGCATGGGATTAACTTGACAGAAGTATGAAAAAAAATGAAAAAGAGCTCTTAGAGTCATTGAAAAAATAATTGCATCAATTATTAAACTTATACTTTAAGAAACTTTTGCAACGAATGCCAAAAATGTGTGCTGCAGTAATCAACGCTAAAGGAGGCTATTTTGACAAGAGCAAAATTTAATCATAAAATGCTTTTTTTTCTTTCTGTCATAATAAAAAATCATGTCTCACTTTTTTTAAGCATGTATAATAATTTTAGCTTATTTTAAGTATAAATCAACTACTTTTTGAGCCAATTTCAAAAAAATTACCAGGGGTGGTCTCAAACTTTTGAACTGTAGTGTATATATGTAACTTTGTGATAATAGCAATAAACATTGAGGACAATAATCCGATTGTAAATACTGTAAATAATGATAACATATATTAACTAAATAATGATAACATATTAACGTAAATAATGTAAATAATGATAACATATTAACGTAAATAATGTAAATAACGTAAACAATGTAAATAATGATAATATATATTAACGTAAATAATTTAAATAATGATAACATATTAACGTAAATAATGTAAATAATGGTAATATATATCAACGTAAATAATGTAAATAACGTAAATAATGTAAATAATGATAATATACATTAACGTAAATAATTTAAATAATAACATATTAACGTAAATAATGTTAATAATGGTAACACATATTAACGTAAATAATGTAAATAACGTAAATAATATAAATAATGATAATATATATTAACGTAAATAATGTAAATAACGTAAATAATGTAAATAATGATAATATATATTAACGTAAATAATGTAAATAATGATAACATATTAACGTAAATAATGTAAATAATGATAACATATATTAACGTAAATAATGTAAATAAAGTAATGTAAATAATGATAATATATATTAATGTAAATAACGTAAATAATGTAAATAATGATAATATATATTAATGTAAATAACGTAAATAATGATAATATATATTAACGTAAATAATGTAAATAATGTTAAAATATATTAACGTAAATAATGTAAATAACGTAAATAATGTAAATAATAACTTCTCATCTAAGAAAGTCAAATATTCTACCTGTTGGACTATTCAGTATTTCGATTATTTATGCAATGTTTTATTCCCGTCATTATTCGAAATGTTGTAATTAAAAAGTTTTATTTTCTTTTATATTACACGCAGGTTCGTCATTGCCGGAAATAAACTGATTGATTTGGCAAAAACTGGTCAAGTGTCTGTGTTCAAATTCGATGAGTTTTATGGCTTGAACGTAAGAGGAATTTTGTTGCTCGATCAGTAATTAACCGACAATTATTTTATTACTTGCTTTCATAACTACAATCGACCTAACAGGAAGCATTGTGTTTTGAATTTTTCGTTATGTAGACTTTGAAGGAATGCACCAACAGAATATTAAGATATAAAATCTTTTGCTACAAGTGAAAAAGTTAGGGTGTGTTGCGATCGATCCTTCTAGCTGAACTGAATGTAGGGGCAATCAAAAGTTTAACATGGAAATGACGACCAAATAAACAACATTTTTCTTTCTATCAGCAATAATCTGTTGCCACAAAAATAATAATTTTTGGAAACAGTAATGGTAATATTAGCCATTTCCCTACAAGGAAATATTTGGCATTCATTGACCGAGCAGTCAGTACTGCTTTACGTTGAGATTTATAAAATCTTTCACTTAAAACAATTTTTAAGGAAAACAGGTTTCTCGAGTCCAGTAACTGTTATCGCTCATTCCGGTATTGATGGGGGGTTATTTACTAATCTTTTATATGACGCAATGTGGAATGTCAACATCTTGATTATGTCATTATCTTCTCTTCGAGTTACATGTACTGTCCATTTTCGTTGTTGCCGCTGTTGGTAGTCCTCAAGATTTCTGTTATTTCTGTAATACTTTTGTGATTCTGTAGCGCCAATCCACGAGGTTCGAAGAACGGTGATATATTCCAAGACATTCAGACTTCACTCGCTCAAAGCTTTTTTTGTAACCATTGATCTTAGGGGGTGGCTGTAAAGATCGGTTGATAGTTTAGATATTCCTGAACGGGTTTGGCACCATGTAAGGCATCCATATGAAGGTCTCGATCTGACGAGGCTATTTTAGAACATGACTCAAGTTTTAAGGACGCAAGTGTGGGTGTAAGTACCTGTAAATGCTTGACGGCTGTGACAGAATTACTTACACGCTGGAAGTGAGATTTTTGATAATACTCATACCACGTGACCCTTGTCAAGTGACCACGTGTCTGAGGGAGATAATCTCCTTCCGTCACTTATGTTCCTCTTTATTTTCATTTTTTATTGCGGATTTGGTTTCCCCCGAACGTCAGCGATTAAGCGGTGTACAGTCTGCTTGCTAATTGAGACAAAAGATCGAAGTTTAAAGTGGGTTTAACGACAATACCGTGAAAAAATTGCACAAGCCCCCTTCGCACTTTGCCTTTTGGGAACGCCTCTGGTACCGGGCAATAAACCCAAGCCCCATCCAGAAGAAAAAAGTACTGCCTGAGGATTGGACTTAATATGTTTTTATACTTCCCTGGCATATGCTAATACTTGCTAATTTAAAATATTTCCTTCCAGTTAATCGAGATTCATCAAACACTAGGCTAAGTAAACAAATTTCTTCTTGGACTGGTGGCAAAAGCCCAAAGAAGAAACATTTGGGTTACTATTACACAAAAAAAAAGACAATGGTTAAACATCAAAAACATAAGGAAAATTAATTCCTTTTAATAATATGTGGAAATATCTACTCATTGCCTGATGAAGGTCGCGAGACCGGAAACGCGCGTAGCAAAAGTATGGAAAATAAAGCATAATATATATTTAAAAATCCACATTATAACAAAAAAAAACTTTACGGTTTCTCTCTTCTTTTTAAAATGTACACTTTTCTCTCGTTGGAACAACTATAACCTCTTCCTTGGGAAAGTTAATAACAGGATAGACTAGCCCTTACAGCCTTGATTGGCAAGGAAAAGATTCAATCTGAATTCAAAACCTAATGAGAGTCATGTGGTGACCTTGAGACACACTATGTGTACCAGTTATCTGTATTCGGTTCTTCTGAAAAAGCATGATTGATTCTGTACAAGCCTTCACTACAATGATAAATCATATGTGCTAATATATATATATATATATATATATATATATATATATATATATATATATATATATATATATATATATATATTCGAAAATTATAACGTAAATATGTTATAAAACCACTACAAAAATAGACCTGTTTTTCAACACTTCTGGTGTCTTATCAAGTGATTGTGTTGAATGTAGAATAAAGGGTTTTAAAAAGTTCAAATCGACCAAACACCCCTCGATAGGAGAAACGCTGTTACATATATATATATATATATATATATATATATATATATATATATATATATATATATATATATATATATATATATATAATGATAAAAACATATATATATATAATAAAAAGTTAATTGTTAGAATTGAATTAGACCAGGAAACAATAGTATTAAATAGTGCTCAATGCACGTATAAAAAAATAAAAATTTAACATGTAGAGCTTTTAAGTATAGAAAATTAGCAGATTCCGCTACTTTGGTTTCAACCTTTCGGTATCTTCAGGCGATTTCGGTCAATTGATTTCTTAACGCTTTATTATAAAAATTAATGAACGCTTTATTATTTAAAATAAATAAATAAACGCACGATGTCAAGTGTGATAAAATGGGAGGAGGAGGAGGAGGAGAAGGAGGAGGAGAAAAGCAAGGGTATTGAAAATGTATCGGTAGCGTGGGGGGATGAAATGTACGTACTTTCTTTTCATCCTAGTTCTTACGAGTCAAAATTTCCGATATCACATTCAAAAAATTATTTTGGTCTAGAAATGTTATTATAGCTAACTTTTCTTGTTGACAAAGGTTGCAGATATTACTATGATTACGGTAAGGTTTTTTTTTGAACAAAAAATACAGACCTCCTTACAACCTAGGCCTAGGCTAACGACTGGCCGATGGCCGCTTGGCACAGATGAGCTGGAGAGAAGGATTCCCCTTCACCGTAAACCATTTCTGACTACCCTCACACTGGTCGATTACGTTGACCGTAGTGTGGTTGATGCAGTAACCATGCGAGCTCTTGGAGCCATGTGTTAGAGTCTGATGTCGGTCGTGGATCAGTACATTTCCGTATCCCAATTCACCCGAGTAAATCAGGGTCGACCGTTTCGCTACAAAAGTAACATAGCTGATGATACACTCCCTAAAACGATAGTCTCAGTAAATATTAAAATACCTCATGCAGTTTTAAAATTTTCATTGCAGTATACAATGGCCAGATTAATTAGCGACCATTATCCAATAGAAATGGATCTTCCCATCAAAGAAAACAACGAAATTTCATCTTCATCAAAATCTGTAAGTATTGTGTGTTTGTTTTAATCAACATCTCCGGTGGTTAAAATAAAGTGTCAGTAATTGTATGCTAAATTCTGATAGACCGGATTATTTGCCCACGACAGAAACAGGCGGGGACTTTAAATGATCCAGTCA
Source organism: Acanthosepion esculentum (assembly GCA_964036315.1). Taxonomy (NCBI): domain Eukaryota; kingdom Metazoa; phylum Mollusca; class Cephalopoda; order Sepiida; family Sepiidae; genus Acanthosepion; species Acanthosepion esculentum. The sequence continues at coordinate 95,540,313 of OZ038493.1, read as the reverse complement.
CATAGCCACGTTATAAAAATTCCCATTGGCATTTAGTGAAATCTAAATCATAGCTATTTCGTAATATTCCTAATCTAGTAATTATTATAAGTGGCCTCTAGAAATATCGGAGACATTTCAAAAGGCCACACAAAAGTGTCAACATTCAAAACGGTAGTCTCCATGAAAAAGACGCGAAAAAACATCTAAAATATGATTAAAAAATAGAGGGAGCACGATATATATATATATATATATATATATATATATATATATATATATATATATATATATATATATATATATATATATATAAAGGAAAAATTTCAACCAATCGCGGTTGGTTTGAAGAAATTCAAATACCTTCGAGTTTGCATCGCCTGAAAACAGATAAATGTGAAACTTTGCAACAGGTTATCGTCAGCCAACTAAAAATGCCAGCTCGACAACACAAATGTACAGCAGGCTACTCACCCAAAGAGATAAGCGAAGAGGCGAGAGATCAAAAGATACACTGACAACTGAAAGTTCAGGTCAGCTTCTAGAAGTCAATACGCTTGTACTTCATTTTCTCCTGTAAACTGTAATGATCTTTACGCAAATGTGTAAACTTTCTCTACACGAGACACGTGACCATTTCTACGAAGACATCAACTAAGACTGTTATACTATGAAAAGATACACCTGAAAAATATTTTTAATAGAAAAGCTTTGTAGTAAAAATGTAAAGAGATTGAAGTTTGGACTGTGACTAATTATAAACGCCGACATTCTTTGAACATAACTGCTGAAAGAAATTGTACTCAAAATAGAATATATGTATTGTGCAATACGTCTTGTTGTAGTTGTAGCAAATTTAGACGATCAGGATGTATGTAGCTACCTCAGGTTAAACATCCGACCGTCATCAAGCTACTGTCTTGTTGTATTACCGCCCCCTGACGATAATCACAAATGGCAAGATATTGAATTACCGCCTCCTGACGTTAATTACAGGTGTCGCGAGATTTGAGAGAATGTCTCTCTTTCTGTGGTGACTTTGATAACGAAAATAAGTCCTCTTTACGCTCTGTCGGCTTGTACGTACTTCAGCTACTGAAGTTTGCTTTGAACACTTCACATTTATTTTAGTTTCACATTTTTCTTTTTTATAATATGTGCTATTGCTATATTTGTTTATATTCGTTTGTTTAAATTCCATGTATTGTTTTCTTATTTTTTGCCCGGACTCGTGTGAGTCCGCTAATATTGTTAGCGGAACAAATGTACCAGGAGCATTAAACATTTACTAAAAACGTCCACGCCTCATATCAAAAGTGCTGATCAAATCAATCACAATATTTCAGAGTTACGTCCCTTAGACAGTAACACTTAAATACGCATGCGCGCATATCCACGCCGGGGAGCTTACATGTGCGAATTATATATATATATATATATATATATATAATTCGAAATTTATAAAAAAAAAATATGCTCTAACCTAATAGGCATAAAATGACTATACTTTTCATTAATGTATGTAAAAAGGCACATGCTAACACATACTCATGAATCTATATGTCAAGTGCGTGGTTCAACATTTTTACTGAGTTCAGCTTTAAAAATTCACATATCGACACAATACAGGAGAGAAAAAATCATATTCATGCGATGTGTGTGAATCAGCATTTTCACTGGCCTTACATTTAAAAAGTCATATGAAAATACGTACTGCAGAGAAGTATTCAATACATGCTGTCTAAAAAAAAAACAATTTTCATGTGATGTACGTGGCTCCACAGTTTCACGTCGTCTGACGTGATCCAATATAAAATATAACGACACATTAAATGTGCCACTATTTAATTTTGGTTACCTTATTTGACCTATGCACTGATTGTTTATAATGGTCATAAATTCACTACCTTACATACAGACCTTGATGATGACTCATGTGAATCGAAAGCTCAACCACAGCAGTTATATTTTATTTATAATGTTGTATATCTACAGAAACCAGTTTTGCAAATGATCATTCGCAATTTAGAAAAAAGATGTTCAAACTATAATAGAGATTATATATATATATATATATATATATATATATATATATATATATATATATATATATATATATATATATATATATATATATACGGATATATATATATACGGATATATATATATACGGCTTGGATTGAGGAATCGTATAGCCGAGTTCGAATTCCAGTCGGATCCATTACATTCATTTACGTGCTAATACCCTTGGGAAAGGTGTGAATCCTCTTCTTCTCCCTCCAACTATGGGTAAATAGCAGGACAGACTGGGTTCTATAGCCTTGGATGGCAACTGGTCTAAGAGAAGGACAACTCTGAATTCAAAACCTGCGGAGGGTCGTTTGGGGACCTTGTGGCATCCGTTGCACCAGGTCCCTGTATTCGTCCCTCCAAAAAGTGTGGATAGCCCTGCACAAAGCCTTCACCACTATAATCAAATCCTGTGCGGGTGTCGGGCTTTCAGTTTCTGGGACCTGATCTGTCTGACCCTCATACGTCGAGTTCGACGGGAGAGTCCATTATATATATATATATATATATATATATATATATATATATATATATATATATATACATATAAAGGGGGCCGACACTATTTTTCAGACTCTTTATTTTTTAGGTAGCGCAGTCAGTCTGTACTGTTTTAGTGTAATGGCAATAACATTTAAAAACTGTTTCAATACTACAAAAGGAAAAGCAGAATTCAAATTAGAAGTATTTTTATTTTTTTACAAATGTTCACATTACACAGGCGACAGTATTTTTCGGACATTGCAGAAACAATGCTAATAGTTTATGGCAGCGCCCTTTTTTCAATGACTTCTACCAGTCTATCTTCATAATGTTCATACATATTAATAATAACGTCTCTTCGTGTTTCTAGCAGTCTATTTTTAGCATCTTTTATGCCTGCCACTGTTCAGCCTCTCTGGTTATTTCTGGCCCGTCGTAATCAAGCGCTGCAAGCATTTCCCATATGTTTTCAATTAAATTTAAGTCTGGACTGCTTGCAGGCCATTCCAGAGTCGTTATATTTGCTTCACACATCCAATTTTTCACTGATTTGGCCACATGGATGCTGCAGTTATCTTGCTGCAAAGTAAAATTACTTCCCATTTCTTTTTCTATGAGTGGTAGGGCTCTCTTTTCCAAAAGTTCTCTGTAGCTCAAACTATTTTGACGTCCTTTTAACCAATCGAGCCACAAGTTTCCATTCGGAAATACCATACCCCAAACCATGACTCCTCCTCCTCCCATCTGTCTCTTGTTGAGAATAACAGGTTCACTTTTTACGACCATATATACCACCCGTCAGGTCCATCGAACAAGATGTTAGGGATCAATACGCGCCGTCAACTCGCTGACATAGGAAAGCCAACCTCGAGGCGTGTCGATGACTCGCCAAGTATGACAATCCCAGCCCTTCCCACGGCACAGACGCTGGAAACAGACTTCTTTGCAGAACTGATGCTTGTGTTCACCCCAAAAGAGTGTTATGAGCCTTCCTCCGGTCTCTACAAAGAGGGAGTACAGCCAACTTGTAAAGAATGAGAGGGAGGATGTACGTGGCGCACGCCTCAGCCCTTACCCTTCGGAAACAAGCCTGAACCGCCGTTCTAAACTTTGCCTCTAACTCCGACCAGTTTTTCTCCAGCTAGAGCCCGGGCCTGAACCACACTCAAAGAATGCGGACGGGTCCGTCTGTCCAACTGAAAGGCTCCAAAAGCTCGTCCCACTACCAGGCGCCTAACCGCAAGCCGGAAGACTTGTTGTGGTTAATTTTAGCCCCTGTCATCATCTCGTACCATTCAGGCGCTTTCTGTACCATCTCAATGTCGCTGCGGCACGACACGAATATTGATACGTCCCTGACGTACGCGGAAACACTGACCCGACCCTCACCAGGGACAGAGATTCGACATAGAGCAAGATTGCACGCCCTGTTTCTCAGCTGGAGAAGGAGTGGCTCCAACGCCAAAAAATACAGTAGGGGCAACAGCGGGTAACTCTGACGAACCAACCGTGATAGCGCAAAAGCGCGCGACCTCTTCCCGTTCACCTGCACCACGGCACTAACGGAACGATACAGGAGGTTGATCCACTTGCAGAAGTCGGGTTTGAATCCGGCGGCCTGCAGGACAGCAACCAGGTACGGATGGTCGACCCTATCGAACGCTTTGGACTGATCCAAATTGATCAGCGCGGCTTCATTGTCGTCTTCTACACTCTCTATGGTCGTGCGGAACAGATGCAGGTTGTTCTGAATTCTTCGTCCCTTCCCAGCACAATAGAATCTCGGCAACTTACTGCAAATCGCTCCGTCGGGATCTCGGCCAAAATTTCCGTGTTTAACAAAAGGACAAAATGAAAATGTATATTATCCAACGCGTTTCGTCCTCTGAAGGACTTTAATAGACAATGAATTTTATCACCTCATTTCCCCCATAAACTTTAAAGTTAAATTTTAAGATTTAAGCTTCGATTTCGAAAAATAGTAATTTCTGTGTCGCGATGGAGACATTTTTTTTTTTATATAATTTTAATATTATGTTCTACTTTGTATCGAGCCCTGTTTTTTAAAAATGAAAATAATTGCTAAAGAACTCTGGATTTTAAATTTGACGGTCCTTTCTTATTATTTGAATATATATATATATATATATATATATATATATATATATATATATATATATATATATATATATATATATATAATATATGGATAAAATAAATGAAACAAAATTGGGTGTTTTTTTTATGAAAGTATTTATTTCTGTGTTTTTGTATATATTTATTTATTTAATATTTCAGACCACCTAGGTCGTTCCTCAGAAATCAAATGAGATACTGTCATACAGTATAAATGAGATACAGTATCTCATTTGATTTCTGAGGAAAGACCTAGGTGGTCTGAAATATTAAATAAATAAATATATACAAAAACACAGAAATAAATACTTTCATAAAAAAAACACCCAATTTTGTTTCATTTATGTTATCCAGATATTATATACATAACAAGAAAGTATACGTGGCCTCTCATTATGCTATATATATATATATATATATATATATATATATATATATATATATATATATATATATATATATATATATATAATGAGTGTGCGCATGTGGTGTAATGGATAACGGCTCGAAATTAAAACTTTGAGAGCCGAATTCGGATTCCACTGGAGTTTGTTACACTCACTTACGCGCGTATCCAGCTACTAGTGAACAGCAGAACAGACTGGATCATATAGCCTTGGTCGGCAACCAGTCTAGAAGAAGTAAAACACTGAATCCAAACGAGAATGGAGAGGGTTAGAAAAGTGCGGATTAGCTTCTTACAGTTCTAACTGGAGCCACCGGCCAGCATGCACAAGTCGGAGATGGAAAACTCCTATCCAAAATAAAACCTGCGATTGTAACATCACCTGACACGTGGTACACAGTGCACCAGTAAAGGACGCGACTCTGTGATGGAGAGAATGTGCATCGTAGGCCACAGACAATTGAGCGCTTTAAACAATTCACTTTGGCAGCTTGTGCGTTACAATTTACTTACAACTATACTTACTATTTACGGATCCCTCATCCATCGTTCACGATAGGAGAATCTATCCATATATGTATATATATATGTATATTATTATTATTATTAGTAGTAGTAGTTGTAGTAGTAATCTCATAAGTATAAGAAACTATACTCGTTCGGAAAACCTTCGGTGTCTTGATTTGCAAATAATCAAACCAATACCAAAGGGAAAAAAGGTATAAAAAAGAAAGAACCAAGAACATGTACGTTAGCCGAAAATAATCGTCTAGCATGCAAGTCCAAAGCCCAAAGAAAAACAAAACCGATACGAGTACACAAAATAACTAAATAAAGTGCTCAAGTAGAGCAGACCTAGTTAAACCTAGAGAGCCAGACAAACCTACCAAGGTTTCATCTAAGCGGATAGTCAGCGAAGGCTGGCTAAAAAAGTAAAAAAGAACGGAATGCTTATAGTCAATGAACAAAAAAACCATAACCACGTGACCAAATAAAAACAAACAAACAAAAATGTGGAGGGTTGGGGAAAACTATTTATTCGAAAATGACGAAGAGGGAAGGGGGTTTAGAGAAATACGGACAACAGGGGGTAATAATATATATATATATATATATATATATATATATATATATATATATATATATATATATATATATTGCTTTGACAAAGCATATATATATCTATATAGGCGACCTCTTCCTTTTTAGCTAGCCTTCCCTGACGATCGGCTTAGGTGAAACCTTGGTGGGTTTATCTGGCTCTCTAGGTTTAACTATATATATATATATATATAGTTAAATTTCTAGGAATAATTCTGTGTATAAGACAAATAGGTATAAAAAGACAATTGGAAAACAATTTTAGTTTTTGCCGACGCGTTTCGTCTTCAGACTTTATCAAGACAAACAATGAAAGCGAAATGTTTTGGATTTAATGTAACTATGATAACAAAAGATTTCGCTTTCATCGTTTGCCTTGATAAAGTCGGAAGACAAAACGAGTCGGCAAAAACTAAGATGTTTTTTTCAATTATCATTTTTCTACCATATATATATATATATATATATATATATATATATATATATATATATATATATATATATATATATAATGGCATACCGATCCCATAAGAGAAATTTTCTTGTCTTACAATGTTTTGTTGTTGTTGTATTGTTGTTGATGTTGTTTTCATTTATTTTTATTTTATGTTGTTTTTGTTTTGTTTTTTGGCAACTGTTCATCGCAGACAGTACCGTGCACGTTTTTGACGAACAGATTCTTTCCTATAATATCAGCACATTGGATGCAGTGTAATATCTGGATTCTCTTTTCCCTTTCTAAGCACATCTTATAGACCAATATGGTATGTATGCCTAATCTCTGTGCGGATCGGTGTAAACGAAAGCGAGAGTGATTTTCTGATAATAGCAATATTGTCATAATTTTGGACAGCTCAGATGATACACTTTTGTTGAGAGTTTTCAGCAATCTCGATTACACCCTTGGACATTGTAACGGGAGCGCTTGGAAGAAAGTGTTATTCTCCCATTTCTTACATTTACCCTTCTCCCATTAGGATCATTATTATATCCGTGATAGAACAACACTGTAGTTCACTGACGAGACAGAACGGAATGGATGAAATGAAAAAGAACGACAAACATGCTTTGTTCTCAGAGTGACTTTTATACTTCTAAGATGTACATAAAACTATTATACACACGCAGAGAATAATATATCACATATATCTACACAGCAAATTAGAGTGTAAGGAGAAACAAAAAGGAAGAGTCTTACATAATATACGGAGATACTCCTGACCTGGAGAAACCATGTTTAGGACTCCAGATTCAAACGGGCCGGATTCATCTATGTCCAACGCAAGGATATATTCTACAACAGGAAACAGCTAGTTTTAGGTTTTCCCAAATTGAGGACTGCGAGCTTCATTGAGTTTCAATATATTTTGGAAGGATATATTCCCAAAGGGAAACGGCACCATGTGCTTGTAAGTTGCTGGGGAGGCAAATTTAACCTCAGCCGAGCCCCTTTGGTCCAGGCTAAAAGAAAGCAACTTCACGTGATGGCTACTGGAAAATGACTGCCGCTTTAGTCAATGTATGAGGTGACGTCATGAAGTGACCGTCATGTGACCCACGTGACTTATCTCTAAGGGAGATAAGTGCCTTCTATATCTGTACAACTTGGGTGAAATATATGCCTTTTGCTTTATTTGTTTTTTTTGTTTTATTTGTTTTTGTTTTTTTTATTTGTGTGATTATTTCGGCGTTTGTTTAATTCGTTCTGCTATGAGAAGTTGTCAACCATTTTTTTTTTCGCAAGGAAGAGAAATGCTCTTATATTGGAGAGAATTCGTCTTCATTGTCAAAAATCGATTACAGGTTTAAATAGGTTGGTATGAACAGACTTAGATAGAATAGAATACAACAGACTAAGATAAATAAAACAGAATAGAACAGACTCAGATAGATAGATAGATAGATAGATCGATAGATAGATCAAAAACATACACACAGATGCTTTGAGAAAGTCCACATTGGATGAAACGCGTCAGCAATTACTACTGTTTTCCTATTGTCATTTATATTTATAAAGATTATCTTCTCTACAGATTAACTCTGAGAAATTTTCATAGATAGATAGATAGATAGATAGAAATTATTTTTTACATTATAAGAATTTGGGGGAGATAATAATGATTTACTAATAAAGATCCTACTAATTAATCCATAGAAGGGGAGAAAAAGTGAAAACTTCCCCAAGAGTATTTGCTCGGAAATGAATGTAATGAACGCGACAGGAATTGGAACGTGGCTCTCCGATTTCCAATTCGGATCTATTATCTATGTTAGTGGGTGGAAACTTACTACCCTCTATAAAGGATGATAACTCAAAATACAACTGAGTTACGGCCCTTGTTCGCTAGTTGGACCTTAGCACTTCTGAATTCAACATGGTGAGAAGCTGGCACGCGCGTGGAACTTATGGTTTAAATCCAAGCTAATCGTTGCTGTTCTCTGGCAGTAAATAAATAGAAGTTATTTTATTATGTGTCAAAATACACCTGTCTTCATTTCCATTCGTTTTTGTTCAGCCCAATGACCTCGGATATAACAAATTTTTGGCGACGAGAACTAGAACTCCAAAATCAACATGGCAATTTCACCAGAGATGCTTACGGAAATTTTACGCCAACAGCAAGAAGAGTTTCAGAAATCACAACAGTTTTTGACAGCAATCACTCCACAGTTTCAGAATCAACTCGAAATTTTCCAAAATACCAATTCAGCGTAAATCTTGGACAACAACATCACAGAATTTCACTATGACTCAGCGAACAAAAAACATTCGCTTTGTGGTTTAAACATTGGATGGATACCTTTCAAGCAGACTTTTCTCGCAAAGATAAGAAATGAAAAATTTGTCTCCTAATTCATAAACTGGGCACTAAGGAACATGATCATTAGATGAATTATATTTTACCAAAGCAGGCAAAAGATTTCAACTTCACTGAAACAGTGGAACAACTCAGTGAAGTATTCGGAGAAAAAACATTCTTTTTGATTCAATTATTTAAAGTAAACGATAGACGATTATGTAACATTTGCTGGTCACGTCAAACGGGAATGCGAAAAATTTAAATTAAATTTCCTCACAGAGGAGCAGTTTAAATGTTTGATTTTTATCGCATATCTTCTACTCATGCTGATGTTCGCACCCGACTTCTTTCAAAACTGGAAAAGGACAAATACATTATGTTAAAAGACTTCACCAGTGAAGGCAATAACCTATTAAGCATAAAAAGAGACACTATGCTGATTGGAAAAAAATGGCGATTTATCAATAACCAGCAACATCCACTCGAGAACACAACCCCGTGATGAAAATAAACCTTCTTCAACATGAATTTTGTCCGTTCAAGAAACCGAAGTGAAATATTTGTCACCGAAACAGGTATAAAACGGATTTTACAATCCAAATTCACAAAAAATTCAACCCGAAAAAAAATTAAATCACGAAACAGGAAAATATCCGAAACAAAGTGTTTGCGACGTTAAAATGGATAACGAATCCGGCAGAAAATATATTGTTGAGATTTATTGTAAATTAATACAATTATGGCACAAGGCCGAAAAGGGGGAATGGGTTGAGGCTGGTCTTCACTATCTATTCTTATATTGTAGCTAATCGGATTCACGACCCATTAACTCGTTACATTTTCCTCATTCACCATAAAAACTCATCCGTCGTCAATCAATCCTCCATACACCATAATACCACACCCTCTCATGGTAGTGGTGGGGGGTATTAAAAAACAAAAAAAAACATCCCACTGAGGTGATAAATATTAATTACAATATATATATATATACAAATCGGATGAATGAACATAAAAGGGGAGGGGTGAACCCTAAAACAAACTATATAAAATACATTTTTGTTTCTGTAAACAAACCAGTTCGTTTCCAGTTTCATACAGCGTCGCACATAAGGTTAATATCGCATTCAACTTGGAAACAAATTGAAATGCCGCGTATGTCTGAAACAGATCGCATAGCAATGAGCGCGTCTGGAAGTACAATTCACCAGATGGTGACTTAACTCGCGATGCTTCCTTTCGAAATAGAACATTTTCTGGTGTGTGTTATGTCAGGGGTTATTGGCCCTCGTTCGATGGCGTTCCTTCGGAGGATTGGTGCGATTGCGTCTCGATTAAGGAACGAGCCTCGCGAAACGGAGTGGATTTTGCAGCGTGTCTCACTGGCGACGGTTCGAGGTAATGCTTTCTCCATCATAGCGGCTGGCAGAGGATAGAAAAAATTGTTTACAATTACGTTGTTCTGGAATTGTCATCATTGGTCGACTGAACTTGCTTTGTTTCAATGACTTTTGTTTTTTTATTAGTAGTTACTTTATTCGAAATTAAATTTAATTGGTCTTGACTGGACAGAACAAAACCTTTTTGAAATTTCTCTCAAAGCTGTGTTCAATACATTTAACCTCACCTCGGTTTCTGATATTGAAAATCATTTCACGGACGGACTTAAAAATAAGTTTAGTGACGTTTTTCAAGGTGAACTTGGGTGCTGTACAAAATCCCCCAGGAAACCTACGTTCAGTTCAGACTGGCTCACCACTGAAATAGCCTGGTCACACCTTCACATTGACTTTGCTGGGCCCATCTAGAAGCAGTATTATATTATCTTCGTTGATGCTTACAGTAAAAGGCCAGAATGTTTTTCCAGATGAATCGCATCACGTCGGATGAAACAATTCTGAAATTAAAACAAATCTTCGGTCGATTTGAAGTCCCACAGATACTAGTTTCTGATAATGGCACCAGATTCACTTCAGAAGCATTTTCAACTTTCTCTGCACAGAATGGTATTCGACATATTAGGACACCACCTTTTCATCCACAATCAAATAGACAAGTGGAGCATTTTGCAGATACCTTTAAGAGGACACTCCCCGAACTCGAAGGGGAGAGAACCACACAAGAAATATTAGAAACATTTCTCGCAAGTTACAGAGCTACACCCAATGTAAACGCACCTAATGGAAATTTATCAGCAGAAGCACTGATGAACCGTAAAGTTTGTTTACACATAGATGTCATTCACCTAACTACAAAGCATTCCTTAGGTGGTGGTAACTTCTCTCTATAAAAGACGATAACTAAAAATACAATTGAGTTACGGCTGTCGTCCGCTAGTTGGACCGCGGCACTTCTGAATTCAACATGTTGACAAGCTGACACGCACGTGGAACTCATGGTTTAAATACAAACTAATGTTTACCGTCTTTAGGCAGTAAATAATTTTATTATGTGTTAAAATACGCATGTCTTTATTTTCATTCGTTTTTATTCATCACTACAACCTGGGATATAACAATCTATTACACGACTCATACATCCGTGCTTACATCACCTGGTATTCCCAAGCGGTCACTCATCTATGTACTGACCAGACTCGACATTGCTTAACTTAAGTGATCGTACAAGAACTGGTATTTAAAAGTAATATAGACGTAAGATTGATAGATTTGAACAGACTGAGATAAAATTGATCAGACTGAGATAGATCCAACTACAAGTAGAGTAGAGTTAATGCCCGAAAACTTTTTTCACGTAATCTTATTAGAGTGCTAATCAGAGCGTGTATCCAAAAATATAAGATAAAGTGTATTAAATAAACAAGCCATATAATGTTTATTCATTTACATATTTTCTGTCCTATCTGTAGTGTAAAGGGAGGTAAATCAACTAAAGTTGGTAAATCTAGTCGTTTTAATAATCTACACAAATAAAGTCCTTATCTGCATTGAGACGAAATTACTTCCCGATCTAAATGAACCGTTTAATTAATCAGTTCCTTTTCTCCTACGTTTTATAAATTGCAGTCTTATTTGTTCAAGATTTCATGTGAGGCACTCATATAACTTTGTCTATTAAGTGATCGTCTTGCTTCAACTTGGCCTTGAAACAGGCTTTGTCGTTGCCATCTTTGTTGTTCTGCTGCTAATCTTTTTCTTCCGGGAGATATTTTCATTTCTGCTATATCAAATGCATAAAATGTTTAACGCGAAAAGATATTGAACAAAAAGCGATTTATATAATACCAGAAGTAATCAATGAATCACTGATACCACTGAACGTCTAAAAATATAGAAGGAACAGATTAATTAAACGGTTCATTGGCGTCTATTTTAGTTGTGAATTACTTATCTTCGCTATATTGAATCTCAATACATTGTTTCAAGATTTTTTTTTCATTGCATTTCACTATTAAAACTTTCTAACAATAGCCGTCATTTTAAACGCCTTTGATACACGAGAGAGAAGTGGAAAAAAAAAACACATTTTTTGAGTTGCAAGCTGCACTTTTCAGGCATCGTGTGTATGTAACAAATACCTATGAAAAATTTCAGGCCATTTCATGCTCACTTTCCCGGCAGCATCGCGATCGACATTTTGTTAACTTTTACTGTACACCAAAAAATAGGTGTCATTTATCGTTTGCCTGGATAATAATAAATTGTCCATCGGTGACATCAATTTAATTCCAATATTATTTCAGAGGTACATCATATTAAAATATTACAAGTTAATTTTTTTGTGTGGAACCTTGGCATCATTTTTCTAGACAATAAACTTTGCCTAATATATCCATCTCTTGCTTTGTATCCCGTTACTTCAGTCCAAGCTTCAGTCACCACTTTTATCCCTCTTTCGATCGCCTGAGTACTGTTTGGTCACTTGAGCAATACTAATGGTGTATCAAGAATGTCATTAACCTGTTGATCTGCTCAGTCTTGAGTTAATCATGGAATGATAGCTTTTTGCTTTCCACTTTAGTTTGGTACAATCTCTTAAAGAAACCAAACTGTAGTCCAAAATATAGCTTCAACAAAACTACAACTTTAAACCCACACATCACCGCCTCTAGTAATTATGTATACACAAACATGTATCTGAACAAAAGCTGGGCATCATGTACCATGTATTCAATTGTGAAAGCAGAATAACATATATCATATTTTTATTACTTCAAAGCTGCTAAGAAAATTAATTTCACTATTAAATGACCCATAAGGTGTTGATATGCCATTAAGCAAATCAAGCAAGCAAGCAAGCAAAATCACAAAGCAAAACAATCATCTGAACCGATCGAATTTCTGTCTTGACAGAAGAAAGTTCTTTCCGAAGGTTACCCTAGATTAGAACAACTTCAGGTACATTTGGGATATTTTTTTTCAAGCATTTCACCCCAAGTAAGACAGGAGTGCCACCAGTGCGCAAAGGGTTACAGAGAGTGAAGGTAAGAGAAAAGACTTGGTATGGGGCGGGTGAGGAAAAGATAAGAAGAACGGGGATCAAGGCGTCAGAAGATGACGATTGAGGTTACATTTAAATGTTTGAAGATTTTAGTTACCGGGGAAGTAAGTAAGAGGAAGGGAATTCCACTGTCGGGAAGTGCGAAAGAATAAGCTGTTGGAGTAGAAGTGGCGGGTACAACAATAAAAGTGGGGGATCGAGATGCCAACCTAGTAGCACGCTTAAATTAATGCATCGGGGAAAATAGCTCGTTAGAGCAGATGCCATGAAAATGTCTGTAGAAAAGACAGAGGAAGCCGCATCACATCTGTGAGAAAGTGACTGATGTCGAGGGGCCAAGTCAGGACCGATCACATTACAGATCCATCTTCGGATTTTGTTGAGAACCTCGAGATAAACAGCGGGGACAACAGACCATATATGGCAACAGTATTCAATGCTGGGTCCTTCTCGATCCGTACACTAGGCCCCCAGGTTCTTAATTCAGAGATGTCATTCTAGACCAGTTGCCACCCAAGGCTATAGGACTCAGTCTGTCCTGCTATTTACCTATAGCTAGTGGTAGAAGAGACGTAGTCATACCGTTCCCAAGATTATAGTACATAAGTGGATGTAATGAACACGATTGGAATTCCAACTCGAGTCTCCAAACCTTCAATCCAAGCCGCTAACTATTATAAGTTTTACAAATTTCTAGCCAAGAAAGCAAAGACGTAAAGTATTCAGACGTTGTGGGGTATGCAAACTTTTTCATGGAGCGTCGCATTATTCTTGGCCCAGTGTAAACTGTGGGGTATCACAGTAACTACTCGAGTTTCACAGCGGAAATCAGTCAATAACCATCTACCTTGAGTGGCGCTTGTGTCTTGTATTCGGCAAAAGATAGTAAAAAATATATTTCAGAAGAGATAATCTACTGAACTCTGTATTTTCTATAAACTTTGTGAAGAGATATTAATATTCTAATTTTGTTCAAGCTGTTTAATCTTTTCTTTATTTTTTTGGTTGTTGCCAACAACATTTCGGCTGATTCGATCTACAGCCTTCTATGCGTGCAATCGTTATTAAAAAAAATCAGAAAAATCTCTTCTGGCACTGCAAAGTGAAAAACTAAAAACCAGTGGAAAACATTTTTATTATGATTCATCAAAGCAGCAATCAATCATTTAATAATTTTTTTATTTTATTCGTTTCACCGCAAGCAAGGCGATAAAGTCACTAAGACACAAAAAGTGACTAACAGTGAAAGGATCTTTTTGTTCGTTTTTTTAATCTGTATCGTCCCATAAAAGGGAATAAAGGCACTAAGACAGAAGGGGTTACAGAGTGTGGAAGAATTAGGAACAGAAACATTACTAATGAGCGAGAATAGGAATAGAAAGAGTAATCAGAAGGACAGTAGATAGTGATTGACATTGCATTTAATTTTTTGGAGATTAAAGTTGGCTGGAAGAGAGTTCCACAAGCGAGAAGAGCGAGAAAAGAAACTGTCAGTATAGAACTTATGGTTACATCTAACCAGCTCAACTTTAAATAAAGGAGATCTCGATGCCAGTCTCGTAGGTTCAATTTGCCTTAAAGCAGCATCACCTCGTTCAGAGTTTTATTTTTCTCGAAAGCTAAATCAGCCGAGTTTCGTTTGCGAAACGTAAAGAAAGCAATTTCTAAACGATTAATAGCTTTTTATTTGAATCCGACATTTCAAAGTAATTATTATCAAAGAATTAAAGATTTATTTTTTTTAAATCGGTTTCACTCCATGCAAGGCAGTAAAGTCACTAAGACACAAGAG
The DNA here is from genome assembly GCA_964036315.1 of Acanthosepion esculentum. Classification (NCBI taxonomy): domain Eukaryota; kingdom Metazoa; phylum Mollusca; class Cephalopoda; order Sepiida; family Sepiidae; genus Acanthosepion; species Acanthosepion esculentum. The sequence continues at coordinate 95,525,084 of OZ038493.1, read as the reverse complement.
GTTACAGAGTATGGAATAATTAGGAACAGAAACATTAATAATGAGTGGAAAGAGAAAATAGTAATCAGGAGGACAGGAGATAGCGATTGACATTGCATTTAAACTTTTGAAGATTAAAGTTGGCTGGAAAGCGAGAAAAGAAACTGTTAGCCTAGAACTTACGGGAAGAACTTGTAGCGGCTTCAGTTTGTGTAACTTTGCACTTGGGCGCTCTAACCAGTCAGTTACGCATCTAATATGGACAACAAAGTTTTCTTATACATGTTATATGTTGGTATCAAATCCAGGATCATTGTCTGTCAACAAACTATTCAATTAATAATGAGCAAGATGAAAGGGTAATCAATAGATAGCGATTGACATCGCATTTAAATTTTGGCTGAAAATCATGGAGCTGGAAGGGAGTTCCACAAGCGAGAAGTGCGAGAAAAGAAACTGTTAACATAGAACTTCCGGTTGCATCTAGCCAGCTCAACTGTAAATTGCTGAGATCTTGACGCCAGTCTAGTACTGCGCTTAAATTTTTAAAAAGTTTAGGTACCATAGCAAAGAGATCATCCGAACAATTACCATGGTTTTATTTATAGAAAAGACACAGGGAGGCAACCTTACGGCGGCGGGAAAGTAACTGAAACCGAGGACCAATAATATTGCTGATTCTTCTTTGGATTTTATCAATGAGCTTAAGGTAACTAGCAGGGACACTGGACCATATGTAGAAGGAATATGCTAAGCTGATCTAAGATCTGAGAAAAATATTAATTGAGAAGAGAGGACAATAAAAGAACAGGATTCATTGTTCCAGAAGGTGACGATTGGTGTATTTAAATTTTTGAAGATCACAGTTGACAGGGAAGCAAGAAGCTTGAAGTAAGTTCCACAAGCGAGAAGTGCAGGATCCGTTTTCTTTTGCAATCATGCACACAATATGTTTTATGACCTGTGTAAAATTCTCCGAAAAAAACTTTTGTTGAACAAAGAAAACGATACAGCATTAAAATGTCTACTTGGCAAACATATGCAGGGCCGGTGCGTACTACTCTTGAACACCCTGACCATCAAACCCGATTGCTGTTCCCGGGCAGTGCTTTATGACCCTCGCTATATTATCAACATTGGCTTTTTTCCCTACCTACATGTATATACATTACAAATTAAACTAGGTACAACTGACTATTAAAGGATAAAAATTGTTCGGATTTTGATGTCATTCCGGGGTTTGTTTTTTTTGTTGATTTTTTTTGGGGGGTTGTTCTTTTTGGGGTGGGGGTCAAAATCCTTGAATTTGTTTTTCTCATGTTAAGTCTGGAAAAAACACTATAAAATTTACTATATTTTTATCTACTTACCTCCTCTCAGTTTCGATACCTAAGTTTAAAAAGAATTTAAAAAAATTAAAAAGCATTCTTGGAACTTTCTTTTTAACTTTAATTAAAAGCTAAATGATTAAATTTACTATTTCCAGTAAGCAAAATACTCTGGTGTATTTCAAGTAGAAATTGTATTAACTGGAATCTCAACTTTTTGGTCACTTTCAGAAAATCGTTTAAAATCGGCCATTTTAGACATATTTGCAAACAAAAATTAATTCTCGGTTTTAAAAATCTTCCAAAAATAAACCACACTTTCTAAAATTTTATTTGAGGAATATTAGTTGATTTAAATTATAATTAATCTGATTTGAAACAAAAATTAATTCTCGGTTTTAAAAATCTTCCAAAAGTAAAACACACTTTTCTGAAATTTTATTTGAGGAATATTAGCTGATTTAAAGTATAATTAATTTGATTTGAAACAAAAATTATTTATTTTAAGTTGAAAATAACAGAAAAATAGATTTTTAAAACAAACAGTAGCGGTGATTTACGCGCTTTTCGTCCCCCGTCAATCGCTTCACACCCGCTAGAAGGTTTTGACAAATCTATTTGTTGTTCTACGAAAATTGTATCTGCTAAAACATAATTTAAGAAAATGACGAGTGAGCACCTTTTTTATATAATTTTTAAGTACTAAGTAATCGTTAAAATGTTGAAAAATATACCCCGTAATCTAATTTAAGGAATGTTGACTGTAAATTTAATATAGTTATCGTTTTTATTTTCTGATAATATCGTGTATGGTCGACCATACTTTCAAACAAGTGCACGTTACGTAATATTTTATATACATAAAAGAATTAAAATTATTTTAAAAATCTTGATGCAAAATAATTTGTATTAAGCTTTTCAGTTTTTGATTAATAATTATAGTTTTCACTTATTAACAATATCAACTAACCGGATTGAAATAATGCAGAATTTTAAACGATTTAAATTATTATAATTAAAAAAATTATTTAAATGAAAACAATTCTTGTAAAAAAATCATTATTCATCGATTTTTTTTCTTAAGACAATAGAATCCTTCATAAATCTTATTTATAAAATCAATTAAAAATTTTTCTAATTAATTAATGTCAGAGTTTCATTGCATTTTTTATTTTACGATTCGGAGCAGATGACGTAAAAAAAAGATTTTTAACGAAAATTTAGAACATGCCAGAAAGGAGTTAAAAAATTTAATAAAATAATTAAAAAAATACTTTGGTCTTTCCTCTTAATAATAGCATAAACATTTTGGCGATAAAACTTTTTCAGCAACAAAGTGGAGGTTCCTATTTTTATCCATAATGTTGAATGTGTTAAAATTACTCAACTTTTTAACAAGAAAATTTCGAGTTGATGTTAAAAATTGCCTCAAAACATGATGGATTTATTTAAGATGAAATGATCGATTATGACATGTCTCTAATTTGCATTTAGATACATTGTATTTATTTTCAATTTTTCTAGTTGAATTGTACACCTATATTGCATATGATCTATTATTGTACATAATTAGGTTACAACAAAATTTGTATTTTTATGAACACTTCCTTATGAAAATTGAAATGTACTAGAGTGAGGAGGGCCCAACATCATAGATTTGGTGGTGGTGGTGGTGGTGGTGGGGGGGTTTGCACTAGACCCTTGCACGGCCCTGGACATATGTACCAGGCAGAGAAGGCTCCTTCAACTTCCTCACTCTCCGACAATGTTGTCATTTACTGGATTCCACTTTGCGTTTAAGAGGCAGGCCTCGAGCTTTTCATAGGCTAAAATGTAAATAGAATGTAAATGCCCAACTGTTTACAATAAACAAATGAATATAAATGAAATCATTCTATGTAAACTTTGAGGGTCACTATATTTTATTTTCCTCTTTATCTCTTCAGGAAAGAATACATGCCGTGTTGAAATACCTATTGTCATCTACTTGTGGTCGAAAGGCACTGGAAGAAGCTCATTTGAGTGAAAAGGATTTTAAAAACCTTGCTGACGTCACAGACGATAACTATATTGATACAATATCTAAGAATGATGCATAAAACAAACAGAGCTATAACAACGCGTTTATCATATACTTTTGCTGTTTCGACCTTTATACTCTTCTTGCTTGTTATAATCACAAGTTCTGTTACGATCACCGAAGTTAAGCAACGCTGAACCAGTTCAATACCAAGATGGGTGACTGCTTGGGAATGCCATGTGCTATCTATCCATATTTCTTTCTATCTCAGTTTGTTCAATTCTATCTATCGGGCTCGCGGCTACATCACGTTGTAACACCGGTTCTCGTACGATAACCAAAGTTAAGCAACGTCGAGCCTGATCTGTAACTAGATGGGTGACCGTTGAGGAATAGCATGTGATATCTATCTATTTATTTATCTATCTACCTATCTATGTCACGTTGTCTAATTCTATCTATCTATCGGGCTTATGGCGACATTACGTTGAAACACGACTTCTCGTACGATCACCAAAGTTAAGCAACATCGAGCCTGATCAGTACCTAGATGGGTGACCGCTGATATTTATTTATTTATTTATTTATTTAACTATCTATCTATCTCAGGTTGTTCAATTCTATCTATCAGGCTTACGGCCACATCACGTTGCAACATTGGTTCTCGTACGATTACCCAAGTTAAGCATCGTCGAACCTGGTCAGTACCTAGATGAGTGACCGCTTGGGAATACCAGCCGATGTAAGCTTGGATGTGCGGGTGGTGTAATGGATAACGACTCCGAATTGTTAATCAGAGAGTAGAGTTTCAATTCCAGTTGGATTTGTTATATTCACACGCGCAAATATCCTTGGGAAAGGTGTGAATCCACGTCTTCTCTTCCAACCTATGTGTTAATTAGTAAGATGCGTATCACTTAACCATTATTATCTAAAAAAAATTCTTACAACCTAAAAATATTTTATGGCTAATAACCTGCAATGGGTTGATAAGTAGTAAAAAACGAATGAATCAATCAATATAATCGCAAGGTTCCTTTGCACTTAGTATTCCGAGAATTTCAAACCAAACCCTTTATTCAATCACCAGGATCAGAGTGTTTTCTTTCCCCTATCCCTGTTTAATAAATACTTTGTACTAGTTAGTACCTACCTGTCTTATTCACCTTTAAATAGGATGTTCGGGTGTCGGAGAGCCGAGTTCAAATTCCAGTTGACTTCATTACATTCAATTACGCGAAAATACCCTTGAGAAAACTGTGAATCCATCTTCTCCCCTATCTATGGATTAAATAGCCGGACATGTATCTAGGAAAATCATTGTTATTTTTAAAAAAATTAATAAAGCAATATTCACTGACAAAAAATTTATTGATAAACCATTAAAAGCAACAATATGACGTTTGAGCACTACCAGATCGAGGGGTGGTACTTACAAGTACCAGGGAAGTCAATATGTTTTAACTAAAACTTTAATTCGTGTGACAAATTTTAAAACATTAGTCTCTCTGGCAGTTATGAGTTCGATCTCCATGTTTGGTATTGCTGAAAAATCATATGCTCTGGTTCAGTGGAAGAAAAAGGCAAACTACACAAAAGTTAAAAAAAAAAACCTGTTAAGTATTAACTGATATGAGTTATCTCCCTTAAACATGGTAAAGGAATGGGAAGAACCTATCACTATGGATCAAATAAAATTCCAAGAAGGTTATCATTTTTCGACCTGTAAATCTGCTGGTCTTCTTCAGGTGCCTGTCTTCGTACTCTGTATCCTTCTCAAAATTTTGAGCCAAACCCTTTATTCAATCCGTGGGGATCTATAAAGCAAATAGTGGATCAAAGCACTGGTTAAAGCATATCTCCCCTGGTTGATGCGAGTTCAATTCCTGGATCTGGTAGAGCTTGAAAAGCAACATGCTCTAGTTCAGAGGAAGAGATGAACAAGCGACACAAGGGAGAATAAAACCGGTATAAACTGACGGGAGTTATCCCCCCCTGAATATAGAAAACAGAACAAAAAACACCATGAACTGAATAAAAGGACTTGGTTCGAAATTCTTAGAAGGTTACAGGGTACAAAGACAGACCAGTGAAGAAAGCCTGAGGCTACAATGTACGAAAACTCGTGTGTATAAAAATCAAGATGAGCGTGCTGGTTTAAATAGCAAAGCATTATGATAATTCCACATCTCGAAAATTTTGAAAGATTGTCATTACATATCCAAACCAAATAATATGTGCTGTAATGAAAAATTAAAAAAAAAATAGATTAATAAATATTAATTAGTTACTATTATTTTGATGTTCATTATATTGTTACCGCTTTGAGTAAGCAAAAAGTCATTTTGTTTTTCGTTTGATAACACAAGCATATTTGTTTATTTTTTAATTCTAATGTCTGTTGCTTTGTATATTTTATAATGCAAGGGAAATAATTAGTCGCCCCGTCATTCTCAACGCCAGGTGAGAGATAATTCAAGTTTTTTTCGTTTTTTGCTTTTTTTTTTTTTTTTTTTTTTTGTAATAATTTCACAAGATCAAAGTTTGCTGGAAAGCATGGAGCCAGAAGCGTTTAAGGGTACTGATCGTGTTCAAAATTGTTGATCACGCCTGATTATCCACTCTCTACCAGAATCTCATGCCTGCTCAGAATAGTTTTTATTTTTTAATCATTCCACGCCAAACATGGCAATAAAGCCACTAGGACTCAGGAGGTTACTGGGTGTTAGAGAATATAAGAAAAATACTATTAAGGAGAGAGGACAATAAAAGAACAAGAATTAAGAAAACAGAAGATGACGATTGACATTGCATTTAAATTTTTGAAGGTCAAAGTTGACTGGAAAGCAAGAAACCAAAAGAGAGTTCCACAAGTGAGAAGTGCAAGAGAAGAAACTGTTAGCATAGAACTTACGGTTGCATCTAGCCAAATGAATTGAAAAAACTATGAGGACTTGTTGCCAATCTAGTACCACATTTAAATTCATAAAGTCTAGCAGAGAGTTCATCAGAACATTTACCAGGAAAGTATTTATTAAAAAGCACAGAGAAGCTATATTATAGTGATGAGAAAGTGACTGAAAGTCAGGACTAATAACTTTGCAGATTCTTTGAATTTTATCAAAAAACTCTAAATACAGTAGAATTCCTCATATCCGGAATCCTGCATACCCAGACATGATTTTAATGTGTATATTTGAACTATTTGGGTGATATATAACTCATTTGAAATTTCTGTTTATCAGTAAATTTACTTTGAATAATTGCTTATGCTTATTTCACCCTAATGTATTGTATTTGTGCAAAAAATGATGGGAATAAGAGGAAAAGAACAACTTTGGAGTTATTGCAAAATGTGGAGATTTTAAACAGACTAGATCCTGATGAAAGTTCATTGTAACTAATGGCTGAGTCCAACATAGGGAAGTCTACATTGTATAATATAAAATCTTCCAAAGAAACTATTCTCCAGCGTTCACACTGTTACAAGAACAAGGAAATTAAAAACATGATTGTGATGAAACCTGGACTGAAATTGAAAAAGCTATTGAACAGTTTGTCAGTTTTATGGAAAGAAAGCCAGCATTCAGCTATGATGATTGTAATAACACATGCAGAGTTAAAAAGTGTCTTTCGTTTAAAAATTTTAAGAACAAAAGCAAAACAAAATGCGGAAAAAGTTGAGAATGATATTAGAAGAGAAAGAATCATCATGCAACAGTGATTAAAAAATCCCTGTTTACATTATTTGTTTTGCATACGTGGCAGAATGAATTTAATGAATTTTCATTAACATTTTCCTCAAATCAATTCCATTATATTTCACTCACCATTAGCTTATTTTGCTTACTATAAAACATTGAAAATAAATGTTAAAGCTGATTTCAGTTCTTTTATTTTAATCTAAATATAACCCCTAATATGTAGACTTTGTAACCAATTCCTCATACATGGAAAGACTTCTTAGTCTGGTTGTCAGGGATTCTACTGTATATAGCAGGAGGACTAGACTACATGTGGCAGCAGTTTTCAAAACATGGACGAATGATAGAGGTGTATAATAAAAAGAAATGATCAATTCTTTGAAACTGGCAACAGAACAGATCAAAGGCAAAAAAAGAAGGTGGACATACAAATGGGTAAATTATAACAATTGGAAAAATCTTTTTAAAGACTCACATGTGAAAACTTTCTGTTAACATCAATGACTTCATAAAATATGCCATCATTTTGACAGCATGGAAAAACAAATATTAATGTGGGCATAAAGTGGGTGATTGTTTTTTATTGGTATTAATTAATAAACTGATTCTCCTCAAATTACTATATATTGATCTAATAATTGTGAAAATATATTTAGATTCATGCAAATAAAAAAGACTTAACAAATTACAGTGTCAATATTGACAGCATTGGGTATAAATTGATCGATTTTTGATTATTAAGTAATAAACTTTCCCCACAAAAAAAAAAAAATTACTACATACTATTGCAAAAATTTATTTAAAAATTCACATGTGAAATCTCATAAAAGTATTGATTTTAAAACTGTATGCCATCATTTTTTACATGGGTAGACTAGAATTAATATAAGTTTTTTTTTTCAGCATAGTAGAGGGTTAGTTTTCTATTGTTCAGAAGTAATAAACTGATCACCTTCTACTAAATATTGTTATAACTGGGCAGTAGTTAAATGGCAGAACTTTTTGGTACACTGGGTACTCTAAACAACCTCATACAATCCAAAATATGTTTTGGCTTTAAATGACCAACAAAAGGTTGGTAAACTGTAAAAAATAAATCAATCAAATATAACAGGAAAAATTTAAAGATACAAATGTGAAAACTTTGCAATAATAGAGATGACATAATAAATTTTTTGTTTGTTTGTTTGTTTAGTGGCATGTCAACTACTTATGGGTCATTTAATACCAAAATTTAATTTTCTTGGGGACATTCATAATTTATTTTAAAATAATGTATTGCTGGTAATTTTTACTATGAAAATATATTACTGGTATTTTTATACTTTCATAGTGTTTTGACCCCAGTTTGAGGAATAACTATTTACCTATATTTGGGACCCTAACAAGTGCTATCACCCACGTCTGATTGGATATAGGAACAACAGCAATTAAGAGGTAGTTCCATGCTCCCCAAAACCACCTGATCAAAGGCCTTGCTGCTGAATGTAGTTTATCATCATACCTAGGATGCCTTGATAAAATATGGCAGCATTTTTCAAGGTATCAGTAAATTTGTATTAAGATTCCACTAGACATAAACTAGAAATTTTTATTCTATTGTTATTAAGTAATAAACTTCTCCCAGCTGAACTGCTACATATTACAAGGATGAGTTAAAATGCAATTTCTTGTTATATACTAGCTTAAAATTCTCACACTGTGCAGTCTTTTAAGATAGGTTCTGCTTAGGCCTAATTGGGCCTCCAGTCTGAAACTAAAGGGACCTCTGGTCAGTCTTAGAAATCAACAATGATAATTTGGAAGAAATAACTTTGAATTCCTCAATTCATTCCATGGAACTTCAAAACCTCACTTTAACCCTGATTCAGGCTATAAGTCCAATTCAGGCCAAAAGACCAATTTGGACTGAAAGTCTGATTTGGGCCAAAATTCCAATTCAAGCCAAAAACTGAGTTCTTCAAATCACAAACTCGGCGGAACTTCAAAACCTCAGCTCACAAAACGTCTCACTTTAATTCTGATTCCTTGGCATTTTGAAGAAATAAAATTGATTCCTCAAATCACAAAATTTTGGAAAGATTTTAAACTGAATTTCAAACAAAACTTTTAAATTCACAAAGATTTTGCATTACTTTAAACTCAATATAAATTAAAATTTAAATTTTTAACTGTTCCTTTCTCATCCGGACACAAATCCCAATGCTGGATGTTCATGCACCAAATGAAGGGCAGATTTTCAAACCCATGATCATCCTGATTCCAAAAAGGTAGAGCAAGTATGGCCCGAGTTAGAGTGCTTTCAGGTACATGGACAGACAGGCAGAATTTGCCATTTATTTATTTAGAAACAATAAGGAACACAATCAAACACACTGTATATCAATATATAGCTATACATCACATATACACGTCCCTCCTTCTCAATATAGTCACCCTCTTTATCAATACCAATGTTCCACCTACAAATGAGGACATGTATCCAAGCTTTGTAAAACTCAGCTGGTTGCTAGTGTAGCCAATTCCATATAGCAGTTTTCACTTCTACATCACCACCTGACTTAGCACCCCCAGACTTCCATTTCTTTGGTTCAATGAAAAAAAACTGAGAGGTAAACACTATAGTGGGATGGGCTCCAATGGACTCCATCTTACCCTAAACACATTACTGTTGCAATGGCTACAGCACATGTGGTTGACTGCTTTCCCTTCTGAAGCCAATCTATTAATAATGAGGGTGGGGGCTATACTGATTAGATAGGTATTCACAGCTGGGACATGAATGATCTTGAACAAAAAAAAAAAAATCAACATCTGCTATCAAGGGTTTAAAGAAATAGGACTCAAGTTAAACCTTTCCAAAAAAGAAACAATGATTTGGATTTAGAATAAAATTAATGACAGCCTGTATCCTGAATTCATCAACAATATTCAGAGTGCAGAATTAATAAATACTAAACACTTCAAACAAAAAATGGATCATTTATAACATCATTTTAGAATAGGAGATAAGGAAAGTGAATATAAAACAGTTTCTTCTTTAGATTTTTAACAAGAATATCTAAATTTCTAGCCGGAGCACCAAACCAGCAATATTCAAAGCAAGGATGAACTTATAAATAATAACTACTTATAAATATGTAAGATAGATTCTGGCGAGAAAAATTATCTAGCATGACACAATGAACCAAATTTCCTCCCACCAGAAAGAGTTATAGATTCAAGATAATCTTCCCACTTCAAGGGGATTTTTTTAAGATCATTTTGAGTGACTTTTTTTTTTGTTGTTTGATCAAAATACGGGTTTTTAAACGTCAAAATCCAACATGTGATACACAGTGATCTCCCATTACACACAGTGGTCTCCCCTTATCTGTAATTCCAGGTCAGCTCAAATGTAATGGTCACTTAATAATGATCCCAAAACACAAAAGTAGTGGTGCTGGTAAAAACTAGTTTTTTTTTTAGGAAGGCGATGAAATTCTTCAAATTAATAAGGAGAGAGAAAATTTTTTATGATGAGTTTACACAGAACTGCAGTAAAAATATAAAAAAATATACTGAACAATTTAGCTATGTTGTGATGTAATATGTTATACAGTACAGTTTTTTTAGTGTGATTTTCAATAAAAAATTCAAATTTAAAACATTTTATCTGATAATTTGTGCCCAGCAATATTAGTGTAATATGCACTTTTATATATTTTTTGTTTTTATTAATTATGATCTAACATATCTTATTCATTAAGTAGCCTTTTTTGTAATCTTTTACAATTTTTTTACATGGTTTTTTGCTTATCAAATACAGTAAAAAAAATTACATATTTTGTTTGTGGTGATTCATAATTAGAATTTTTGTTTGAATATATTTTCCATTCAATGTATCTAATACAAAAAATAACTACTTTATTTGGATTTATTCACGAAATAAAATTTTGAAGTTAGTTTGTAAGCAAAAACCTGTGGAAATTGTGTACTTCTGTCCATTTTTCTAGATGATCTTTAAAACAAAATTCTCAAATATTGATAAAAGCAATGAATCTAATTTTTGGTGTTAGTACTTATCACATCAAACCCCAGCTTTTATCCTGAGTGCAATGCTGATTTTCTTAAAAAATGTGAAAAATCAACCTGCACTATTCACCAGGTGTATCCATCTTTCTAAAGACAAGATTACTGCATATTCGTACTATACTTCAAGCTTCTGCTGGTATCATTGAACATATTCACCACTGATAAGGCAGGACTAATGTATATATTGACTAAAAAATAGATCTTTCTCCAATACTTTTTTGCTAAATCAATGAGATAATTGCAACAATATTCAAGATACTTAAAAGGTGTGGCTCTTTCTTAAAATTCCTAAGCAACAGTTTTTATTTCTTGTGCTACTTCAGTAAGAGTCTCAGTAACATGTTTGCATTTTAACCCTAACTGCCCATTGCTAAATCCCTGGTGTCTGAGCTGAATTGTTGAAAATTCTGAACATGTGATGTCAATGCAAATAAATTGATATATTTCAACAACCTCTGGAAATCAAGTAATTGTGCAAAAATTGGTTGGATGCACACACAGGAAAAGAAAGGGCGGAAGGTAGTGCGAGTCCAATACATTCTCTAGGCAAAACAAATCCACACTTCTCTCCACATCTCAATCTCCAATATGCCACTCCCTGTCAGTAGCGAAAAGCAAACTCCTGTTGAATGAGCGTACCATGCTTTTATGCACCTGACCCAGCCCTTCGCGCAGCCAGTGAGTGCCCCAAAACAGCCAATGAAAATGGCTACAAGCAACATCACCACTTTCATCAGCACAATGTGCTGCCCAATTCACTGTCCATCTGAAGCTTGCCGATTCACCATCTCCACATTCCCTTGCAAAATAGACACGTGACTCTGGCCCTTTTGGGTTGCCGAGGTAAGTCACTGCTACAGTAATAAAAAATGAACTTTATACAAAAGTAAAATGATTTCCCTTTCAAATGTTACAAAATTTAGCATCCTTCATATTACTGGTCATGAGATATGGTTTAGGAAATATACAACCTTCTAAAAATTTGTTTATATTTTTTCTTGCATATTTTCAGAAAAAATTGTATGTTGAAGTTTCTCACAGGGATTTTAGTGCCACTAAAAAGAGAATTTAATCACCCTTTCTAATGACCAAAGCAAATAACCAGATAGGACATTATATATTGAATTTCACTTTGTATATCAATCATTTTTTGGGAAGCCACATGATAGGAAGGAAAACTGGGTTTGCTCAGTTTAACACCACAGAAATTAAGGTTTGTTTTTGAACTAAAATGTTTATGCTGATGTGACTACCCATGAACATAGAAGAGAGAAAACGCTTAAAATTTAAAACTATTTTTTTTATCTATATTTTTGGTACATAGTCTGATTTCAATTAGTTTCTTTTTTTTTAGGGGGTAATCATGTTGCCATCACTTTCATTATTAACCTTTAATACACTGCATTATTCACTACTTTCCTTTCTACTGCATTGTTTTTCAATGCACTATTTAATTTCCCTCATGGTCATTTTCTGTTGCCATAGCGGGATATGACAACACAACTGCTAAATTCAAACATGCTATCATTTATTCATCTGTGTTACTTGCAGTGGCAGGATAAAATTTTTGCTTTGCAAACAAAGTCACCTCCAGAAAGTTAAAAGTTCAATATCCCACATTATGATAATAGGAGATGTTGGGCATAAATTTATTGTGGATGATCTGCAGATTAAAGTACTTTCTATACATTTTCGTTTTAGTAAATTGTTTTATCTATTAGTCAGATTAACAATTTCTTAAATCAAAATTATGATCAGACTCATTAATAAAAGAGGATCTTGATCAATACACTGAGTGACAACACTTCACCAGACAATAGAAAAATCACCTCTAATGAGAAATTTCAGTAAACTTAAATAATGCCTAATGGTTAAATCCAATTTGACAGGAAGGGAGACAAGCCTGCTACTGCCGCTGCTTAGAACATATTCATTAAGCTGAGAAGAGGTAGCTTAATATCTTCAGAAATCTTTTAACCAAGGATTGTGAGTTCAATCCTCCATAGGACTATAAGTATCAGCCTAGTTAACACTCATTATAATGAGTAACTAATGCCCTGAGTGTATTGTTTTGTAAAAGATTCCTTGTGTTTATATAAGTTTTTATTTATATTTATATATTTGTAAATTCCTTGAGGTTTCTCCTATATATTCCTTGTGGCAACCATTACATGTGATAGAGTAAATTCCTCTTTCAAGTTTTAGCTTATTATTATTATTTTGTATTCAACCCTTTTATTGTTTTAGAAGTAGTTGTAAGACATTTTATGTTAAGTTTAAATTAATTCTTTTCATATGTAAAGTTTTGAAAGCGTTGGTGGGTAGAATAATATATTTTAATTCTTTGGATTTGTCAGAAAAATCCACTTTTCTGATTTTAAATATTTTTGTTCATTTGGTAGACGGTGCCTCTGGTTAATCATGTGAAAATGGTTAATGCTGTATATTGAAATACAGTGCTATCTGATTTCGAGTGCATTCAGGTGTAAGCAGGTGAAAATTGTTTTAAAAAAAAAAAATAATAATAATTAAGAAAATAGTTCACCAGTGTATTTCTGGAGGATAACATTTTTAAGGTAAGCAGTATTTGTAATTAATTTGTGCTCAATATCCAGAGAAAGGGCATTAATAACAGCAAATTTGAAGAGGAGTAGTGGTTTATATCTTGTCTCCTGTTCAGAATTGGGTTTCCGGTTCCTTCTAAAGTCTATTTCCACACTATATTTCTAACGTCTCTGGCTGAGCTCTGAAATGTTATTCACTAATTTAATCTTGACCTTGTAGTGGAGGACCATGTGGTGTGTGAATGTGTGAAGAGAAGATGAGTTATCTCTAGGTTATGGCTTCCGCTGGCTGGTCCAGCTACATAAGAATGTTGGACTTTAATGGAGTCCAAAGAAACAAACAAGACCGATATACATGTATGCGAACAAATATATATTAATAACAAATAGATTAATACACGAATTACAAATACATAGAAGACATGAATAAAATGTTACAGTCTGTATGGAAAGTTGTGTGTGTGTTGAGTTGAATGTCCGTACGGGGTGAATTTTGTTTTAGCATGTTCCCAGAATATGGGAAACGCTGGTTGTGTATAAGAGTTCACATATTGGAAATTTTAAGAGAAAGTTTTATATACCTCACCTCACGTGCGAGGTTGCGGCCCGTGTCCGAAGTCGAGATAGTTGCTCGCATGTGCGCGTAAGCAGAGAAAAGAGGAAGAGGCGAAAGGTCAGCCAGTATTTATACTCCCGGGAGAGAGAGACCCCTGTTGAAGGGTTAAGGAAACGAGGAGGAGCTAACTGCGACAACCTCTTCAAAGTCTAGAGATAGCAGCTATCTTTCCTGCATTTCTTACCCTTTCTTATGCTAATACTGTATCACACAGTAACCCTCTACCTAGAGTGACTCTTGGGATTTGTAATGGGTGAACATGGGTATAAAATAAAAATAGATTCATTCAACAGATCTTTCCAGACTTTGATTTTTAATATCAAAATCCCCTGACAAGTTGATCCCATATCCAGAAGTCAGAAAAGATAAGTTGAACACCTAATTTTATTTGTTGCTATCACGAATTTCATATAAGTTAGATCAATTGCCCTTAGAAAATGCCATGGTTAAAAATGGCTCTGAGTGAATAAAGCTTATAGGTCTTAGCGAGGCTCATAACTTCATCGAATATCATGGACTGGTGCTAGGGAATCACAAAAAAAAGAACTGTACCAAATAGCAGGAACCACATCACTTGAGGACTACCAACAGCAGCAATAACTAAAATGGATAGCACATATAATTTTGAAGAGAAAACAAAACCATAATGAATATGCTGGCATTCCACACTACTTCAAATAAAAGGTTAGCAAGGAAACCACCATCAATACTGGAAAGAGCAATAACAGCTACTGGATTTGCAATACCTATTTTCCTGAAAGATTGCTTTATGAGAAAGATTTATTTTATAAATTTCAACTGGCAGAAGCACTGACTGCTCAGTTAATGAATGCTGAACATTTCCCTATAAGGAAACAGCTAATATTGCTATTGCCATGCCATGTCCCTAACTTTGAATTCTAAATTTTTATCGTCCAAAATAATTGATAACAACATGTGGTACTCATCTGTGAACACTCTTTTTTTTACAGAAGAGTCTCCAGACGGGATACTTCCCCAATCACTACAATCTTAATATCCTCAAGTCTAGAGTCAGCAATTATCTATCCTACATATCCTCACAATATGCACTTCTTTCACCCTTCTTAAATACCCTTACAACCACCTCATTCAGTAACTCTCTACCTTGAGTGGCTCTTGGGCCTTGTATTGGGTGAACAATAGTAATAATATGTTATATATATATATTTATGGTTTTTTTGTGCATGTGTAACAATTAAAGGACAGTGTGCAAAATAACGATGACCCATGCAATTCTGTCCAAACTTGGTCCAGTTGACACATACGGAAGAGACATTGTATATATAATACACCACATATATCTTCAAGAATGCTTTGTTCATTTTTAGAAATTCATTCTAAACTTTAAAAATTATAATTAAAAAAAGAAAATAATAATATGGGAGCGATTCTTGTAATAATTCATTTGTCATCGAAAGAGTTTTTTTTTTTTATTCACTCTATATCCTTCATTTATATTCTTTACGATAGCAATTAAAAGATTATACAATTAAATAATTACATAGTTTTAATGTAGTTTTTATGTTCTGATTCGGAGCATATCGTGTGGAATTTGGTAATAGCTTGAGAGACAAAATAAATTTTTAAAAATCTGATGATACGTTTCTCTTAGTAGAACGAGAAATAAGCAGACTCTGGATTTACAGATTGAATCTACAGACTGTCAAGTATTACTCAGACCTTCCAAAATTTATTTAAATTATTCAAACTATTATCCTCATCTTCACTGCAATATTCCCAATGTTTCTGCCAATGTACACTCTGGCCTTCTTCAGGTGATTGGAAATTCAAACCAAACCCTTTATTTTGTCCACTAGAGTAGATTGCTCTAGTTCCACATGTCATGCTTCTTCCAGATATCTCAGTTATTTCCCTTTTCCCTCCATATGTGGTACATGGCAGCAGCTCCAAAAACTGGAATAGGAAGGTACAAGAGGTTAACAGCACTCAGAAAACAGCTTCAGTCTGCTTATCTTATGTGAAGGGATTATCGGAGAAAATACAGGGGATCTGTGGTCTATATAACATCATGACAGTCTTCAAAAGTGGTTCAACATTTCGCAGATACCTCTTCCGATGACACAGGTACACTTGCAATAATAATAATTTTCTAATTTTCAGTTGTTGCTGTTGTTAAACGTCCTCAAGTGAGACTTATCAGCTTCATTTACACAAAAGCATTTTTAACCATGGCATTTTCTAAGAGATCTGTAACAATTCTGGAAAAGAAGCTAGCTGAGTGGAACTTCCTCCTTACCAATGGAAGCAATTAATCTAAATTTTTTAGAAATTAATTTTCAGCTCTATTTTCACTGAATTGATGACAAAATTTTAGATGATAAATTTATTGGAGTTGATCAATTCTATCTCAAATTAAACTGTTATATGAATAAATTATTTTTCACTCTGCAACCACTTTCTCACAGATGAGACATCACAAGCCCCTTGAGTGAGTGTTCCAATAAAGTACACTCCTTAGTTTTACCAGTTCTAAGACCTGCCATCCCATGCAACAAACCACCCCCTTTTCCTTCATATCCCCCTGGTGAGATGTAAGCTCCACTGAAGCAGCTTCTTCTCAAGAACTGATGCTTTGTGGAACCAACTCCCAAGAAGCTACTTCCCCAATCACTACAATCTTAACATGTTCAAGTCTAGGGTTAACCATCATCTTGTGCACATATCTGCATAAGCTGTACCTTACTCTATAACCCTCTACCTTGAGTGGCTAGAGGGCTTTGTACTGGGTGAAAACCACTGTAAAAAAAAAAAAAATTTTTTTAAATTACAATTTTTTTTTTCTTTTCACAAACTGAAAAATACAAAATGGGCACAAAAAAAAAATGGATTGAAATTTGGTTCATGAATTTGGTGACATGGTAATTGTGAGTTCAATCCCGGGGTTAGGCAGTGTGTACTTTGACTCAGTGGAAAAAGTGCAAGCAATAACTGAGCAATATCAAAAATAAGAATGAGAGGAGATATCCCTAGACTCAGGCAGTGGAATGAGAACAGACTGTTCCCCGTAGATTAAGTAAAGTGTTAATATCTGTCCTATCTCTGAGATGAGGTATCAAGATTACATGCATTATTTACATTACTTGGACCATTATCCTCATTGCAATATTCACAACGTTTCGGTCATTGTACACTCTGGCCTTATTCAGGTGGTTGGAATTTTGAATCGAACCCTTTATTTTGTCCACTGTAAGAGGCATAGCACGTGGCACTAGCATAATCTACCCCAGTGGATAAAATAATGGCTTTGGTTTGAAATTCCAAACACCTGAAGAAGGCCAGAGCGTACAGTAGCCGAAACGTTATGAATATGGCAATGAAGATGAGGATAACCGTCCAAGTAATGTAAATAATGCAAGTAAAGTGTTACGTTCAGAATTCCCTGTAGTTTACCCAGATCAACATAGACCCGAGGCAAGCCAGTGGGCACAATGGCAAAAACATTGATAGCAACAACAAAGTAGTCCACATGTAAATAAATATATTTATACTACTTACAGTGTTAGAATCCTAGTTAAATATCATATTTCTTTGAATAAGTGTAAACATACAATATGGCCCTCACCCAGCTTCCCACTGACCAGCCAATGGCTACCCCATGTTTTCATCTCTATTCATATTAGTGTCAGTTTTCTGGGCTTTCTAACCATGAGACCCAGGTTCGAATCTCACTATATTCAATTTGTCAATAAGATGGGACAATCCTAGCATGCAGATTTTTTGGAGAATGACTGAAAACCATACCATAAGTTGACACAAGTTTTGTGAATGACAGAAATATTTGGGAGACATCAATGGTTGTGCTAGCACATGGTCACAAGTCATCGTGTGCCGGCCTCGTTCGGGCTTCTGATCTCCCAGAAACTGTAACTAAAGTCTGCTCAGCATAGTTGCAGTATAAACCACATGTGGGCACTGTCGGTGTTAAATAATCACCGCCAGAGTGGGTGTTTGCAGATGTTGCCACAGGGATTCACTATCTGCCCTAGTAGACAGGTCTACTGCAAGCTCAGAAGGAAATGAAAGATGAAAACAGACAACATGGAAAAAAAAAACGAGGACTCAAAATCGTTTCTGATATATTTAGGCATTTATTTCAGGGCTTCACTTGCATAGTCCTGGTGAGTAAGTAGATGACATGTGGAACAACTTCTACCATGTTGGACTAACAGATCACCTCTCCCTTTTAACTCTTACTCCCACCAACTCTTGGCTCATCTCAGCATCGCAACACATCTCTAGCAACTCAAATGGGTGGCATCAGAAATATCTGAGAGACAGTCTGTTCCCTGCCAAGGAAAGACCAGAACTAACTTCTTCAATCCCAACAGTGGCTGTTAATATGAACCTGTGGCCAGAAATTCTCAATATCCGGTTTGCTGTCACTTGATCCCAAAACCTTTCCCATATTTATTCATCTGTTCCCTTTCAGCCAATTGGATGCTACTTAGAAAACCCGGACTTCAAAGATTTTATCTGCCAGCCATAAAGCACAAAACTTGAGATCGAGATAAAAATCACACCTCCATACTATATGTGGTTGCCCCAGTCATAAGTATTTGAATGAAATGTTTATTTCATGTTTCATCTGTTTCTACATATTTCTCAGTACTAGGTTCTATAAGCCCCCTACTTGAGTCTTAGAGGCGTACAATCAAGTAATGGGCCCCTCTGCACATCACTGGTCTGACTACTTAAAGAATAAAGAAAGCGGTTATAAACTGTGATTAAACAGAAACTGGAAATATTTTAACTTCAGTTTTGTCTATTTTTATTGATATCAATCAATATGACACGGCCTAATATCTTTTCAAAAGTCCATTGAATCGGTCAGTACAATCCCACAAAGTTCGTTTGGCAGTTTTTGCCGCCAGTTCTGCTCTCGTCCATTACCCTGAGGGTAACTATTCCTCTACAAAATCAACTCCCTATACTTTGTGAGAAGTACAAAATACATAGACGGTAGAGAGCGATGAAGAAAAACAGCAATGGCAAAAAGACACCTGCTGAAGCCAAAACACACATAGTCGCCAATTCAGAGAACCCCAGGTTGGTGAACATGCGCAGATGCAGAATCAGGATGGTCTATATATCCACGACGATGGATAAAAACAGGGAGGGTTGTGGAAACATTGGGCAGTTGTCGCAGTTAGCTCCTCCTCATTTCCTTAATCCTTCAACAGGGGTCTCTCTCCCACGAGTATAAATACTGGCTGACCTTTCGCCTCTTTCTCTTTTTACGGCTTACGCACACGTGCGGCCAGCTGTCTCGACTCAGGCCCCGGGCCGCAACCTGAGGTGAGGCAAAAAAAAACTTTCTTTTTTTTTTTACTTATTCCAATATGTGACCTCTCACACATACAGCGTTTCCCATATTCTGGGAACACGCTAAAAACAATATACGCGTTCGTACGGACACTCAACACACTCACCATAACTTCTCCATACAACACTCTGTAACCCTTCATGTCATTGTAATTTGTTATTAATATATATTTGTTTGCATACATGTATATCGGTCTTGTTTGTTTCTTTATCTTCTTTGGACTCCATTATAGTCCAACATTCTTATGTAGCTGGACCGGCCAGCAGGAAATCTTAACCCAGAGATATCTCCTCACATCTTCACACATTCACACCCCGCACGGTCCTCTACACAGTAACGAGTGCGCATAGTCGGTAGCAACCGAGTTACACTGCGTAACCGTCGATTCCCCGAAAGATATTACAGGTCGGAGATATGCACGAAATTTATTGCACTTGATTTTTTTCTGTTTCTACACATCAGACTATATAAAAATCAGGAATAAAATATGAATGCAAAACTTAAAACTAAATCCGCCATATAGAGCATTCGATATTTATATAAATATATAAAAAATATATAACAATATATATATATATATATATATATATATATATATATATATATATATATATATATATATAAAAGTGGACATAGAAGTCAGCACTTAGAGGCGACAGTCTGTTTCATGCTAGTGCAATCGTCAGGCGACTAGTGCTGTTATTTTTCTCGGCTACTTATATAAGGGTCAGTGGTGCATTATGGGTAGTCTATTTTGGCGGTTACTTTTACCGGAAAACAAACAAAAAACAAGCAAAATAATTTGACATAAATAAATAAACAAATAAGCCACTTCCGGTAAAAGTAACCGCCAAAATAGACTACCCATAATCCACCACTGACCCTTATATAAGTAGCCGAGAAAAATAACAGCACTAGTCGCCTGACGATTGCACTAGCATGAAACAGACTGTCGCCTCTAAGTGCTGACTTCCATGTCCACTTTTATATTTACACACGCTCTATCTCTGATATTGAGCACTTTACCCCATAAATATAGCACACTTTAAGACTATATTTCTGCATATATATATATATATATATATATATATATATATATATATATATATATATATAAAAATATAAAACAATATCTCATATTAAGGTTTTGTTTTTTTAATAAATTTGAGAAATCCCCAGACATTTTGCCGGGAGTGTATATTTTTACTATACTGAAAAGCAAATTTTCACAGTTGCATTATTATTTTTTTTTATCATTTAACCCAAGCATGGAAATAAAGCCACTAAGACTCAAGGGGGGTTACTGCAAGGTCTGATTATTTTACTATGCTAGTTTCTTCTCCGGCCCTTTTCGCCCGTGGAACTCTCTTCTGGTAGCTCTTTAATGATGACCATGAAAAATTAAAATGCTATATCAATCGTTATCTTCTTCTTAATTCTTGTTATTTTATTGTTCGCTCTCCGTAATGTTCTTATTTTTCTAATATTTCTTTGAAGTCAGTAGACACCTTGTGTCTCGGGCGGTTTATTGCTTTCAATGGTGTGAAATAAAAGAAATGCATATTTTTTTGTTTAATAGTTTTGCTTTATGGGAGTTAACTGTAGATATTGTTATGTTAGAGTTATCTCCCATGCACTGCCATATAGACGATAATGGCGGACTGTCCTTAAATGGCCTTGGGGAAGGTGCACAGCAAACATAACTGGAAAAAATATTTGAACACTCACGTACTGATGAGAATTTGCTTTGTACTGATTTATGTCTCATATTTTCCATCGTCTGACATATCGTAGCCAAGACAATTCAGTTTCTATGCATGTTTCTTTTGATGCCTTCAATTCGTGTGAGGCATCTTTGGTTGTCTCTCTAACTAAAAAGTTATAGGGCTTATGAAATTTTGGATGTCCCTAGGCTAATGAAATTATGCCCCCACTCAGACTGAACGACTATTTAACTCACCCACACACGCCTTGAATATATATTTTTTTACTCGTGTCGCAGTTAGCTCCTCCTCAGTTCCTTAATCCTTCAACAGGGGTCGCTCTCCCCTGAGCATAAATACTGGCTGACCCTTCTCTCTCTCTCTCTCTTTTTTCGAATTAGGCCTCGGGCCGCTACCTCGCGCGGAGGCGAGGTAAAATCTCTCTTTTGCCACTTACACCAAATATGTGACCTCTCACAGATACAGCGTTTCCCAAATTCCGGAAACGCGCTAAGAACAATACACGTACGTGCGAACACTTACAACACACACACACACATTATTTCTCCATACAAACAATATGTAACAGTCCATGTCTTTGTTTAACTTGTTTTGTTATTAATATATATTTGTTTACCCATGTATATCGATCTTGTTTGTTTTCTTTGTCTTCTTTGGACTTAATTAAAGTCCGACATTCTCATGTAGCTGGACCGGCCAGCAGGAAAGTTTAACCTTCTGATATCTCTTCACATCTTCACCCCCACGGTCCGCTACACTCGTGATACATTTTAGCGACATTTACGTCGCTTGAATTAAAGTCGGTACATCCACTTTTCATCGAAAAAACAGCATAGCCTGATGAAAAAAGGCCCTAAACTTAATAAAAACAAAGTTTTATCATTAAAATGTTTGTTATTATTAAGAGGAAAGATCAAAGAATTTTTTATTATTTCATGAAATCTTTTAGTTTTTTCTAGCATCTTCGAAATTTTGATTAAAAATCTTGGTTTTTTTTTCCCGGGGTTGACGTAATATTTTCAATTAGTGGTTTTACGGTTTTTGTCCGGTGAAAAACTCATTGATTTGAAAATTCTTGCAAAAATGAAATTTTAATGAAACTTAAATGTTTTCTGATATTTTTTTTTTAGAAAATCTCGGTATATATATACGTAATCACCACTACTGTTTGTTTTATAAATTCATTTCTCTGTTATTTTAACTAAATTAAATAATATTTTTTCAGTCAGATTAATTATACTTTAAATCAGCTAATATCCCTCAAATAAAGTTTCAGAAAAGCATATTTTATTTTTGGAAGATTTTTAACCGAGAATTAGCTTTTGTTTACAAATGTGTCAAGATGTGTAAAAAATGGCCGATTTTAATGATTTTATTGAAATCAACCAAATAATAAAATCTAAAAAAAGATTTCAATCAATATAATTTCTACTTGGAATACACCAGAGTATTTGGCTTCCTGGAAATAGTAAAATGAATCATTTAGCTTTCAATTAAAGCTAAAACGAATGCGTATCCCCGACGAATCCCTCGAACTGGGGTTGGGGAGGGAACCTGGTTGGGGGTCTCGGGTAGTGCTTCGTGACACTCACTATGTTATCAACATTTGATTTTATTTTCTACTTATATAGGTTATAAATTAAACTAAGCACAACCGATTATAAAAGAAGTCATTCTGGTGTCTTTTTTTTTCGTTCAAATCCGTAATTTTTTTTTTTTTTTTTACAACCTGTCAGCTTTGCTCTTTGATATGAATTTTTGGGACCTTCTCAACACAATCTCCACCTACCAATTCGGTGAAAATAACATTTAATTTCGGACTAGAGAACGTATCGATTTTTAAAAATAATTTTTTATACATTATTTACATTATTCGGACTATTGTCCTCATCTTTGTCGCCATCTTTATTACAACGTTTCGGCCTTTCAGTATCTGTCTATATTTTTCAGATGAGGTATTATGTACACTATTTACATTATTCGGACTATTGCCTTCATCTTTGTTGCCATATTTATTACAACGTTTCTGCCTTTCAGTATCTGTCTATATTTCTGAGATGAGGTATTATGTACACTATTTACATTATTCGGACTATTGTCCTCATCTTTGCCGCCATATTTATTACAACTTTTCGGCCATTGTATGCTCCGGCCGTCTTCAGGTGGTTGAAATCTCGAACTGAACCCTTTATTTCGCTCACTGTGGTAGACTGTTCTAGTTCCACATAGATGTCAGTTATCAGTTATCTCCTGTTAATTTCCCCCTGAAAGTTCTCCTCTGCCTTAACCGGGTATTAGGTCCTGTCACTGGATCTAATTAACGCCTTTATCCACTGTGCCATGTGTCCTTTTTTATATATATATTTTTGGGGGTTTGAATGTTACAAAAAATAAAAAATGCTACCGAAAGTTGAAAAACAAATAAAAGACTACTTCAAACAAAATATATAAAATAATAAAAATATATATATATAAAAATAAAAAAAGTATATATATATATAATAATAAAAAAAAAAATATATTTAAATTTTCCATAATTATTAATAACATTTATCATAATATTAATAATAATTATCTAATTATTTACATTATTTACATTGTTCGAACTGTTGTCTTCATCTTTATAGTCATATCCCCGACATTTCGGCCGTTGTACGCTCCGGCGTTCTTCAGGTGATTTTAATTTCGAACTCAACCCTTTATTTCGTTCACCGGAGTAGATTTTTCTAGTTCCACCTGCCATGGCTCTTCCTACACTGATGTTATCTCCCTTTGACTCAATTTTCCAAGTTTTCTGTTCACCACTGCCGTAGCCCGGTATTGAACTCACAACTCTTTGGGTCAATTAACTGGATCCGACCAAAGGTTTTATACACAGGGTCATGTATCCTTGAGGACATCAGTGTAGGAAGAGACATGGCATATGTAACTAGGACAATATACTCCGGTGGACGAAATAAAGGTTTCGGCTCGAAAGTCCAAACACCTGAAGAAGGCCGGAGCGTAGAGCAGCCGAAACGTCGTTAACTTAACAAATTAATAAAAATATTTTGTAAAAACGAATTAAAACTAGAAATTAAAACAATAGAAAATAACTAAAAAACCTGTTTAATAATAAATCTGATAAATAAATTCTCTTTTTTGAGGTCCACTTTTGTTCCTTTGACCTTACTTTTTACAGCAATAAAACACAATTTCTATGGATTCTTAAGTTCAACTGGAAAAGCTTGAGACCAAAGTTTACACACCTGTGTGAAAAGTCCATACATTGGCATCATTCCTTTAATTTTTATTTTTCATGTTTTTTGGCATAGAAATGAGAAAAGGAATAATTTGATAGTGAAAGAAAAGATAAATAAATGGTTGGTGAATATATACAATGCCCCCCAAAATCAAAGAGTGATAAAAAAAAAAGAATCTTGTATATTAGAATTGTTACATTTCCATTTCATAGTCTAAGAGACTTATCTCAGATTTCACTGGCAAACTGAAGGAAAACTTTGCCTTTGATTTCAAAACTCACTTCAGCATATAAAAGTGTTTTATTTTCTTTTTTGGATGCTAGTCAATTTCATTTATGTACGTAGAGTTTAAATTTGTATAAAATGATCTTTATATAAAAAGAAGTCAGGATCATCGAGTCAATTCGAAAGATCTTTTCTTTAGTTGCATAGTATGTGCTTCAACAGGGTTACATACAGTTTTGAATTCAGCGTTTTCCTTCTAGATCGGTTACTAGCTAAGGCTATAGTCTTTCCTATTGTTTACCCAGAAGCTTTGCTATTTATGATTACTAAATATAGTTTTTACTTGATACTAATATCACTTAATCAGTACGTATTAATACAGAATTTTAAAAGTCAATCGATAAAACATAATTTAATTAATCATAAATAAATTAGAAGTGAAATAAAACAGTAGATACAAACAAAAGAATAAGAAAAAAGCAAATGAATTAAAACATGCAACGTATTTACTGATTTCATTTTAGACTAAGACAGAAGAAATCTTATCACAATGACAGGGACGTGCTTAGTTGCGAAGAGAAATTGATTAATAGTTTATTAATTGTTAAATGATACCTTGTGAATGAATGATAACATTTGATTATAAGACATTTTAATCTGCTATTTTTCTCCATTTTTTCCCCAACTTCACTCTCGATTTGCTTCTCTCTTTCTCATCTCCATTATTTATACATGTAGTGAACAAAAAAAAAACAACATCTAGATTTAAAATTCAAATGCTAAGCACTGACTCATTGAGTTTGTTAGAAATGAAAAAGACTTGAATTTACAAACTTTGCTTAACACACACGCAAAATCGAATCCAAAACAAAACTTGTACAATTCCACACCTTGATGCGAAATGTTTTTCGGCCAATAGAAAATTAGGAAAAATTTAAAAAGAAAATCCAAATAATC
This sequence comes from Acanthosepion esculentum, assembly GCA_964036315.1. Lineage (NCBI taxonomy): Eukaryota > Metazoa > Mollusca > Cephalopoda > Sepiida > Sepiidae > Acanthosepion > Acanthosepion esculentum. The sequence goes on along the minus strand of OZ038493.1, from coordinate 95,499,286 downwards.
TTCAATTCTCAGAAACAAATTCTTTCACGGACCTTTTCGCGAGCCAAGGCAAAAATGTGTTCATCGTCCAATGAAAAGGCCTGAATCATATCCGGGAGTGAATTCCCAAATGACTTTTTCAAGCCCCCAAAACAAAATAAAAGACGGGCAAGTTCGCCTGTCACCAGAGAGAAGGAGACGAGCGTAGTAACACCTCCCTTGACAAACGTCAAGCGATCGTTAATATTATCGCTACCCTTCTTCCTCACCTATTTTATACTTGATAAACTAAAGGAACATTTAAGACTGAGTGCTTACTTCAATGACATTCCTACCCTTCGATAACGCTGATACAGTCATACATACATACGTTCCTGTCTACGTACACATAAACTCATTCTTGCAAGGACTACTACAAACATTTTGACGACCTTGTATCAACCAAAAACAATTAATTTTATTTGTAAAGACCTTAATTGATTTATATGTGTATAAATTTGTTGTTCACTTTACAATTTGATTTTCTTGTTTTATACCCCTCTTATGGTGGGCTATCTAACTAACAAGGCCAAATCAAACTAACCTGTTCCCATACTCATACACATCATTATAACTGATAACCCACTATATACACACATACGTGTGTCCGTATGAGACTTGTTGAAAAGTTCTCGACCCGAGCAAGAACAAATTCAACAAATTCGGACTTTTCATTACATTTTCCGAAGTAGTCGGGACTGAGAAATGTTCACCCCAACCATATATAATTCAATTGTTCATATATATTCTTCAGTTGTACGAATCCTATTTTGCTTTGTTTCATTAAACAGACCAAATCACTATCAGCAGTGATAAATTCTCATACTGTCATTATGATTAGCTTCGAATAATTCTTAACCGGAAGTAGAAGAAGAAGAAAATACTGAACTTGGTCGAAAACGGCGGACGTTTGCAGGATCAGTGCCTACTTATTTGTGACTAAAAAATACCAAAAATCAGGGAGGCTCCACGCATAACTTACGTCATAAAAAATAGGAAAAGAAACCAACGCCGAAAAAAAACACAATAAAAACTAATTTTGGCCAACCAAAACAATTGGCACAAAATGACATTTGATATTAGCCGAAACCAATGTTCATGCCAGAGTCACGGAGCCTGGTCAAAAGGTTATAAGCTGACACCGCTGAGCTAGAAGCAAAAAGGACGGCGAGACTGCAGAACCACGACCGTGGAGAAACCAGTCCTGCAAGATGAGTGAAGAAGTATTCAAGAGGTCATATGCTGATAATATTTCTCTCATGCTTTGTGTCGAGAAAAACACATAGGCCTATTTTTACTATTACTCCTACCCCTGTCATGATTTGACTTCAAACTAACCCTTCCGGACCTCTCCATGCATAACACCAATATCGGCCTTATAAATGAACATTTCTCTACACAGAATATCAAAATACTCACTCACCACACTGAAGAAAATAAATAAAAATATATTATTTATTTTATACCCTTAAGTCAGTTCGTTTTATTCTAAAGTTTCCAGTAAAAAAAAATTCAAAAACTAACAAGCACTATATCAACAAAATTATATGACCCAAACATGTTTGAAAGAATTATTGTTTTTGAAATAAGTCTTATTTACATGATATGAACTTGCAGCGAACAAAGACACTAAAAATCAGGAAAAATATATATATATATATATATATATATATATATATATATATATATATATATATATATATATATATATATATATATATATATTAAACTGTGCAGCTTATAATTTATATAATAAAGAAACAATTTATACAAAGAATTAAATAGCAATGTTAATGTGATTAATGACGAAATCACTTCACTAACAAGACTTAATGAGACATTAACTTACTATTAATTCCTTGAATAATAAGATCCTTATATTTGAGTTGTTGTCAGATGGAAGACACATGCTAAGTACATTCGAGAATTACAAACTGTCATCTTCAATGCGGGTCTCATGTCCAGAATGCATCCTACTCGACTTCCACATATCCTGTTTGGAGAACTCGCCAGCGACGAGAGGCTACGCGGAGGCCCAAGTATCAAGATATCCCTGATACAGGCCAACATCGACCATGGGACCCGGGAAACCGTTGCTGCAAATCGGCCTTCCTAGTGTAGGATCATCCGAGGGGTGACCAAGACTTTCGAGTCAAGCGGTCAGCATAAAGAGGATCTGCGATGTTCTGTCAGGAGATCCCAACTCGCCCAACCGCATCTACCACCCACACTTCTCTGGGATTTCCGCTCACGACTCTTCAGGGACAGGCTGGGCCTTTCACAGTCATCTCCGTCGCAAACCAACACCAGACGGGATAAAGAGGGATAAGGAGAGACGATAGCGATCCCGATGCTCGGACCCGAGCATAGTAAGACTCAGTATAAATCTATGATCTGTTCTTTTTCAGTGTTTGCCTTTCTATATTCTCATCTGTATGCTTTTCACTGCTACTGGTCGAATTCTTTTCCTATCTTACGTTTTAAAATATTATGTTTCTTAAAGAATTAATCAATTTTGTTTTCAATCCCTTTTTTTGTTTAATCTGACTCATTTTTCATTATTTATATTCGGACTATTGTCCTCATCTTGTTGCTATGACAACGTTTCAGCCACTGAGCTCGCCTGCATTCCTCAAGTGTATAACGATCTGGGGAATCCACAGGGAATTATGAATCTGAACCCTTTATTTAATCTAAGTGGATAGATTGTTCTTGTTCCACTGCTCATGTCTAGTGATATCTCGGCTAGTTCATATTTAGTACTTGTAAGCGTTCTGAAAGCAAAGGAAATGTTTGTCGCAGATTAATTCCACAACGCAGAGAACAAATCACTGTAAGTTCAGACTCTAATATCGGGGGGGTGGGCAGAAAGAAATGCCGAAAACTCGATTTGCAGGTACTATCTCACGAATCCCAATGCACGTAACCAGTCAGAAAAAACTCACTCTCCGACGAACGCGGTCGCCAAAATATATCAATTTTTCCTCCTGATTCGAGAACACCAACTGCTTTTATCGGCCGAGCATTTTTTTTTTCATTCGTCGACAACTGGGAGAGGACGCTAAGTGTTTTGCATATCAAAATACTTTTATAGACTCCCCTGCGACGGACTTCTTTTCAATATAAATATTTCGTCTTCAGCATGTCATGCGGAATACGTGCACTTTTTTGGTAATTTTCTTTTCCGTCATAGGATACACGCGGCGGGCTGTCTCTTGGTTTGACGAGGTAAGTCGCCGTTTTCTTCGCTATAGTACTATTCCTAGATATGAGCAGTGGAACGAGAACAGTCTAGCACTGCGGATTACATAAGGAGTTAACTTCAGAATTCCCTGTACTTGAGGTAACATCCGAAAGGTAGTTATAACAACAGCAAGAATGATAGTCTGAATATAAATAGTGTAAAAAAGTGATAACTCCTGATCCCAGAAATTCAGATAGAAGTAATTTGACTCTTGTAATAGTAGATCATGACTTGAGGAACCAGATAATTCCTGAAGCGTATAGTGAGCCGAAAATTTTCTCTGATTCTTTACCAATGGATTGTATATATGAGATAAATTTCAGGCCTGAGAGAAACTTGAGACCCAGAAGGTGTTCAAATCAAGGAGCTTCATTCAGAATTCAACCGTTCATCGTAGCTGGAGAAAACTCGGGCTTGAACTGAGATAGTGAAACGATATTAGCTTGTTATTTTTAGTTTTTGAAAGTGACAGGTCAGTCATTTGGTATTATTGATTTATTATTATATGGCCTCTGTTGGTCCAGCAAACCAGCAATCCATTGCTATTTTGGGAGGGAAATTTTCCGAAAATTCATGGTATTCCTATCCTATGTTTCGTGTGTTGTGCTGTTGGACATCATTTCCTTTTTGGAATTTTGATTGCGTTTTTCTATTGGAAACAACAACAACAAAAAAAAAAAAATTTGACCGGTCGTAGAAATAGCAATTTATTAAATTTTGTTCGGCCTTTCATCAGATAATTCGTTATTTGCTCAAGTTCAGACGACTTTAGCATCCGTAATTAATCTGCGATAATTTGTTTTGCCCTTATCCACATTTAACACGCGATTCAATTAAACTTTGATTAGAATTAATCGATAGCTGTTAGGAAAGACGGTCTATTTTGGAGGAGTTCATTTCAAGAGCCGTGCAAATTTTTGTCGTTTTCTGTGTTATAATGTAAAGATCATCCTGTAGTAACTGTTTTTTTCTTATTATTTCAATTCACAAGGTGAGAAAATTCTCTGCCATTAACAATTCTAAGGCAAATATTATCGTTTTACTGTGTCTCTAAATTATCGAATGAATGAATAGCTGGCACATTGACGACTACATGATCGTCATATAATCAAACCAGAAGCTGAAATTGAAGCTGAAACGATCGGTATACATTATTATAAAGAATATTAATATGGAAGATTGTAGAGATAAGGTAAGCATCCCATTGAGAGGTTTTTTTATTAACAAAGTAATGATTCGCAGGAAAAAGTTATATGAATGGAACTTCCTTTTAACGAATGAAATATAAATAAAGAACGTGTTATTCAATCCTGTGTATGTGGCGTGGCGGGTTTTAAATGTGAAGGTCTTAACTGGTAGGACCAAGGACTGTATCTCATTTGTAGACTTTCTATAGAAAAAAAGACAGTGCAGCGATACGCTTGTATACATGCACATTATTTGTTCCAGTTTTTCGGTCTGATACAGGCGTTTCTTTTATTTATAAACTTTCAGGAAATAGACGATGACGACTCACCACAGATTCCTTCATCTTTTATTATCTGTGAATTGCCATTTCTTCTTGGGAAAGATAGCGGAGTGGTTCACTGTTACGATTTCCTCGATTTAGAATTCAGAGGTTTTCTTTCTCATGAAATTGTTACCACTCAAGGAAAGACCGATCAGTTTACCCTGCTATTTAACTCACAGCTACAGTTAGCGCTGAGAAAAGATGAATTGATGCCTTTTCCAGTCAGATGTAGTGACTAAATATTTCTTAACTCATAGCAGTTGTTTTTTCATTCAACTAAATTTAAATTAAGCTTTATTACCGTTACATCTGTCAATGAAAAGGCAGTAAACATTAGTCTTCGGGTGGTGCATCTTATCCCAAGGAATTTATTTTCTTAACTTGGAATCCATATTATTTCAGTAATAGACCAGCTACTATAATCATAAAGGAAATTGCTTGTTCCTTCCTTGGATACGCTCTACTTAGTTCTCGTAATGGGCTATTCTGTTTTTATCGCAAGGAAAGACGGAAAAGACATATCAGAGACGCAGTTTAGTTTCAGTAAGAAAAAGAAAGGAAGGCAGAGATCGAGAAGGCGATAACGCTTTCATGTATTTAACATCCAAAACATCGTGAATATGGCAATAAAGATGAGGGCAACAGTCCGAATAATGTAAATAATATAAATAGTTACAATACCACATCTCAGAAATATAGACAGTTGTTAAGCTCAAATGTTTAACGATGCAACAGGAGAAATACGTTTTTATTATTTTTTTTATTAGAATTCGCCATAAGCTTATCCAATCATTAACTTAAGAATCAAGTTTCATCAAAAAATTAAAATAGGAAAAACGTAATGTTCACAGTTACTTTTAGTTATTATTGTTATTATTATTGTTGTTATTGTTGTCATTATTATTATTATTATTATTATTATTATTATTATTATTATTCAGAGCATCTGATTTTGGTTGGTGGTAAGGATTTATTTTCTAGGTCAGCACTTGTGAAAGAAAAGAAAAAAAAACTATTTCTCTTTTTCATCATCAGGGCGTACGTCTCTCGCTGTCCTTTTCTGCTTTTGCAATGGAAATTCTTCAGAAAAACTACATTCCTTTGTTTCATCAGTTCTAACCTTCACTGCTAAAATCTCACCATGCTCCGTCTTGGTATGACGATGAACTACATCCGCCATCAAAGCCTCTGATCGAGAGGTGTTGAGGAGCGTAGAACCGCCTCTTAATTGCTGCAATTCCCAGGACTACCCACCGCCCGGGTGGTAGCACCTGTTAGGGTCTCAACTATTTTATACTTTCATAGTATTTCCATCTCAAAGTAGGGGAAAAACACTATGAAAGTATAAAGATATATTTTTATAGTAAAAATACCAACAGTACCTTTTCATTATTTACATTATTCGGACTATTGTCCTCATCTTTGTCGCCATGTTTATCACAACGTTTCGGCCGTTGTACGCTCCGGTCTTCTTCATTTGGCTGGAATGTCGAACTGAACCTTTTCACTGCGGTAGACTGTTCTAGTACCTTTTCATAGTAAAAATAATACCGACAATGCATTAAAAAAATTATCAGCAATGTATTTTGAACAAAAATGACCAACAATACATATTTGGAAATGAAACTACTAATGCTCGCAAGAAAATTAAATTTCGGCATTACATGACCCATAAGGTGTTGATATGTCGTTAAAAAAACAAACAAACAAAAGCGCCATGTCACGTACTCTTTAGCGAGCCACCTTCATTCCCTTCGTATTCCACTGCTGAGAAGTAAATTCCACGCGAGCAGCTTCTTCCCACGAACAGCTGCTTTGTGGAACCGACTCCTAACTTCATTGAATACTAAAGTCTTAACCTGTTTAAGTCTAGGGTTAACGGTTATCTTCTCCACATATCTCCATAAACTCTGTCTCTGTAACCATCAACCTCGAGGGGCTATTGGACCTTGTACAGAGTGGACATTATTATAAAATATAAGGACGTATCCAATGCTTTCGAAATATCCTGGCTGTTCCAAATAGGGAAGCGAGATGTAATGGATCTACTTCTAAATCATAATTCAACACTTGCAATATTTATCAATGATTTTTTAACAACATCCCAGTGCTCCAATTATCACTGGTGCTGCAATTATTCTTTCGCTAGTTTTTCACAAAGTTTCAAAATTTCATACTTTAAATCATTGTAGTTGTCGATCTTCAGCTGTTCAATTCTCATGTCATATGGACAGGAAAATTGCTAGCCAGCAGCAAGTCCATTTCTTTTTGTCCAGCAGGAGTAAATCTGAATTATTGTGCTCTCAGATTGTCACTGTCAATATCGTTATGTCCCACGTGATTTACAACTTGGTATTGTCCACTTCTCCTTTGTGATAACCTATTCATACTTGTCACTTCTTCACACAGTGAACGTTCCCAATAATAGTCACTGATACAATACACTGGAGTCTGGCTGACAATACTCCAGCCTCTTCTTATTGAAAGTTAACTCATCCAATGATGCTATTCTCACTTATATCAAAGTTTTTGCGAGACTGGTCGTTGCCAGTATGGGGTACGATTAATTAATCTGGTAAGCAGAAATTAAACTGAGTAATTTTGTCAAACAAAACGAAACTGCTCTTATTAATCGTCCGAGATAATTCTTTTTACCTCACATCAGCATGGAGGATGCTAACCTCAAAGAGAGAGAGACTCATTTCACCTTCCCGGGATAACGTTTTTTCGCTGACATGAAGTGGAGAGATTATATTGAATCAATTGATAAGTCTGCAACTATGGAGGTTGATTCACGGTGTCGTGCTAGAGAATTATTCCCGCCAAAATCTACTTTGCATATTTATTAGTCTACCATTTGTCCTTGATTTGAATATTTGGTCTGGGATTCCTGCTTTATATTTAAAGATTCTTGATCAAATAGAATAATCTGCAATGTTATTGGTCTTGACTTGACATCTCGGCTTCAATAACCTTCCCACACCCGTAATGTAGCTCCCATGTGACTTTTCTAGAAATACTTTCATGGTAATCGTTCTGATTAGAATGCCTCTATGGTACCTAGACTTTATGAATTTAAACGCAGTACTAGATTGGCGGAAAGATTTCATCATTCTATAGTTGAAATGGCTAGATGAAACCGGAAGTTCTATGCTAACAGTTTCTTCTCGCTTGTTGGACTCTCTTCTGGCTTCTTCCTTCCAAGTCAACTGTGATCTTCAAAAATTTAAATGCAACGTCAATCGCTATCTTCTTTCTTCTTAATTCTTGTTCTTTTATTACACACACACACACACACACACACTCTCTCTCTCTTTCTTTCTCTCTCTCTCTCTCTTTAATAGTGTTTCTTCTCATATTCTCTAACACTTTCGTCTTAGTGGCTTTGTTGCCTTGCTTGGGCTGAAATGACAAAAAGATCTCTCTAAGAAAATAAAAGAGATAAAAGTGTCGACCTATTATTTATACACTGTGGTTGTGCTATATTGGTGAATCAAGTAACAGGAAGAGAAAGAAAGAGATAATCTCTAACATATTTCCTATCAGAGTCCATGCGGTCAGCAGCAAGATATCAATCATTATAATCCTGTAATCAATCATTCGAAAAATTAATAATTGATCGATTCTGATCGATGAAAATTCTTTATAAAGAAGAAGAATATTTTCATATGCTGGATTCTTCGTCGTTGCGTAATGGTTAGAAATTGTATTTCGTAACATCCGTGCAACTTTTTTTATAAATATTTTTATATAATATTTTTATAAATATTTTATAAATATTTTCATGGCAATTGTTCTGAAGATCTGTCTTTGTTAAGTGAACTTTATGAATTTAAGCGAAGTATTAAATTGGCGGAAATGTTTCATCCTTTTACAGTTGAAATGTCTTGATGTGACCGTAAGTTCTATAGTAACCTCTTTAGCTCTTCTCGATTAAGGGACTCTTCCATCTTCTTGTTTTCCAGTTAACTTTGATCATCAAAAATTTAAATGCAATGGCATATTTAGTCTTAATTCCTGTTCGTTTATTGTTCCCTCTCCTTAATAGTAATTTTTCTTTTTCCCATATTTTCTCACACTCAGTAACCTCTTGAATCTTAGTGGCTATCTATCTATCTATCTATCTATCTATCTATCTATCTATCTATCTATCTATCTATCTATATTTATCTGCCTAACTGTCTGCTCATATCTATCTATCTATCTATCTATCTATCTATCTATCTATCTATCTATCTATTATTTATGATATTTGTTGACGAAAACTGCACACACTTGGAGAATGTATTACATGACTTCAAACAGCCCTCTTCATGTTTGACTTCTGACTTTTCCTTCTTCTAGACTGGTTGCCAATCAAGATAAGAGATCTCAGTCTACCCTGCTATTTAAGCTATGGCTGGAGGAAGATTAGCCTTTAGTGAATGACACAGATTCGATCGGAAATTGAACTTAGTTTGGGAGTTCAACTTTCCATGCGAATAACCACTACACAACCCACATGTCTATGTCAAATAAATAAATATATATGTCTGTGTGTGTCTGTGTGTACGTATATTATGGATTAAGATTTAGATTAAGATGAAGATCACGTGACTAATGATGAGGATTATGAAATTGGAAACTGATTATGTATTTTCTTTTTCTTATTGCTACAGTAACAACGGTGAAAAAACTCATAAAAATGACAAAATTCACATAAAAGACCAAAACAAAATATGAAAAATAAGAAAAATAACTGTTTTTTTTTTCCATTTTTTTTTTCATTTTTAAAATCTTTTCATCTCAAACAAGACAATAATGCCACTAAGACATAAGGGGCCTACTGAGTGTAAGAAAAAAAAACATTTGTAAGCAGAGAGAACAATAAAAGAACAGGAATTAACCCTTTGAGCCCCGACCACCGCTATACCGTTGGTATAGAAAAATGAGGTAATTGCCAGCCACCGGTTGAACAGTGGTAGAGAAAAATGACTTAATGCCCAGTCACCGGTTGAACGGTGGTAGAGAAAAATGACTTAATGCCCATCCATCGGTTGAACGGTGGTAGAGAAAAATGATTTAATGCCCAGCCACCGGTTGAACGGTGGTAGAAAAATGACTTAATGCCCATCCATCGGTTGAACGGTGGTAAAGAAAAATGATTTAATGCCCAGCCACCGGTTGAACGGTGGGAGTGAAAAATGACATAGTGCCTAGCCACCGGTTGAACAGTGGTAGAGAAAAATGACTTAATGCCCAGTCACCGGTTGAACGGTGGTAGAAAAATGACTTAATACCCATCCATCGGCTGAACGGTGGTAGAGAAAAATGACTTAATGCCCAGCTACCGGTTGAACGGTAGGAGTGAAAAATGACTTAATGCCCAGCCACCGGTTGAACGGTGGGTAAACACTTGTAACTATTTTTTATATCTACGGTGAACCATTATATATCGATTATTTGCGAATTTTGACTCAGGATCTCAAGCAGAAGGGTTAAAATTGTTCAGGAAAGCAGGGCTCAAGGGCTTAAGAAGACGGAATATAACGTTGCATTTGAATTTTTGAAGATCAAACATGGCTGGAAAATAAGAGTTCTACAATCGTGAAGCACGATAGAAGAAACTGTTAGCATAGAACTTACGGTTACATCTTGCCTTTCAAATGTAAAATGATGAGACCTAGCCGCCAATTTAGTACTGTACTTAAATTCATAAAGTCTACGGACCAAAGAGGAAAGTTCACCAGAATAATTGCCATGAAATTATTTAGACAAAATGTACAGAGAGCATAACTAAAGCCGAGATGCCAGGACCAATGAACTGCAGATTCTTCTTTGGATCTTATCAAGAATTTCTCTATACATAGCAGAAGCGTTTGACCAGATGTGACAGTAATATTCAATACATGGGCAACCTTCCTCGGAACATGCCTAGCAATTATTCAATATAACCTTTCCACTTCATCTCAGCGGAAATCGTTAGTCCGAGAAAGAGTAATGAGTCACTCTCCTGGAGGTTAGCATCAGCCATATTGATAGAAGGCAGAAAGGTTTATCTCTGACTTTATTTATTTATTTCCGATTTATTTGCGAAAGAGATTTGAATAACCAAGAATATTTATTGGAATAAAAATCGCTCTCATATGAATCGAAAATGAATTGAATTAATACAAAATAATAGAAAGTGATATAAGACAAGGATGTATCGTATCAGCGGAATAATTTAACCTTTACATAGAGGCGATTCTAAGAGAAATACATGTCCTACCAGGATTTATTATCGGCGTGGACAATTTTAACATAAGATACACAGATGACACTGTTGATGGAAAGACACAGAATGAGAACTTAGGGCACTTCCAGGCAATAAAAGAAGGCGTGAAGAAAGGACAAACCATAAATTGTAAGAAGATAGATTTTATGGTCATTATCAAGAAGGACAGGAATGCAAGCTACATTTTGGAGACGTGAAAGGGTTGTAGCAGGTGACTGAAACTGTGACACAGAAATCTAAAGTGGCCTTCAAAAAAATAAGCACAGTATTAAAAAACAGGAAAATTTAGTTGGAAACCAAGATATGAATGATAAAATGTTATGTAATATCAATTCCCCAATATGGTAGGTAATGATGGACAATTTCGTCACTGATAGGGAAGAAGACGTAAAGCAACAGAGATGTGGAATACAGGGAATACCATGGATGGAAGATGTGTGCAATGAGGAAACGGAATGGGAACGAAATGAATACTTTTGCTTCGTATCTGAAAGAGACAGTTGAGAATTTCAGCAATATATAAAGAGGCAAGGAGGCTTGGAAAGTTTGATACTCACGTGACATATTTAAGGCAAAAGGAGCAGAGAGAGAGAGAGAGAGAGAGAGAGAGAGAGAGGCACACACACACACACACACACACACACACCGGAAACATATCTAGTCAGTTTGTGTAATTGGATGGCAGAACAGGGACTGGGAAAGATAATATGGTGACAAACATTTCTTATTGTTACAAGAGATATGAAGTCGTGGAAAGCCATGATCGCCGATATTGGGAACATTATACAAAAGAAGATTTACGCTTATAAATTCGTAGGAAGAACTCAAATCCCCAAAAGTAGACCAGACGAATAGAATCAATTGCTAAGTCTGCAACTAGGAAAGTCGCTTTATTATTTCGTGCCAGACAATTTTTCTCGTCTTAATCGATCTTAAATATTTGTAAGTCTACCATTCGTCCTTGCTTCAAATATTTCTGCCACATCTGGTCTGGGCTGGGCTCCTGCTCTATAGTTAGAGATTCTTCATAAAATCCAAAGAAGAATCTACAATGTTATTCGTCTTGACCAGGCATCTCGGCTTTAGTAACTTTCCTTCACCCGTAATGTAGCTCTCCTGAGAAATTTCTGCAAATACTTTCATGGTAATCGGTCTGATTAAATTTCCTCTATGGTATCAAGACCTTATGAATTTAAGCACATTACTAGATTGGTGGCAATGTCTCATCATTTTCCAGTTGAAATGGTTAGATGTAACCGTAAGTTCTATGCTAACAGTTTCTTCTCTCGCATAAGATTCACTTATTGGCGTCTCGGCTTCAGTCACTTTCCTGCACCATAATGTAGCTTTCCTGTGCCTTTCCTTTAAATAATTTCATGCTAATTCTTCTTTTCACTATGGTACATAGACTTTATGAATTTAAGCGCTGTACTTGATTGGCGGCAAGGTCTCATCATGTTCCAGTTGAAATGGCTAGATATAACCGTAAGTTCTATGCTAACAGTTTCTTCTCTTGCACTTCACACTGGTCGAACTCTCTTCCGGCTTCTTGCTTAATCAAAGAACTACCTTCTACTCGTCAATGAAGAATAGCCATGCTGTCGAACGCTTACTTGGTTGTATGATTTCCAGTGATTCAATCCCGTAAGACAAGGACGTATCCATACGAGACTCATTCAAACTTTATAATGAAGCAATCCTGTAAGAATTAGAACTCTTACCTGGATTCCTTATTGGCGGACACAATCTTAACAGCATTATATATACACACGGAATTGTGTTTATAGCAGACAACAACGGAAGCTGAAGGAACTCCTACAGGACGTAGTGAAGAAAAGCGAGAAGAAAGGACTAACCAGCAAATGTAAGACGACAGAATATATGGTTGACAGCAAAAGAAACAGCCCAACGTGTGAGTTATAAATTGTTGATACGAAAACGTCAAGTAAATAAATTACATGACTTGGAAGTATTTTAACAGAGAACGAAAAATGCGACCCCGAAATCCGAAGGCGCATTGGGATAGCGAAAGTCGCCTGCTCAAAGCTAAGCCAAGTATTAAGAAACAGAAAAATTCCGTTAGGACCAAAGAAAAGAGTACTGAGCCGTAATATCAGTCCTCCAATATGGCAGTAAATACTGAGCAATCTCATCACAGATGACGAAAAGATTTGAGGAAAGAGAAATGTAATTCCACAGAAGGATGCTGAGACTACCATACATTTTTAAAACACTATCGAACTTTACGTTGAGCAATAAGAATGTATAATTACTCTCCAAGCTTAACAGTAGAATCGTGATGAAATCGATCATAAACGAAAATGACATGTTCATCATTAATTAATCCTAGCTAAGGATCGGAAGCTCAAGAAGGACTGAAATTAATTACAAATATATACATATATATATATATTCTTCTAGGATAATTTTCCAACTTATTCAAGATGATCTTCGCCCACTTTACTGTTCTAACTTTCTGTTCTAGAATAACAAGACTTTCTTAGTTTATTTATTTTTTAGTCTTTCTATCTTTCTTTCTTTCTTAGATTTTTAATTTTTTAATCAAAATATTTTGCTTCTACTTTCTTTGCTTGTTTTTCTCTTTCTTAGCCTTTATTTCTTTCTCTGCATTTGTCTGTCTATTTCTTTTTCTCTTTCCGAGCCTTTTTCGGAAATTTTATTTTTCTGAAAGAAAATATAACCTGATGCAATAGTAACTCCACTACTATCCAAAGCAATAACGAAAAAAAAAGACTCTCACTGTGTTACTGGCCTTAAGGAGCTACTGATATTTTTATGGGCTGTGATTGGACAGTTCAAATATCAACATTCCTCTTTGAAGGGGAATGGAGAATTGCTACTGGACAATAGCAGACAGTTGGAAGCTATACCTCCTAGGAATAAGAGGTTTGTTCTTTCTCCCTAGTGAAAAGGCAGGTGGGATTTCTCAAGAGTAAACGATGCATGGGTAACAAAGTAGCTGAAGGCAAGTTTCCCTTTAAGTTTTCAGAGAAAGTTAAGGAAAAAGTTCGCTCGAAGAAGTCCCAGAAAGATGAGCAGGACGTTACAAGTTAACTGTAAAGAAAGAACTGAGAACTCCCTAAGTGTTGTTTGGGGCTAAAGGCATTTACAGTGAAGAAGAAGAAGAAGAAGAAGAAGAAGAAGAAGAAGAAGAAGAAGAAGAAGAAGAAGCAAACACGTGTTGTTACAAGAAGTTGTACTACTGCGTGTTTTAAGGAAGTTTTCTCCTTCCTCGGCCGTATAGTAAAAGAAAGACAAAATTTCCATTCGGGCGGGAAGAAAATAATAAGAAAAAAAGGAGCTTCGTTAGCAAAGAAAATTTTGTCTTCAAAAGAAAGAAAAGAAAATATATATAAAGAAAACAGGTTTTGAATTTTGAAAGAACAGAAAGTGTGTACTGTAGAGCAAAGTCTCTCTTTTATTACCATTTACACATCTGGTGGGCTCCATCTTTTTATTATTTTGTTTTGTGCATTGGAATTTTAAAAGTTTTGAAGTCTTGTTTTTCTGGCATTTTTTTTATTTTACATTTTGTCAGTCAGAGAATAGGTTAACCGATTCTCAGCAAAAAGGGACACATTTTAGTTTAGTTGGTTTGTAATACAGATTTTTTTCTTATTTAATTGAACTGGATTTGCATTCTTTTTTTTCTCGTTATTGCTTTGGGCAGTTGTAGAAATACTATTACATTAGGTTTTATTTTCTTTCAGAAAATAAAATTTCCGAAACATTTGTTTGTTTGCTTGTTTCTCTTCTTCTTTACCTCTTTCTTAAGCTTTATTTCTTCGTTTCTTTCTTAGTATTTTTTGTTTGTTTGTTTGTTTCTTTCTTTCTTTCTTTCTAATTCACATATCTATCTATCTATCTATCTATCTATCTATCTATCTATCTATCTATCTATCTATCTATCTATGAGTCGATCCGACTGTTTCTCTTCAATCTGTCCTTATCTATCTATCTATCTATCTATCTATCTATCTATCTATCTATCTATCTCAGTTTGTTCCTATCTATTTTAGTCTGATCACCTCTCTCTCTCCTCTTTTCATAACCTTTCACTGTCGTCATTCATCTTTACTCACTCCGGAAATTCATTCATCGATTTTCTTCTAAAAACTAATTCCCTGTCCCGTACGCAGTTTTTACCTGGCTTTTCATTTTTTAATTTTTATCCAAGAAGTCTTGTCCACAGACTTATAAGTCGTCCTCTTTTCTCTGATCTTCTTACTTACCCGTGCCATTTCCATCGAAATAAGTACCAAACATAAATTATCTGAGGCATCTCACACGAGTCTCGATTATCCACTATCGACTGTTAATGACTTCGCCACATGATCAACTGTCTACAGATGCCAACAAGATAAATGAAAAAAAAAACTAGACTCATTCTGAAATTGCTCTTTTAAAATCTAAAAGAGGTGAGTTGACATTTGTTAGACTCTTAACAAAAGATTTTACGACTAAAGATTTTACGACCAATCAAAAGACTCCAAAAATATCCCCCCTCGTTCCACAAATAAATCTTTTGTTCTATACCTTTTCTTTCAAAGGCAGATAGAAAAATCTATCACAACACACAAGGGACGAATCCCAGCCTCGGCACATAGACTGGACTCCATGAAACAACAACAGGAGACAAAGTCACCAAAGACCAAGGGTATTGTTAACCAAACCCGTGACAGTTTGTCAATTTTATTAAAATTAATAGAAAATATTGACTTCTGAACATTACCGATCTTTACAGACTTCAACGGTAAACACAATCAAGTTTATAAGTCACAGATTATAATTTCATTACAGCCAACCTTACTTTTTTCCTTATAGAAACTTTAGACCTCCTCCCAGACACTTTTAAAATCTAAAATTTATATACTTATAGAAGAGTGTCAGGTGTGTGGGCTCACTCACCTCATATCAGCAGGGATAGCCTCCTGTTCACAGGAATAAAAAAATGGAAAGAAATAACACTAAAAGCATGTTAAATTGTAAATTAAAATCATATAATTTTATTTATGTTTGCTTGTGTGTGTGTGTGTATTTTAGTTATATGTGTTTTAAGGTTGTATGTAACAGAGGAAGAAAGTCACTTTGTCTTATCACAAGCAAAGTGTCGGGGAGACAAAATAGACGTCTTGAACCTTTTAGGGTCAGTAGCGAAGAGAGTGAATTGGACGTTTTTATGTGCGAAAAATTCGTTCCTCATTCAGGAAAGTTTTGCGTTGCATGCTGGGAGAAATTTGATTATTTTGGTTTTATTTATTTTATTTTAAAGAACGTTTTAAACATATTAGATTTATTTTATTTTTTAGGATATTTACTATTATTATTATTATTATTATTTTATATCTTTATTTTTATTTATTAATAATAATATCCGTATAGGTGATACAAACTATAGGAAATGATGCAATTTCCCGTCAAGATGAGTTCTAGAAAAATCGTATCAACTTTAGCGCAATTCTTAATACATAAAAAATGCCTATGCTTGTTTTCTAAAAAATAAAATACTCGACCACATATTTTGACCAATCGGGTATACAAAAAATACGCGGTTGCTTCGTAAGAAATTTATGGAGCTAGCGCGCGTCCGCATGACCCCATCAGAACATTAAACAAATTAGAATATTGTCGAACCGCTAGAGAACAGTTTATTTGTTCGGCAAGATGAACACAACTGTGTCTCACCAGCAGCCCACTCCATACATCTGTGTCACAGCGCAGCCCACTTCTTTCATCACTGAATAAACAGTATCAGTTTACAATTCTCAACTTGGTGATAATATTTCTCTATAACTTGCAGAGACCTTAAAGAAAAAACAAAACAGGGACGACTAATTTTTGTTATCAGATATTTCCGCAAGTTCCCGTGTTGTAAAAAGAAAAGGAAATAAACATTTCTTTATTTTATAGCACTCATGTTAATCGCTTTTTATTGACATTAGTACCACTGTGGTGGCACGGAGCAAGCGAAGGACCGGATATTAACCCTCAGAGGTTTAGACAGCAAATGACCAATACTGGTCTCTGCGCACCCGGCTCCACGCAGAATTTCCGGTGGAAAACTAAAAAGAAATAAAAAGAATGATAAACAATTTTCCACCAATTAAACAGCTCCGCGCCATACCCAACAGTTTGTTTCAGCAGACTGACTCTGATCCGAAGGGCACACATAAATAGAGCGATAAATTCACTTCTAAGACAGAAAGCTTTGAAGTACCGTCAGTGAATGTCGCTACGCTTTTCTCACCCGTCAAACCCGATGCCTTCAGCCTTCCTTCACCAACGGAGATATCAAAGGACTCCTACCAACCCATTGACCTCACCTTTCATCTCCTGTGACCAGCACGTCATGAACTTAAGTATTAACAAAAGACACTTATATTCTTTTAATAATCGGATTTCTCTTCTATGAATGAACATTTTATAACGGACTTTGTGCGTGTAAATCAAGAAACATTGTACTATTCATTGATGTTGCATTTAAATACAAAGTGTTTTTGATATACCCTTCTCTTTCGTATGTTATTTTGTTTATGTTATGGTGACCTCAATTTGATCGCTTGTTGAACCTTTAGGCCAAACTAGCGGCTGTCCCGAAGGACTGCTACTATTTATCTACCTTCTGATACAAGCAACAATTAACAACGAGAACTCTACCCCCCATCACCATAAGTGGTGACCAAGACGTGATTTTAACACATATATATACACGCACGCACAAAAAAAAAAAAAATTGAACTGTCACAAAATTAGAATTTTTATTCAACACAAACCAAAAACATGGCAGATGACGCTGAAGAAACTACAATTAATCAAAACCAACCAATCCAAGCTGTTGCGATAAAACCACCAAACTTCATTGAATCAAACGTAATAGCTTGGTTTGCGATAATGGAGGCGCAATTTAATATTGCAAATATAAGACAGACCAGTCAAAATTTTTTTAACACTTTGGCAGCTCTCCCTGTGGACGTAGTAGGAAATATACAGCCAACTATACTGCAATCAAAAGATTACGACGCACTAAGAGAAGCAGTGACGGGCGCTTACGAGAAAACAAAACCAGAGATGCTGGACAAATTAATGTCGTCATCGACTGTAACAGGTCGTCCCTCAGTATACCTGAATGAACTTATGTCATTAGCAAGCCGAATTGGCGTAGGGGACGATATCGTACGTCACAAATTTATTCAAGCCCTACCTCACTCCATTAAACCAGTGGTAGCGGCACAAGTCGATTTAGACACAGATCGCCTTGGAAGAATGGCGGATGACTTACTATTATATTTTAACAAACAAGACACCGCACATATTCGACAGATTTCGGGGAAGCAAAGGGATGAACAGCAAAATAAAATTGAAACTAAAAGGATACATGGCTGTTCCCACAGTGAAAATAAATTCCCTACCAGTGTTCGCCCTTTTAACAAGGACCAAAAACCTCTAATTTGCCGAGCGCATTTATACTTTGCGGAACGTGCAAAATTTTGTAAGCCGTGGTGCAGATGGCCAAATAAACGGAATGTTCAAATGCAACCCAACTCTCGCTCAAATTCACCAGTTCCTCGCGAGATTTCGGAAAACTAACTAGGCGAGAGGTGTTAGCTTCCATTTCCTCGCCGCTTCTCATTGTAGCCGCACGGTTAGGAGCTCAAAGTTTAAATTTTATTGTGGATACAGGAGCTGCCGTATCTATACTTCCGAAGAGATATTTAAGCGGAGCTGTAACATACCCAACCAATATCTCTTTAGTGTCTGCCAACGGTCAAAAGATTGAATGCTCAGGACAAGCAGTACTGAATCTAACACTACGGAACCTTAGACGAGAATTTACCTGGACATTTATAATAGCCGAAACTGCTCAGCCACTCCTAGGATACGATTTCCTAAACCATTTCGGGCTAATGGTGGACTGCACAAACAATAAGCTGATTGATAAAATGACTAATAGACAATCCGATGCACATCCATCGTCTATTATCATGAATATAGATTTAGTACCGAATAAAGATGCTAACAAAATGGTACGAGCAATTCTGGAGAAATACCCAAACTTAATTTCTCCTCATCGCGACACGAATGCAACAAAACCAAAGATATTCCATAGAATAGAAACTGGTAGCAACCCTCCTACTTTCTCCAGAGCCAGACAATTATCAGCTCAGAGATGTGAAATTGCAAAAGAGGAATTCAAGAAACTCCTAAAGGCAGGAATAATTTCCCCTTCAAACTCTGAATGGAGTTCAGCCTTACATATGGTACCGAAGTCAGACGGCACATATAGACCTGTTGGCGATTACAGACATTTAAATACCATAACAAAAGCCGATCGATATCAAGTCCCAAATATAAATTCCTTGTCTTCGAAGCTTCATAATAAGAAGTTCTTTTCAAAGATAGACCTGTCGTCTGCTTATCATCAGATACCTGTACATCCGGAGGATGTTTGCAAGACAGCCATCTCTACCCCTTTTGGGTTATTTGAATATAACTATATGCCTTTCGGACTACGGAACGCATCATGTACTTTTCAGAGAATGATGGACAATATCTTTCGTGATACTGATTATACCTTTGTATATATCGACGATATCCTTATATTCTCAGAAGATGAAGAAACTCATTCCAAGCATATCGAGCTAGTACTACAAAAACTGAGTGAGTACGATTTTAAAATTTGTCTCTCCAAATGCATATTTAGTGCTAATGAATTAGACTTTTTAGGATTTCATATTTCTGCTAGTGGTCTCAAACCCAGTGCTAAAAAGTTGAATGAATTAAGTGAATTTCCTCAACCAAACGATTCCAAATCACTACGCCGATTCATCGGAATGGCAAATTTTTACAGAAAACTTGTGCCAAATTTCAGCGATATCATACTACCTCTCACGGAAAAAATACGTTTAAACCAAAATTCCAAGTCATTAACCCTAACAAAGGAAGAAATTGAATCTTTCGAAAATATGAAAAAATCTTTATCAAATGTAACTGTTTTGGCTTTCCCCAGCTCGAAAGCTAACAACTATCAACTTGTAACAGACAGTTCGAATTATGCGGTGGGTGCAGCACTTCATCAAATGATTGATAATCAACCCATCCCCATAGGTTTCTTTTCAAAGAAATTATCCCAAACCCAACAAAAATATTCTACTTTTGACAGAGAACTACTAGCTGCCTATCTAGCAGTACTCCATTTTAAACATTTAATAGAAGGCAGAAATGTAATGTTACTGACGGATCACAAACCACTTTGCAGTGCTTTTAAAAGCCAGTCTTCCTTAAAATCAGATAGACAACAGCGTCACCTCTGTTTTATCAGCGAATATGTAAATGACATTTCACATATAAGAGGTTCACAAAATATAGTAGCTGATTGTTTATCACGACCTGTCAACGCGATCACTATTGATATATGTGACTTACAAGAAATAATGAAGCATCAAGCTACTGACAATGAAATTCAGGCATTCAAAGATCAACTGAAACCATACACAATAAATCAAAATGAAACCATATTATGTGACACGACATTACCTTTTCCACGACCTTTTGTGACTGAAAAGCTCAGAAAATCGGTATTTGACAGTCTGCATAATCTATCACATCCAGGAATAACATCTTCAAGAAAAATAATAAAATCCAGATACTATTGGCCGAAGATGGACAAGTCAATAAAAACCTGGTGCACAGAATGCCAGCACTGCCAACAAGCAAAAATAATAAAACACACAAAGAGCAAAGTAAATCCATTTGAATTACCTTCCAGTCGTTTTGAAACGGTGCATGTGGATATTGTCGGTCCCTTACTACCAGTAAAGAACCAAACTGACCCTTATTTTTCACCATATCGATATTTATTAACATGCATTGATAGAAATACGAGATGGATAGAAGCATGCCCAATAACAGAAATTACGGCAAAATCAATATCAACGGCTTTTGTCAATCTGTGGATCTCCCGATTCGGGGTTCCTCTTCATGTCGTTACGGACAGAGGAAGCCAATTTGAATCCGAATTATTCTCAGAACTATCAAAAATAATAGGCTTCCACAGATTACGAACAACGGCGTACCATCCGCAAACGAATGGATTAGTTGAGCGAGCACACAGAACTTTAAAAACGGCTATTATAGCCAGGAAAGAATCGTGGTTGTCAGCTCTTCCTATCGTCCTTTTGGGAATGAGGATAACACCTAACGAATCAAACTATTCTTCATTTACTGCAGTAACAGGGAGTCATGCACAAGTCCCCCGATTGTTAATTGACTCTATCAAGAACGAGAATAGTGAAATGACAAACTCGCACGTTAAAATTCTAGCCGACGAGATGCAAACATTTGACATGGACAAATTATCCAGGGGACACCTGCATACAATACCTAATTCTTACATTCCAAAAGATTTACAAACATGTAAAAGTATCTGGCTAAGAACAGACAGAGTAAGAAAGCCATTGGAAGCTCCATACACAGGTCCATTCCAAGTATTAAGTCGTCATGAAAAATATTTTACTATTAAAAGATCGGATGACGTACATAGTAATGTTTCAATAGATAGACTAAAACCTGCATATATTTCTGAAAATATAAAATCAAAAGATTCCATTGGATCAAGACCGGATTTGGATAACTCCCTATCTTGTTCCGAAGAAACTAATGATAACAAACCAGAAACTAGAACGAAGTCCGGTAGAACGGTTAAATGGAAGAAAGAAAACACATATTTTTATTACTAAAAAAAACAAACAAAAAAACAACAACAACAACTCCGTTTACTGGGGCGAAAGTTATGTGGTGGCACGGAGCAAGCGAAGGACCGGATATTAACCCTCAGAGGTTTAGACAGCAAATGACCAATACTGGTCTCTGCGCACCCGGCTCCACGCAGAATTTCCGGTGGAAAACTAAAAAGAAATAAAAAGAATGATAAACAATTTTCCACCAATTAAACAGCTCCGCGCCATACCCAACAGTTTGTTTCAGCAGACTGACTCTGATCCGAAGGGCACACATAAATAGAGCGATAAATTCACTTCTAAGACAGAAAGCTTTGAAGTACCGTCAGTGAATGTCGCTACGCTTTTCTCACCCGTCAAACCCGATGCCTTCAGCCTTCCTTCACCAACGGAGATATCAAAGGACTCCTACCAACCCATTGACCTCACCTTTCATCTCCTGTGACCAGCACGTCATGAACTTAAGTATTAACAAAAGACACTTATATTCTTTTAATAATCGGATTTCTCTTCTATGAATGAACATTTTATAACGGACTTTGTGCGTGTAAATCAAGAAACATTGTACTATTCATTGATGTTGCATTTAAATACAAAGTGTTTTTGATATACCCTTCTCTTTCGTATGTTATTTTGTTTATGTTATGGTGACCTCAATTTGATCGCTTGTTGAACCTTTAGGCCAAACTAGCGGCTGTCCCGAAGGACTGCTACTATTTATCTACCTTCTGATACAAGCAACAATTAACAACGAGAACTCTACCCCCCATCACCATACCACTACACAAACACACACACATACGCGTATAATAAAAAACATATCGTCTGTATGTATTGTATATAAACTTTAAATTTCATTTTTGACTGGAATTTTGTCTGTGTTCGTATTCATTGGTGTTTGGATTGTTTTTTATGTATCACTTGCCATTCCAACCATCGTAATGTGTTCTGTAGTTATAAACACTTTAAAGACCAACAGCAAATCTGCATAGCAAAGGTTTAACTGATTTCATATCTTTACATTAAGAAAAAAATAATTTTCGAAAAGATTAAATACGTTTTAATTTTACGTGTTAAACGTCTGTCTGTCGCTGGACTTAATTGTTCCTTTCCAGTCTCTACTGTGTTGTTTGACTTATGAAAGAGAACAACCTACAATTTACATTTCTAGTTTTAATTTTGTCTTCGTTTGTAAGCTTCACTTTTACGTTTTCTCTACGAAAGTCACACCTTTGTTAGCGGACTGACCAACTCTCGCAATGTGTTGTGATGTTATTAACATTGTAACGAACAAGATCAAATCTATCCAACAAGAATATAACCCGTCTCTAACAATTTTAGATTGTTCTCAGCTGAAAGAAAAACTCATTTTCTAAAATGATTTAAATATGCTTAAGCTTTCCGCTTATGTTAGAGCATTTATTCCCGCTCTTCTTTTTCAGATATTTGCACTAGATGGCTTCAACTAAGACAACAATCCTACTTCCACTGTCGAGGCCAATGTACTGATGCCGAGCGGGGGGTGGGGGCTATGCTGATGACATAGGTGTTCATAGTTGGGATGAGAATAATCTTGAACAGAAATCCAACATGCTCTACCAATTGATCCAGGAAATAGGATTCAGGATATATTTTAAGCGTTTCACCCCAAGCAAAGCGGGATGCCACTAGCACTCAAGGGGTTACAGAGAATTGGAGTGAGAGCAAAGAAGAGTGATAGAGGAAAAGATGATGAGAAGGATAGGGGATAGATCAAGGCATCTGGAGACGTCGATTGACATTACATTTGAATAGTTGGAGATTATAGCTATCAGGGAAACAAGAAATGGGCAGGGAGTTCCACAGGCGAGAAGTGCGAGATATGAAGCTATATATATATGGCAGCAATATGCATGAATAACAGAAACTATGATCTGGAAATGGAACGAAAGTAGTGACGCTACATACATTGAATCGATGATAAAAACTCAGTATGTGTAATTAGTAAATACTAAAAACTTCAAATACTTGACAGATGGATCATTTATAAAAGTATTATAGGAAAAAAGTAAATTGAATATAGTATAGGCTGTGCTAGAAGTAGTTTCTCCCAATACCGCAAAGTGCTACAAAACAAAAAGTTCAGCCTGAGGACTCGAGGCATACTTTTACATTGCCTCGTCAGATCAAAACTTTCATGTGGATGTCACGCAAGACAGCAAAACCGTTAAAATATCTCATCTGTCAGCTGTATACAACCGTTTTCTAAAATCAATGGTAAAAAAGCCTTTGAGCAACTGAAAAATCTTGGCAAAGATATTCCTTCTTTGAACATTTTGGACTGCCACTACATATTCAGAAAGAAGAGTTGTATCAAATAGCAAAAACCACATCACTTGAGGACTACAAACATCATCAACTGCTAAAATAGATAGCACTTATAACTCGAAGTGAAAATAATGATATAATCAAGATGATGACATTCCACACGCAGTCAGTTATCTGCCATGCGTGATACAAGTTTAGGCGATCATGTATCTTTCGATACATGACTTGACGATGCAGATTTTTTCCTGCAATACGTTGATATTTCTTTCTGGAGCAGACTAGTTGCCATCCAAGGCTATAGAATTCAGTCTGTCCTATTTACCCATAGCTGGGGGAAGGAGAAGAGGATTCATACCTTTCCCAAGTTTCGTAAGTGAATGTAATGGATTCGACTGGAATTCGAACTCGGCTCACCGATTTCTCAATCCTAGCCGCTATCTAGTACCCCACAGAATGAAACCCCGTCAATACTGCAAAGAGCGATAGCAACTACAGGACTTGAAAAATACCATTGTCCTGAACAATGATTTTAAGAGAAAGTTTTTATAAATTTCAAACGAAGCAATATTGGCTGCTCGGTCAGTGAATGCTAAATATTTCCTTATAAGGAAAAGGCTAGCATTACCATTACCATGACAAAGAATGTATTTTCTAACCTGTCATGTCTATATTTCAATTCATTAGTGGCGAGAATAAAGCACTGATATTATATGGTCAATAGTTTTCTCAGAGTTTGTCTAAATCCCGTTCCCACCCCTTCACCGTTGAAACTGTTAGGTGTAGACGTCTTTTCTACTCCAATAGCTTCATGTCTCGCACATCTCGCCTATGGAACTCCCTTCCCTATTACTGTTTCCCTGACAAATATAATCTCCAACGATTTAAGTGTAGCGTCAATCGTCATCTCCAATTGCCTTGATCTATCCACTTCCCTTCTCCACTTCCTGACATCTTTCATTCCTATCTGCTCTCGCTCGAAATCTCCTGTAACCCCCTGCCTTGATCGACCCTCCGTCCTTCTCTTTCTCCACATCCCTTCCTTTACCACTTCTATTTGCTCTTCCTCCAACTCTTCTGTAACCCCATGCGTGATAGTGGCCACCGGCCTTGCTTGGGGTGATACGCTTAAAAAAAAAAAAATACATTTTTACTATTGGCTTACATAATATGTATTCTTAAGGATCTTTGGAATAGCAACATATACTATCCAAAAACTAGGCAAAGTAGAAAGGAAAAACAGTATTAAAAACAAAGGAAAGAGTGCTGCACTGCTATGTAATATTAATCTCCCGATATGGCAGTGGATGCTGGACAATTTCCTTACAGATGAAGAAGAGATCTGAGACAATAGAGTTGTCCTCCTACAGAAGGAGGCTGACAATACCATCTACGGTCTGTTTAAGCAATTTTCTGCAAAATGGAAAACAAAAATAACTTTTTGTGGACATTTAAAAAAATAAGGATGCCAAAAATATTTCTTACATGCGACAATAGAATTAATCGTACTGATTACTATATTTTTAATCATTTCACACAAAGCAAGGCGATAATGCCACTAAGACGCATGGGCTTACAGGGAGTGAAAGAAAATGAGAAGACTTTAGTGAGGAGAAGTGAAGAAAAGCACAAGAAGGCGACATGATTCAATAAGACATAATTTTGCGATTGACATTACATTTAAAGATTGTAGGTGGCAGCGAAGCAATAAATCGGGAGTTCCACAAATGAGAAGTTCGAGAAAAGAAACTATTCGAATAAAATTGACGGTTGGATCTAGCTAATTCAACAGTAAAACTCCGTGACTTAGTTGCCAATCTAGTACCACGTTTAAATTCATGCAGTCGTGGGTCGCAGAAGAACATCTCATCAAAACAACAGCCATGAAAATATTTGTAGAAAAGACAGAGGGAAGCCACGTTACGTTGGAGTGAAAGTGACTGAAGGCGAGATGTCAAGTCAGGATCGATGACATTACAGACCCTTCTTTGAATTTTGGCAAGAGATATATAGCAGGATCACCAGGCCAGATATGGCAGCAATATTCAATGCACTTACCAATGTTAGATTTATAAACGTGCAAGGGGGATTCTGCTGAGAAGAATTGTCTGGCACGATAAAGTTTCCTTGCGGTAGACCTAGCAATTGTTTCAATATAATCGCCCTACTTCATGTCAGAGGTAAACGCGAGCCCAAGAAGGCGCTAAGTGTTACTCTTATGAAGGT